>OY759273.1:6351406-6963906 GCA_963662155.1 Lamellibrachia columna
AGCAATCAGATTAAGTCTAAATTTTTTTATGGCGCCGTGCAAACGACAGGTAAAGGCCACCAGGCATTTAATATGCAGCAGTTGTAGCAATTAGGTGGACTTTGTCAAGTCCAGGTGTGAGAAGACCTGAGCTGAGGTTCAGGCGGATAGCTTTAGTTTTGAGTGTAGGGGATGTACGAGGATGAAGGAACTTCAGGTGGAATTAGAACACCTGAGGCAGCTCGTTGTGGCAGTGGTGAGAAGGGAGCAGGTGGGTTGTGCCAGTGGTTCTGGTGGGGGGACAGTAGATGATAAAGTGGGGGAAGACAACGAGAGAGATGCTAGGGAGAGCTCACCTCAGCCTGGGAGGAGGCTGAGAGGAGGTAAGGTGACAGGTCGTAGGGAGACAGGACTAAGGAGACGAGAAGGAAAGAAATGGGAGGGAAGACAAATAGATCGAAGGAAACGGGAGTGGGGGAGACAGTAGCGAAGGAGTCGGGGGGAAGGAGACGCTAGTTAAGGCGATGGGAGTGAGGGAGACGGGAGGGAAGGTGTCAGGAGGGAAGGTGACGGGAGCGCAAGTTAGCCAGGAGACATGAGGGAAAGGTGACAGGTTGATGAGTGAGAGAGAGCCTGATAACAGTCTGCCACAAAGTGACAAGGCTGCAGGACAGAATGTGATGGAGGGGATCCATCGGAAGAGCTATTCCAAGGCAGTGATAGAGGGGGTGAGAAAGAGAGCGAGGGTGTTTGAGGGGGACTCAATAGTTAGGAAGACTGACAGTCTTAAACAAGGGAGATGACGTGGTAGTTTGCTTGCCTGGGGCCAAAATAGAGGCGATAACTGAGAGGGTAGAAAACATTGTGGGTTCAGGCAAGGGTGGATCTGTTTTAGTACACGTAGGGACAAATAACGTAGAGAAGGAGGGTACAACCGCCATAGTTAGGAAATACATGAATTTGGTCAGAACACTAAAGCAGACGCGGGTTGAGCAGGTAATACTGTCAGGGATTTTACCAGTAATAGGAAGGAGGGGTCATAGATATCGAAATTACCGGGGGATGGCAATTAACATGCTAGTCGAGAAGCTATGTAGGGAAGAGGAACTTGGTTTTGTGGATTTGTGGGGAAGTTTTGTTGGAAGGTCTGATTTTAACAAGATTTAACAAGATTTGCCATCCAAGCCAAAGGCCCAGATGGCAAGTGGACAAGGAAGCCATTGGCTTATCGAGAGTCCAACAATGTTCATCTACTTATAACCCGCCCTCCTGATATATGTGTCAACCTTGTTTTTAAACATATTCACGCTGGTAGCAGTTACACAATCTGTAGACAATTTGTTCCATTCATTTATTGTCCTCTGTGAGAATGAGTGCTTCCTGATGTCCAATCTACATTGATCCTTTACTAATTTTACCTCATGTCCTCTAGTTCTGCTATCCTTCTTGAGTGAGAAAAACATATTTCTATCAATAATTTCATACCCATTCAATATCTTAAAAACTTCAATCTGATCTCCTCTTAACCTCCTTGTCTCTAGAGTTGTTAAACCACATTCTTTCAGGCGTTCTTCATAACTAAGGTCTCTAAGTTCTGGAATCATTTTAGTTGCTCTCCTTTGTATGCGTTCAAGCGTATCTATATCCTTCTTACGAAATGGTCTCCATGCTTGTATACAGTATTCTAAATGAGGTCTAACTATTGCTTTATAAAGAGGTATAATTAACTTTTTTCCCTTGTATGTTATGTTTCTTCTAATCAATCCAAGAATTTGATTACCCTTTGAAGCTGCAATACCACACTGCTCTGAAACTTTCATATCAGCGCTTATTGTAACTCCTAAGTCCTTTTCTTTTACAGTAGTACCCAGAACAGTATCTCCCATTTTATAGTTTACATTCAAGTTCCCATGTCCTGTATGTAGGCATTTACATTTCCCAAAATTGAACAGCATCTGCCATTTCTCAGACCATTTCACTAATCTGTCTAGATCGTTTTGTAAATGTTGTTTATCACCATCAGTATTAACCTTTCTAAACAGTTTTGTGTCATCCGCAAATTTCAGTACGTTACTTGTTATACTGTCGTCCAAGTCATTGATATAAATTAAGAATAATATAGGTCCTAGTACTGACCCTTGAGGTACCCCACTCAAAACCGATTTCCAATTTGAAACTTCTCCATCTACTACAAATATGTACATGAAGGACGGGCTTCATCTAAGTGGAAAGGGAGCAGCAGTATTTGCGGATGGACTTACAGCAGCAGGCATACCAGAAAGGATGAAGACTATGCAAATTACAAACATGCACTTAACCTAGTTATAACTGAAATTAGAAAATCTAAAACCTTTGAAAAAAACTGGCAGGTAATAAAATTATAAAAAATGACAGCAAGAGTTTCTATGCTTATGTAAGGAGTAAACAGAAAGTTCGAGATCAGAACATTTAGGGCAGTTATTTGTAACTCCTGAAATGATAGCAAAGAAAATTAAGAAGATGAAAGATAATAAATCACCTGGAGTTGATGGGATACCACCAAAACTGCTTAAGGAAATTGTTGAGCAAATTAGTACACCACTTGCAAATTTTTTTAACTTGTCACTAGAAGGAATAGTTCCTTCAGAATGGAAAGAAGCAACTATTACGCTATTTAAGAAGGGATCAAGGAACCAGCCAGAGAATTACAGACCAGTGAGTTTAACATCAGTTGTATGTAAATTACCCGAAACATTAATTAGAGACCACATGGTGGAATTCCTCGCAAAACATAAATTAATAAATACATCTCAACATGGGTTCCTAAAAGCAAGGTCATGTCTAACCAATGTTTTTTTGAAGAAATTACAAAGTGGGTAGATGATGGGTCACCAGTGGATGTTGTCTACTTAGATTTTCAGAAAGCTTTCGATAAAGTGCCACATCAAAGATTGTTACTTAAACTAAAAGCCCATGGTAATGATGTAATCAACTGGATAGAAAAGTGGCTTACACACAGAAGACCGAGAGTAATAGTACATGGTGAGATTTAAAACTGGAAATCGGTTTTGAGTGGGGTACCACAGGGATCAGTATTAGGCCCTATACTGTTTTTAATATATATAAATGATTTGGAAGATGACATATCTAGCAAAGTACTCAAATTTGCAGATGACACAAAAGTATTCAGAAAGGTTACTAATAATACAGATAAACAAAGTTTACAGGATGATCTAGATAAATTAGTTAAATGGTCAGAAAAATGGCAAATGTTATTAAATTTTGGGAAGTGTAAATGTATACACATAAGACATGGAAACATAGATGAAGAATATAAAATGGGGGATGCTGTACTAGGTAGAACCACACAAGAAAAGGACTTAGGAGTATCATTTAGTGCTGACATGAAAGTTTCAGAGCAATGTGGGATTGCTGCTTCGAAAGGAAATCAAATTCTAGGGTTAATAATTAGGAGAACTATCACGTATAAGGAGAAACAGCTAATTGTACCCCTGTACAAAGCAATAGTTAGACCACATTTGGAATATTGTATTCAAGCATGGAGGTCGTATCATAAAAAGGATATAGACAAGCTAGAAAGAATAGAACAAAGAGCAACTAAAATGATTAAAAAATTGAGACCTTAGTTATGAAAGTCGCTTATTACAATGTGGTTTGACAACACTAGAGACCAGGAGACTAAGAGGAGACCAAATAGAAGTGTTTAAAATAGTGAACGGTTATGAGGATGTTGATAGGAATATGTTCTTCAAACTTAAAGAAGGCAATAGAACCAGAGGACATAAAGCAGCATTAGTTAAGGAGCAGTGTAGTTTGGACATGAGAAAGTACTCTTTCTCACAGAGGGTGATAAATGAATGGAACAAACTGCCAAATGATTGTGTTAATGCTAGTAGTGTGAATATGTAAAAAAATAGAATTGACAGATATTTGATAAGGGCGGGCTACACATATAGATGAGAAAATTGTAGGACTCTCGATAAGCCAATGGCTTCCTTGTCCACTTGCCATCTGGAACTTGTTGTTTGGGATTGCAATCTTGTTAAATCTTGTTAAATCTTTCTACACACGTATCGTATTCAACCCAACAAGCATACAGTACACCTGAAAAAAATTGGACCATGAAAAAATTTCAAGGAATCTGGAAAAGTACACCAACATTTTTTTTCTAGAAATAAGGTAACATTTTAACACTTGTGGCGTCATTTGGTGACTAGTGGAGAAAAACTTAAAAGTGGTGCCAACTGTTTAACACCAGATGGCGACAGTTTTCAGTTATTCCACACTGGTCAAATTACAACAATTATGGATCCTGCCAATTAAAAGGGGGTGGGCGTTAATTAGGGAATGTACGCTTAATAGGTCAAATACGGTAAATCTTACAATCCAGAACACAAGTTTTTCAGACACCTACACCCTACAATTAACTGCTGATGGTGTGAAAGGAATACAAAGATACTTACTTCAGTAGCAGCTTCATGTTGAGTTCATTTTTCAGCTTGTCTATAGCAAGGTATTGTCTGTCAAGACACATGTCAGAAAACAGATCCAGCTGATGCCTGCAACACAGACACTGGCTTCTGTAAATGCAGCCTCAAATGTGTTCTGTGCAGCCTCAAATCTTGCTGTTTTATTTAGAAAAGAACAAAGGAGACGACAATTTAAATTGGACTTAGCTTTAAGTAATGATATGTGTATAAGTATCAACCCTGAATGAATTAAGAATACAAAAAGGAAAATTTAAAAGAATTTTAAATAATAAACAAATCTATTTGATACTAAATATCAAAACAATGTGAAAAACTTTACAAAGTGAAATGATACATGCATGGTAAATGTAAATGTACTGATAGCTTTCTCTTGTTGACTGTCACTAAACATTGTACTTAAGATGAGACACTGCAAGTGAAATGGCATTTTTTTTAATAATTACTCAAAACGTGTTTCTACCATATTCTGATAGCTCTGTATGTTTACTATACATAAAGTTCACTTTTATGACAATTACATACTTCTAAATCACTTTTATTCATAGGTAAAGCATATATCTTTCATGTAAATAAATGCCGTTTTTAAATTTTTTATTTTAAGAAAACGGGCTTTTCTTAAATCTGCCTAGCTATGTGTCCATAGATTTGAAACAAATACAGCCATATTCCTCCGAAATATTAAACAGCATGTCTGCTCTTGAAATAACAGAACACCTGATGCCATTTGGAAGAGAATTAACTGTTTTCCTTTTTCTATCTAAATCAATATTGCTTGGTGGCACCATCAGGATGAAAAGCGGCCCAAGGCATTACATATTTATCTCAGGTATCATAAAAACGTAAGCACATACATAGTTGGGAGTGGAGAACGAGAACGAGGGATAGGACAGTGGCGATGGGTGGTGGAGATGGCAGCGAAACAGGGTCAATGACAAAGAAGGGAAACAAATCGGTGACCGGTATCAGTGCCAGTCTCCCCCAAGACTTCATGGATAAAGCAGAGAGCAACAACAATAGTATATTACATACATTTGGGGGAACAAAAAAGACTGCGTGCTGTACATCTGACCTGTAGAACTGCAGTATGAGTCTACTCTGCTTATCGGACCTGGCGTTCTCGGCTAGTTCCTGGATGCTCCTACACTCCTGGTTGTCCGCCCAAAAGAGCACCACCACCTCCTCCTCCAAGTCTTCCTCGTCCTCCTTGTCAGGCATGCACACAAAGTCCACCTCCTCATCAGCTTCATCAAAGTCCTTGCGCCTCACCAATCTGTAAATATAGTAAACGTACATGGCATCTTTATATGTTGTCATCGATGCACAACAAACAATTTGTTCTTACTTTTGCTGATATTTTATCCACAGTCTGTGGACACCTTCAAGAAACAAAATCTGATTGTTTATAATATATAACATGAGTTTATGACAACGATACTTTGTATGTTTGCAAATAAAAATAAATGAAATGACCCTCTATCAAAAAACACCTTCACAGAAAATCAGTTAATTCATAACAGAGGATTCTTTTAGAAGAAAACAGCCAAAGACAATGAATGTGTGGACTAAATAAGTAATTAGATAGGCAAGTAAAGACACGTGACTACTAAACGACGGCACCAAACTAAGGGTACTTACCTGGTCTTGATGAGGATATCTGAGTTGGACGCTAGCAGGACTCTTTCACAGATGAGTTGTTGTGTCTTAGGAATGGCCTTCTTGTTGGACACACACAGGTCAGCCAGATAGTCCAGACAACTACACACAGCAGCATGACATCAGACTGACCATGGTCACAATAATACATTTAAAGCAACAAGTGCATAAAACCTATTATCATTCGATAAGGTATGTATTATATAGGTCATAACTAACATTTCAGCTCATTTAATGCAATAAAATGGTAATTTACTAGTGATTCTCAAGAATAATTGTTTTAATTAATTCCTTGGCATGCATGCGTAATGGTGCAATACTGATTTTTATTGCACTGGACGTTACACTGTCCAGGACAGTGTATATCACTGGACGTCACACTGTCCAGGACAGTGTATATCACAGTAGACAGCTCCTTATCAGCAGGAATTACCCATGTAATAAATTAAAAGATCCATGTGATTGTTTTTTAAACATAAAATCATGTGATATTGAATAAACTACATCTGTTCTAACATCATGGCTGCCCAACTGCATTCCAATAGCATGGGAGATACACACACACTTTGAAAAGCCATGGGAATTACAGTTTTGAATGGGGTTAGTTCATCGCATTGGAACTATGTAAACCAGTTTAAATCCTATTAACTTACACAGTTTCCCATGGGGGTAAACGTTCATCCCATTGGAAACACAGACTCATGGAAATGCCACTGGAATTAGTCACAATCAGTTAGTCCCATGAGATTTCCATGGCATTCCTACAGTATTCCCAATGGATTCCAGCGGGACATTTGCACAAGGGGGCTATGATACTTTGCACCAAAAAATATACTTTTAAATGCAGTCATACCTGGGATCAGTGTCCCTGTTCTTGCGCACCAGAGAGATGAAAGTGTCAATCTCAGATTCCTCGATGTGTTCCTCAAGTAGTTTACAGTTACTGTGAAGCAATGCAGTGATTGTGTCCTCTGCTAATACATCACAGCCTATCTGCTTCTGCATGAATGGCAAGTACTTGGCGATGTACTCCTAGAAACAAGGCACAGGATATAGTGAAGCAATGCAGTGATTGTGTCCTCTGCTAATACATCACAGCCTATTTGCTTCTGCATGAATGGCAAGTACTTGATAATGTACCCCTACAAATTGAAAATAAGGACCAACTTGTTACAATATATAATTAACTCCAGTCAAATGTAGCTATATCATCTCACCCACCCAAATGTGTTTTAATGAACCACAATTTTTTATTTGACCATTAACTGTTTATGAAAATCGACCTGGTCATTCAGTGCATTTACAAACAACTATCAACAATCTCCAGTATGTGTCGATAACGTTTATTGGTGTCAGGCATTCACATGATGGGCATATAACATGATATCTGGACCAAAACATTCAAATTAAGGCAGAACAATGAAGTGAGAGACCTGGTTCTTCCTGTAGTTTTGCTGCAGTGCCTTTTGTACACAGTAACACAGACGGAAGACCTGGCGCAGCTGATTGTGTCGCTGACTCGTCAGGTCCTCCATCTTCATGTGTGGGCCTCCTGCTGTGGCTTTGAATGGAGCCTTCAGTATCCGGAACACCTAAAGAGAGATGGCAAGGTCAGTCACCTGGACACCACCAGGGCTGGACATATTAATGAATGAACTAGTTCACACCCAATAGTTTATAGTAAAGAGAGAGGGGCTCACCACTCAATTCCCCCACTGTTTCCATGTTTCTCCACCAGGTAGAAAATCATATCAGGTGAGCAGCTAACACGTAAATAACTCTAAATAACTACCTTTGTGGTTTCAAAATACATCGCCAATCAGCAGATCAGAGGCCACTGGTCTAAGGAGGAGTGTGCCACATTAATATGATTAAACATACAACTATTCTATGCATAAGTATGATTTTTTTCAAAGGTCCTTGTGCAATTATTGTTATGCATATTCTTTCCAGACTGAAAGAAAATATTGACACGATTTAAAAAAACGGAAAACAATCCGAAAGATTGCAATTGTAACCATAACTGATTACTATAATGGTTAACCTATAAATAAAAAGTATATCAAGAGAGTAATTAGTCATAATCTTGGCTGCAATCCCTATAATTGGCACATGTAATAATAATAATAATACATAAAATATTTCTATTGCGCTAAAATCCTCGGGAGACCCAAACTCAGCGGTGCACCAAAACAAAATGGGGTTCACATTTGATAAGCAGTTCCAGTTCATAATTGATAAGCAGTTCCAGTTCATAATTGATAAGCAGTTCCAGTTCATAATTGATAAGCAGTTCCAGTGGTGAACAGTTGGATTGTTACGCTGGGAAGCTATGGAGGATAAGAAAGTTTAAATAGGTGGGTTTTTAGTTTATGGCAAATGTTGTTATATTTCCTACAGACTTAACACTAACAGCAACTGAAAAAGATCTAGTTCCAACATCTGTCTTAACACTGGGAACAAAAAGTAGATTAGAATTAGATGATCGAAGCTGTCTGGGCTGTCTTACAGGAGTGAACAGTGAATGTAAATATTCTGGTTGCTTGGATGAAAGTGCTTGAGAGGTAATTGTGCAGATCTTAAAAATAATGCGATATCGGACAGGGAGCCAATGCAATGATTTAAGAAGTGGTACTGAGTGAGAGAAACAAGGAGACTACCCTTGCCAAACAATTTTGCACAAGTTGGAGTTTAATCAGATACAATTAATATACTATTACATTGTAACCAAAATGTTGACATAACATACTACTCACTACAGCGTCTAGGTATCAGTTCCAACTACCATATCAGCAAATGCACTTACAGCTATTATCTTATTAGCAGCTTTACAACATAAAGAAAAAACAACAACATAAGCATATACTCTAGATGAGTGGGCTGAGAAGGTGAAATTAGGTGTGACGGGAATGGTGCATGTCATTGACGATTTCCTGTTGTTGGCACACTCAGTTGAAAAATGCAATCACGATCTCATGTCTTTTGTTGCTCTTTGCAAACAAATTGGGGTTCCACTGGCACCTAGTAAAACGGTGGGCCCATCCTCTTCCATCCCTTTTTTGGGCATTATCTTGGATGCTGTCCATATGGAGGCTCGGCTTCCTGACGATAAGTTAGAGAAGGCCAGGTCATTGCTTTTAGCTTTCCAGAGTAAATAGAAAGTTACTCTTAAGGAACTTCAATCACTTATTGGCGTTCTGAATTTTGCTTGTTCAGTTGTCGTCCCCAGCAGGGCCTTTCTGCGGCGGCTGATAGATTTGACGATGGGCGTGCACAAGCCACATCATCATATCCGCTTGACCCGGGAGACTAAACTTGATCTCGGTGTTTGGAGGGAATTTTTTTTGTATTTCAATGGCAGGTCCTTCTTCTTGGACGACAGTTTTTTGACAGGTGACTATCTCCAACTGTACACTGATGCAGCAGGTGGTATAGGGTATGGCGCACTGTGTGGGTCGGAGTGGTTTTGTGGTGAGTGGCCAGTGGCATGGCGATTATTCAATGTCGCGGCGTTGGAGCTGTATCCTATCATGGCAGCAGTGCATGTTTGGGGTGATGCTTGGGCAAACAAGTGTCTGTTTTTTCACGGACAATGAAGCCCTTGTACCTATAATTAATAACCAGACATCACGTGAACCACACATCATGGCATTACTGCGTCCACTTGTATTGGCATGCTTGCGTTTTAATATTAACTTTGCAGCACGTCACATACCTGGTCGAATTAACACTCTGGCTGATAAATTGTCATGTTTACAGGTGGACGAATTTCGACAACTGGCACCGTGGGCGAAGGTCAACCCGGTGGAAGTACCTTACAGTGTGACCCCGGCAGGCTTAGGGAATCTTTAG
This sequence comes from Lamellibrachia columna, assembly GCA_963662155.1. Classification (NCBI taxonomy): domain Eukaryota; kingdom Metazoa; phylum Annelida; class Polychaeta; order Sabellida; family Siboglinidae; genus Lamellibrachia; species Lamellibrachia columna. Next base: position 6,361,381 of record OY759273.1, read on the forward strand.
ACAAGCTGCTGCAGGCCTCCTTAGCTCCATCATCAAGGGCCCATTATGAGCGCGCTTGGAAGAAATTGGTCAATTTTCATGTCTCGTTGGGCTTACCAACTCGTCTGCCAGTTTCGGTACCGATGGTGTTGCTTTTTATTGCACATTTGTATGCCAGTGGCTCTGCCCCAGCATCCATTGTTTCTACTGTATCAGCGGTGGCTTATTTCCACAAAATCAATGGTTTCCATGACCCGTCGAATTGCTTTATGGTATCTAAGTTGTTGGCAGGAGCTCGTAATTTGGGAACGGTCCCTGATGTCCGCCTGCCTGTCACACTCCCTGTACTCAGTCGCTTAGTGCAGGCTTTACCCACCGTGTTTGCATCTCGGTATAAGTGTCTTATGCTCCGAGCCATGATGGTACTGGCATTCAAAGCTTATTTGCGGATAGGGGAAATGGTGCCTCGATCACGTGGCACGATACGTGGTTGTTTGCACATGGATGATGTTTTATTATCCGGGGAGTTGATCACAATCTCTTTCCGGCGTTTTAAGCATAGTGCGAGGCAAGGTCCCCAATCCCTACAAGTGAGAGGCGAGTGCATTCAGGGGACTAGAATCCACCCTGCTTCTTTTTTGCGAGATTTCCAACTGGCCAGAGGCAACGTGCATGCTTCTCTGTTCGCATACCCAGATGGCTCTCCAATGTTACGCAGGGAATTTGATGTGTCATTGAAGCGTCTACTTGGTTTTTGTGGCTACCAAACTAGTGCTTTTAAGGGTCACAGCTTTCGTATTGGGGCGGCCACTGCAGCCGCACTGAGGGGCGAATCGGATGCGCAGATCAGAGCGGCAGGCAGGTGGACTTCGGATGCGTTTAAGAAATACATTTGGATTGCTTGAGTAGGAGTGCTCACTGTTCTATCTAATGGCTCTTAACTTCAGCGATTATTTAGGGTTGGTGGGGTGGTCACATGTGTCGGTGACCGGTGGCGAATTGGCCCCACCTTTGTAGTTATTCCAGTTAGAGCTAGTGTATTTTTAAGCAGGTAGTTGTATTCATAGACTGCGTGATAGCATGTAGGGCATTATGCTATTTGGTTTAAGGGTGTTCCATGACAATAGTAATGCCATTGTTTCTTTTATTTGTTCTAGGAATACTGCTACTGCTTTGTGTTGAAATGTGGGCTCTATTGAACCCGACGTCCAGGAGGCTCGCATGGGGCGTAGTCAGCCTGGCGTTGGGTTGTGGAGCCAACATTTCTTTGTTTTACATTTCTTTGAAAGTGGGCTTACCCTTAATCCCCACAATAAACGTCATTCATTTGGCCTTTTCATATCTCTATATCTGTGTTGTGTTGTTAATTGCATAAATGCACTTACAGCTATTATCTTATTAGCAGCTTTACAACATAAAGAAAAATCAACAATATAAGCATATACTCTAGATTAAAATTAAACTTGCTTAGGACAGTGTATACGTAACAATAATAACGATCTTGTAATTAAACCCAGAACACAGCAATAGTGCAGACTAACCTTTGTAAGGATGTTCTGTTCCCTCAGCATTTTCTGTCTCTTCCTGTTTGGATGCTCTATTTCCACTCTGAGAGGGTCCCCTCCAACTTGCTCATTGTCCGCCAAGAAGTAGATCAGGTCAGACAACAAGTCAATGAGGCATCTGTAGGGACAATATCAAAGTAGGTCAGGTCAGGCAACAGGTCAATGAGGTATCTGTAGGGACAATATCAAAGTAAGAAGATCAGGTCAGACATGAGGTCAATGAGGTATCTGCAGATAATCGGATTTTTTTATTTAAATCGGATTTTGTTTATTTATTTGAATTTTTTTATTTATTTGATTTTTTTTAAATCTGGTATACACAATGTCATAAAATATTTGACTATCAGGCTATCTGGTGTCAATACAGCTACACAAGTGTGCGCACTTTGTGCTTTTGTATTAAAAAACATAGAAAGCTTTGTTGATCTCGTTGCTTGTAAACAATTATTTGTGTTAAATTCAAATAAATCAGTGATTAAAAAAATCGGAAGTCAAAAAAAAAAAAGAGTGATTTAGATCATGATTTAAATCAATGATTTAAATCAAACAACCCTGGGTATCTGTATGGACAATGTCAATATGAGAAGTAGGCCAGGTCAGACAACAGGTCAATGAGGTATCTGTAGGGATAGGTGATAAGGTCTATGGGATATCTGTAGGGACAATATCAATGCGAGGTTCAGACCAACAACAACATTCATGCAAGGTTCATATACCGCTTCTTCTTCTTCCATTACATTTCATGCCTCTGTATTGGTCACAATATCATAATGGGTGCAGTATTACCGAACTGGGTGCATTTGCACCACTGATGGGTGAGAGATAGAGGCCACTACTCTGCGAGTCCAAAGCAGGTTACATATTTCCCCTTTGTGTGGGATCTTTCACATCAAGTAAAAGGGATCTACAGCTTTTTTGTTTTGGTCTCGCCTGAAAGACACATACTTAATTCTTACTTCCTTCCTGGGTGGCAGGCACGTCAACCATTTGTACCCAATTATACTGCTGATATACTTCTGGTGACACTTATTCACATCTACTGACAATTTACTTCTGGTGACACTTACTCATGTCTACTGCCAATTTATTTCTGGTGACACTTATTCATATCTACTGCCAATTTACTTCTGGTGACACTTATTCACATCTACTGCCAATTTACTTCTGGTGACACTTATTCACATCTACTGCCAATTTACTTCTGGTGACACTTATTCACATCTACTGCCAATTTACTTCTGGTGACACTTATTCACATCTACTGCTGATTTAACTTGTGGTCCGCCCTCTCGACGAGTCGTCTCCACCCATTGTGATCCTCTGCCATTCCCTCCCATTCTCAGCTGTTCGCACCTCTCTTTTCGAGATCTCTTAACAGCATCCCTCCACCTTAATTTTGGTTTTCCTGATTTTAGCCTATGGTGACACTTATCTATTTACATCTACTGCTAACAGGGTTGACTGAATTACTTTAATTTTGTACTTGAGTAAAAGTAATTCACCTAAAAACAACTTGAGTAAAAGTAAAATTACTTTGTAAAAAAAACTACTTGAGTAAAAAGTAAAACTACTTTTCAAAAGTACTTGAAGTGAAAGTAGAAGTAAAAGTACAACACTTAGAAATAACAACAAAATCATGAGTAATATTATATAAATTATACAACTTGCATCTGACAACTGTTTTGCAACCTCTCTACCTATAACAATGTGCTCCCAGACAGCCTTAGCTGGTCAATCGGTCTGCCACCATTGAACACGGTGCTCACTTGGACAATTACATTATCTTTAATGAGCGCTCACAACATCAAATAATTTCAGTTAAATACGGAACTTAATTAATGATGAGGCACAATCTGTCTTTTTATCGACCTGTTCCACTGAGGTATGGGAGAAGCTCGACTGTACAACAGGATATGTATACGCAGGTGTGATTGTATCTGAGTAGGTAGAGGGTCAGTCCAGTACTAGTAGTAGCCTCTCAGGGAAACTGGTCAGAAGTAATACAACCTAGCACTGCCCATAGTAAAATTAACAAAGACATTTGATGCCTAGCTGATGAAGCCATCTGGCTTGTGAACCCCCACCTTCTCATGTCTTCCCAGACATGTCTTATCAGCTCACACAAACATTGAAACAACAGGCTTTAGCAGCTAGCTGTGTTAGTTACCTGGTACCAGCTGGGGTTAGAATTGATCAGAAGACAGACCAGTGCAACAGAGGAATGCTGTTGCTAATTGCAATTAAAAGTGACCTGTCAGGGCCCCATGGGTCAGCTTGAATAAGCCATTGCTGGGAAAAGATGCTGCCAAATGGCAGAGTATCAATTCTTTACTGTTTAGTTATGTCAAGTAATCATTATTATGAATTTATGAAACATCGCAATATGAATTTTATTCGTGAAAGTAAAATGCTGTTTAATGCTGACGTAAGCCGGTAAGGCTGTTGCTGACAATGCCAATGGTAATGGGCGAAAATCGGTTCTCGTTCTCGATCCACGATGCGCGTTCACTCAGGAATATCAGAATTGTGTCAGTGTATGGGGATTATCAATTCACTGTCGAAATTGCAAATTTTAATATTTATAATACGTATTGGAAACTTACTGATTAATAGTTTATATGGTGCAACGGAGACATTTGCATCATGGTTTGAGATGGCGTTCAAGCGTTTCATGTCAACGGCCTTGACCTGACCTATGCCAATATTTGGCAGACTTCGTTCACTGACATAGATATAAAACAGTGGTTGCGTCGATTTCCCGAAGAGAGGTATGCATGCAAATATGATCGTGAACTGGCATGCGATTGAATGATATTAATAGCTTTTGGCCTGGCGACTATGAACAGTTTTTGAAATGTCGTTGATGGTGGAGCGCCACCGCACCGGCAGCAGCGGTTTCGCAAAATGTAACACAAATATATTGCGAAGTAAATAAAAGTAACGGAGTAAAAAGTCGCGTTACTTTAGATAAAACTACTTCGTTACAAGTAAAAAGTATTTAGTCAAAATTCTACTTCGTTACATGCCAATTACTTGAAATAACTACTCAAGTATTGTAACGAAGTACTTTTACTTCGTTACATGCCAACCCTGACTGCTAACACTTTTTGGTGACAATTACTTATTCACATCTCCTACAAAGCAACCTCTGCTGACACTTACTTATTCATATCTCCTGTTGATTTAACCTAGATGACACTAACTTTTTCTCGGTATATGTGATTTTCCATTGCTCCAGTTTCTCGGCACTTGACATGAGGATCTCACTTGCATCAGTGGCATAGTCCAAGTCTCGGACCTCCTGAGGATCCACCCTCACCACCTTGAACGCCTCTGTGTCCTCCTTGATCGATGCACACCCCACCTGGACCAGGACAAGGTGATATCAAGCCAGACTGCGCAGCAACTGGACGTTTGTAATGCTATTTAAACAGTTACTATGCAATGTCATATATAACTTCATGGTGACGTGTCAATAGTTGTACAATGTACAAAATCTTATTGTTTTTATCGAAAAATCACGTTATATTTTATTGTTGACTTATATAACTTATTTAATTGTTTTTAACTTATCTTAATTTATCTAAATTTATCTTGACTTATCATACATATTTTACTATGTTAGTGCCTTTGAGCAGAATTTTATCTGGATACATGGTGCATGATAAATGCAATGTAAACAATATTTGCACTGCAACGTTAAATTAAACAGGTAACACTCAAAGAATACTTTTCAATGCGGTTCGTTAAAACACATTTGGGCAGTTAAAATATTAGAATAGATATATTTTATACTATATAAATGATAAAAACGATCAGGCTTTCTACCTTTAAAAGATTGGGAGATTTTAATAAGTATGCTCTGAATTTGGGAGATTAGAAAGCTCTGTAATTCTAGTGCTGTATACCTTCATCATGACAGGCTTCTCTTCAGCCTTGTCTACGAGTACAGCCATGCTGTGAACCCATGTCTTTGTACACAGATGTCTGAGACGCACAAAGGACGATCTGGAAGCAGAGTAGAGCTGACTAAACTCACTGACAACTGGTGAACCCAGCTCAACCAGGGGACATAAAATAACTTGCAGCATGTATTATGGATAAACAATAGCGCTCTGACAATCAGGCTTGTCAGTTACGTTGTAAATGGAACTGAAACGCCAATTTCAAATCCGGAATTATTGTTTTGTTTCTAAAAGTACAATTGGAATTGGAGAAAATGTAATTGGTATTTTCAATTACTTTTCAATTACTTTTTTAATTACATCATGTAACTTTTAACTCAAACTCTTTGCTACAAATAATCAATAAAATATAATCTGTTGCATATATCATATTTGCTTGCCATTATGTACAATATGCAGAAATTTAATAAAGCTGCTGTAAATAGATGTTATTTTTGGCGTTGAGTCTGTTTTTGGTTGCTCGCTTCACATACTTTTATTTTGATATGAAATTAACAAATTTGATTTTTATTTGGAATTGGTATTTTTGAGGTGTAATTGGAATTGGCATTTGCAATTGGTGTGTAATTGGAATTGGAATTGATATAATGTAATTGACCCCAAGTCTGGTCCTAATACTGCTGCTTTTTAATAGACATGTCTGGGCAACACAATAAGTGAATTGAAAAAGAAATGTATTGAAGCTTTATTAATTCATACCATAAATACATATAAAAACACAAAGTGTGAATGTAATTTTAATCTTCAGATGGTCAGTTGCTGGCAGACAGACAAACATACCGCACACAAAAATAATAGAAAACATGTACACTGAATATCACAAAGGTGAAAAAGTGGTAGAAATCACGCAATATTTCCAAGCAGCAGCTCATACCTCGGCACGAGAGAATCACTCCTCATGATCGTTGTTGGGTCAAGCTCAAAGATAGAGGCAATGTCATCTTTGTCAGGCAGCATTATAAGACAGTACACAGGGGCGGTGGGGTCACCCTGCAAATATTTCCTCATTGCATCGTTTGGGTCATCCATATCTCTCTAGAGGGAGAATGAGAAGAAATTAGTCATAATTAACAACAGCAATTAAAACTACAAATAAGAGTGTTCGTGCAATTGTACTTCTTATTCTTCTTTCCTAGGAGTCATCGCATAAGTTCTCAAAGTTCATAAAAATTAATAATGTTTAGCATTGGGTCAGACCACCGCCACCCCCTCAACACGTGATGTGGGATGTAAGATAACGTGCATATCGACAATCAAAAGGCATTCATTAGTTCCATGAAATGTGGTGGCAATCAACCACTACCCACTAATACATAATGCCATATGGTTTTTTGGACTTCGAGAACTTATGCGACCACCCCTTATTTACCTTCAGTTGCAATTATGTTCTTATTTCACAGACTCTATCACTAATATTATGCGTGTCCAGACGTCTGACCTACCTCTACGGCCAGGTACTGTCCAGAGGTGAGATGTCTGAAGCGGAAGAGACTGTTCCAGTGTCCGGGTCCACTCCGGTATGGATCATGTTTAACAACCTACGACAGACAGTGGCAAACTACATTCACTAGTTTCAGCAAAACATCACAAGTTTTCCCACTGGCAAGCATTGTAGCATTTCCTTTGCTTCTTGTAAACGTTTTCCTGTGACTTTCAACATCGCAGAATATCAAAAACCAATTTACTTATGTCACTGTAAAAAGACGAAAGGTTTTATACAAGGTCCAGTTCCTTTATCTGCTCTTGATTGAGCCCACACCGTTGCATCAACATTATGTACAGTAATTGTCAGGTTTTATTTATTTCCGGTATGTGATAAAAACAAAGGCTGTTAAAGAATTATTTCAAAGGCTGATTCACAAGTTTCTGCAAAACACATAAAGCAAACAGGTCTACTTATACTGCGCCCCTCCAATATTTGTTGCTTATAAGGCGTTTTAATTTGCCCCTGGCATAACTGTTCAATCAAACACAATTTCAACGTCTATCGAAGCATCAGGCCATGCTGTAAATGCTGAATGAAAGCTGTTTGTTCTTATAATGCCATCACTGGAATCCCACGACTACCTATTGTCAGGTATTCATTTATACGGCTGAATGAACTGGGGCAACGTGGAGTGAATGAAACTGCCCACCCTAAAAAATGGCAGTAAGAAAATTGGAACCCCAGACCTCTTGACCGACAGTCCAGCACTCATACCATTGAGCTCCTACGCCCCTCTTATAACCTGTTTAACCTCTTATAACCTGTTTAACCTCTTATAACCTGTTTAACCTCTTATAACATGTTTCAAGCAGACAAACAAGAGCACTGCATACAAATAACTGGGTAATCTAATTGGATTTTAAACCCAGTATAGCTTACAAGAACAAATCTAGACGTAATATCTATCAATTCGTTTTTTTAAACCTACTACTACAACTCAGATGAAACTGATAAGCAATATGTGGTAACTACCTCGACTTCCCAGAGTGCCTTGGAGCTGGTGGCCGTGAATGGGTTGGGGCGGTCTGTCTTGCGGAGGAACACATACCGTTTCTCCTTATACTCATCTTCTGTGAGGAACTTCAGCTGTTCTGCATGGAACAGTCGTACCACGTCACCCTACAATGCAGTGACAGCCATTAGAAATGATGTATTCTCGTAATTAAATGTCACCCATTAAATTAAATTAGCCATTAAATTAAGTCAGCTGTGCATTATTGGAAGTGTCAGCTTAGAATGATGAATAAATTAAGGCCTGTTTACATCAGTGATTTGTATCTAATTATGTTGCATGGTGTCATATGACATAATCAGACAAAAATTGCAAACACCCCGATTAGCAAGGCCAATTTGGGGCTACAATAGTGTGATACAATTGGAACTGGGTCAATTTTGTATTTTATCTCAAGATGAACAAAGCAAGTGGCAAGACTTCAGCTATGTCCTTTCACCAGATCATACTATGTACATATACATGTGTTGTGTTGAATAAACTTTTATTCATTATCTTCTGCAACTTACCCCTTTCAAAATGTCATCTCGATTTTCATCATGTGACAAGAACAAGGTGATCTTCCAACATGTAGTTATTCTGCTGCAGGCAACATTCACCTGATGCAGACAGAGCATTTAGTTAGAGCACACGATCACTGCAATATATGTATATATATATATACACATCTCTATACATTTAGTTAGAGCACATGATCACTGCATTATATGTATATATATACACATCTCTATACATTTAGTTAGAGCACATGATCACTGCAATATATGTATATATATACACATCTCTATAAAATTTAGTTATAGCACATGATCACTTCAATATATGTATATATATATACACATCTCTATACAGGGCTTAAATTTGCGAGCTATGGCTCGCCAATAGCGCCCAAATATCATCAGGGCGAGTGTTTTTTTAACAGTGAGCGCCAGCTGACGAATGCATTTTGTAAGTTGTATTGCTTCAAAAAATGGTTCAAGTCGGACCTCCAATGTTACAACTCGCATAAGTTACGCAAATCATTCAAATGAACCATTTAGCATAAGCCGTTAGCAGCTAACGTAAATCCGTAGCACTACCAGCGTCTGTGGACGGAGGAGCCCTCAATTTGGCTGTGCCATTCGATGGTTTGTTTCACACCACTACACATGTTTTTTTTACAAGTTATACATATCACACATGCACTTCTTTAGATGTATAATCATGAATAGATTTAGATCTAAGGTGCTCTGGAATAGTATCTTTTCAAAAGTCATTGCCAGACTTTCAGAATGTGCTCCACGACCACGGTCCATGGCTCTTGCGTTTTCATCTTATTCCCCATATTTTCATTGCTATGCTTACTTGTATTCGCCACATTTTGAACTAAGATAATTTCCACATCGCCACACTTAACAACTGTTTCTTTTAAATAATTGTAGCATCTAGCTTGCGACATATGCTGCGGCTCTTACTTTGAAATTAGTTTGTGTACTGAGCGTGGGCGATAACAGAAGTACCGTGGTTTGAACTACATTACAAACCGGCATCGCTATACATATCTTTTTTAATTATGATACATAGCTAATATTGCATGACTTTGTGAACGTACATTAAAACATTTTTAATTGCTGTGAGAATGTAGTTCACAACTGCCGGTGCCCAACGGTGGGAATAGGCTTGCCCCATGCCATGGCTTACTGTATTCAGCGCGTGGCGCATGGCGCGTTGGCGCATTGAACACAGTAGTTGGGACAAGTGTGAAGTGGTCGATTAGTTTGGAAAATACGTTTTGCAAAAAGACGCCACTGCACAACATTGCTATGGCGATTGTGATTGTTATAAGAATAGTTGCATTCATTTTCATCAGATAAAGTTAAAATGTGTTGCATGTCACTGATATGTCCCACTACCCTTATGAAAATACACCATGGTATACCATGGTATTACATGGTAAACCATGACATTACATGGTAAACTGTGGTATACCATGGTTTACCTGTTTCAAAACAACATGGTATTTACCATGGTTTACCTGTGTCAAACAACCATGGTATACCGTGACATTTACAATAGTATGTTTTCAGAAGGGTACTTTGTCTGTGACTTGTGTTTCATACTGTATATATATATATATATATATATATATATATATATATATATATATATATATATATATAGAATTTTATAGGCACAGTTTTCATGTTTATGCATGATTCATCAGGTAACAAATTTTTATTGTATCTAATAGTGGTAGTATATCTATTTTCCAAACTAATCGATCACTTCACACTTGCTTGCCCAAACTGCCAGTGCACCTACTGTATTCAACGCGCCTGCGCGCCACCACGATAAATATAGTAAACCCCATGCCATGGCATGGTATTGGGACAGGTTTCCACATATGCGATAATCCGACATTTTTGTGCCAATCGTCTCTGATTCTTCTGTCAAATTCTAATTCTTACCAGAATCTCTCTGCTAATTCATACGAGTAATTTTCTAGCAGTATGATTACACATAATTCTGAACTTAATTCTGAATTCAGAAGAAATAGTACATAGTCAGTTTTATGCTAAAGACGTATGGTTATTCAGCTATTAAACTGCGAAATTATGTTGTTGCTCTCCTCTTTACACCTGAAGTCCGGGGTGCGGCTGGCATCGATACTTGTCATAAATTTTTGCTTTCCTTCTCCTGTCACTGTTTTCAATTTGTCTACTGTAGCCACCACCTGTCTCCGCTCCTGCAACACTTGGTGATGTTTTCCACTCCCCTCCTACCAGGGTTGAAAAAATCATGATTTTTTTTATTTAAAAAATCGGATTTTTTATTTAAATCGGATTTTTTTATTTTTTTAAAAATCTGGAATATAGACATTTATATAGATGTTTATATTTATAAACTCTTTCAAACATGTTCTATTCAAATCGATTTGGGTACTTGTCTTAAGAGAGGGTACATGATTTTTGCTTATATAAAGACATTAGGCTATGTCCACAAGGCCTCACCCCCTGTAGTTGCATAATCTGTCTTGGAAAGGAAAGCATGCTGTGTGTCTGTGGCTGTGACTTTAACTCAGTGCTAATTACTGTTTGCTGAGAGGGTGGATTAGCACCTGTCCAGGGCTCTGTGTACTCTATGGGTTTCCAACCATACTGCAAACTGGTACAGTATTAAACAATTGTCACCAAGACTGTCTCACTGGAGCCAACATACTGAATTCATAACAACTAGCACAAGCTCTAAGTGGACTTTAACTCTGGGCTTCTGACTTGAAAAGTTACTTCCTCTTGAAGACAAGTTTGTGTGGCTTCACTACATTCAGAAAGGGAATAGCTCAAACATACACAATGTCATAAAATATTTTACTATCAGGCTATCTGGTGACAATACAACTACACAAGTGTGCACACTTTATGCTTTTGTATTAAAAAAACATACAAAACTTTGTTGATCTCGATGCTTGTAAACAATTATTTGTGTTAAATTCATATAAATCAGCGATTAAAAAAATCGGAAATAAAAAAAATCATAAATCAATGATTTTTTTTATTTTTGGAGTGGTTTAAATCATGATTTAAATCAAATAATTTAAATCAAACAACCCTGCCTCCTACTACCACCAAATGTGTCTTCACACAGTCCACCCATGTCAATCGCAGTCTCGCTCCTCCCCAGCCCCTCCCTTAGCTCCTCCCCAAGCTCCTCCCCTAGCCCCTCCCCCAGCTCCTCCATTCTTCACTTGTCCAATCTTTTCAGTTAATTCCGCAAACTTGGGCTTTTTCTTGTTTTTCCCTCATCTCCATAATCTCTAGGCCATATACACAGACCAGAGTTACGCACAACCACAGTATTTAGTAATTAATAGATGAAACCTGCTAACCTGGCCAATTGGCCCCTAAATTTCAAGTTTGGGGACCAGCTGGCCCCTAGATTTTCAGGTGATTTTTAAGCCCTGATATATATGTATGTACGTACGTACGTACGTACGTACGTACGTACGTATGTATATATATATATACGTATATATATATATAAATATATATGATTGTTCAAGCAGGGAGATGATTACACACTGCTTTGAATTCTAGTGTCTCATTTAAAAAATAGTAACATTTTGTTATCATACGAAGACTTCCGTTTTAACTTTGCTTACCCTCCTAGGGTACTCAGTATCATCATCCAACTGCTAACAACTTTAACATTGTATAGAATTTCAGATTGCCTCACCCCTTGGTTTCCGAGGATGTTGGCATGGCAACATTTTTTTTATTGTATTGTACTGTATTATATAGTGGCACATACCTCTTTGTATTGTGACTTCTCACTGATACTGTATTCGCTGACTCGTAGTTGCTGTACTGCGACAACCGAACTCAGGGTCACCTTGTCTCCAATGACCACCTGTGAATACTCATGTGTCATTCACAGAAACAGAACAACTACCTGTCTCCAACAACCACCTGGGAGTATTCATGTCTTATTCACAGAAACACAACAACCGCCTGCCTCCAACGACCACCTCAGAATACTCACGTCTCATTCACAGAAACACAACTACCTGTCTCCAACGAACACTTGTGAACACTCATGTCTCTTGCACAGAAACACAACTACCTTTCTCCAATGACCACCTGAGAATACTGATGTGTCACACAGTGAAACAGAACTACATGTGCACTGATGTGAAATACTGATGTGAAATACTGATGTGTCACACAGTGAAACAGAACTACATGTGCACTGATGTGAAATACGGCATTAATTACAGTACCTCTGTTACTGCCAGTACATCTGGTAATACGGCGTATTTTAAAACTTTTTAAAAGTGTTTGCCTCTCACATAACTGTGGTTCTGTCTTCAGATATTTCAACCGAATCTCTCAATGTAGACCGAAAGAGTTGGTAGAAACATCCGAAGATAGAACCAGTTTCTTGAGAGGTAAAGACAATGTGTAAAATTCACATTCCAAGAAACTGGAACATCAATCCATTGAAGAATTTTCGAAGTTGTTACATTTTGTGGAGCTATGTGTCATACATTTGTCTGCAAGTGTACACAAAAACATACAAACCATCACATATGTACACGCATGCACACACGAAAAAAAATCATGCACAAAGAAAACTACTTAGGAGTATAATAGATGCACATTTGGTTCTTGTCCACAAGTCACATGACTTACCTTGTCTCCTAGGGTGCGCAGTTTAAAGAAGGGGTTGATGTAAAACCAGGATCCCTGTTTGCCTGCAGAGTCCAGGAACACCTTCATAGCAACCTTCTCCCTCTGGGCGGGCAGGCGGTTGTTAACAGTCAAGTACTTGTTACTCTTCAGGTGCAGCAGCTGACAACACATAAAACATTAGAGGAGCTGACATGTCAGCAAAACACAACGCAAGTCAGTGATGACAGTGCAAGCTGACATTTTAGATGTCAGTGCTGACATGTCAATAAAACATTACATGTCAATGCTGACGTGTCAATAGAAACATTATATGTCAGTGCTGACATGTCAATAGAAACATTAGATGTCAGTGCTGACATGTCAATAAAACATTACACGTCAATGCTGACATGTCAATAGAAACATTATATATGTCAATGCTAACATGTCACTAGAAACAATAGATGTCAATGCTGACATGTCAATAGAAAAATTAGATGTCAATGCTGACATGTCAATAGAAACATTAAATGTCAGTGTTGACGTGTTAGCAGAAACATTAGATGCTGAGATGTTAGCAAAACATTAGGTGCTGACATGTTAGCAGAACCATGTAACTGTTGTTGTCATGTCAGCAGAAATATCAGAAAGGTCAACTAAATCATTACAAAATTCAGCTGAAAAATTTAGTACCAATAGGTCAAAAGAAAATTATGTGTACATGCATATTGGTAATTCAGTAACAGGCAACAAAAATATATATTTACATATAACTAATGCCAAAACAACCATGTGTGACAGTACACAGTGAGTGTGAAGGTGCCATATGTTTGACAGTTGACTGTGAGTTAGGTGCCCACCTGAATGATAATAAGAACACTGACCTGTATGATGGTGCCATACTGGATGATTGTCCCCATCAATCTCTTTGTATCATTCTCATTCTGTTCCTTCTCGAGGACAGCTGCATGCTGCAACATGGCGAAGGGCGTACTTGTGTATCTCATGTTAACACATTTTAGCATTCTTTTATTAAATTATATATATTAAGATGATTACTTCATGGTTGGTCAAATGTTGACATTTAGCATAATATAATTTTTATATGTAAAGGTGCTTGAAAAATATCACATTTATTCATATCTATTTAATATAAAGCACACCAATGATATATTGACGAGTATTACACAATTTGTTTCTATTATTATTATTATTAATACTAAACACTCATATTCGTGCAGTCACAACTACATAAGTGAAGAAATATATAGTAGTCTTGTGAATTTCAGGTAGTTCTAAAATATATTTTACAGAAAACTAATGAATAATCATTTGTTCAAAAACTGTACTTAAACAATGGCATTGTCATACAGTTTTCATTCACTTTTCACTATGACAATTAGTATTAGGTATAATTGGGGCTAACAAGTTGTATATATTATACATAATGTACTGCAGACCTGCATGTGGATATGAACATGAGAAACCAAGGGTTAATATACATCAAATTTATGCACATGTCATGAAGGGTTAATTGTTGTTAAGTATTTGGTATACTGCATGTTATATCTGCTTGTTCATAGCATGAGATTGGCAGGCAACAATGGATACAGACCTCACAGCGGCCTAAGCATGAGATTGTAACTAGTAATTACTTGTCTGGCCTATTACTGTGGTGATCAGATTTGGTTTATCTGATAAAGCGTTTCAGTTGACTGACCAAAAACATACCTATATCAAGCAATCAGAGATGGAATGCATGATTTTAAATGTTTACTACATATCTCATAACCTACAACCTGTTGGCATTCAGACATTTTGCCAATAAGACTTAATCAATACCAGATCACTTTATCTTATATCTTCACTTCTACCTCTCAGTGAGTTAGTGCAGAACCATTATGTAGAATGTTGTAAAAGAAAGTGGGTTCAACTAAGTAGACTGATCAAAACAGGTAGTAAATGTGAAATTGTTCGGAATAGCATTACACAAATTTAGCATCTTGCTCATTTGAGTAAATTTGCTTTGCCAATTAAAAACTACAGTACAGTACAGTACAGTACATAATATCACTTGAAATATCATAGAATTTGAGTTAGAACTGATTACTGCACATTTGGTGGTATGTGTGCCGAATATGCTGGTCAAGTTAGGCGTAGTGTATTACAAATATTCCATTGCTTATAATCAATTACATAGTTTTACTAAAAATATTACATAGATTTTATTACAATTACACCTTCATTATACTTACATTAACTTGAGTATTTTAGTTAAAGGTGCTTAATCAATTCGATTTTTTTGCTAGTCTCATTTCAAATTAATTTGGTGAAAAACCAAACCTACCTAGTATCCACTGCAACATGCTAGCTCATTTGTGTAACTTTTGTATTTAGTTTTTTTGTGAAATCATCAAATTATTAAATTAGTTCAAGCATTAACTGAAGTGAAAATCGATATGCTGGAAAATCACAATTTTCTTCTGTGGTGAAATTTTGTAACTTTGTCATGTGATCAGCGAGACGATGGATGTCAGTCATGCACATGATCAGCATTGACCCACAACGTGTTTATCATTTTGGATATCCACTATTTCGATCCTTACCAGATCTAACGACTAAAGTTAATTCTTTCGATGATTTGAACAAAAATAGGATTTTTTTATTAAACAGACTGCACACGTTTATTAACCTAGTCACACACTACACATCTGGACATAAGTGAACAGGGTTCATGATGGGCTGAACCATTTGAGGAAGCAGCTTTAACTTATTGATATTATGTATTTTATGCATATTCTATCTTAATTTGCTAAGCCACACCATTTTACTTAAGGTAGCTGGCATACATGTTAAGTCTCCTACATTCGCCAGGAAACTCCTGGAAATCCACCAAATCTCCTGATCTCCTGGAAAGGAGAACCAATCTCCTAGATTTTCAGTGAAACCAAAACAAATTTTTTATTTTTTTATTTTCCAAACTCGGCATGGCCTAATTGGATTTTATTTCCGGCTGACTCGAGTATGTTTTTCTGAGTCAACACTGACTCTCGGTCACAGCTCGGCAACGACGATCACACAGACGATCCTTGCTATTTCTTTGTGCCAGAGAAGGATCTTCTCAAGTCAGCCAAGGTTGCGACATGGGATTATGTGAAGGTTCACCAGTAAATGTGTAGGCTTGTGTCTGTTATGCATGCTCTGTGAGATCGACATGGATGTTATTCTTTTCTGGTAGATTTGTGATATATGTGTGAGGGTTTTCATAAGTTATAGGCGTGTGCCTGACATGCTTGGTAAAGTCACCCTGCATGCTCTATGTGAGATCGACATAGGCGTTATTCTTCTGTGCCAGATGTCTAGAGCTCATGAGTTATTTGTGAATATATATGTAATATGCTTTTGTATCATATATGAACTGTTGGTGATTGGTGATAATAAAACATGGTTGTTACTGTCATGGAAAGTATTCTTTTTGTAATATTTTGTTCTCTTAGACCCTCCTATTTACATACAAGTCCCTGATTTTCCGAGACTACCCGATTTACGTATAAATCCCCGATTTTCTGAGACCCTCCGATTTACATATAAATCCCCGTTTTTTCTGAGATTTATGTCTAAATCTCAGGTCAAGTCAGGTCACTGCAGTATTCAGCAGGCAGCCTAAGATAGTACTGCCCAGTTACAGAGGCCAAATAATAGAAATGTTTTCAATAGAGGTCAGGATTACTATTCCATGACGATCTTTGCTAGTCATCAGGTTAGAGCACTAGTAGGAACTATGGATTAGATCTATGATTAACGGGCCCGGTTGTATAAAATGTCTCCACGGAAGCAGGGTAGTGATTCACTGCCCCTAGCACCAATGACATGGGTGGATGGGGCACCACATATAATCATCAAATAGATCACTGACATTGTCTTTTATCAGTTCTTAACACATAACTTTTATACTGCTGCCTTTTAGTCAATGGAAAAGTGCTCACTCTGCATGCTATTCCCCATGTAGAGTTTATTCCTCAATACTCGGGGCAACTACAGTATCATATAGAAAGAACAAAGAAAGAAAAGGCACAATAGTGATTTGCATATTTGGCCTGGGTTCAAACTGTTTTCCTCAATGGTGCAAATGGTGATCAGCAGTGCTAGCCTACCAATTTGCAGAAACATTAGACATGCTGACACTTTACTGGACATATTACAGCAGAAACAGTAACTGTTGTCATGTCAGCAGAAACTTCACGACATGCTGACACTTTACTGGACACATTACAGCAGAAACAGTAACTGTTGTCATGTCAGCAGAAACTTCAGAGAGGTCAACCAAATCACACACAAATTCAGCTGAAACATTTAATGCCAACAGGTCAAAATTAGGTGTACGTGTATATTGGTCATTCAGTAACAGACAACAACATTTATTTTTTAATAAAGTTTTTCATTTATTTGGTTGTTACAAGATTTTTTTTTTATCATAAACAAATTACGTGTGCTACACCACCATGAATAAGTTTGCAAAAAGTTGAATGACAGCCGGAAGTGGCCGTGTATTTTTGACACACACCCTTCACCAATCATTATTCTAATTCGTGTAATGTTGCCTACACGTAAGACGCGTTCATATACCAAATTGCAGTGTTGTAGTTTTTCTAAAATAGCATCATTTCCTGGTTGTTAGTGATGACAGGAATGTCAAGAGATGCTTGAAATGTGACATTTTTCATTGCAGTTTTACGTATTGTTGACAAAACGTAACAGCCATTTTTAATATTAATGTCCCCTTAATTCCCCTTAATTTAACACAATAGCCGCCCCAGCTACCATAACAATTTGAATCCATTGTTTTTAATGTATTTACTGCATTTTACACTATGCTCTTTTATGTAATACATTATTTGAATCTAATATATTTTGTTTTAAACTCATAACCTTCAGGAAGATAATTTGTATTTTTGTAAGGTTTATCTTGAATAAAAATCTGTATTATTATTAGAAATTGTAATTATACCCAACCCTACAACTAGTACAAAGTTGTCATCTTTGTCTCCAGTTCGCTGCTGGCAATGACAGTTACAACCTACCTGGAGTCCTGTGAGAAGGATGGCACTCGAGATACTTGGTACATTCTGTCGCATTGTGTTCCAGAACTGGGTCTGAGCCGAGTATCTGTTCATGGGACATATCTTGAAGAGGCAGTCTGCAACACAGAACATAGTTAGTGACATCATGGAGTCATGTTTAAAACACACTGGCAGCATGACAGAATCACATGCCAGGAACATGATGGAAATGACAGATTTCTGTTAGTAATGGAGTATGTCAACAAGGAATTCTATTCTCTTACCTTTTTTGTTTAAATATGTCAATGTAAATACCCAGATGGATGTACAATATACGTGTATGGTAATTAATAATTTGATGTATGCTGTTGAATTAGTACTTTTGGCTCCCTCACCTATGGACCTATCATTGTTGTTGTCTGTTTGTTCAGAATATGGCCTAGAACCTGATTTCATGCAAGTACAACATACAACAGTATCAAATGTAATGCTATGATTTTTACTGTAAGAAAATTCACTGATATTCACATATTAACCTTCATAGTAAATGATGAATCATTGCCATTCATGAGTTGATAAATATCCTGGACACATTATGATTGAAGACTTCTGTGATGATGATGCTGGTGATGATGATGATGATATGGCTATAAACTATACAAGAAAGTGTATGTTCAGGGTAATGCTTTGATTAGACAATTATATATATATATATATATATATATATATATATATATATATATATATATATATATATATATATATATATATATATATATATATATATATATAATACATGTGTACCAAATCTGTAAAAACTGCTCTATTCAGATCATATTGCACCTCATTACACCTGGATGCACTCGTCAGCTATGCTGGAACCACAAGTCATTGTTAAAATCACTTATAAAATTCTGTTAAACTCTTATAAAACTCATATTAACCTTCATAGTAAATGATGAATCATTGCCATTCATGAGTTGATAAATATCCTGGACACATTATGATTGAAGACTTCTGTGATGATGATGCTGGTGATGATGATGATGATATGGCTATAAACTATACAAGAAAGTGTATGTTCAGGGTAATGCTTTGATTAGACAATTATATATATATATATATATATATATATATATATATATATATATATATATATATATATATATATATATATATATATATATATATATATATATATATATATATATATATATATAATACATGTGTACCAAATCTGTAAAAACTGCTCTATTCAGATCATATTGCACCTCATTACACCTGGATGCACTCGTCAGCTATGCTGGAACCACAAGTCATTGTTAAAATCACTTATAAAACTCTGTGTAGCATACAATAATGCTTTTAGATTGTTGTGCAATGAACCTAGAAATTGCAGTGCTAGTCATATGCCTGTGTCACCGGGATTACTAAACTGCAAGATGTTGATTAAAAAAGCTGTAAAGGTTTTATAACACATGGAATCATGTCATGTAATGCAATATTACATCATGCAGTACATATATATCCATTGTGTCATCTCTGGATAGATATGGATCCATGTAATATTCTGGAATAAAATGACTGAATCAGTGAATAGAATTACTTACCTCTGAATTTATCAGGAGTATTTGGTAGGTCAATGTTTTTGGGCTGAACAACACATCTTTCATCAATCAATCTAGAAAAAAGAAGAATAGCTCTCCAGCATCTGCACTTGCAGACAGAATTTATGTAACTAATAGTGCAGGACATGTAGCCAAGCATTACATCGGACAGAGAGTCCTGTGTGTATTGTATTGTTACAAAATGATCTAGACAAATTAGTTAAATGGTCTGAAAAATGGCAGATGTTATTAAATTTTCAGAAAGTAAATGCCTACACACAGGACACAGGAACTTGGATGTAAACCACAAAATGGGAGATACTGTTCTAGGTACTACCATAAAAGAAAAGGACTTAGGAGTAACAATAAGTGCTGATATGAAAGTTTCAGAGCAGTGTGGTATTGCAGCTTAAAGGGTATTCAAATTCTTGGGTTGATTAGGAAATGTAACATATGAGGAAAAAGAGCTAATAATACCTCTGTATAAAACAATAGTTAGACCTTATATAGAATACTGTATGCAAGCTTGGAGACCATATCATAAGAAGGATATATATACCCTTGAACGAATACAGAGGAGAGCAACGAAAACGATTCCAGAACTGAGAGACCTTATTTATGGTATGGTTTAACAACCCTAGGGACCAGAAGGTCAAGGAGATCAAATTGAAGCTTCTAAGATATTGAATGGGTATGAAAATATTGATAAAAATATGTTTTCTCTCACTCAAGAAAGATAGCAGAACTAGAGGACACAAGGTAACATTAGTAAAAGATCAGTGTAGATTGGATATCAGAAAATGCTCATTCTCACAGAGGACAATAAACAAATATCACAAATTATCTACAGATTTTGTAAATGCTAGCAGCGTGACTACGTTTAAAAATAAAGCTGACACATATCTCAGGAGGGCAGGTTACACATGTTTGGACTCTCGATAAGTCAATGGCTTCCTTGTCCACTTGCCATTTGGGCCTTTGCCTTGGATGGCAATCTTGTTCAATCTTGCTATATAACATTACGTAATACTGTAAAAAGCTGTAAAACTACAATGAGGCTAACCTTAAAATGTTGCCAACAATTTACAAGATTACATCATGTGTTGAGTAATGAGGTTATACTAGAAACAGCCCTCTCCAGGGCAATATCTCATCCAAACATCATACCATTATTTAAAAAGGGTTCGAGAAATAAGTCAGAGAATTACAGACCAGTGAATTTAACGTCAGTGATTTGTAAATTATTAGAAAGGTTAATTAAAGACCATATGGTGGACTTCCTCGCTAAGCATAAATTATTAAATTCATCTCAACATGGATTCCTTAAAGCGAGGTCATGCTTAACAAATATGTTATGTTTTTTGGAAGAAATCACTAAGTGGATAGACGTGGGATCGCCAGTAGATATTATCTACTTAGATTTTCAGAAAGCTTTTGACAAAGTGCCACATCAAAGATTACTACTTAAATTAAAAGCCCATGGTATCGGGGATAGCATAACTGACTGGATAGAACAATGGCTGACTGACAGAAGACAACGAGTTGTAGTAGATGGAGAAGTTTCAAATTAGATATCGGTTTTGAGTGGGGTACCTCAAGGATCAGTATTAGGACCTATATTATTCTTAATTTATATCAATGACTTGGACGACAGTATAACAAGTAACGTACTGAAATTTGCGGATGACACAAAACTGTTTAGAAAGGTTAATACTGATGGTGATAAA
Organism: Lamellibrachia columna; assembly: GCA_963662155.1. Lineage (NCBI taxonomy): Eukaryota > Metazoa > Annelida > Polychaeta > Sabellida > Siboglinidae > Lamellibrachia > Lamellibrachia columna. The sequence continues at coordinate 6,382,929 of OY759273.1, forward strand.
CAACATTTACAAAACGATCTAGACAGATTAGTGAAATGGTCTGAGAAATGGCAGATGCTGTTCAATTTTGGGAAATGTAAATGCCTACATACAGGACATGGGAACTTGAATGTAAACTATAAAATGGGAGATACTGTTCTGGGTACTACTGTAAAAGAAAAGGACTTAGGAGTTACAATAAGCGCTGATATGAAAGTTTCAGAGCAGTGTGGTATTGCAGCTTCAAAGGGTAATCAAATTCTTGGATTGATTAGAAGAAACATAACATACAAGGGAAAAAAATTAATTATACCTCTTTATAAAGCAATAGTTAGACCTCATTTAGAATACTGTATTCAAGCATGGAGACCATATCGTAAGAAGGATATAGATACGCTCGAACGCATACAAAGGAGAGCAATTAAAATTATTCCAGAACTTAGAGACCTTAGTTATGAAGAACGCCTGAAAGAATGTGGTTTAACAACTCTAGAGACAAGGAGGTTAAGAGGAGATCAGATTGAAGTTTTTAAGATATTGAATGGGTATGAAAATATTGATAGAAATATGTTTTTCTCACTCAAGAAGGATAGCAGAACTAGAGGACGAGGTAAAATTAGTAAAGGATCAATGTAGATTGGACATCAGGAAGCACTCATTCTCACAGAGGACAATAAATTAATGGAACAAATTGTCTACAGATTGTGTAATTGCTAGCAGCGTGAATATGTTTAAAAACAAGGTTGACACATATCTCAGGAGGGTGGGTTATAAGTAGATGAACATTGTTGGACTCTCGATAAGCCAATGGCTTCCTTGTCCACTTGCCATTTGGGCCTTTGGCTTGGATGGCAAATCTTGTTAAATCTTGTTAAATGCAGGAGTGGGTTTTGTGTCAGTGGGTTTACATATAGCGAGTTCCAGCTCTATGAGTCCATGACAGGGTGATTACACATTTACCCCCTGGCTTTGTGATATCTTAGTGTTACACCCTTTGGCACACCTGTAAAAGGAACCAGCAGCTTTTATAATGTCTTATCTAAGACACATATTTCCAACTTCCTATACCTGTTTATTATGCCTCAGGGTGCCACAGTACCAACTGAGCTACTGTGACAATGTTATGGCTGTAGGAATTCATATAACTGTATGGTTTATTTATAAAAAAAATAGGTCGGTTTGTTTTAGGGAAAAATATAATTCATTTCTTGTACATGTTTGATATTGAATGTTGCTAGTTTACACCGTATGATTTAATCAATTTAAAAAGCCCATACCCATTTAAAAACAGTGATGTGTGAACACTATAAGTCTTAACGCTTTGCCTTTGAGCCTCGCTTCTATTCCACAGTATTCAATGCAATGTAATCTTTCAATACAAATGGGCAGAAATGTTGCTGTTTTGTTCGGTGTTGACATGCCTAGCTGAGCTAGGCCAGGCATATAGGGTTCAGGATATGGTTACATTTCCCATTGGTGACCATCTTAACGTTTTGCATAATTATAAGAAAACGTGACCATCAAAAATTATAAAAGTTTTTGCCAGCTGCCGCCATCATCCCACTGACATGCTGGTTGATTTTTTTTTCAAAATTAGACATTTCTAACTCTTGTAATATGCCTGATACCCGTCAATGTTTACCAGTATTGGTGTACACATGTCTAGTTGCAAAAAAAATAATCACAAATATCCTTCTGCCTATTAAAATCATCTAAAAATCCACCATTTCACTTTCAACAGCTTCCACCAGCAAACCTGGTAATGTCCCTGTGCAAATCAAATGCACTTATGTCAGATCGTATGATTTTTTTTTAATTCCTATGTCCAAACTTATTATGCCCTACATTCGTGTGTAACATACCAGGAAGTCTAACTGAGGCATGGGCGATCTTTTTACTTTCTGACCTAACTATGAAAACGACCATCTAGAGCACCCAAACTTCTCATATATCTTCTGTACATATACACATGTCAATTGGTCAAAAAAGTACATTTACTTTCTCAAAACGATAAAAAATTACAAAAGAATTAAACCAAAACATCTCCATCTCCTACATCGCCTACGCTTAACGCCAAGGCTACCGTAAAATCGATGCATATGACAAGGCATCATTCAGTTTCACCGAAACTCCATGCGGCGGTGGTCCTATTCCAATTATGTATTTCTGTGTATGAATTGTGCTTGCATGCGTGCCTCATTGCGTGTAATTATGTATATGTTTCAGTATTACTTTTTATTTTTTCTGTGTGCTATATATGACATGTCATATTCTTAATAATTAGTTTTATTCATAATTATTATCATCATATTGTGTTTCCATCCATCCATCCATCCCATACAGACATACATATATATATACACACACATGCATCATGTTCACCTAATTTATTTAACTCATTAATTTAATAAACTATGCATTTTAAGCACATGTGCGCTATATAAGTGTTCTTATTATTATCATGTGTGTGCGTGCATGCTTGTGTACTGCAACTATTAAAATGTTATAAGTTGAAGTTATTGTAAATTAAATAAATGGTGATGATTACATGTATTAATATTATATGATGTCTGGGTGTGATGCTGTTTTAATAATAATTTTTTTATGTATGAAACATCTACATGCCGAGTAAAGACATGCTACTTTTCCTGAAGAATGCGTTATATGCTTCGATCTACGCGCATGTGTCTTATTTTGTGTTTCACTTCATACTGATTATGGGAGGTAGCAACCGCTGATCTCTACAGAAATAAGTGGTATCAACAGATACATACTAGTAACTAATTTTGCGACAAAGTAATAATAATATTTTATTGAGGTCATTTGTATTAGATTTGACAGTATGCTTTAAATTATGCATTAATACAGGTGCCAACGTAATAACTGTATTTAAAAAGGCAATTAGTATTAAAATAGCGCCGTAAATCTGCACAAAGTCCATTCAGAGATACTTAAAATACATATATAACACAATCTGATGATAATATGAATAAAACTAATTATTTAAGAATATGACATGTCACATATAACACACAGAAAAATACAAGTAATACTGAGACATATATATAATTACACGCAATGAAGTACTCACGCACGCACAATTAAAACACAGAAATACATAATTGTACGATGTTTGATTTCAATCATAGCACTGCCGCCGCATGGATTTTCGGTGAAACTGAACGACGCCTTGTCATATGCATCGATTTTACGACAGCCATGGCACTACGCAGAGATGGCGATGTTTTGGTTAAATTCTTTTTAAATTTTTTATCGTTTTGAGAAAGTAAATGTACATTTTTGACCACGTGACGTGTATAATGTATAGTAGATATATGAGAAGTTTGGGTGCTCTAGGACTAGGTGGTAATTTTCATGGTTAGGTCAGAAGGTAAAAGATCGCCGAGGCATGACCCCTATAGCCTATAATACAATCCAGGTTATACTCACTAACAGTGACACTGTTATTGTCATACTGACTCCCGAGTCCTGTCCCAACCCGAGTCCTGTCCAAACCGTCCATGAATTAATACGTAAGACGGTTCGGTCATGGCTGACACAGGAACCAGGTGTCATGGAAAGACTTACAATTTTACAATAACTGCATAGTTTATACTGGCTTTATGTATACTCACCCTAAAGTCGAAAGAAACCCGCTTACACTGCCCTCTGCATAAAGCGACACAATATCGCCCATGTGCAGATATGCAGCCGGAGTGTCGTTCATGGGCATGGCTGCTGCTGTTCAAGACGAAGCAGACGACATGACTCTAGAACACTTCGTCTTCAATTACGATTTTAACATTTCAGCTGTCACCGGCTAATTCTGTGTAACAAAATATGTCTTTCGTTCTTCACCATGACGCGAATTCGAAGACGTTGCAGTGAATCTACTGTAATCAAGATAACGTCCTTACTAGCTAACATTAATAACATGAGAACGGTGCCGTAATCGTAATGTTCTCCGAGACCGAGTGTGACGCCAGCGTCAGCGACGCCACATTCCGAACAACTCTTGCACACCGTCACGGCACATCCGCATAACAACGATATATAGATATGATACGTTAAAATACTTCCTAGGTTGGAGCAGCGCCAAATTCATACACAAAGACGACGATAAGATTTGAACGAATGGCCGCACGGCGCTTTACAAATTATAATGATAGTGGTTCGACGCCGGTGGCGCCACTTGTTGGTCTTTTATACCGATGCATTTTTTGCTATCGCGCGTGTACGGCAGATGGCGCCAATGAAGATGTTGATAGAAATAATAAATTATATGGTTGACGCAAGAGTTTTGCAGGTGGCAAAAATCGTGAAATTCATTTACTTTTTTGCGTGTTCTGAACTCGGAGCCGTCCTGTGAACTTTTCTATTATCTAAAATCAATATCGGCCGAGTGTTACTTCATAATCCAGAAGGGGATTGTAGTGGTTCTTGATGGATTTTGACTTTGTCCTCTACGTCACAAAGTCCCTCACTTGATTAAAGTTTTCATAAACTCACTGTAAACACTAGATGCCACTTGATAGTGAGTAGAAACGTTCACCCAACATTCAACAAGAGAAAGAGATGTGTAAAATGTAGGTAGTACTCGCGACTGTTGAACGTTTTAACAACATGATATGTTGGTGCTGGAGAGTCGGCGGAAACATGCAACCGACGCGACCGTTTAGTTACAAAAGGAAGAAAACTACCGGCTAAAAACATTTACAAATACTTGATTGCAATGTAAACACGAGGGACACAAAACGTTATTATATATACACCCATAGAGTGCCTATACTATTTCTTGTTTCACTAAGAAATTCACTGTTAGATATATTTGTTTACCCTCCCTCCCTCCCTCCCTGTGAAGTATTGGGGTGGGACATTGGACCATGCCCCCATTTGACTTACATTTTTCATTGTTTTCGTATGTAACCGGTTGCGACACTACATGATAGAATGGTAAACTAATGGGTGACTAAGCTTGCTGCAACCCTTTGGCCTCCCGCTTTGTGAGATCCTATATACGACACGACACAGTGTAGATATATTATTACCATATTATGTGAACGTTTTGAAGTTGATCAACTGCTATGACAATTTTTCTATACCAATTGGATAGAAAACAATTCTTGCAGTAATAGAGCACAAGTGTGATACGTGTGCTGAATGTGAGTTAATTGGGAAAAACAAAGATGTACCATACATATGCCACCCACTGACAATGGTTCAGCTAAAGACCGCGTGGCGACACCTAGCGACTTAGTGGTGAGCCGCGCGATGAACAGTGTGAGTGTATGCACTGCCGATGCTTCTTCAATGGTGCACCTTTCCCGGTAACAGTTTGCACATGGTTTCGCGGGCAAATGATTTTGTTTCCGAGAATATTAGTCTCGCTTATCCGACTCTCGCTGGGCTTCGTGAATCCGCCGAGAAGAGTTTGGCAGCAGAAGCGTGGTCTCGTTGTTACCCACAGTCACCACTCCATTTTGTGTAGGCGTTCCCGCGAAGCGCCAGTACTACACTAAACATTTTTAACTTTTCAGTCGGACAGTTGTCTCAAGTCTCAATGTAAACAACTCGCAGACCATTACCATGACATTTTTTACATATACAACTTCTCACACACCTTTAAAAAAATTTCATCGGTCTGAAACCAGAACAATTTACACCGTTTGGTGTCAGTTCTGTGAGTACACACAGAAACAAAATATTATCCTATTCTTTACACAGGCATCAAAACAGCCGAGGTCGCCAGTGGACTCCAGAGTTAAAACTAGGTCACGAGACTTACGTTCCCTTGGAAAGCGATGACAGCAATGAATGAATCAGATAAGACACCAGCCACCGTTATTGAACCGAAGAAACAGGCAACAAAACCCCCTGTCTTATCGACCAATCAGGATGAAACGTTCGTAGAGCTTTCTTGGAAACTAAACCCTATCTTAAAGACCAATGAGAACATTCGTTTCAAATACGGTGGACGAAACCTAAACGATTATAAACAGCATAAAACTAAAGTTAAATGAAAATAAAACAGAGTTTCTTATTATTGGTACACAAAAGCAGCGTGGTAAACTGTATTGTTGTGTCCTATGCTGAGCCAGAATTTCACACCGGCCGTTTCAGCACTGAATTTAGGAGTCACCTTTGATAATAATTAAAATTTTAGACAACATATTTCAAAACTTGTCGTTGTTGTTTTTATCACATTCGTGTCCATCGTCGTATTCGCCGGTATATGCATTTTGCTATCGCCAAAACTATTGCAACTGCTCTTGTTAGCAGTAGATTTGACCATTGCAATTCCCTTTATCATAATATTGTTGTCAAGGACAACGTGTGCAAAATTGTTTGGCAAGGGTAGTTACCCGGTCTCCTCGTTTCTCTCACTCAGTACCACTTCTTAAATCATTGCATTGGCTCCCTGTCCGATATCGTATTATTTGTAAGATCTGTGCAATTACCTATCAAGCACTTTCATCCAAGCAACCAGCAGTATATTTACACTCACTGTTCACTCCTGCAAGACAGCCAAGACAGCTTCGATCATCTGATTCTAATCTACTTTTTGTTCACAGGGTTAAGACAATTGTCGGAACTAGAGCTTTTTCAGTTGTAGCACCGACTCTGTGTAACTCACTCCCTGTTAGTGTTAAGTCTGTAGGAAATTTAACATTTCGTCGTAAACAAAAAACCCACCTGTTTAAACTTGCTTATCCTTCGTAGCTCCCCAGCGTACCAATCCAACTGTTTACAACTGCAACTGATTAACTCCTTTTGTTTTGGTGCACTACCGAGCTTGGGTCTCCCGCGGACTTTAGCGCAATATAAGTATTTTATATATTATTATTATTATTATATGCTATGGTTCGTTGGAAGGTAGCCTGGCTTCTCGTTGTACAACTATGACGTACCGGATTATCAAGATGGTAAGCGCGCGAAACAGCTTGGAGCTGTTTATTTTTACTGCGTTGGTGCGGAGTATGGAAATACAATTGCTTTCACTGTAACTATAATATATATATATATATATATACATACATATATACATACATACATATATAATATATATATATATAATATACATATATATATATATATATATATATATATATATATATATATATATATATATATATATATATATATATGTATATGTATGTATGTATGTATGTATATATATATATATATATATATATATATATATATATATATATATATATATATATATATGCACCCACACAACACGCGTGCGCGCGCACGCACGCACCCACACGCACATATATATATATATATATATATATATATATATAGAGATATCGGGGGACGGCCGAAGTGCTCTTTTAACCATTATTTAGCGGTATGATTTATCAGGTGAAGCTACCTTGTGACCAGCGGTAGCAGTGGCCACTGTTTGAATCGGGACGGGCGACTTGGCGGTTGGCCGCCGACCAATTTACGCTGTAATGCCACCAACAAAGCAGTTCTGTATTTTCTAGTACGCATTGCCTTCCAATGAACGAGTGATTCGCGGGAGATTCAGGAGGCGAGACAGAAACACATGCAGTATCGTGATCACTATTTGAATCTGTCTGTTTACGATATACTAGTGACTGAAGTAGGAAAAACATTATAGATACAATAATTGGTACTGCATATAATAACAATTAAATATAACAGAGTGTCATCCACGGGAAATTATAGATGAATTTCCACTTTCTGCCGTAAAATATTTTCCTCCCCATGTACACACGCAAAACATATCTCAGGAGGGCGGGTTACACATATATGAAACATGTAGGACTCTCGATAAGCCAATGGCTTAATTCCTTGTCCACTTGCCATCTCGGCATTTGCCTTGGGTGGCAATCTTCTAAAAAAATTAAAACCTTGGCATTTTCTGTCATAAACTATTGGTGCAGTGAATTATATATGTCTGTGTATGTACGCTCTATAACAAGCAACGCCCATGCTTCAGGATACGCGCATGCGCAGATACACCAAACAGGTAGTATTTGACGGCGGAAAATGTAAGCACGACACCGGATTAACCACGATACAAGTCGCACGCGCGTACCAGGCCCCAACAAAAGGGGATTCACCACAAAATCAATCTGATTAGGCGCCTTAGACTCTTACAGTCTCTCTTCGCTTCCCTTGATTCGCGCTCCGACCTCTGCAAAAAATGCCCATCCACCGGAAGGGATAACTTGGACTTGGTAGTTCGTAAGTGACTATCACCGTAACAATAATATTGACAAATTTCACAGAAATATCCATCTATGCCTTGGTAGTTAGTGCTTCCTGTCAATATCGTGATGGCTTCTGTATGACGACGCCTTGCTCTGCGTAAGTTGGGACACTCGGAGAAAAGACACATGACGTTGTCAATAAAAATATTCCAACAATGTTAATACCACACTGCATACAAATATGCATTAATATATATATATATATATATATATATATATATATATATATATATATATATATATATATATATATATATATATATATATATATATATATATATATATATATATATATATATATATATATATATATATATATATATATATATATATATATATATATAATTATATATATATATATATAATATATATATAATATATATATATATATATATATATATATATATATATATATATATATTATATATATATTATATATATATATATAATTATATATATATATATATATATATATATATATATATATATATATATATATATATATATATATATATATATATTATATATATATATATATATATATATATATATATATATATATATATTAATGCATATTTGTATGCAGTGTGGTATTAACATTGTTGGAATATTTTTATTGACAACGTCATGTGTCTTTTCTCCGAGTGTATATATACATCTGTTAAACATATAAATAAGTAAAAAGTTTTAAAATCAATTAAAGTTTAAAAATATATAAATACATTAAAAACAAAAAGTTATATGGCTATAGCTAATTTCAAATTGTCAATGGTTAAAAGAATACGTGAATACAAATTAACAGGTGCATTTGTTTTTATCAGCCACATTTAGTAAAAGCACAACAAAAGCTAGTCTCGCCAACCTGACTCTCGCTCGCCTTCGTGAACTCGCCGAGACGAGAGCCCGGATGACAGCGTAATTAGCTAATTATGTATGCACCCAGAATCTGGGTTCCGTCACAATGAAAAGTAGACATTGCATCCAGGCGAAGATGTGTGCGACAAACCGTGTGCGACAAGTTAATTAAGGGTTAATTAAGGAGCAGTGTAGATTGGACATGAGAAAGTACTCTTTCTCACAGAGGGTGATAAATGAATGGAACAAACTGCCAAATGATTGTGTTAATGCTAGTAGTGTGAATATGTTTAAAAATATAATTGACAGATATTTGATAAGGGCGGGCTACACATAGATGAAAAAAATGGTTGGACTCTCGATAAGCCAATGGCTTCCTTGTCCACTTGCCATCTGGAACTTGTTGTTTGGGATGGCAATCTTGTTAAATCTTGTTAATGAGTGTGCAACAAACGGTGGCGCCACCGCGCGGAGACTGGATTATCGAGGCTAGTGTAGTTGTGGTCGCGTTTCTATAACAGTAGCGCCATACTGTGGGCAGGGAGCCAGTTAGTAAGAAACCACCTCGCCACCTGGCGAGCATTGCTAAGTCTTTTCGTACGTGACAGCGTGCGTACAGTATTATTACTTATAATTTTTCGTTGTTATGGATCTGTATTGACACATGATAACATATTGACTCAACCATGCATCGTGTTAGTCGGAAGCACAATTGGAAGGCGAGACAGAGAGTGGAAACCACAATAGACCCGTCCGAGGAGAAAAAGGTAGGCGATAATTGGAGGTTTTCGCATCGCTAGAACGGCTCATATTCCCGCTATTATCTTTCTCTCAAGTCGACCGAAGTAGGGAGTCCTGATGAGTCAAGCACGCACTCTCTTAACCCTCATAGTACTTTGCAAATTCTCCACAGGAATCTCAAGTCCGTGACAGGTTACACATATTTTAGGGAGAGCTACGCCAGTTTCAAGTTTGCAGGCGAAGTGCTTTCGAGCGTCTAAGTCTGAGTAAGACTAAGTCCTATGGCTAAAGCCTAAAGGCAAGTAAAGTGGGTGCATTTGTTAACTAAAATTGAAGACGAATACTTATATGTTTAACATTGCTACCTATACAGATCATTGCACTGTAAATATACCAGTTGTTGTTTTATTTCAATGACAGCTCAAGGTAGAGATTGGAGGTCTGCGGCTGCAGGGCTACGATGACTGTAATCTGTTGGTGCTGCCTTCAAAGAAGCGTAAGACGAAGGTGACAGTTCAGGGTGGACCGGTCCAGAAACTGCTGTCTAAGAAACAGAGGAAACATCTGGAGAAGATTCTCGATCAAAAGAAGAAGAAACTTAAGGTTTGTTTATTCCTTCACAATCAGAGCCGTCTTGTTGGGGGATGGCCTTGAAAATCATCAGATGAATGTTCTTTCAATCATTACGTTGCAGATATCCTATGTTTGGCCTAATGGTAGCTGTAGGAAAGGTGAAATCTGTAGGAAAGGTGAAATCTATGTATTAATATACTTAGCAATCTGGCAGTATCTCCTCCCAGGTGCTGACGTTCACTCATCTCTTTCTGTGTTCATTTACCTCCTTCGGTCAGTGGCCTCTGATCTATAAATTGGTGATGTATTCAGCAAACCACAAAGGCAGTTATTTGGAGTTATTTACTAATATGCTTTACTATCTGTCAAAGATGGAAACAGTAGCCGAATTGAGTGTGAGCCACTCTCCAGACCCCACCATCGATATATTAATATGCTAACTTTGGAGGCAGTATCTCCAAGGGTCAACATCCACTTTCTATGTTCCTTCACCTCTTTGGACCAGTGGCCTCTGATCTACCAACTGGCGATGATACAAATTCAGTCATGAATTCAATCATAACACACAATTGTCACTGTCCTAGGGACTCTGGTTAATGGCAGATGGATCGTAAATGTGGTTGAACAAACAAACACAGACAGAAACTTTTTATAGCATAGATATAATTATTTTATAGGATTAATAAGTTCAGACATCTATCTGAATTCATTCAAAAACACTGTAGCTATTTACTTGTGACAGGATTCACCTTTTTTACCTTTGACATATTTTTAATTGAGCTCAAATCTAGGTGATGCCTGTTTTATAATGTTAATTATATAACTATTTTCACCATTCATGTGTGTCTTTATCTTTATATTATAAGCAGAGAGGATATCAGCTGATTGTGTAAGTACAAAAAACTGACAATGTTTTAAAGCATTGTAACTCCCATTGAGAGTTAATATCCAGTTTTCATGTTCTGTGCTTCTGATATCTGTTTGTAGAGGGCTGAGCTTCTTGAGAGTCTGAAGGACCATCAGGCGAGTCCACAGGAGATGAGTCTGTTGACGTCAACATCACAGATGCAAACCAGGGTTCACAACAAGAGGTACAGTAGTTCTCATTGTCAGGTGTAAAAAGTAACAATTTCCGTGGCTGGCTCAATGAATGTGTCCACGTCAGTGCACAAAGTCAACACACAAATATATCTGGAGTTTTTATTTGAAATTTTTTAATGAACGAATGAACGTTTTTTTAGCAAACAAACATTGCCTAAACAATACTTTTGACAGTTACTTCAGTACTTAACATAACTATAATATATGTTGAAAGTGGCAAGAAGAACTATAATACTTATATTGTTTTCCCTTTTACAATTATGACTAGATGATACTAATTAATTAAACGTACAATAATATGTGTCTGACTATTTTCAAGTCAGAATTGATAAACCGATTTATGCTTTAGCCCATCAGAATTGATACATTCGATATACCAATATGATGAATGCCAGATGGTAATGCTTTCCAAGAGAATTATAAAACTCTAAACGGTATCGGAAAGTAACCGAGAGTTTGCATGAGTCGCACAGAACGTCGAGTATGATGACATTGATGTTGGTGAAGCCCAAGCAAACAGGCAGAATATAAATACAGCATCAGTGCAATTTCTTCAAACAAATCAACTCATTGATGGGATTTTAATTCAAACTCATTAACACAGACATGACTTCAGACTTGAAGTCTGTTATAATTATATATATATATATATATATCTACAATGGAATTTATTATATATATATATGTATATCAATTCCATTTACACACCAGTTACACATACCAATTCCAATTACACGTAAAAAATACCAATTCCAGTTATTAATTTCATATTGAAATAACAGTTTGTGAACAGAGCAACCATAGGCATACTCAACAGAAAAAAACCTATATTTTTAGCATTTACTTAATTTCTGCATATTATGGTACATAATGACAAACTAATGATATGTGCAACATGTTAGATTTTTTATTTATATATGTTATTGATTATCTATAGCGAATAATTTTAGTTAAAAAAGTTATATGATGTGATTGAAAAAGTTATTGAAAAGTAATTGAAAATACCAATTACATTTTCTCCAATTCCAATTACTTTTAAAAATAAAGCATCATTCTAGTTACAACATAATTGAGCCCAAGTCTGCATGACTTAAGGAGGATGTAATAGAGTTTGTTGTTTGTAGGAGTTTGTTGCCAATAGAGCCAACTGGGACACAGGATAACGTGAATGCGGTGGGAGTGGGTAGGGGAAAGAGGAGACGAAAAGGGAAGCCATCAGTGGAGGCACCGCCGGAGGATGACGTTAGTTCATCTGAGTCGTCTGATGATGACGAAGACATGTCAGATGGTGACATTGATGTCAGCCAGGAGAAGATGGAGACATCTGGAGAGGACAGTGGACAAGCGGGTGATGTCATAGAGGAGAGCAATAGGACTAGTCAGCGGGGAGATATACAGGAGCAAAGTGGGGAGAAGAAACCGGACAAGGAAGGAGGGGTTAAGGATGTGTCTCCGCCAGAGAAACAGGCAGAGAAGAAACCAAATAGGGAAGGCGCGTCAAAGAAAGCAGCTGTCTACATCAGTCTGGAACGACTCCCAGATATACAGGTAAATTATCAGTTATCTCATGAGCATACTTAGAACGTTCCTCCTCATTTCACTTAACCCATTGCAAATCTGTAGGGTGTGAATAGTTTAAATGATATACACTTTAATAAAAGAGTGCATACATCAGGTCAGAGTCAGATAACTTGAGAAAGTGTGAATAGCCTTGTCCTGGACCACTTTTGCTCTTTTTTCCAGACCAGATCCAGTTGAAAATAATTTTGTTGTTATCAAACTAATTAAGACATTTGTGCAATCAAGCTGACACATAGTAGTGGATTCTAGCTAGGTAAGTTTTAGTTTTTGCGAAATGATTCTAAAACAAGTTGAAACAAATTTAATCAAGGAAGGACCTTTTTTCTCCTTTAACCCTAGGAGTAACCAATGATAAATTTCCACGGTGTACACATATTGGAGTTATTCATAAGGGTGCTTTTAAAAAATCATCGCTAATAATTGCACAGATGTGACTGAAGTATCATTTTATTGCTAAAACGACTATTATAATAAAATTATAAAAACTACAGCACAATATTATCATGGGGATATTACTTTTTGAATTTCATCAAAAAAAGAAAGCAAATTTTTTTATTTTCACCCTGCTACTATATAATTACTGAGTGGCTGTATGTCCCTATGTCCAATTAAGAAAATGTAGCCATACAAATTAGCTACAAAATAAACCAAAAATTAATCAAATATGTTTTTTATTTTATGATTTTTTCCAACACCGGACTATGCCGATTCAGTCAGGCCAATCCTGCATCGTTTACCATGGTAGTGCAGGCTGTCGAAACCAGCAGAAGTCACAATGGCAACTTGCTGATATTTACTTCAAAAAAGCCTGCAGCATCATTCTCACTGTCTAAACTAGTATAATAACGTGATTAACTAGTTAATGCTGTCATTCAATTTGGCCAAATACGGACACAGAAACTTGAAATAATCCAGCCTAAAGTGAGTTGACACAGAACGAAGTGAGAAAACAAAATGGTGGATTAGTCAATAAAAAGCTCAGACGGCCCAGACAACATATGTTTGTAACGACGATTACTCATTCGCTGCATGTAACCCACTCGCTCATTCACATATATTCGAATAGGCCAATCATACAACTTTCCAAAGATATAACATATTACATATGTAGATACTATGAATGGAAACATAAATTTATTCTCCAGAGCATAGTAAAAAGCAGCCAAAAGCCAAATATGGGAACCAACTATGTGACACATTTTGTAGGCTAGATCATCATTAGCTGTCATCGACTATGCTCATGAATAAATATGAATCAGAACGAAGAGTGATTCAGCTTTCCAATGATACCATTTGTTCCTGTGTGAGGTACTGGTGACAGAAACGAAAATTGTTCCTCCAGAGCGATACCAGGATCAGCCCAAAATCGACCAGAACACTTCGCGTGCTGGCCAAATTTGGCCCAGTGGTTAATCCCAGGGTTAAACATAAATGTTTGATTTTCAAAACTGTCATCTTTGCTTTGATATTAAAAATTTATGATTTAGTAAGGAACCTTTAGCAGTGCCATGTCTAATCCTGATATTTTGTGTGTAGCATTTTATTATTGTTTTCCCCCCAGGAGCAGAGGCTGCGTCTTCCCATCTTGTCCGAGGAGCAGATCATAATGGAAGCAGTCAGGGAGAATCCTGTGGTTATTGTGTGTGGGGAGACGGGATCAGGGAAGACAACCCAAGTGCCACAGTTCCTCTACGAGGCAGGATATGCCCAGTGAGTGGAGACATAGAACTGTCATTAAACTTACCTTGTTTCAGTTCATCAATATATCTTTGAATGTACAGATCTTTTTATATTTATTTTGAGCAAGTTAATAATGCATCGTTAGATATTACTCCTGGTAATGGCTTGGCAAAACTGACATATTTTTAGTGAGTTAAATATTGCCTTGTTGCCGTTCCAGATCTACTATGATAGCAGTCACCGAGCCCAGGAGAGTGGCGGCCATTAGTATGTCACAGCGGGTTGCCATGGAGATGAACTTGTCTTCAAGGTAGGTCATGATCTGTCAAGCAGTTTCATCTAAACAACTGGCACATATATACATACTAATTGCTCACACCTGCTAGTAAGCCTAGGCAGCTTTCATCTAAACAACTAGGTAGCCTAGGCAGCTTTCAAGTAAACAACTTGGCATCATAGGCAGCTCAGTAAATAGCTGTAATAAACTAACCACATACAATTAATGATTGGTCCATTGCTGATTTATTCTATTATGCTAATTCCCACAGAGCTGGGTGATGCGCTCTGTTACCCAGTTTGCCTGCCTACATGTAATGAACCAATAAGCACCAGCTGTGCGACGCCACAGCCACTTCATTTTGTGAAAGCATATGGAGTGGACGCCCTTTTCAAATTTGTCCCACCCTCCTCCCCACCTTTCTCCCTGTTGGGTGTTAATGTGTTAGTAACAATTATAAATCGTTGGTGGAAGTGGGGTGTTCATGTCTCAATGCTTTCCCATTTTTTATATTTGATAGGGGACATGGGAGTTTTGGCTTTTCCAGAAGTGTTCGCGGGGGCGCAGCTCACTTCCCTTCCACCTTGGATTTTAGAACTGTTTTGAATTGTGTAACGGGGCAAATTGGCCCCACCTTTGTAGTTATTCGAGTTAGAACTAGTGTATTTTTAAGCAGGTAGTTTTGTATTCATAGACTGCATGATAGCATGTAGGACATAGGTTATGTGGTTTAAGGGTGTTTTATGACAATAGTAATGCCATTGCTTCTTTTGTTTGTTCTCGGAATACTGCTGCTGCTTTATGTGTCAAAATGTGGGCTCTATGAACCCAACGTCCTGGAGGCTCACATCGGGCGTAGTCAGCCTGGCGTTGGGTTGTGGAGCCCACATTTCTTTGTTTTAAATTTCTTTAAAAGGGGGCTTAAACTTAATCCCCACAATAAGTGTCATTCATTTTGCTTTTTCTTATCTCTATATCTGTGTTGTGTTGTTGATTGCATAGTAATTGTTCCCTGAGTTAAAGCATGCAAACTTTTGAAGTTGGACTTTCTCTGTTGTTTCTCTGTGGAATCCACTCCCGGTTAGTGTTAACTGAGAGACCTTAGTTATGAAGAACGCCTGAAAGAATGTGGTTTTACAACTCTAGAGACAAGGAGGTTAAGATCAGATTGAAGTTTTTAAGATATTGAATGGGTATGAAAATATTGATGTTTTTCTCACTCAAGAAAGATAGCAGAACTAGAGGACATGAAGTAAAATTAGTAAAGGAACAGTAGATTGGATATCAGGAAGTACTCGTTCTCACAGAGGACAATAAATGAATGGAACAACTTGTCTACGGATTGTATAACTGCTAGCAGCGTGGATATGTTTAAAAACAAGGTTGACATATCTCAGGAGGGCGGGTTACACGTAGATGAACATTGTTGAACTCTCAATAAGCCAATGGCTTCCTTGTCCACTTGCCATCTGGGCTTCTGGCTTGGATGGCAAATCTTGTTAAATCTTGTTAAATTAGTACGACGTATAATGAGTTTCTGTAATTTTTAGCTTACTTTACCCCTATGGCTACTTCCGCAGCAAACTGTTGAGCTTATCTTTGATATCGATGTCTCTGGTGTTGCAGATTAGTGTCGTACCAGATCAGGTACGAAGGCAACGTGACAGAGGATACTCGCATCAAGTTTCTCACTGACGGCGTTCTCCTCAAGGAGGTTCAGAAGGTATGCATAGTAGACAGTGTGTCGGCTTCTCGTGATAAATAAATAAGGCTTTACAGGTATATCCAATAGTCACTGTTCGATATACATAAATCCACCCCTGCATGGTTGATTGACAGTTGTGAGGTAGCATGAGCCTCCATATGTATCAGAACGAGGGTGTGCAAGTTGTGATTGACACTTCACATTCACAATCAACTGGTACAATGATTGATTGACAGTTGTGAAGTAGCATGAGCCTCCATGTGTATCAGAACGAGGGTGTGCAAGTTGTGATTGACACTTCACATTCACAATCAACTGGTACAATGATTGATTGACAGTTGTGAAGTAGCATGAGCCTCCATGTGTATCAGAATGAGGGTGTGCAAGTTGTGGTTGATACTTCACATTCACAATCAACTGGTACAATGATTGATTGACAGTTGTGAAGTAGCATGAGCCTCCATGTGTATCAGAACGAGGGTGTGCAAGTTGTGGTTGATACTTCACATTCACAATCAACTGGTACAATGCAAATGTATTTAAATACAAATACATTGGAAGTATTTCAGATACTTTTCAAAATACTTTGTGCACACAGTAACGCATTTTATCAGAGATGTTGTTTAAATCAATCTCATTAATGAGAGGTCACAATGTCCTGAAATGTCAGTTAAATACGGGATTATTCAATCAATGTGAGTTTATTAAAAAATACAACGATGTGTAATAATCTAGCATAATCTAAAATAATCTAACAATGTGAGGCAAAGTGATAATTGGACAATAAAGTGAATATCCATTGGTGTTTGCAACAACAACAACAAATATTACATGTGATGTAAATAAAAAATTATAACAAGGTATCATAATCCAGCATAATCTGGTATTAAATAAATGATGACTAGGAATAGGAGGAGCTGGGTTATAGAACAGGAGAGAGATGCACTGGTGTGATTGGATCTGAGGAGATAGGTGGTCAGTCCTGTACTAGTAGTGGGAATGTGACCTTTCAAGGAGAGTGGTCATGGGTAAGGGTGGAGACTCTGGCTAACCGTTCATGGCACTGTCCCGAGTAATAGTAACAAAGACATTTCATGCATAGCTGATGATACCATCATCAGGGGTTTTCCTACTGAAAGAAGAGCTGCTGCGAAATAGCAGAGTATAAATTATTTGTTCACCACACATTAAACAAATTCTAGCTTGTAATTTATTGATACACATTCACAAAGTATTTTGAAAAAGTATTTAAATACTTTCCAATACAAAACAAAGTATTTAAATACTTTCCAATACAAATGTATTTGACCACATATCTGGGTGTGTGACAGGGTTTGAATCCTCTTGATGACATTTAGATCCTGGGCAATTCTATTCAATCTACATTGGCCCAGTTCACTCACCTGTATCAGTGAGTATTTGGCAATGTGTCGGAATTGGGTGAATGAATGTTGACATTCAGTAATTGCAACATGGTTGAATGCTTCCAAGAGAAATTGAGTTGGTGATGGAATGAAAGTTCTGTCAATGATGCCTTAGAGTAAGCCTTGAGTACTGGATACTGTGCTAGGCAAGGCATATAGTAGACACCTTTACCACTTCTCTACCAAAGGTTATGCTTGCATGTTGTGTCCACTTTAAGTCTGATGAAGAGAACGGATCACTAATAAATTTCACAAATGAAGTATCTGCAAGAAATCTCCATGAAATCACAATATTGTGTTCTTATACAGCTGGGGTGTTCAAGAGAATTAATTTTATGATCAATGTCATTGCAGGATTTCCTCCTGACCAAGTACAGCGTGGTGATCATAGATGAGGCGCACGAACGAAGTGTTTACACAGATATACTCATAGGTTTACTCTCTCGTATTGTCCCACTGAGACATCAGGTAAGATTAAAGGCATGTCTACACAGATATAGTCATTGTCTTACTCGCATTGTCCCACTGAGACACCAGGTACACATATATAATCATTGTCTTACTCTCATGGTCCCACTGAGACACCAGGTAAGATTAAAGGCATGTCTACACATATATAATCATTGTCTTACTCTCATGGTCCCACTCAGACATCAGGTAAGGTTACTGCAGTGACATTATTGTGTTACTATGTCTCACAAACTACTTATATGTCACTCAGTAGCAAGTAGGACGTGTGTGTGTGTGCGTGCTTGCGTGCGTGCATGTGTGCTGGCCTTCAATGGTTGCTTTGTGGTAAGGATGATTAAGAGTTAGGGTTGATCACTTTGATAAATCATGTAGGAGAGACCGGGGTTAGTTGTAACACAGTTGTAACAAATGTACTACAAACAAAACTACTAATGCAAACTTTTTCTCAAGGTAACAATATGTTCATTGATAGTTTTAAGCATGTCACATATAATATCACATGGATCTGTTGAGAAGGTAAAAAACAGCGCCATTTTAAAGAAAAATGGTAGTTTGTTAAACCTGCACTAGTCTTCTTGTTAAAGGTTTGTGTATACATGACATGTTATGCTGTTCTTCTTTGGTAGTTATAGTCATGAATCTATGCTCTAGCTGTTAAATACGCTGTTAAGCAATATTTTAAGTATGTTTTAATGTAATCACAGGTGTTGTGAATGAGATGGTGCTGGGGCAAGTTGTAGCATTCCCCAGACAAATTGAAATATTGTGGAATCAAGCGAAAAATGTCACTCGGGGAAGCAAAGTGTTGGGAAAGTGTGTCAATCGGGTAACAGTTTGAACCGTAATCCTGAAATATGTTGTTTTTGTTACAACTAGCCCTGGTCTGCTCTACTAATATATGTTAATTAACTAAACCCATATGCGAACAGTATCTATAGAAAGTATTTTAGTATCATTTACATTGACTCTTCATGTATCATTAAATATTATGCAAAATAATTGCATAGTTCTTATATACTGCATTTATTTGGATCATAATGAAATGGATAGAAATTGCTGGTTTTTAACAACTATATCTCACCCTGGACTTTCTTTAAGTACATTTACTCTGAAGAAGTGCAAGCAGTTGAAGAAGCCACTGCAATGGTCAATCTTTTGTAAACTGTTTACTAAATATTGTGTTGTGATTTATAGATTATGACAGAACAGAGTGAACTCTGAGACATGTTGTTCTGTTGGTGTTCATGTTGTTCTGTTGGTGTTCATGTTGTTCTGTTGGTGTTCATGTTTTGTGTAAAACATTTTCTTACATGCAGAAAGGAAACCCCCTCAAGTTGATCATCATGTCTGCCACACTGAGGCTGAGAGACTTCACAGAGAACACACAGCTGTTCAAGGTCACACCACCCATAGTCAAGGTGAACTCATGACAAATGCATAACATTCATTCGTTTCCTTTTGCGAGGTAGTTGGCAGAATTGATTGAGCCACGCCGTGGACGCTTCTACAGTGGTTCATGAGAGACGGAGTCCACAGCAGGTTACACATTTACCCCCTGTGTGGGATCTTCCCTTGGCATATAGACACCAGGTAGAAGTGACCAACAACTTTCAGTGTCTCTTCCGAAAGACACCGGCAAAGTGGGGTGAACGAAATTGTTTCGAATGACATGTGACACACACTGCCCATGACGACATCTCATGTACATGTCAACGGTGTCTTAGTGTGTCGTTGTTAGTTAATATATTTCTCAGTTTAAGAATTACCCAGCGAGTTACTACAAACATGCTTGGTAAATAATTGGTATCTTGATTTGAAAATTTTATTTGTTGATATAATTTATTATTTGTTCGTTGGACAGAACTATGTTTTTTACTACATGCGATGGCCTCTCTAATGAACTATTGTGAAATTGGCGAAGCATATACGTTATAAAAGGACACAAATTATTTCAAAAATTTCAGTGCCATCTTGGACATTAAATAAAACAGTAATTGTGTTGTGTTGTCACCAGGTGGAGTCCCGGCAGCATCCAGTGACAATCCACTTCAACAGACGAACTCCGAGTGATTACCTGGAAGAGGCTTTAAGAAAGGTGAGAAAAGAGAGACCGCACTGCATGGTACCAGCGAACTCATTGCACAATGCAATGAGTTCACTGGTACTGTGCAATAAGTTTACTGGTATTGTGCAATGAGGTTACTGGTACCACCGCACAAAACCAATGAACTCATTGTGCAGTACCAGTGAACTCGATGCGCTGTATCAGTGAACTCATTGCACGTTACCAGTGAACTCATTGCATGGTGCCGGTGGACTCATTGTATGGTGCCGATGAACTCATTGCAGTGCCGGTGAACTCATTGCACAGTGCCGGTGAACTCATTGCACGGTGCCAGTGAACTCTTTGCAGCTTGTCACAGTGACGTATTTCTGTGATTATCCACAATTTGTTTCCAAATTCTTAATTAGATTATTTCAGTTTACACTGATTTCCGAGCGCACTTGTGTGTGTGTATGAAATATAATTATTGTATTTTAAGAATATTATTTAAATAATGCT
Source organism: Lamellibrachia columna (assembly GCA_963662155.1). Lineage (NCBI taxonomy): Eukaryota > Metazoa > Annelida > Polychaeta > Sabellida > Siboglinidae > Lamellibrachia > Lamellibrachia columna. The sequence goes on from OY759273.1 coordinate 6,404,125, forward strand.
GTGTTGTTAGTAAATGTAAGTGTTGCTCTATTACCATTGATTCAGAGAGAGTTTCTGTGACAGGTGTGTAAGATCCACCATTGGTGCAGAGAGAGTTTCTGTGACAGGTGTGTAAGATCCACCAGTGGTTCAAAGAGAGTTTCTGTGACAGGTGTGTAAGATCCACCGGCAGCTACCAGAAGGAGGCATCCTAGTGTTTGTAACGGGCCAACAAGAGGTCCACAGTATGTGCTGCAAGCTACGCGCCCTCTTTCCTCGCCCTAAGTCTACAGGTGGGTGTTCGTTTTTATTGTAAAATAATGTGATATAATATAAACTACCATATTCGACCTGTTAAGCTACATTCCCTAATTAGCATACACCCCTTTTTTAATCAGCAGGATCCATAATTATTGTAATTTTACAAGTGTGTAACAACTGAAGTGTTGCCATCTGGTGTTAGACAGTTGGCACCACTTTTCAGTTGTTCTACACTAGTCACCAAATGACACCACTAGTGTTATACAGTTATCTTATTGTCTAGAGAGAGAAAATATTTTGTACTCTTATAAGAACTGATTCCTTGACATTTTTCCGTGGCCCAATTTTTGTGTATAAACTTATTAGTTTTTATACAATTTCACTGTTGTCTATAATTTGAATGTTTCACCCCAAATATCATGTTTACATTGTAAGCTGAATGGCAAAGTTAATATTCAGAAAAAGGTAACTGTCAAATTATAATAAAAAGTTGTGGTTTATGCAGAGACATTTGGGCGGTGAATATGTTAAAATAGATGTAATTATAATTTGATTTTATGATAAAAATTATCAGACTTTGAATGTTTAAATAGTTACGTGTATTATTATTATTAAGTTTGTGAAATTCTGTAGCAAACCTATGAGTGTTCAACTTGTGTAGTAGATAGTGCTGCAATCTTTACAATGTTTCCTGTTTCTGATATGAAACTTCTCTGTGGATACGTCATCAGTTGATGTTGTTTAGCAGGTGACACGATTGGGTCCGGGGCAGATGATGACAAGGAACATGCAGAGACATCTCAGTTGCCAAAAATTAGTTTGGATAAGTAAGTTTGTTTAGTTTGGTTTAACGTGCCAATGTCACTCGTACTGCAGCTGCAGACTGTCACATATGGTCAATGTTGTTTTAGCTAACACACAGCCATACTATGGAATGACTTGCCTGATAACATTAAGCAACTGAAGACTCTAAACTCTTTTAGGAAACATTTATAGACCTATCTTTTTTAATTAGCCTATGTGTAATAACTTAAATGTGTTGCTTTCCCTCTGTTTTTAATGACCGATATATATTAATAATTTTAATGTTTTATGTATATAAATATATATTTTATAGATGTATTATAATTTTAATGCTTTATCTTTTTTTTTTTAAATTTAGAATGTTTTAATCAACTTGTCTGTTTTACAGTTTATTTTTCTAACTACATAATTATACATATTTTACCAATAGCATTTTATGCAGATTCAGGCGCTATATAAATTCATATTATTATTGTTACTGAGCTCGGGTTCCCAAGGATTATGATTTTGTGTATATTGTATTTGTAGTCATGCTACAGGAAACCTATCAAAGTCATACTACCTTTCCCTGGGCCAGATCTTTAAAATTCACATTACCTCGTCAAATATACACAAATACCTCTCCCTATGACAGAGGTATACAATTCATGCTACCTCACCTTTCACCTATATCAACTTCATTCTGTTGGTCTCAATAGCAGTCTCATGTTCCACATATTAACTATTTTTATGCTGCACAATGCATTGTTATGTGTTGCATTGATTGTGCTTGTCTTTTGTTTGTTGTTAATATGAGTCATTAGTTATAACTATTATACATTGGTGTGTCTATGGGACTAATGACATTGTTTTTATTCTGATCCTAGACATCGTTGTTTTGACCATTTTCAACCATAGACCACATGTAGACGTCACACTTAATGCGTGTATCTTGTACTTGTAGCTACTCAGTGCTGCCCCTAGATGAGGAAGCAGAACTACAACCAACAGAAGACGACATTGACACATGGGACCATACAGAGGGCGACACTAGTCTAGTGCGTTCACTACTGTTGGAAGTCTTCTAAATTTATTCATTCATTATGAAGACACAATTTATTACCAGTGGATTAATAAAATAATCTATCGGCGTTTGCAATAAAAAAAATTTTTTTGATGCTTATGCTACTACAGTTTGCCATTTTGGTTTGCCGTTCTCGTTCATGGTGAAGGCAAGCACACAAAAATGTGAAATCGCTTGAGGCCAAAGAAATAATATGTGACAAAAACAGCTGCATGTGCAACAAATTGATCAAATTGTCCAAAATGCAGGACCAATTGGAAAACCGTTATTTCCCACACGAAAACGATAATGTTGACACCTGAAGTGCTAGATTTCTGGTTGGTCATCTCTCTTCCACTCAACAGTATTCGCCCATTGTGTTTGTTAGTATACATTGTGTTTGTTAGTATGCAGGAACATAAACCAGTATGTATGTATGTATGTAGTAGCAACTAGAGTGGTTTCTACTATGAGACTTTCTTGTTACAGAAAGCTTCAGAAGGACAGACAGAGCAGCCTATGTATGTCCTGCCTCTCTACTCACTACTGGCTCCCAGCGGACAAGCCCAGGTGAGATAGTACACACCTCAACATGTTTACATTTACCGCCCTGGTGGCTGCAGGCTGGATGTCTGTGTGCTGGTGTTTTAGCCACCCCCTGAAGGGTGTAGGTTGGGTTTTGTTTTCTATGTTCGCAAAAGTCAGTGAGAAAATATTTTCTCAAGGTCAGGGAAAAGTAAGGGAATTTGAATTCAGTGGAAGATCATTGAATTTTTATGTTTTATCAAATGTGAAATTCCCATGGCTATAGCAATCTTCTGAAAATAATTTTTGTGCCAAGGTTCCAAAAATCTTGTTCAAAATGCTATTTTATATTTGAAATAAAATTTGATTTGATAATTTGAAATAAAAGATGGATTGGACTGTGGGGGAAATTGGGAGGCCATTGTAAAAAAAATTACGTATTTGTGGTAATTGCTTAGGTCATTAAAAGTTAAGTTTTTAGTTGGGGAATTTTTTTTTGTTCCATGTATGAACACTGAATGTTTTTGTGCAGGTGTTCAAGCCACCCCCCGATGGCTGCAGACTGTGTATTGTGGCTACAAATGTTGCGGAAACATCACTCACAATTCCCAATATCAAATATGTTGTTGACACTGGCAAGGTATGAAAAAGTCTGGATAAAATACCGCAGTTCTATCAGTTTCATATAACATTCATGCCCAGTTTTACAACAGGGGTTTATATAATGCATATTTCAGCTGCACACCCTTGGTGACATATTTCAGCTGCACACCCTTGGTGACATATGAATATTGTACCTGGCAAAAATGTCTGATTCCTCTTTCAAAGTAATAATCATAACTGTAACAATATTTAATAAACATTTCTTTCTGAGTTTTGTCACAACAAAATAACCACCCACTAGAAAAGATTTCTCAGTGAATTGTGAAAAGCATATATGTGAATGTCCGTCCGTGGTTGTATGTGATTAAATTTATCACTGACTGCAGGTGAAGACAAAATTCTATGACAAAGTGACAGGTGTGTCTACTTTCCGGGTGACAAACACGTCACAGGCATCAGCCAATCAGCGGGCAGGAAGGGCGGGGCGAACTGGTCCTGGTCACTGCTACAGGTAAGTGGTCAGGCAGGGGGGACAAGTGTAGTGGCTGTTGCCCTTTATCAAACATAACACATTCCGTCTCCTTGGCCCAGCGTTGTTCTGAAAAAAATGGTATTTAAAGAAATATCTGATTGTAGATATATTCCTAAACAGATAACAGATTATATTGAACAAAGTTCATTAAGACACATTATGGTGGTCAGTATCTTAGAATATATATAGTTTATGCTGTTTAACATGATTTTACGATAACAACTATGAGACTATGTACCTTTAAATTATATATATATTGATTACAACACAATTACCTTAGACACATGATTAAACTGGCATCCTGCCAAGCGGAGGTTATGAGCATCCTCTGTTGTGAAGACATATCATGTTTTTAGATTGTATTCATCGGCAGTGTTCAATGATGACTTTGTGGAATTTGCTGTACCGGAAATAATGCGACGGCCCGTTGATGACCTCATTCTGCAGATGAAGGTAGTGTGTTTGTCTAATTTTCGGCTGCTGTTTCGAAGCTTGGGAAATTCTGTTCACTCCAACTTTCCTCAATTCACTCACCTGTATAAATGAGCACCTGGCAGTTGTGGAATGAAATTTTTTTTTTTAGTAATTGCAGCATTGCTGAATGCTTCACAGGGAATCAGACTTAGTGTTGGAATGAACTGGTCTGCCAGGGGTAAAGTGTAAAGCGTTCTAATAGGTCCTAAAGACTGAATATTGTGCTATATAAAAACTTACCTTTTCTTTAAACCGAAGCACTAACAAATGCTTGCTACTGCTGAAGGTTCACTTTGTTGTAGGACATGGGAATAGACAAGATCGTCAACTTTCCCTTTCCAACGGCCCCAGACAATGACGCTTTGCAGGTAAGTCGCTTGTTAGTTATTCCTACACTAGGTGGTAAAAACCATCGTTGGAAAAAACGTACCAAAATGGGATCATCATCGTCACCATTGGTCGGCTGGTGCCAGAGCATTGATGAGCTGTTTCCATAAAAGTTGGTTGTTCAGTAGGGACAGAAGGTCAGCCACTTCAATATGAAGGTCACACAGATCAGTTTGGTGTATGTTTATCTTTGTTCCGTCTGTTTTTCTTGCCATGAGTGGGTGTCCATTGCCATGAGTGGGTGTCAATTGCCATGAATGGGTGTCCGTTGCCATGAGTGGGTGTCCATTGCCATGAGTGGGTGTCCATTGTCATGAATGGGTGTCCGTTGCCATGAGTGGGTGTCCATTGCCATGAATGGGTGTCCGTTGCCATGAGTGGGTGTCCATTGCCATGAGTGGGTGTTAATTGCCATGAATGGGTGACCATTGTCAATTGCCATGAGTGGGTGTCAATTGCCATGAATGGGTGTCAATTGCCATGAATGGGTGTCCATTGCCATGAGTGGGTGTTAGTTGCCATAAGTGGGTGTCAATTGCAATGAGTGGGTGTCCATTGAATCCTGAAACTGGTTCTTCTTTGTAGCGATAGCAGTGACCAGCTAGTTGGAGGTGTCTCATTTGAAACTTGTTTCAAGCTTATCTAAGTCCCCAGAAAGTGGTTTGTTTGTCAGCCTATTGCTCCAGTGGACATTTAGACACTTCCTGCACATTCTAGTGTAACTCCCATTGAGCTTCCTTTCAAGTTCTTTTATGGGGGGGGGGTAGGTATCATCTCCATAAAGCAATACAGTTTTCAATGGTGGCCCTGAAGAATGACAATCTCGAGAAACTTCCTATTTTGGACTTCCAAAAATGGGATAAAATGTCCAAAGCCATCCTAAGCCCTTTATTATGGTTACATCTGTGAACTGATCAACTGATGAAAGTATATAAAGCTGGGGAAGCCGTTTTGTCCAAACATTTATTGTACTTCACCAAATAATGTCCTTTTTCTTTCTAATCTATCTAAATGCATCAAAAACTGTCAATGGGATAGCATAAATGTTGATGTTTAAGTTACTTATCATGTAAATGATAAACAGGATTTAATCAAATAACGAGGGCTACACAAATGCTCCATGATTCACTCGGAACAAATGTCTCATGTACAGTGTTTATGTGTTTTAGGCAGCCGAGAAGTTACTTCTACTATTGGGAGCACTCGATAAAATAACTCCTGCGAAGACAGCTAAACGTACAAAGAAAGGTTTGGTTGGTTTTGCATCTAGACGAATCTATGCAGCTGATCAATAGCTTTATGTCAATATGTTAACTGCAGAATGATTACAGATCTTTGATATATTATTATTTGGTTTATCTGCTAGGCAGGAGACACAATTATAGTTTATCTGCTAGGCAGGAGACACAATTATAGCATGTAATGATTTGAAAATGTAAATCCTACAGCAAGACATTTCTGGTTTCAGGTCACATCAAATTTCTTAAATGCTACAATGAGAACACATGATGAAAATAATCATCCATTCAATCAAATTTTCTTTTCAAATATAATTATTCCACCAACAATGTCTGATGCCACTTGGAAGTTAGCTGAATAGTGACTGGTGCATCATGGGTACAAGATGTGATCATTGTTATTGTAAAATCATCTTACATAAACTATTCTGACATGTTGACCACACAGCTTTTTTAATGAAGCATAATTATTTAATATGTCATTTGATCGTTATTTGTTTAATTTGAATATTTTGCCACAAATATCATGTTTACGATGCATACAGAACTGCAAGGTTGATACTCATAAGCAGATAATGGTCAGATTATATTTAAAAATTGTCGTTCATAAAACATATTTGGGCGGGTGGATTCTTGAATTGAATCACCAAGTCAATGTTTCTTGTATCTCGATGCTTTCTAATTCCAAGAAATTATTAATTAATTAATATATTAATAAAATTCTTGTGGTATGCAGTACCAAAATATTGATCCAAAAATGTTTTTTACATGGTTGCTTCTAAATTGATGACCTTTTAATATAATTTCAGTGAAGTACAGCACCCAGATCACTCCCCTGGGCAGGACGATAGCCTGTTTCCCCGTGTCTCCGAGGTACGGGAAAATGTTGTCCCTGGCGCACCAACACAGTCTCCTGCCATACGTCGTGGCCCTGGTAGCAGCTCTGTCAGTGCAGGAACTCTTTGTTGAGGTCAATAGACCGGCTGAGGGAGAAGATGAGGTAAAGACAACTTTTAAAGATCCTTCCTCAATAAAATTATTTAGCTCATCTCACTTTATAATTATTTCGTGAAAAATCAAACCACTCTAGTATCCATTTCAACATGCTAGTTTGTTTGTTTGCAAATGTGCTATTTAATTTTGATGAAATCATCAGACAGACTGTTGCATTATTTTCAACTGGGTCCAGTGGAAATGCGGCAAAAAAATTTAAAACGTCAAATTTGAAAGCAACATGTCCAGATCATGCTACATTGATACAATAACAATGACGGTAACATTTTAATCTATTCTGATGCATTGGTCACCTGATCTATGTTGAAATACATGAATACCTTGCCAGAGTATGAAGAAAATGACAGATGTGTTTGATTTAATAATATACCTGCTTAAATCACTCGTGCTTTCTCCAATCGCAGAAGGAAGACCAAAAGCAGAGAAGACTTGGTCTCGCACGACAGAAACTCACATGGGCAGGATCAGTGAGTGAATTGATTGGATGAAATTGTGTGAAGTTGTAGGATGAATCAAAGAGGTTTTATGAGAATGCTAAAGTTCTAACTTATTGGGACAGTTTGCTTGGAAATAATTGAGGTGGTGTGGTCTATACATTGATTCTGCACAAGACGTTTCTACAAATATTTTACATAATGAGGGAATACTTTAGATGTTTTATCATGGTTTAATGAGATGTGCATACCACAACTTTTTTTCTCAAATTCATCGTAGTGAAATCTTTTGTATTTTACACTTTTATATCATCTTGATTTTGCTGCCTTGTTCATTGTTGTCACATGATTAAATACTTTTACAAAACATTCACATTCACCAGGCATGTGACAATTAACTTATTTCTTAACTTGCAAAAGTTAAGTTAACATTAACTTAACTAGTTAACTTAACGGGAGACTCGGGTCGGATTTGACGGATTTTTTACAATAAAATGAATTTCGAGTTGTTGCTATTTCCGTGTATAAATATTATTCAACTTGCCATTCATATAAGTTGCACTGTCGAAATAAACACGTTTCTGTCATAAAACGTGTCTTTTGTATGATGCCTATCATTGCTAAGTCTTTGTTTATATCAAATGAACCGAGACTAATGGGACATTAGGTGATATTCCGCGAGCCATTGCATGCCGGAAAACGCTGCCATTCCAACATCCCAACATCACGGGAAAGCCCCATTTTCGCTCTGTATGATGGTACAAACAGTTTTAAAATGTGCCCGGAGGTATCCGAGTAATTCCGACTATAAATGACCGCCTCTGAACCATCTCGGTGACAAAGGAATGGGGAATGCCACGACGATTCGCCGGACATCACCACGTGATGTCGGATTCCCTCAAATCAAGCGCTCTAATTGGTTGTAATACTAATTTCCATCCTCTGACGTCAGCTTGAAATACCAGCTACGTTCGATTCGATCGACTTTTTTATCCCATGAGTTTTGTTCATTTATATCGCTTTGTAAAACGACATTATGCCGTTTGGTCGAAAGCGAGTGGGCGGTTACGGTACTGGGAGGCAGCGAAAGTTTGCATCGTTGCAGTTAGCGCGTGATGCGAAGGCATCGAGGGTTGAATTCGCCAATGAACCTGCGGCGACAACTTCGTCTTCTTCGACCATCACCGTCCGTGGTGCCAGCGAGAATGGCACGCAGTGTAAGTTTAATTCTGATATTTCATATGTTCACTTGCGTTTTATCCAAACATCGCCTTGTGGCATAACTATTACTGCATAAACGATTTGACGCTGATCTAGTTCATGCTGTTGATGTTCATGGTTGTGTTGACATTCAGGCCCAGGCCCAGGGGCCATCCAGGCACATCAGAAGCAGAGTTGTAACTATGGTTTATTATATTACTACAATTTGCCCTGGCAATTATTGTATACATAGCCCATATACACACAAGCGCGCGGGTGTGTGTGTATAATATGGCAATGCCAATAAAATAAATTGCATTCAATGCCATACCCCTGCATACGTAGTAAGGGGGGGCTTTTGTTGTTGAACATGTCTTGGATACTTTTTGTTCATGAAATACATTTATATTGTGTATTTTTTCCAGGCATCAAGGCGGTCATCAACAGTACCAGCTGATCCGTCTCGGAGACTGTCTGTCACTGAACGGAAGTTTGGTTATGCAGATCTTCTGGAGGAGATAGGTGTCCCGCGATTCCTGGTTGAGGATGAGACAGATGCTGATGGAGATCTTTCAACAGTACTTGTACGCTGTGCCGTGTTCCCATCACTTGTTGCGAACCTGCTATGCACGTTGTGTAGGAAGCATACACTCTCCACCCCAGCTGTCGACCGCACCGCACCCTCGGCATGGTGTGTGGCCTCGAGACTTTCTGCACCAGTTGCGACAAGGTCATCAATGCAACTCTGTCATCAGACTGTATCGATGGGACTCAGGCGACGAATGTCCCATTTGTCGTGGTGAGATCAGCTGTGTCGGCAACGATGGACATGGGTGTCGGGTACTCAGGACTTGTGTGAAATTTATTTTACAATGCCAATGACTCTTAACTTTGCCTTTTGATAGATTATACATTCAGTAATATGTATGCAAAGTTTCAATCATCTAGGTAGCTTTTCAGATGTTGAAATGTATGTGCCAATGTACATAAACTTTGAACACGATTTTCTCAAAAACATGTTTTCCCTCACACCTACTGCCTCCCGTGTCACTTATCTCTGCTATTGTTTGACAGAATTACTTGAAACTTTCTACAGTGTTTCTTGATAGTATGCTCTTGAAAACTGTCTAGTAACTTTTTAGAAAACATTATTTATATTTTATATAATGAACCATCAATGTAAAATTTCATGATGAAAAAATACATTCAGATGTAAAAAAATCATGAAAACAAAAGTTTTTTGAAAACTTGGAAAGTCAACTGACTGTTTTCATTGGAATTATGTGGAGTAACTACACACCAAATTTGAGTCCTCTAAATCCAATGGTTACTGATATAAGTCACACGCAACATTCAATCCAAGATGGCTGCATACCGTGGGAAAATATGTATGAAACTTTCTGAAAAAAATTCACAGCATTACTCTTACCTGGACTTGCAATCTATGAAAGTTTCAGCTCTGTAGGTTCAGTGATAATGAAATAAGAAAATAAAACGTGTTTAGACCCAAGCGACGCCTTAAGTTGTAGTGAAATTAACTGATTAACTTTTTTTACAAAGTAATTAGATTCATAGCTACAGATAAAAGGGCAGTGGCTCAGTGGGTAACACTTGGGTGTTCATAGGATGTGCAGCCGGTCAACTATTTTACAGGTGACAAGATGGTAAAATAGTTGACCGGCTTCACATCCTATAAACTCCAGATTTATATGTCGTGTAACTCAACTTAATCATTAACTTAAGGTAGCTGGGATGGCTAACGTGATTTTTTTTCCTCATAACATGCTAGGAAATATTGAACTGAACATCAACACCACAAATAAGCACCTGGCACTAATGTCATATTTCGGCAATCCATCCTTGAAAAAAAACCAGTCCTTTCGGAACCAATCCTGACTTGGAAATGTTGACAATATTTTCATATCAACGACTGCGTGTGCTTCGATCTTCAAGCCAGTGTAAATTAATTTGCCATGAGCGCGGAATAAATCGTCTGGGCACTGTGATTCCCGTACACATCAGGTTTTTAAAGGCTTTTCATACGAGCAAATGCCCGTGTGAAAGGACTCTGCCCATATGAGATTTTTTTAATCTTTAATTTTAAAATATAATATTATATTTTAACTAAGAAAAGAACAGTTTCATCTGTAGACTAACAATAATCATAATTAGTTTTTAAACTGTCTCGCCCAACCCCATGTGTAGCAACTAGCCAGCCTGCTGACAGACAAGTTTCTGGAGCAAATGGTAGAGGGATTGTCTAAAAATTTTAGTGTAACTTGGCTGTCATTGTAAATTCAGCTATAATCTTCCTGGTGCTGTAGCACCTGCAATTCATTCGTGTTAACCAAAATAACTTGTGGGATCGTCAGTGACATATGTTGTATTATTTAGTATTTCAAACTGCAATTTGTGAAGAAATGGTTGGTTTACTGAAACTACTCAATTCAAAAAAGCATGGAATAGCCATCCCAGCTAGCTTAACTAGTTAACTTCATAAATTAACTTAACTAGTTATCTTTCAAAATGCAAGTTAACTTTACGTAATAAAAAATAATATAAGATTAACTTAACTAGTTAATATCGTAGACTAACAGATTTGTTTGATTCACACTGATGGAATGGTTTGATATAGGGTAATTCCCAGTTGCTGGGTGATCTGATGGTGTTGCTGAAGGCCGTGGGGGCATGTGAGTATGTGGGGTGTACCCCAGCCTTCTGTGAGAAGTACAACATCCGTCACAAGGCTATGCTGGAGATCAGGAAACTACGAACACATCTTACGAACTCAGGTAGGAACTGGGATTAAAGGAAAAAAACCTGATCATTTTGATCAGAAAATTATTTTTTGACTTATTTCTTGAATTTTTATGTTTTCAGGTGAATGTCTTTCATATGGAGGGAACATTATTTTATATGTTTATAGTATGCCCATCACGTGATCCCATGAACTCATTAATAAACTTTGTCCACAGGTATTAGAAATTGTTGACACCTGTGGTACTGAACGCCGAGGTGGATATTCATAAACAAATAACAGTCAAGTTATAGAAACATTTTGGTTCATTAAAACACATTTTGGCAGTGAAGATGTTAGAATAAATCTAGTTTATTCTTTATAACAATAATTTACAATAAAATGATCAGACTTTGTACAATTTGTTGCTCCCTTAGCAGTTCTTATAAATAAATAGATAATTTGCATAATTAGATGATAATAATAGTTACATAGTTCTTATAAATAGATAAATAATTTGCATAAGTAGATAATAATAATAGTTAACACAGTTCTTATAAATAAATCGATAATTTGTGTAATTAGATGATAATAATAATAGTTACAGTTATAAATAAATCAATAATTTGCATAATTAAATAATAATAATAATAGTTACACATTTTGTGTACATTCTTGCTCTAAGGTTAGGTATATACAGACACTCCTACATCTGACTGCCTTGCTAATTTGCATTTTTAGCCTGACACTTTTTAATTTGTAATTTCGACATTAATGAATTTGCATTTCAAAAATGTAATTATCTGTTCAGAGCATCCATTGAAAAAAGGAAGTGTGCTGAATTTATGCAAATTGAAAGGCACTGAGCAAGATAAATGAGATAAGTGCAACTGTACAAATTGTTTGCATAGGCACGCCATCAAAAAGTAGAAGTAACAATTCAATATACAATAGATAGCATTTCTAAAGCACCTACATCCTGTGAAACCAGAGCTCAGAGGCGTGTCAACATGAAGGGCAATATCAACAATCTATAGTCAATTCCAAGTTGTCAACAATTCGTTGGCACTGAGATGCTTTGTAAATATAAAAAAAATTCAATAATCTGCCAAAAAATTTTGATGTGGGTGGGTCAAAGGTCCACTCGAATAAAAAATTGGAAAATTATTTTGAGATTTTTTATGTCTTGACATTTTCCTTTTTTAGTGGATGGAGTGGGTGGGTGGGTGGGTGGAGTCAATCTTATCGAAACTATTTTGGATTATTGGACATTTTTTATATTTACAAATCCCCTAAGTAGCTGTAGGAGAAAACAAGGTTAAAAATGAAATTGTCCAACTGACAATAGAAACTCTGTACTTGCTGCTAACTTAACACAAACAATGGGTGGATTCCATAGGGTTGGTGCAGCAACAAAGAAAGCCTTACCACCTCAGTTTGTCTTAACTCATGAAAATTTAACACTAACAATAGGTGGATTCCATAGGGTTGGTACAGCAACAAAGAAAGCCTTACCACCTCAGTTTGTCTTAACTCATGAAAATTTAACACTAACAATAGGTGGATTCCATAGGGTTGGTACAGCAACAAAGAAAGCCTTACCACCTCAGTTTGTCTTAACTCATGAAAACTTAACACTAATAATAGGTGGATTCCATAGGGTTGGTGCAGCAACAAAGAAAGCCTTACCACCTCAGTTTGTCTTAACTCATGAAAACTTAACACTAACAATAGGTGGATTCCATAGGGTTGGTGCAGCAACAAAGAAAGCCTTACCACCTCAGTTTGTCTTAACTCATGAAAACTTAACACTAACAATAGGTGGATTCCATAGGGTTGGTGCAGCAACAAAGAAAGCCTTACCACCTCAGTTTGTCTTAACTCAGGAAAACTTAACACTAACAATAGGTGGATTCCATAGGGTTGGTGCAGCAACAAAGAAAGCCTTACCACCTCAGTTTGTCTTAACTCATGAAAACTTAACACTAACAATAGGTGGATTCCATAGGGTTGGTGCAGCAACAAAGAAAGCCTTACCACCTCAGTTTGTCTTAACTCAGGAAAATTTAACACTAACAATAGGTGGATTCCATAGGGTTGGTACAGCAACAAAGAAAGCCTTAATACCACAGTTTGTCTTAACTCATGAAAACTTAACACTAACGATAGGTGGATTCCATAGGGTTGGTGCAGCAACAAAGAAAGCCTTACTACCACAGTTTGTCTTAACTCATGAAAACTTAACACTAAGGTGGATTCCATAGGGTTGGTGCAGCAACAAAGAAAGCCTTAATACCACAGTTTGTCTTAACTCATGAAAACTTAACACTAACGATAGGTGGATTCCATAGGGTTGGTACAGCAACAAAGAAAGCCTTAATACCACAGTTTGTCTTAACTCATGAAAACTTAACACTAACGATAGGTGGATTCCATAGGGTTGGTGCAGCAACAAAGAAAGCCTTACTACCACAGTTTGTCTTAACTCATGAAAACTTAACACTAAGGTGGATTCCATAGGGTTGGTGCAGCAACAAAGAAAGCCTTAATACCACAGTTTGTCTTAACTCATGAAAACTTAACACTAACGATAGGTGGATTCCATAGGGTTGGTGCAGCAACAAAGAAAGCCTTACTACCACAGTTTGTCTTAACTCATGAAAACTTAACACTAACGATAGGTGGATTCCATAGGGTTGGTACAGCAACAAAGAAAGCCTTACTACCACAGTTTGTCTTAACTCATGAAAACTTAACACTAACGATAGGTGGATTCCATAGGGTTGGTGCAGCAACAAAGAAAGCCTTACTACCACAGTTTGTCTTAACTCATGAAAACTTAACACTAACAATAGGTGGATTCCATACGGTTGGTACAACAACTGTTGGCACATATATATAATATATCCTGTGTTTGTGTGACAGTGAACACAGTGATCAGTGACGTCAACCTTGCCGTCGATCCTCATATGGCACCACCTAGTGAGCAACAGGCAAAGTGTTTGCGACAGATCGTTCTCGCTGGATTCGGGGATCACGTGGCAAGGTCTGTAGTGAACATGTAATGATAGACCACACCACACCTTCTGCTGTTTCCTAGGGTTGACCGTAGCTAGTGTCAAAAGCACTGCTACAGTGAGGCACACCAAGGCAAAACATTTTAGCATTTCCTTTGCTTGCATAAAAATAATATGTTCAGATAGGCTTCATCTGAATGCCACATTTTGGGTTGGATTATTAAAACAATTACATTCCCCTGCAGCATAGAGGAAAAGATAACTTTGCCCATTTTCTTTTGGTAATAGTGTTGAATGTTTTTTTTTACTATTTAGTTAACGTACTGCTCAAAGTGTGCAATGTATTTCATCTAATAAGTGAACAATTCGCTTGACAAAAAATTGGGTTAAGAAAAAATGTCAAGGAATCTGTTCTTATAAGCGTGCACCAAAAAAAATTTATAGACAAAGTAACTCTTTACACTAGTGGTGTCATTTTGTGTCATAGCGTAGAACAACTGAAAAGTGGTGCCAACTGTTTAACACCAGATGGCGACACTTTTCAGTTGTTCCACAGTCAAGTTACAATAATTATGGATCATGCTCATTAAAAAAGGGGGTGTACGCTAATTAGGGAATGTACACTTAATAAGTCGAATATGGTAATTGTGTAAACATCATACACCTAGATCAACTGTTGTAATATTTGTCCTTACTCACTGTGACGTGTCCGAGTGGAGTCGGTGGTATTGGCAGCCACAAGGTGGTTTACCAGAGGTTACAGAGCTAATTATTATGCTCTGAATGGATGTTGTAGAAAGCTGGACAATCCTCCGTCAGAAGGTGACCCGAAGATGCTCAAACACGCTTATCAGGTATTTATTATACCGAACTTATAACAAAAACCATGCTTTGTTAAGGGGTCACCCTGGTCTGCAAATGGGGGAGATGATATCTCAGCAGCCAGACAAGCAACGTTATCCAAATGTTTACAATATACTTTTGTAGTGCAAATATAGCAAATTATACAATATTGAGAGTTATAACATAGAAGTCTTCGTTCAGCTGAGTGTAACAGGTGGTTGAGTGGTCACTAGAGCAGTGGACTGTTCATTCGTTCACGCAGCTGCTGCAGCATGGAACACTCTGTCGACAACATTACGTCCAAAACGTCTCTTACATCTTTCAAGGCAGATTTAAAGACGTACTGTGTATACACATGTGCCATAATTACTGCAGCATCATTTTAGTATAACTTATTGATATTTTCACCTATCTTAGTTTATTTTTAAAGCCATATTGTTTTAACAAACTATATATTTTTATTATTCAGTTTTAATTTCTTGATGTTTATATTTATTATAATTTATTTTGTACATTAATTAACTTGTTTTAACAGATTGATGTTGATATTTATCTTAAGTAACCAATGTATTTATTTTTACATTTATGGTAACCTGCTTTCATCAACTGTTTATTGGTATGTTTAAATTTGTACTATTTATGTATTAGTTTTATATACAGCACTGCAAACTGTTATAGAGATGGCGCTATATAAAGTAAATATTGTTATTGTACATGTTATCAAAATTATGCAAAATCACTGCTTGCAGGTGATCATAGCTGACTAAATAACTAGGTTACCTGGGTATTTACCCCAGTTACATATCCGGGAGGGCATAGGGGTGCATGTCCCGTTTTACCACAGAATACCCCCATTTTAGGCACAGTAAAGGGGACCCCCCTAATATTGGGGGCTGCATCCCCCTTTGGTCAGATCTTGGCTCTATCCCTATAGACCCACTTTTTCTTGCTCCATTTACTTAGTGTGTTGTTGTATTTTACTGTTGAACAGGCTCTGACCTTGGAGGATCCCGTCTACATCCATCCTGGTTCAGTGCTGTATAAACAGAAACCCCAATATATAGTTTACCAGTACATTGACGAGACGTCACACATGTACATGAAAGGTACGTCACAGACACTGCGGGCTGTTGTGTCCATATCTGAACCATGCATTTAACATTTCAAGACGACCGACAAACAAAATAATACAGATAATCCGTTTTGTTCTGGATGAAAGCAGTATTCTTGACTTGAAATTCTGTGTAAATCCATATAATTAATTTAATTCATTGATTAATCTGCCCGTATCATTCCCATTCCTGTTGAGTTTCGCCATATGTCAGGCAATGAAATACCAACCACCTATGTCCAACAAAATCTGCGAGGTTTCACCAGAAATCCGCCTCACTGTTTACTTACTTTCAATGCAACAAACTACTTCCAAAGTATTTGCACTTCAGCATAATATCGTTATGTTTGTCATTCAGTTTTATACTTTTGTGATAAATACAAGAACGTGTACTTTATCACGACACATTTTTTATAAATATGGGATACGGCCATGTTCTGCTAACAATAATAAGACTATTGATTACAGGTAATCTGTATGAAACGGCATGTCTGATAACAGTATTTTATTTTGTATACATTTTTTAGTATAATACTTATTTTAACAGAATGCCTGAGCAGTCTTTTTGATTAATTCTTCAGTAATGTGGCTTTAAGACAACAGAGTTTTTGGCAGGTTTTTAATATTGTATTCCTCATTAAACGTACTTTAGTCATGTGGTTTTATGATTCATCATCATAATGGTGTCTTTCCGAAACTGCATACATGTGATTGCTGTATCGGAATCCGCTGATGATTATGAAGCCACTACACTGTTAAAGTATATGCCTAATTTTGTTGTCAGAAACCATTGATTTGACATTGTCTTTGTTATACATTAGTTGCATGTATTGCCTGCAGGTGTCAGTGTGGTAGAGCCGGACTGGCTGCCGTTGTTCGTCCCAAGTTTCTGTAGCTTCTCGAAGCCCCTTGATAAACCCCCTCCTTGCTACTCCGACAAGGGCCACATCATCTGTCACATGACCAGCACATTCGGTAAGTAGATTTACGATTTTTCTCCACAGACATAAAAACATTATTAAGGGAACTTTTTCTTACTTAATGATATTTGGTAGAAATGTCTTATTTTGTGAAGTAACCAGTTACTTTTATTTTACTTGCTTCTCAGGATTACCACAATGTTGTAACTTTAAGGTGTAGCATCTTATCGCATGTATCTTCTCAGGATTATCACAATGTTGTAACTTTAAGGTGTAGCATCTTATCGCATGTATCTTCTCAGGATTACCACAGTGTTGTTACGTTAAGGTGTAGCATCTTATCGTATGTATCTTCTCAGGATTATTACAATGTTGTAACTTTAAGGTGTAGCATCTTATCGCATGTATCTTCTCAGGATTATCACAATGTTGTAACTTTAAGGTGTAGCATCTTATCAGATGTATCTTCTCAGGATTATCACAATGTTGTTACTTTAAGATGTAGCATCTTATCACATGTATGGTTTCTTGTGTTAATAGCAGCAAATATTGTAGACTTTGAGGTGCACATATTTTCCCGATAACCTCGGTTGTATTGATCCATTTAATTTGGAGCCGTGCAATGTATTCAAATTGTCATGAATAGCATAACTATAAAATTATCACTTTGTAAATAGATATGACATGATGATAATTTTGGACAAATGATGTATGTTATGGGTTTAATCAATCAAAGTAATCTCACACTTATTTTGTTTTTTTTAGCTCTGTGCACACATTTGAATAAATCATATGGAAGGAAAATTGTGTTAAAATGTATAGGTATAGCAAATATATGGCAAGAATTGGTTCATTATAACTAACACATGTAAACATATTAATTGTCATAAATAAAACATGGCTATAGATCTCAAATTTATGCTTATTCATTTACCATATTCGACCTAATAAGCAAGCTGTATGGTTGAAAAATAAATTGGGTCATGGATAAATGTCAAGGAATCTGTTCTTATAAGCATACACCAACATTTTGTTCTAGACAGTAAAGTAACTGTTTAACACTAGTGGTATAATTTGGTGACTAGTGTAGAACAACTGAAGTGGTAACAACTGCTTAACAGCAGATGGCGACACTTTTCAAGTTTTCCATACTAGTCAAATTACAATAATTATGGATCCTGCTGATCAAAAAAGGGGGTGTATGCTGATTATGGCATGTAAGCTTAATATGTCGAATACAGTATTAATTTTTAAGTAATTTGTTGTCCCTACATTGGCACTGGATGAATGTAATACTAGTCACGTTTATTCGTTGACAGGGCCACACTTCTGGGATATGCCCCCTGTTGAGTTGGAGTATCCAGCAGGTCTCGATCGGTACAAGTGGTTTGCGAAGTGTCTGCTAGAGGGCGCTGTATTCACAAAGCTACTCAAGTTCGTACCAGTGCTGCTGTCGGCGCCTGTCACCATGGTGAAGCCGTGGGCGAAGTAGGTATCTCTTTAAGTCTGAGTTAGGAGTCACTACCAGGTACAAGGTTTTGTAGAATTTTTAAAATAATTTTTGATGTTTTTTCATCGTCGCGGAGAGTATATGTTTGATTTGGAAGAAAGGGAGCCATTTCAAAGAACACTTGGCTCTCACCTAGTCAATGTGTTGATGAACTTTGGTTTGACTTACTGAATTTCAGAGCTTAAGCTTAATTATTGGCAGTGTGAAGACGTTTTGACTGAGGCGTATATAGCCTCAAACCGGGATGGGCTGCCCACCTTAACTTTGTAGGCCATGCAACTCTAAATAAACCCCTGGCGTCTGTGCCTTTTTGCATGGCAGAGCTTGTCTTTTTGGATGTTATTAAATATTGCTACAAAGTAACAATCCCAACATTCTTCTGTGGTCCACTAACTGCTGTGATTCAATGGTTTGGTACTTGCCTCATGACCAGGAGGTACAGGGTTTGAACCCCAGACCTCGTGACCAGGAGGTACAGGGTTTGAACCCCAGGCCTCGTGACCAGGAGGTACAGGGTTTGAACTCCAGGCCTCGTGACCAGGAGGTACAGGGTTTGAACCCCAGGCCTCGTGACCAGGAGGTACAGGGTTTGAACCCCAGGCCTCGTGACCAGGAGGTACAGGGTTTGAACCCCAGACCTCGTGACCAGGAGGTACAGGGTTTGAACCCCAGACCTCGTGACCAGGTGGTACCGGGTTTGAACCCCAGACCTCGTGACCAGGAGGTACAGGGTTTGAACCCCAGACCTCATGACCAGGAGGTACAGGGTTTGAACGCCAGGCCTCATGACCAGGAGGTACAGGGTTTGAACCCCAGGCCACGTGACCAGGAGGTACAGGGTTTGAACCCCAGGCCACGTGACCAGGAGGTACAGGGTTTGAACCCCAGGCCACGTGACCAGGAGGTACAGGGTTTGAACCCTAGGCCTCATGACCAGGAGGTACAGGGTTTGAACCCCAGACCTCATGACCAGGAGGTACAGGGTTTGAACCCCCAGGCCTCATGACTAGGAGGTACAGGGTTTGAACCCCAGGCCTCATGACCAGGAGGTACAGGGTTTGAACCCCAGACCTCATAACCAGGAGGTACAGGGTTTGAACCCCAGGCCTCATGACCAGGAGGTACAGGGTTTGAACCCCAGGCCACGTGACCAGGAGGTACAGGGTTTTAACCCCAGGCCACATGACCTGGTACAGGTACAGGGTTTGGGCATGGGAAATTGGAAGCATGTCGTAGTGCAAACTAGAGCCGCTGCCGGCATGTCATAGTGGATACTAGAGCCGGCATGTCGTAGTGGATACTAGAGTCGGCATTTCATAGTGGATTCTAGAGCCGGCATGTCATAGTGGATACTAGAGCCGGCATAGCGTAGTGGATACTAGAGCGGGAATGTCGTAGTGGATACAAAAGCCGGCATGTCATAGTGGATTCTAGAGCCGTCATGTCATAGTGGATACTAGAGCCGGCATGGCGTAGTGGATACTAGAGCTGGAATGTCGTAGTGGATACAAAAGCCGGCATGTCATAGTGGATTCTAGAGCCGTCATGTCATAGTGGATACTAGAGCCAGCATGGCGTAGTGGATACTAGAGCTGGAATGTCGTAGTGGATACAAAAGCCGGCATGTCGTAGTGGATTCTAGAGCCGTCATGTCATAGTGGATACTAGAGCCGGCATGGCGTAGTGGATACTAGAGCTGGAATGTCGTAGTGGATACAAAAGCGGGCATGTCGTAGTGGATACAAGAGCCGGCATGTCGTAGTGGATTCTAGAGCCGGCATGTCATAGTGAATACTAGAGCTGGCATGTCATAGTGGATTCTAGAGCTGGCATGTCATAATGGATACTAGAGCTGGCATGTCATAGTGGATACTAGAGCTGGCATGTCATAGTGGATACTAGAGCTGGCATGTCATGTCATAGTGGATACTAGAGCTGGCATGTCATAGTGGATACTAGAGCTGGCATGTCGTAGTGGATACTAGAGCTGGCATGTCATAATGGATACTAGAGCTGGCATGTCATAGTGGATACTAGAGCTGGCATGTCATAGTGGATACTAGAGCTGGCATGTCATAGTGGATACTAGATAGGTTTGATTTTTCATGAAACAATTTTAAAATGAGAAAGGTGGAGGGACCTTTGATATGATATCACACTGAAGACTTTGGTGATACGCTGTAGTCTACTTGTAGCCTGCAGCCGAGGACAGTCTCCCTCCTGAAGGCACTGGTTGTGGAGGAGATCGACAGCAAACAACGACTGACACAGACATGGAGAGATCAGCCAAGCTGTGAGTGTGAGACATTTGTCTCAAGGAAGAACGAGCCTTGTAGACAGAGATTTGTTCAAAAACCCAGGGAAACTTCTCAGATTATTTACTGAAAGGAACAATATTCTGGCAGAAATTTGAGTTTGTTACTAACTGTTGATGAGCTTATATAATTTATATATTTATTTTTACTCTATATATAGTGTGTATGTGTATATATATGTATGTATGTATGTATGTATGTATGTATACACTTTATGTCATGTAACTAATTAATTTTTATTTACTTAACATTAATTTTATATTTATTTTACTGTATGTGTCACGTTTTAACTAATTTATTATTAGTTATTTAACTGATTAATGTTACATTTATATATATATATATGATTATGTATTTGTCCTCTGAATGGACTTCATCCAGATATTATATAAACTAGCAAAAATCCTCCGGACGGGATAACTTAGTAGATTGTAGTAAACAACGTAACACTGACAGTAATAATAACGTCTAGCAACGCCTTGCCCTTGTATGACGTAACTTTGGACAATCAATGAAAAGACCAGATTTAGCAAGATTGCCATCCAAGCCAAAGGCCCAGATGGCAAGTGGACAAGGAAGCCATTGGCTTATCGAGAGTCCAACATTTTTCATCTATGTGTAACCCGCCCTCCTGAGATACGTGTCAACCTTATTTTTAAACACTGCTAGCAGTTACACAATCTGTAGATAATTTTTTCCATTCATTTATTGTCCTCTGTGAGAATGAGTACTTCCTGATATTCAATCTAAACGGATCCTTTAACTAATGTTTACTAATCTTTCTTGAGAGCACATGAGAAAAAAATATTTCTATCAATATTTTCACACCCATTCAATATCGTAAAAACTTCAATTTGATCTCCTCATAACCTTGTCTCTAGGGTATTCTTTCAGACGTTCTTCATAACTAAGGTCTCTCAGTTCTGGAATCATTTTAGTTGCTCTCCTTTGTATTCATTCAAGCATATCTATATCCTTCTTATAATATGGTCTCCATGCCTGTATACAGTATTCTAAATGAAGCCTAACTGTTGCTTTATATGACGATCGAGACGAGGTATTGACTGTAGAGGTAACTCCACACATTAACTTAATTTATTCAACTATGTTTTCAGCATAGACATTCACAGAACATTGTCGACGACAGCATACAAACACACATACATGCAAGAACGTACAAAAAGTGCAATGACATGCAAGAACGTACAAAAAGTGCAATGACATGCAAGAATTACAACATACAAGAAAAACGTACCAGAAAATACAGCATAAAATGGAGACCGTTCAAGTTGTCCTGAGAGAGACATCCAAATACTTTTCACCAAATGAGTTACCTACCAACGGTTCTAGAGATTTGATTGTGTGAATATAGTCAAATATGATTGTACATATACTACATACGTTGAACTTTCTCAGACACTAATGAACAATTTGTGCGTTTTGATAGCACTGACAAATTCTCTTATTAAGATTAAACCTATGTTGTGGGGGCCCCTTTGTTTGGGCCTGGTACAAGAGTACCACTTATACCAAAGTTTATCTGTCACTGCACAGAAAAGGTAATAGCGAAGTGATAAAATAAACTGTGACGAGCCGACCGTGGGGTCATATATCAAACACTGAGAGTTTGGCACCCGAAATACAAAGCGTCTAGGATGGGTGGCTTAACATGCAAACATACACTAGTTGGATTATTGTAAAATTGCAACACGATTCAATCGCATGTATATAGGCAATACTGGCAGTTATAATAACATTTAGCGATGCCTTGCCCTTGTATGACGTAACTTGTTGTTTGTAGAAAGGGTGGGCTGAATTTATAAAAAATAAAACTGCGATGACAGGACCGTGGGGTCATAGATGAACCTCTGAAAGTTTGGCACCAGAGATGCAAAGCGTCTAGGAGGAGCATAACATACAACCATACATACATACATACAACCATACATACAGACATACATACAACCATACATACATACAACTATACATACAACCATACATACATACTTAACAAACATACATACATACAACCATACATACATACATACAACCATACATACATACAACCATACCTACATACATACAACCATACATACATACAACCATACAACCATACATGCATGCATACATACATACATACATACATACATACAACCATACATACATACATACATACATACATACATACATACATACATACATACATACATACATACAACCATACATACATACATACATACATACATACATACAGACATACATACAGACATACATACATACATACATACATACATACATACATACATACATACATACATACATACACACATACACACATGCACACATACATACATACATACATACATACATACATACATACATACATACATACATACATACATACATACAACCATACATACATACATACATACATACATACATACATACATACATACATACATACATACATACAACCATACATACTACGACCATACATATATACCACCATACAACCATACATACATACATACAACCATACATACTCACTGTGGTTTATAATAAGATGTACTTATTATTATATTTTTAGATTTACTGGCCGAGTACTGCGAGTGGATCCCTGAGGCGAAGCACAAGCAGCTGAAGACTTTGTGGCCCCCAGTAGACAAGACATCACCACAGTGACACGCACAAATATCAAACTATGTTAGGCCAAGTAAATCAATATGTTTCTTGTCCGTGACCACTTCCTTTATGGCCGCCGCTTCCTTTTTATTTTTCCTATTTAAAAAAATTATATTTAAAAATGTTTTTCAGTTCTGTGAAGAAATTACAGTCCAAAACTTGTCGTGCGAAGTACATTACACTCTTAATTCATGCTATATTATAAGATGATACGGCTAAGGTGATGGCCATCTTAAAAAAATAGCAAAAAAATCATGAAATAGAAAATAATAGTAAGGGCCTACCTGGTCTTTTTATCATGAGGTCAGGACGGGAAATAAGTTTTTACTTGGCCTTATTATATCTTAAATTTATTGGTGCATACATGTTCAGTAAATTTAACCTGTAAATATGGATGGTGACGTGTGTACAATCATATTGATTACAAGGTAATACAATTTTGTTGGATTATGAATATGTAGGAGCCTACAAATAGTTTGAGATCGACAGCTGTATCCATTTAGAGGCTTCCCGTGAAGGCTGTCATCAAGTTGCAGCTGTAATCACAATAACCGACTTTTCATGCCGAAGTTGTGCCAGGCTCTCCACGTAAAGATTTGGTCTGCAGAGTCAACTTTGTGTTCAACAACATGCGACACCTCCTTAGTGGGTCTTCTTGCTGTCAACGACTGGGCTTCTTAAGAGCGTTGTAAGTCCTGCGGCGTGTTTCTACATGTCGTTTACACTGCCTGCTCGGCGCCTCTCACGTGCTGGAAGTATTTTATCTGGATCAAAGAGGTAGCATTCTTATTCATATGAGATGACGCCAAATACAGCATGATAGAATCTTGGCAGTGATTCACTGTATATGAATGTGTTATTTGTAAAGCGTTCAAACGTACCAACTCTGCAATTTTTTACCCACTCCAGCTATCTTAAGTGTTTAAGGATGTCTTACCCGTTTTACTCTTAGGGCCCGCTATGAAATGTTGCTGCTGGGATTGCAAAGCGTATTATATTGTGATGATCGACCAAACCGCCACCCACCCATCCGTAATGCTATATGTGTTGTAGCCTTGAGAACTCATTCGACCACTCCTTAGCGTAGGTTGCATGCGTCCGTCCCTGTAGTGCGTGGACTCGAACCCCGGTCTCTTCGATCAACAGTCCGGCGTTCCACCGCCAAGCCACCTTGTCCCAAACCACCGCGCCCCAAACCACCGCGCCCCAAACCACCATGCCTCAAACCACCGTGCTCCAAACCACCGGGCCACTGTGCCCCAATCCACTGCGCCCCAAGCCACCGGGCCCCAAGCCACCAGGCCCCAAGCCACCAGGCCCCAAGCCACCAGGCCCCAAACCACCGGGCCCCAAACCACCGGGCCCCAAGCTACCAGGCCTCAACCACCGGGCCACAAGCCACCGGGTCCCAAGCCACCGGGCCACAAGCCACCAGGCCCCAAGCCACCGGGCCACAAGCCACCGGGCCCCAAGCCACCGGGCCACAAGCCACCGGGCCACAAGCCACCACGCCCCAAACCACCGGACCGTGCTCCAAACCACCGGGCCACTGCGCCCCAAGCCACCGGGCCCCAAGCCACCAGGCCCCAAACCACCATGCCCCAAGCCACCGCGCCCCAAGTCACCGGGTCCCAAGCCATCGTGGCCCCAAACCACCGTGCCCCAAGCCACCGCGCCCCAAGTCACCGGGTCCCAAGCCATCGTGGCCCCAAACCACCGGGTCCCAAGCCACCGGGCCACAAGCCACCGGGCCACAAAACACCGGGCCCCAAGCGACCGCGCCCCAAGTCACCGTGCCACAAGCCACCGGGTTCTAATCCACCGCGCCCCAAGCCACCGCGCCACAAACCACCGGACCCAAGCCACCGCGCCACAAGCCACCGCGCCCCAAACCACCGGACCCCAAGCCACAAGCCACCGGGTCCCAAGCCACCGGACCCCAAGCCACCGCGCCCCAAACCACCGGGTCCCAAGCCACCGCGCCCTAAATCACCGCGCCACAAGCCACCGCGCCACCGCGCCACAAGCCACCGCGCCCCAAATCACCGGACCCCAAGCCACCGCGCCACAAGCCACCGCGCCCCAAACCACCGCGCCACAAGCCACCGCGCCCCAAACCACCGGGTCCCAAGCCACCGGGTCCCACCTCATGCGGCAGTAAAACGACACTACTTTTGTGATCTAAAAGCTCATGTAACAAAACGTTATTCCAATCATGTATCGCACGCTGTTTTACATTTGTCGTGCTGTAATAAGTTAACATGTATATTCTAGATAGCGAGTAGGGCCGGAACGATACACTACACGTTGTGAAACGTATCGTGATGCATAGGTCACGATACGATGCATATCGCGATACAGACTACGCTTACTAGAATTATACAACAGTAAAACACATGTTTATTTATCACGTGGACAAGACAACGCTACAGCAGACGTCACGTCGTCACACGCATGAGGTCCAAATTGTATACGCGCATTGAAAAGGTTTTACATAGATTATAGTTATATATATATATATATATATACACGTGGGAAACGTACTATATGTTATATTTCGATATTTTATCGATACACAGGCAGGTGTGGTTCGCGTTGAACGTTTATTGCTTCACAAAGGTGACGCGAATAAAGCTTTGCCTACCGCTATCGCATATCGTAGTGTACCGTGATACGGATATTGTGTACCGTGCGGTGTGTATCGCGGTGCACTGATGTATCGTTCCGGCCCTAACGGCGAGAAGTAAGTCATTGACTAAATTGTGATACGTGTATCATCATAGATTCCATTTGCTTTTGGCAGCATGGTTAGCCACTTCGTGTTACTGTCAATAGTTGCTGACGGAAATGTGGTGTTCAACGCCAGTCAGCATATCATCTACTAAAACTGGGTACTCATTTTTTTACTATACATATTCACAAAGCTAATATCCCACCGGCAATATTATCACACATGTTTTACTCATTAACATTATACAAAGTTACAAGATGAATGAAATGAAATTGTAAATACAATAATTATTCGGTTCAGTATTACGTATATATAAATCGATTGAACTTTATGAAATAACCTACATTGCAATTATGGTGTGTAGGCTACGCCAACAGCATACCGACCAAAGCGGGCCTCTGTTGACAAAGGCTGAGGGGCCTGTTTTGGCAGCACAACACGGCTTCTGTTTTTTCGCCTTTTTGAATAAGACTGGTGAATGCACTTTAAATCCAATATGCGCATATCAGAGCTTACAAAACTGGCACGTGCACGCCAGAGCTATCATTGGTTTCAACGCGCGCACATGGAAATGTGACATTTCGAAGAGTGCTCATAGTTTATAGAAAGTGTGTAAAACTTTCGTTTTGAACTCGCCTGTTTGAATTTGCGTTTCGCGTTTCCGACCAACGTTTTGAGACATTTTTGAGCATGCCTTCTAAAATCAGAATCAGTTACATATAAAAAGAAACCATGTGGTTAACTAACATAAACACAGAACATAAAACAATAAAACTAGTTAGTGACATTTAATGCACTTTTTGATACATTTGTTTTAACTGGCAATAGTAAAGCCCAACATTTTGGCGACTGCTTTTTTAATTGACAACTCAAGTATGGTCGTTATGTGCATGTTCTCCACCAACAGTTGGCAACACTTTGTGGACCGATGGCTAGGTAGTTGCCAACTATTTGTCGGCAGATAAACTGTTTGCGATTAAAAGTCGGTATGTGTATGGCGAGCTTTACGGTGTTCGAAGACTGCTCCAGCTTCTAGTATAACGGCGCTGGAATAGTTGCTGGACTCGTTCCACCCGGGTGCTTTCGGCGTATACTGTGCATCGCATGCAGGCGGTACGTGACCAGTGCTGCTGCTGTCTTGGAGCAGGACAAACCCGTGCACCACACGAAGGATGTCGTCTTCGGGGACAATGACCCCAACCCTATTGCAGGAGGCTTGAATTAAGGAACCGTTTTTAATATGTGGAAGACGGGTAAATAGCCCTTTTCACGCCACATGTCAATTCAGTGACGTAGCTCAGTAGCTAAACGGGGCGAATGCGACCACACAACCGCCCTTCTGACTGCTTTGACCCGTCACGCTTGAGTGTCCTGGGTGAATAGCGATCGCGGTGATTTCATGCTGCGATCGGGGGGGGGGGCACTTTGCGTGAGACGGCCAACAACCTGAGTGCACAAACCACCTTTAGGTTTCACCCGCCATTACCCTCATTACGATTCACTGGGGAAATGTGGATTGTGAATTGTGTGAAATTTTTAGAGCACCTATGAGTGAATTGTTTTTGTACATTGTGGCATTATAGCTTTCATGCTTATATTAGTCGGTGATTGTTTCCATGATTATACCACTATTAGTCCAGAGGCCCCAATATTTGTTTTAGTTGGTCACCGTCACGGCGGGATGTGTGCATGATGTTGGGGAAGTCAGGTACGCCATTTTCACGAATTTCACACATCAGGTGGGATAATATAATGCTTAATGTATTCTGAAAGTTTAAATAAAATTGTTGATTGCAAGAAAACGAAGACACATTTCAATTAATCGACGCTTATGAGAAATATAACCGTAGTTTCGCCCCAGACGCTGGGGAACCCGACTTTTGCCCATCTCTTATCGTGGGTGGTGATGACGAATTCCCTTACAATGCACCTTTCTCAACTTACGAACGATGCCCATGAGATACGGAACCATTTTAATGTGTGTGTGATATAAGTGCTATAACGATAATCACTATTTGACGTTGTTGTGGGTTCCGTGTACACGGAGCCGGGTGTGTGATTTACATGAGCGACATTACGTGTGCTTGGTCAAAAGGTTTGTCTGTTGTCTTTATCCCGCAAAATACTACACTATGGCGACGAGGATAAGCGGCTTAGCGGGAATTCCTCCTTTCGAGTTCAATACAACTGACATTTCGGTGTTAGCCAACAAATGGAAAAACTGGAAATTGTCATTCGAAATATACGTCACTGTTCGGAGGTAACCTACTAGAAGTGTGCAGTACTCTTTCACATGGTCAAAGGCGGTTACCAGTTACAGAAATTATTCCGGACACTGCGGAGGATATGACGATGATAAGTGTGCCCAGGTACAAGACAAGTATTTCGATGTCAAGAAAAATGTGCATAAAGAAAGACATAATTTCCTGTCTACGTCACCGGAAGGGGGCGAGACGATAGACAATTTCATCGTAAGATTAAAGAAGAATGTAAACACTGTGTCTGTGAGAATGGAACAGGACGATAACCAAATACGAGACCGAGTTTTCTATTTCATTCAGGACAAAGCGTTGAAGAGAACGTTGTACAGATAGGAAAGTCTGGCTCTAACTAAGCTTCATGAGATTGTAAACATATTGGACGCGATTCGAGAAGACAAGTGGGCAGACCTAGAGCACACAGTGTTCAAGGCTGCACGTGACGAGTTGTGGGTGATTGGTCAGATCGTAATGAAGGGAAGCCGTATCGTTCTCCCACAGAAGATGCAGAAACAAGCCTTGGTCCTCGCTCATGAGGGACACCAAGACCAGACTGAGAGAGAAAGTGTGGTGGCGGAGAATGGACAAAGACTTTTAAGCTTTCGACAGTTATCCATATTAACTACTGGGTGCCCGTCCAAGTTCAGAGCCGATAAGGTCGACACCACTCCCACAGGGACCTTGGGACGACATCGCAATATACCTCTGTGGGCAACTGCCAAATGTTGAAAGTCTTGGTGGTCATTGGTTATTTCTCCAGGTGGCCGGAAGTGGTTTGGATGCGCAACACGAATGCTCAGAACATCATAGAATGCTTGGAGACCATGTTTGCCACACATGGACTGCTATACCACAATTTGTTGCTGCAGAGTTCGATGGATTCATCGAGTATCTAGGGATACAACACACGAAAGGTGTCCCGTACTGGCCACAAAGCAACGTGGAAGTGGAACGTCTTAACAAGACAACGATGAAAGCCATTAAAATTGTTGAAATAGATACGAAACACCGGAAGGAAGAAGTGCAGAACTTCCCGTTCCAGTACCGGATGACTCCTCATACCTTCACGGGTATAAGTCCAGCGGAGATGCTGATGGGTCGCAAACTGCGGAACAAGTTGCCGAAAATGCAGTGCATAGCCCACGGATGAGCGGCAATGACAAATACAAATTCGTGAGAGAGATGCGAGGAGAAAGATGTGTGAGAAAGAGTATGCAGACAAGAGGGGAGGTGCTAAGGTCAGCGACAGTGATGTTGGCGACAGGGTGATCCTCAGATAAATTAAGAGAAACAAGCTGACAATGCAATTTGAGAGAGAACCATATGAAGTGGCTGACCGTGAAGGAAATGCTGTGGTTATTCAGAGAGGAACCACGAAAGATAAGGAAGGTAGCCCATATGAAGAAGCTGAATCAGAGACAGACATCTGATGGACAGGTGGTGACACCCGTTCCTGTTAACGTGGTGGTCAGCTTGCCTGCTGCCTCATCTATTGCGTGTTCGGTCCAAACCAATGTGGATGACATGACTACTTGAAAAAGACTTCTTGTTTTAGCACCTGCCGGATTAATGGACAATGATTCTATTAACATAATTGTTGAAACTGATTCGGAGATAATATGTGGCCAATGACTGTATTATGGACAGTCACTTTCTGAAAAAGGGGTAGATGTGGTATAGTGCCGTAACGGTAATAACTATTTTACATTGTGGGTTCCGTGTACTCGGAGCCGGTGTGTGATTTACGTGAGCGACATTGCAAGTGCTTGGTCAAAAGGTTTGTTGTCTGTATCCCGCAAAACACTACAATCATTGTAGTGTGTTGTAGTACAATGTGTAAGACGGATAAATAACCCTTTTCACGCTACTTGTCTATTTGGTGACGTAGCTAGGTAGCTGAGCAGAGCGGAGGCGCTCACACAACCGGCCCTCTGACTGCTTTGGCGTGCACTTGCCCGTCAAGCTTGTGTGTTCCGAGATGTAGCAGGGAAAATGTGGATTGTATGAATTTTTTAGAGCACCTATTCGTGGATGCGCGATGTTTTTGTACATTGTGGCATTAAAGCTTTCAGTGATTGTACCTATCAGATGGTGATTGTGTATATAATTATACCGCTGTCATGACAGTAATCCTGAGGACCCTGTCACGATAAATTTTGTCTGAAACCAACATTGGTCCAACTGACCAATTTCGGCGTCAAATTAACTATCCAGCAAAAATAGTCCCCATGGCCAAGTGTCATAATTGGTCGCGGTTTATTGTTGTGCTAAGCAGTTCCGTGAACATCGTAATGATTCACCCACTGCCTATCTGTGTGCTAAGCAGTTCTACAGACAATAAATATCATAATTATTGTGTATCTATCGGTTACTCTTTGTAACAATACACTTATGTCTAGTAGTTGCTGTTTTATTTTACTGCCCTGAAAAAAAAGACGCCTGAATTTGAAGTCAAGGGACTGCCTTTAGCACTGGTTTGGGAATTAATTTTATTCAAGGGGACCAACTATGGCAGCCAAAGTCGTCCGAGCGGGTCGGGCCGATTTTGGCAGTAAAATGTTTTACTCCGGACCGATATTGGTGGTCAAAGATGGTCCGTCGGAATGATTTTGGTTGGGACTAATTTTATGCGAAATCTAACTGTTATTGAACATATCTCAGATTAACAATCGGCATTAGTGCTGATGAAGTCAACTTGCCAAGATTGGCGAAAGTCCTTACAGGTAAATACAAATTTGGGGTATAAAAAAGGAATTGTATATTCATAAAATCTAACCGTGGTTTCGCCCCAGACCCTGGGGAACTCTTGTTGCTTACTTGTTTCGCCTATCTGTTATCGTGTGTGGCGATGACAAATTCCCCTATTATGCACCTTTCTCAACTTACGCAAGTCGTCAACTCATTAGAACAGACATTGACCTGATCGCTGGAGCGTGTCCTCAAGGTTGACTCCAGGCGATCTATGACACATATTCTACACAAGTCACGCTGTGTGCACTCAACGACAGGGCACGACTTACAATGCTCACCGCTGTACCGTGACTCCAGGCGATCTATGACACATATTCTACACAAGTCACGCTGCCTGCACTCAACGACAGCACGACTTACAATGCTCACCGCTGTACCGTGTTGCTGATTGTAGGAACTGTACAGGTACGACAAAATAGTTCTCATGTTAAACTACATGTAGTATTACATTACTAAGACAGATCGCTTATGTCAACGCCTCAGTTCCATCAGATACTGGCAACGGCGCAGGTCCTATTCCACTTTTGTGAGAAATGCTTTATAATGCACAGCCGCCGCAGGCAGCGAGTTCAATGTGACACACTTTGACATATATATATATATATATATATCTCCGCAGCACATCTAAACACGATCACATGACAACGGCAGCACTGGTTAAGCAGTACGTGGATTCACTGGAAGCCACCGTTTTACAGCGATCAGTACGAGAATCTACAACCATGTTTACAGGAATCATTGGTTTACTGACGACGTTGGCAGTCGTGCTGTACTCGGACCTGGCCGAGTCGCAGTGTACGACCAGATACTGCGAAGATCACGACGAGGCGAATCTGTTGGCCGTAGTTGAACAACTGCAGCAACAGTTCAGTACACTAAACTTAAAACACGAACGGCTGCAGCAACAGTTCAGTACACTAAACTTAAAACACGAACGGCTGCAGCAAGAGGTCAGCACAACGGAAGAACGCAACCAGGAAGTAGTCGGACAGCTGCAACGAACTGTAACCGAACTGAAGGAAGAATTGGCGAATCTGACAAAACGTAAGCATTCCAGTACGTTCAACGTATTCGACATTCTTTCGCACTATTAACAAAATGAATGACCGAACTAGGTACTTTTAGGCCAGAAACTGGACTTTGTATAACTTCAGCGTTCGTGACCGCTCAGTCGATTGAAGTGCTATTGGAATGAAGGTAATATATTGTAATTGAAGGTAATCTATTGGAATTGAAGGTAATCTATTGGAATGAAGGTAATCGAGCCATAGAGATCTGACACAGTTGGAACTACCCGACATGTAATGTACACCTAGTGTACACATAGCTGTTATCGTACATTTTGTAAAATTCACAAACACGTACATATATCCAGGTAAATCAAAGAGCTATTGGAGCGCCACTGTGCGGACAAAATGGCCCTATGTGAGTGCTATACAGCTATTCTTCTTCTTATCGTGCCCTTCCCTCGAGATATTTCCATTTTTGGGACGTATACCTATGCCCGGTCCATGTTGACGGCATGGGCGTCCGTAGGAGGAAAAGGGGGCACTTGCCCCCCCCCCCCCCGATCTAGATCGTCTTTCTTGCCCCTCCCTGGAAAAATTTCCAGCGGACGCCCCGGGTGACGGCTAGATCTTCTAGTGTGCACGAACCTTCCACATTGCCTGTTCTTCTCCGCAGTCACGTTTCGTTGACTGCGTCTCGCCAATGTAGCTCCACTTTCTCGTGGATGTCTTCAGTTGTATTTCCCACATTTCCAGTCTGGTGCTGCTCGTCGGTGAGTTCAGCAGTTTCGTGGTGTTCGTGACTTCAGTTGGCTCGGAGCAGGCACGTGGTTGTGTAGTTGGTGTTCTGTGTCTCCCATTTGTCTTGATCTTTCTGTGCGGATAGTAACAGTCCGCCTAGCCCTATGGCTATAGCAACAGTCCGCCTAGCCCTATGGCTAGGCATGAAAGGCAATGATCCAAGTCACCGAAAACTAACTCGTCTAAACTATTTGGAACAATATTAAAATGCACTAAACACGTGTATATAAACATTAGTATACGTATATTACTAAATTTACTTGACAATAACCAAGCATAAATATAAAATTATGACGTTTTGTGGTGAAAACCGTAACATTACCTGCAATATATAAAGCTTTATAAATAACACCCTTGTGTATTTGCATCGATGTTTAATGTAGTGCAACAACTTACACGCATCTTCAGCAATGAATAAACGAGTATAAAGCACAGTACCGTATGGGTAGATAATAAACTGTAGCGTTGTCAAATGCTCGAGAAATGATACCGGTTCAGTTCTCCTACAGTCCGCTAGGGGCACACTCCACTACTTTAGTTAGGAGTCATTTAGATTATGCAATATCATTATGGTCCCCTTATAAACAGAACTACAAAGATGCCATCGAAAACGTGCAGAGACGTGCAACAAAGCAGCTTCCTTGTATGAAGAATATTCCTTACCAGGAAAGACTTGAAATATTGAAACTTCCCACACTTGCATATAGACGATCACGTGGTGGTATGATTGGGTATATAAACTGCTTAAAGGGAAATGTGACAGTGATGTATCTAACATTGTCAAGCTGCACAAAGACAGTGGTACGAGAGAAGGAACAAGGGGTCATAGTTTGAAATTGTTTCTAGAACTTACTCGTACAAAGGTTAAAAAAGAAAGCTTCTTAATTACTTAGAGTTACCAGGTTATGGAATGATCTACCGGAAGTAGTTGTAACTGCCCCAAGTGTCAACTCGTTTAAAAACCGTCTAGATAGACATTGGAGTATTGAGGAATTTTTCTACAACTACAGAATTAAGCCGCCTTTCCAGGAAGTCGTAGAGCATTCCAAGGGAAAGTCGAAGATCTGACCACACATAAAATGGATAATGCTTGCTAGTTTTAAATCTTAAGTTATTAGCTCTGAACTGATATCGTGTCAGATGTGCCCGACGTCACGTCATGTTACGGTTATGCATGGTTATTGTAGAGTAGCTTTTGTGATATACATATAAGAATGCACACGGACATGAAATACGTGTTTATTACGCATTTTCCAAGTTGTCTCCGAAAACGTATGTTTTCGGCCAGCAAGTCGTTTGCCTGTAGTTTGCCTAGGTTTCAGGCAGCCCGTTGTGATTCGGCAACAGTCATGACGTAGGGCAGGGTCCCGTGGGGGTACTCCCTATACTGAGGTATACATGTATGTGCCGCGCAAATGCCCGTTTTTGGCCAGTTTTATCTCTCTGTCCGAAGAAAAAAAATTAATTTTCTCTCTTTGTGCCCCATTTAAATCTGATAATTCTCTCTTTCACCAAAGAGGAAATTTCCCAATGAAAACGTGCGCCCGGGCTTACCTTACGCTTATAGATATTAGATAAATTTCTTGATTTCTTTCTCTCTCTCCATGTGCTCCATGGGGCTCTGGTGGCACACC
Source organism: Lamellibrachia columna (assembly GCA_963662155.1). Lineage (NCBI taxonomy): Eukaryota > Metazoa > Annelida > Polychaeta > Sabellida > Siboglinidae > Lamellibrachia > Lamellibrachia columna. The sequence continues at coordinate 6,438,935 of OY759273.1, forward strand.
CCCACCGTTTTGGTATGGCAGTACCCCCCCCCCCGGGGGCAGGGTTAAGTTTTTTGCGCATGATCTTGCCCATACAGCACATACACGTACCGAAATCAGCAGTAAGCTGCTGAACCTTAGAGTCGGTGATCTGCTTCCCCATTTCAAGATTAGGGATGATGTTGTGCTGTGCATAGGTCGTGGTGGGGTGGTCACAGGTTTGTGGGTGACCTTGTGGCGAAATGGCCCCACCTGTTTGTAATTAAATTTGTGTATTGGTGGTGGAATGTCTGTATTCTTTGCATTACATATTCATGACGACTTCTTGATGTATATATGTTATCGTCATGCTTGTAGGAATGTGGGCTCTGAGAAACTTGCCGGACGGGGCTGTACATGTGTTCAGTTCCTGTCTGGTTTGCTTTGAGGAGCTCACATTCCTGTTAATGTGCTTCCCAAAGCGTGATAAGCATTCCACTTTGCAATAAAACGTCATTTATTTGGCCCGTTTCAATTCTCTGCTACATCGGACTTGTGTTGGTTATTGCATAAAAGTTGTATTGTAAATTAGTTAGACATCACTGCTTAATAGCATAATACATAAAAGTGTTTACTTTAAATGTATTTGTTCACAGTTCTTTTCCCTGATAGCACCCTACGCAACGCCGCTAGGAGCTGCAAACAGATCTTGGACAGTGCATCAAATGCAGCTAAGTGCGTATTTAATTACAGGAGATTTTGCTTAACAAAATCCTTTCGGACCATAATAAATTGATTCTCTTAAGCGGATGATTCTTTTAAGCAAATTTACAGAAACAAAATTGACTCGGCATGCTTGAATTGTGGAATTGAATGTACGTCAAACAGTTGAGTTTTATTTCGTCCATACTAAATTACTGCATGACAACTACGACATTTAGTAAATGGTTATTCTCAAACAACAAATGTTCTTATTTAGACGGAAGTAGTAAGTGAAAGGTTCTGAGACCTCAAACTAAATCACGTGACCAAACATCAAAGGCAAAACACCCTAATATCGCCCACTGCTAATGAGTGCGCGCAGCCAATCAGATCGCCGCAGAGCGCCCCCTGGCGGTGGTAGCCGAGCGTGCGTGACCTAAGCGCCCCCTAGCGACGGGAGGAGGAACGAACATGGACCTAGTCACGTTTTTACCGAAGGGTCGTTAACCTAGTAAGGAGACGAACACAATCGTACGGTGCACACGTATTTTATTGAATACAACAAAGCGGCAGCAGCAGTACAAACGAGGCGATCGTATGCGATTGGATACAACGAGTCGGGTATGATGAAGATGAAGGCGAGGCGACTTGCGAATGGTGACCATCGCGCCAGAGGTCGCGAACTTACGGGTGTCTCCACCGCGCCAGAGGTTCGAGGGCGAGCTTACGGGTGGAGTGACCACCGCACCAGAGGCTCAGTATGATACGTTATAGTACGGTATACCCTTTTTCAGCAGGTTGATCCAATCGAACACGCGACAATCGTTAGCGATCAGATCGGTGTGGAAAGCGTTGACGAAAGTTCTCATAGGAGCGCCGTTACAACGAAGCATGATATAAGTGACGCAATATTGTCCGCAAACGTTAGACACACCACTCTGAAGTCTCGTGCTGTTATGAGTCCACTCGGAACAGTGTTTGTTCAAGAAGGTGCGGAACGCCGCGTGGCGAGGCGGCAGACCGTACGAACAGAAGTATTCGCCGCGCCCGTCGGAGGACAGGTACAGCGTTATCCAATGTTCGCCCGGTTCGTCGCCGTCGTCGGTGTTGCACACGAAGGCGATCGGCAAAGCGTCAATTGTTGCAGGCAGTCCATCTCGGGGTACGACGCCGCCAAAGACGGACGCGGTGTTCGGATCCATCGCCAGTAGACGGGCGATCTGCAGGGTGTCCATCTCAGTAGTCGTAGATGACGTTGCGGTTCTTGTCGATTTCCAGCACGGACTCGAATTCGGCGTAGGCGACGACGTTCACGGTGGTCGGAAGCGCTACACGGAAATGGAATTCTATGCGCAGGTTGCCCTTTTGTACCAGATTAAAGCAGGGACCGTCGCACTGGTCGGGGGTCAGGTCGAAACCGAAGAAGGTGTAGCCGTCTCGGTACTCGTCGCGAGTCAGACCGTTCCCCTCGTCCTGCCATATCTTGCCGGTCGAGGTGAACAGGCTCGCGTAGCTCCTGGCGAAGAGGTTGTCTTCGAAGTTGGGCTGGAAGGGTTTGGCGGGTATCTGACGACCGTCCACGTACACGGAGACGAAGCTGATGGCGTTGTTCTTGGCGTGAAACGGGTTTGTGGCGTACGTGCCGTTGTAGGCGTCGTTGTCGATGCAGCACAGTAGGAGACGTTTCGGCAGGGTGCCGAGGAACAGGTTCTCGTGCGTGTGCGACAGAGCTCCCGTGGGAATGGAGTACACCTTGCTTTCGACGGGTCGTAACGCATACTTGACCGTGGTCCGCTCGAGAGCCAAGATGTGAGCCTTCTGCACGGCTGGATTGATGGTGGCCTTCTTCACGAACAAGGACGCGTTGACGATGGTTATCTTGTACTCGTTGTGTCCAGCAGCAATCAGCGCAAACTCGGGCTTGCTGCGCACCAGGCGTAACTTGACGTCGACACCGTTGATCAGGAATTTATCCTGCAGAAACATATCCACGTGGAGACGACCCATCATGTCGACCACGCGACTGCCGGATATGTACTCCCGACGAGTCACGAACCCGGGGTTAGGATCGGGTCCGGCGGCTAGCTCGGTGGCGCGCATGCGACTAGCCTTGTCCTTGTACCACAGCTGATTCGTCAGCTGCGTCGACTTGGCGTCGAATCCGTAACTCAGCAGCGTCTCTATGAAGGATCGATACGGGTACGAGTTGAAGGACGAAGAGGTCACGAGCGTGCCGTTCAGGGAGAGGTCGACATTGCTGAACAGCGAATGCAAGAAGTTGTTCACCGGTCCCACGGGTTCGCCCGCGTCGATAGGGTTACCGTTGGCTCGCGTCACCTTCACCTGCACGTGTAGCATCGTGTTGGCGAGATCCATGTAATCGTCTCCCGATCCGGGGATGAAGAATTCTATCGGTCCTCCAGAGTCCAGAGAGGCCATGGGTTGATGTTCCACCACGTGACTTTCGGCGATGCAGTTCTGAGTGGGGGGTACGGTAAAGAGATCCAGCTCGGTCTTGACTCCCTCGCACGACTGTCTATGCACGAACGCCATCGTTGTCGTCGAATATGTCGGCAGTGCGTTTCGGGGACGTCCGTTTCTTGCGGCGTCTCTTTACTGCAGTGAATGTCGGCCTTGCGGCCGCTCGTTTTATACGTTTAGCAGGGGGGCTCCGAATACTGCTTATCACGGCGTCGGTGACGCGTCGTTTGGCAGCCGTTTTTATGTTCTGGCCTGATAAGACGTCGCCGGCTATGCGAACGCCGGTCTTCAACGCTCCCCTGCCCAACGCCACGGCACCTCTCTTGATGAGCGGCATGGCGCTGCGCAACAGACTGCCGAACAGACTGCCCAGTCCGTGACCTCGCTGGTATTGCGCACCGGCGAAGTAGGGCAGCGCACCGCCAGCCTGACGCGCGTAATAATCGTTGTAATTCATCAGAACAGTCCGGTCTTGCGTCGACGAAAATGAAGTGTCACCGTCACTCTGCCGTATTCGAATGGCACGCGTCGACCCATGTCGTTCCTTATATCCACCTCGATCGAGGTGAAGTTCGAGCGCAACAGGGGTACGTAGTGCACGTTAGTGAAACGAGCGGACACCCTGTCACCGTGATGTCCGCTAATCGGAAGGGCGCGCAACAGAGGCGCGAGAGTGTCACCCACTATGCGAGACTCCACGATGTCCGTGTAGAGGTAGAGGGTGTCGAACCCCTGCGTCAGGTTCACCACATCGTCGGCCTCGAAGTGGAAGGGGTACGACGAGTCGGGATGGCGGGAGTCGGCGGGGAGGACGGGAGATGACGTAGCCGCCACCGGCTCGCTGGCTACGGGTTCGCGGAATCCTAACATGGACGCCACCGCGCTGTGGTACGGTATGGTGAACAGGGTGTTCTCTGTCATGTGTAACGTCATTTTCTGAGTGACGGAACTATAGCTCAATTGAGCCTGTGTCTTCTCCGTCCTCATACTGTACAGTCCCTTGTTGACGTGATACATCAATGTTAACGGATCGTCGTAATACCCACACGACAACTTCGAACGTCGGGATGAGTCCGTAGCATCGATCGTGTTGAGGAAGAACCAGACATCGTTCTCTGTGACGTTGTACCAAGTGTGCGGATACTGGACCTCAGCCAACCCACACTCCCACTCGCCGGTAAGATCTATGCGTTGAGGTAAGTGCGTGACGTAATGGGTCAAGGTGTTGTCGGGGTGCATCTCCATGGAAGCGTTGCTAGGCAGCGTCATGTAGAAATCAGTCGCCATTGCGTCTCAACGTGGGATTGGGCAGTAGGTAACCCAAAGAACTACTCAACAGAGCCGTCCACAGATTAGAATCGCCGCGACCTGTCGTCAGGTTGTAAATGCTGATCAGAATGACCGTGTACAGGACGACGACCTGACACAGAAACACGATCTCCTCTTTGGGACACGCGGTACCGAAAATATGCCAGGGAGTGCTGTCTGGCTCGTTCGGTGCAGCGTCAGTACAATCCGCGTCCTGCTCCTTCTCCTCCGTCTCCTCCTCGTCTATGGTGGTGGTGCAGGTCGGTGGTGGTGGTGGTGTCGCGTCGTGTGTCATTTCCCGAATGCAGTGTCGTCATGTGAGCGGCTAGTCTTTATAGTTGACGAGTCCCCTGGCATCGATCCAACTGTTGAAGTAGGAGGAATAGCCGAACCATTTCACCAAAACTTCCTTTCGTCTACCAACTGTACGGCGTTTCAGTACCGCTTCAACACGGTACACTTTATCAAAGGGTACCGTCACCTTCTGCAGCTCCAGTTCGTAGAAGGTACCCTCCAGCACTTCGCCGAGATCGTCCCGCAAGCGATACACGGGTGGATCGGAGGGGTGAACCTCGTGTATCGTGAACAACTCTTCGCTCCAGTTCGTCTCGTAGCCCTTTTCGAACGTGCGTTTGTACTTGCTGACACGCACGCGATCCGACACGTGCAACTTGGGCACGCCCTTACCGTCGTGACCGTACAGACGTTGCCACACCTGTTCTTGGTTCTGTGCATTCACCTGTGACGGCGCCATACCGATCATGCGGTGGCGGGCATTGTTATACGATCGCATCAAGTCCGGAAGGATGTCGATGTACCGCCACGTCTGGTGTTTCGTGAAGTAGCGCCACATGCGCGTCTTCAACGTTCGGTTGAACCGTTCCACGACGGCTGCCTTCGTCTCCGCGTTGTGCGTGTAGAAGTAATGGATGTCGTAACACCGCAATAGCGACTGAACGGATTTGTTCCGAAATTCTCTGCCTTGATCCGTCTGCAAGGTCTGGGGCCAAACGTCGACGAACGTGGATTGCAGCGCTGCCACCAACGACGCCGCGGACTTGTTCTTCATGGGAACACACCAGGCCACTTTCGAGAAGACGTCGATCACCGTGAGGAGAAAGGTCATACCGTTGTTGACGCGTTTGACCTTCGACATGTCCACGAGATCGGCCTGCCACTGGTGATGCATACCACCCACGATGACGCGTCGTCTCTTGAAATGACGTCTCGCTGGTTTGTGTAAGGTGTAGGCGTCCTGTGCCGACAACCATGCTGTGACGGCCTTCCGTGGCAGGCGCGTGACGCGTCGCAAGCCAGCGACGCCGCCATAACTGCCTACCTTCGTGGGATCGAAGTAGACCTCGCTCATGGAGCGTTCTCCCCTCTGAGCCATCAAAAGAGGTGGAGGATCGATGTGTTGACGGGGGCGGTGCCGTTGACTCCGGAGTCCCACTGCTGACGAATGACGAGGAGCACGCCGACGTGTAATAGGACACACACTATGGCACCCACAATGACAGCGGTGGGACAACAACGGTCTAGCGGAGTAACCATAGTCGGAATAACACCTGTTGTATAAGAACGCCGGCTGCAACGGCTCCCAGCAAGGTAAGTCCTTCGAACAATAGCGCAGCGACGACGGAACGGTATGCGTCCTGTGGATCGATGAGCATGACGAACACTGTGCTACGGAGACGCGTCGTACCACCTTATACGTTCTTCCATCCAACCAATGACGACGAAGCCTTGTGCGATGCGAGGGGAGGGTGGGTGGGTGGACAAGGAATGTTCCATTCGACGAGCATGGGGGGTTCGAATAACGTCTGTGGCATAAAACTTAGGACTAAACCGTGAGCAATCATGTAAAGTCCACTGATAAATATCGCACCGACGACGGAACGGTACACGAGGTCCTGTGGATCGGGCGACATGACGAACACTATGCTACGGACACGCAGCGTACCAGCCTATAGGTTGTCCCAACCAGCCAATGACGACAAAGCCTTGCGTGATTCGGGGGGTGGGGTGGGCATGGTATGTTCCATTCGACGGCTCTGACGGGTGAGGGGTGTCCAACTTAGCGATCTTCGTGCACTACCTGCAGCAGCAGCAGCAGCACGCGGAGGAGTAATGGACCGACGAGAGGGAGTGATCGACGACTCCGGACGTATGTAGGCTCTCCTGGAGACGTTACCGACCAACGTCATGGGTAGGTTGATGGCACGGAGTTGTCGTGCGAATGGCTGCCAACCCGTCGGAGCGGTCTTTCTCTTACGCAACAGATCGTTAACGAGATCCACCACGTTACTTCCGACAATCGGCACGCCCTCGTGTATCAGTTCGCCGCGAGCGGTCCAGTCGACATCTCTCTTGAGATGCTCCATCAAACGGCTGGCTTTGGCCTTCATGGTCTTGGGAACGGTGGCCAAGACGGTGGCCTCCAGTCCGCTAATAGGAGCGCGGACTGCACCCTCCGACGCCACCTCCGACTCGTTCACCGTGACCACGCGTAGCGGTTCCTTGATGCGTTTATCGGCCAAGACGTTGTACCGCTGCAACACCTGATTATACAGGGTCACCTTGGTCCCGTCGTCTAGGTCCGTTCTGTCTAGGATGGTCTTCATCTCGTCATCGAGGGCTTGCACCTTCCTGCCTAAGGTGTCGGTCGCGGGTGGGGGTGACCGAAGCGTGTCCAACAGTCGCGGGTCCACCAAGGCCATCTTGCGTGCGTGCTCCATGTATCTACCTTTTGGTCAGCACCTGTTGGAGCAAGGGTAGCAAGACCGAACTTGCCAACGGTGCTAGGAAGGCCGATAGGAAACCGCCGCTCTGTCCCTCACCAATCTGCGGTTGCAGCAAGAGGCGTCTTCTCCTGGCAGCGGGCGTTCGTCTATTAGCCAACTCGCGTAACTTCGTCCTGTATTTATTCAATCGTTGCCTCTGTAAAGCGGTCAATGGAATGTTCTTTGTTAGTATGTTGTATGCACACTCGGCTAGTGCACACAGCAGATCGGCGTCGGCGTTGACGATGATGGCCTTTTTAATCTTGTTCTTGACTCTGGCCAGAGCCTGTATGCACACGATGTGTCTCTTCACCAGGGTAGACATGATGCGAATGAAGAGACTATCCACACACTCGATCGTTTTATACCTTCGGCAGGTACACGTACTGAACACCGTCGTCTGGAAAGATGGCCGTGCGCAGACGCATGTCCTCGGGCGTGTCCTGTTTGAGATCGACCAATAGATAACCGTACGGTACCGCCGTGGCGTCTTTAAACGCCTCTTGCACGAACCTGCCGCGTCCCGGATACATCTGCCGAGCCAAGGTCGCCATCTGCGATGCGTCACGTGGATTCTTGAACACCACCATGTACTGCGAATTCAGACTGATGGTGCGACTCTCTTTGTTTTTAGGGAACAGGTTCTGTACGAGATACAGCACGGACGTGTTCCTGTGGTGACTTTTTTTAGTGAACAAGGTCGTGACCCGTTCGTCCGTTTCTGCCATGAGATCGTCTATGACGATGAGGTTCCTCGTTGTCGGATCGAACATGGCCGCAGTCGGTAACCCTTCCTCGAATCGCACGTGACCCAACTCCGTCGTTGCGTAAGCCTCTTGCCATTCTCCGTAACACCACGTTATTTGTTGGGGCGGTGGATCGATCATCGCAGCGGCGTGACGCAACATACGCGTCACGAAAGTACTCTTGCCGCACCCCGTCGGTCCGGCGACGATGCACGTGAAGGGGTGTTTCCATCGTGCATCCATGATTGCGTGTGAAACGAGTGCAGCGTGCATCGCCTTTTCTACACGTCCACCGGACCCGTGGTCACCCCATCCTCGTGCACCACGCGTTTGGCGTAAAAGAAGGTGAGTGCATCCCGTGTCTGCACGTACGTCATCACGGTAGATTTATGCACCCGGAAACCATGGTTCGATCCACCTCCGCTCCGACGGTTGGTGAGCACCGCCAGGAACGCGTCCTTGTCGATGGTGTTGTGCCGTTTGCTCAGTCCTTTGGTGCTGTACTTGTCGGTGGCTCCGAAACAATAGTACGTCTTGCTACACAACCCCACGAACCCGGCACCGGACCACTCGACCTTGAACAGACCCGGTGTCCTCTTGTCGAACGCTCTTCGCGCCTTACAGCACGCCTCGTCTCCGACCCACGGTCGATTGGCGAGACGACAGCGCACGTATTCGTTCCGATGGTCGTCGCAACATTCGGACGGGAGCCATTCGGAACGATGTCGGAAATAATGTTCTCGTAGTGCTGGGGTCACGAGGTCATCGACGGACTCACCGGCCAAGGCTAAATAGGCACTATCTGTATCCATCTCGCAGTACTCGAACAGAGGGCGCTCCACGTATCTGATGATGAAGTCGTAATATAACTGCAACATGCGCATCTTGGCGTACTGCAGAACGAAGAATCCCACGTGTACGGGTAGGGTGTACTTGACGATTTTCTTGTTCAACTCTATCTCGTACGCATCGTCGACGACGATATCGAGTTGTCGGAACCGTTTATCGTTGACCAGGATCGATGCCGCCTTCTCCGTGCAGTAGCTGACGTCACGATGTCGGTCGACGTTGGTGATGGTCTTTCCGTAGCCCGAGTTCCCCAGCAACTTCATGGTGTCCGCGATGATGGTCTTGTCTTGGTGAACGTCGCCCTCGCGTCGGGCCTTGGACACTGCATCGCCGAACCGCCGGAAACACGGAATAGGATCGTATTCGACGACCTGGTACACGTGCAGTACCTCGAGACCGTGGTCCAGATACCATCGCAGCAGTGGCGTTGCGAGCAGTATCTTATCGCCGCAATAACTACCCACGAGCATGCGTCGCGGAGTCTTCATGATGTCGTGTTCTTCGGCGTATCGGCGCATGAACGGACCGAGATCCTCGCGTATCAGACTGATGTTCTTGAACACGGGCTGCATCTCGGCAAAGTGCGCGCGCAATTCTTCCGGTACGCGTATGTCGCACTTGATCATGCCGAACACGGTTCCTGCACGCACTCCGTTCAGGATCTGTTGTGACGTCATCGTCCATCGCACGTGTCGACGTCGGGGAAATGCTGCATCCACACACTTGCGTACGGCCGGGGTTCGTCTCATCTCTTTCCACTCGCATTCCCACAACTCGACGACTGTGACAAAGTGTCGTAGGTAGGCGGTGGTCTTTCGGGTCTCGGCGAGCAGTTCCGCCATTGGTCTCCCGTTGACGGTGTTCACCTCGTCACGGTTGCACGAGCAACCGTGAAAAAAGCACCCTTGGAACTGATAAGCCGTCTTCGTCTCGCTGCACCATCCGTCCACCCGATGTTTGCCTATTCTCTTCTCTCGTCCGTTGATCTGATGTCGTATGGGACGTCCCGTGCGTTCGGATTCCCACGTCAACCATTCTCCAGCCATCTGTCCGTACAGCTGCGCCGATTCGGGGCGGAAGTCCTTCTCTGCTCGTCGTCGCGTGTACCATCCCATAGGCATGTCTTGCATGAGCGACCACAGGTACAGTGCGTTCGCATCGTATCCGACGATCGCTCGACAAGGACGAGCCGCCTCTCCGTACTCGTTCTGACGTAGCGTGGTGACCCCTTTCTCGTGATAGCGATGAAAGATGATCGAAGGTCCGCCTACAATGTTCGCTTTGACGAGGTCGTGCAGGTCTTTATTCTTCTCGTTGAAGATGGTAAAGTAGGTCTTCTCTGGAAGGTCGTTGAACAGGTACAGCAGGGTCAGACCAGGTACGCTGATACCTTGCTTGAACATGTCTATTCCCCGTTGTCGATAGAACGCGAACTGTCTGTCGATGGCCTGTAGAAAGGGAACCACGTCCCTGTTGTTGTACCAGACGAGAAAGTCGCGCAACGTCGTCATGCCATTGACGCGCCAGGCCTCCTGACAACTGGCGTAATCCTCGTCTGAAATACCTTCGTTCTTCAGTCGACTGAAGAAGGCCTCTTTCGGTGGAAGTGCGGTGTCGTCGAGTCTCTCCAGACGGTCCATGTACTCGTACGGGAAATGACCTTTCGTCACCTCGCATCCGTACGCTTTCAGATACTTGTCGTAGCTGAACCCGGGGGCTATGTAGTTGATCATGTCTAGGAATTTCAGCTGATCCGTCGAAAGACACATGAAAGTGTTGTTGCGTTTGATGACGAACATTGCCCCGACGCCGTCGTTCTCGTCTTTCTTGTTGCCCTCTTGCTCCCTCTCGTCCTCGTCCTCGGCCTCGTCTTGTTCCACGGTCTTTGAAGTCGTCAGGAAGTACGGTATGAGGAACTGTTTGATGGCATTGAGATCATACTTCCCCGAATTGAACCCGATGACAGGTAACTGACGCATCCATCCATACAGTTGTCCCATCAGCGTTTTGTACGGATTGGTTGCCGGTCGAGCTTTCTTCTCGGTGGCCTCCCGTGCAGCTGCCTCCCGTGCAGCCTCCTCCCGTGCGTCCCATTTCGTCAGCTCTTCTGCGAGTTGTTCCAACACATGATCGTATGAGTCTTTGATCTTGTCGTACGCGGCCTCACTCATCGATTGCAGGATAGTCATCATGGTGCTCACCAACTTGTTGGTGTCTCCATCCGTGACGATGCATGTCACCTGTTCGTGTCCGGGTACGTTGGATGCCACGCTGACGCTCAGCGGGACGTGACGCGCAACCCAGTGAACCTGGGCACTGTCAGACGGAAGGTGTTCGGTGTCGAACCAACACTCGAAGTCGAAGGTGGCTCGGTACGGATAGTACTGCAACGCTTCGGCCACTCGTATGTTCTCGTCTGCCAGACGTTCGAACACCGATGGAGTCGAATGGTACACGCCACCAGGATAGACTCGGCGCACACCCCCCGTACACGTGCTCTCGTGGTTGCGTAGACTCCATGCGTCTTTCCACAAACAGTCCCCACACTTCCGACATCTGTACGAGTGACAGTACATGCGTCTATCCTGGATGAGGGAAAAATGTGTCTCGTGAAGATTGAGGTAGAGTGTGTCAGGGTACTTACGTACCGAGCGCCGAACGAGTTCTGCAGTTGACTTTCCATCCTCTCCATCCGGTGGTACGAGACTGTACACGCACACATTCGTTTGGAACGTGGTCTCTACACGATAGAGGTCGTCCATCGTGACCCCGGCAAATGCTGCCATGGGTACGCCGTCTTGGGCGTAAGTCTCGTACAGCGTCTTCACAGCTGGTTCCAATCGACGACTTTCACATCCTCGATGCAGGGCCAGACATCGGAAGAGACACAGGTTGTCACTGTACCTCTTGGCATGGATGGGCTCCTTTTCCAATCCGATGACGGCTTTGTTCTTCTTGATGTACATTGGAAGGTCGGTCATTCCTACACATCCTATCGGGTGTTCGATGATGCGATTGACGAAAAATGTGACATTGGTCACGAGTTCGCACACCCACGCCGAATCCGGTCTTTGATTGATGGCCCATTGCAAGACGTCGGTTTCTCGGATGCGTTCGAGGAACTTATCAAAGTCCTTGCTGTTGGTGATCAGACTGGGCTCGTTCAGGTAGCGTCCACAGCAGTTGCACGAGGGATGGTAGTACTTGTATTGACCCGTGTTCTTGTTCCTCAGAATGAACCCGTAACTGAGGTTAATCTTGAAAGCGTTGGTCTGTTCCTGGAACACGTTCTGCAACGGCGTCTCTAGAACGGTCGTGTCCAGAGTCGTTAATCTGTAATCGTACCTGCACTGGAGAGGACCTCTCGTTACACGTGTCCGTATGGTCGACCAGTGCGCTCGTACGACATCTAACAGTTCCGTCGACATGTTGTCGGCGAAGGGGAGTCGAGCAGGTGGGTCTATGGGGTCTGCATCGGTAACGAGTGGATGGTGGGGTGTGGTGTCTTCCCTGATTGATCTCTTCGGCGATGGTGGCTTCGTTACGTCGTCGTCGTCGTCGGTACACGCTATTCGCGCGTGCCTGGTCAGGTGACCGAGTCTAGTGAACTTCTTTCCACATTTCGCACATGTGTACACTGTGGTCTGTTTTCTATTACTTCTACTGCTACTGCTGCTGCTGCTACTGCTAAGACGACATACGGACCTCACATGTTGTTGCAGATCGTCCCATATCTCAAACGTTGCATCGCATTTACACGAATATTTCGTTCGCTTTGCCTGGTCGCTAGGTGGCACCTCTAATGGCTGCGCCACCGAATACGTGTGTTCAGTCACGCAGTGACGACATTGGTGACGTTTCATGATGCTCTACGTATCTACAACTGAGAGACAGCGGTCCTTAGTACAGCTATATAGTACGTGTGGTGGTGGTGGTGGTGGTGGTGGCGGTGGTGGTGGCTGTGGTGGTGGTTGGTGCATGGTGATTGGTGAAGGGTGTATGATCTAAGGTGTGATCCTGTGGTATTGGCTACTGTGTGTCCACTATCGATGGCTACGGGTTCTCTTTCCACTATGTAGACCGTGGCAACACCACTGACAACACGTTTCATTCATTGTATGACGTTTTATTGAGTATATACTGACATAGACATATACATAATATACATATACATATACATATATATACACGGTTAGACTTATATAATTACTATGACGACTTTAAGGTTTGTGGGATTGTTACATCCGCGACAGTGACCTCTAGCTTACGATCGGTTATCGATACGCCAGTGGCTAGTTCCATGGTTATTAACTTGTGGGCTTTTACACCACGACAGAGGTTACGTACAATGATGATGATGAATACTATATAAGTCTGTAGGTATATATATATATATATATATATATATATATATATATATAGACATTACTCTATGTCATGCAACTACAAGCATACAATAAAAGAGAGAGAGCGACTAACTACTGTTATTCCGTTGCAAACGGTGCTTCTTAAAATGCGGGGGTTTCAATCATAAAATCAACAATTGTCTGTAGGAATCTATGTAATGCGCGTGTCCTCTCGGCTCGTGCTAGTACGGGTGCCTCCTCCTCTTTCACCTCCTCCTTCACCTCCTCCTACATAAAGAAATAGACCTATTGTTCATCGTGTGTCGATATGATATATTCTAGTAGTAGCACTATTAATTCACGGCTTGCTCGCCTACGCGCTTCAATCGGTAGCACAGGTACGTCATCATCATCCTACAGAACAAATTAAAAGATACTCATATTTCACTCCATATTACTTAATACTACCTACTAACTCGGTTATGTTTACTAATAATAATATTCTGTTGACGCCGTCATATACGTGGCGTTCAATACTCCAGATCGCTTCCGAATGCTGGCCGGGAGTACGGGTGCCTCGTCGTACACTTCCATCTACATAACAACAACAACAACAATACTACTACTACTACTAATGTTCATATACCGTGGTTATAAGTGCATACATACTACCTACTGCATACTACCGACTACTGTTCATAACATACTACTGTTCACGGCTGTCGACGGATAGCGCAACGCACATATTTCATTATTATTTCTTGGTATGGTGCCGACAGCATGGTGACTGCTAGTGATCTGCACACGTCCACAGTTACTTCTTCTATTGTGGATGGAGCGGATGCCCTCCACTGCGCCACTATTAAGCCGGCAATGTGGTTTTGCATTTCTAAATAACACACCTTTCTCGGATCTTCTTCTTCTTCTGTGGTCGACGTCGACGGCTTCGGGTCCTCGATGGTCGTCGTCGTCGACGGCTTCGGGTCCTCGATGGTCATCGTCGACTGAGTGATCATCATCGGGTGTGTTTTAGTGTTTTGATCCGGTATCCGGATGTGTTCGCCGTCTGCTGTAACAACGACGGTTTCATCCGGGAATACATAAAGGTTCGGTATTGTCTTGTCTTCGTGTGTGCTTTGTGTCAGTGGTGGTGGTGATGCAGGACTAAATGTAAAATTGTCATCGTTCTCTTTCTCGTACGTGGGGGATGAGGCGATAGCATCCTCATCCACATCGTCGTAGTAATGAGGGGGGGTTCTGATGGTCCACCCATCATCGATGACAGTCTCCGAGTCCGAGTCCGACAACAACTCCACCGGTCCCCACGGTAGCTCCGCCAACGCCTCCTGGTTTGCTGGTGGCGAGTCGCAGTAGTAGTCCTGCGATGATGTCGGTGTGACGCGTTGCCCCGTGCACCGGTGCTTCACCACCACTCTGGTGTCGCCATCTGCTGGGGTTGGTTTCTGTCTTTTCCGCGATGGCGTCACCTCATCCTCGTCATCGGCGTCATACAGGTCAGTCAGCTGTCGTTTGTACGCCTTCTTCTTCTTCAGCTGCGGCAGACCCGTCTATTGAACAGAAAGAACCAGTTACATTCGGCATATTTTACCAGTTACATTCGGCATATATTAGCCCTGTCTATCGTTGTATCTTTCGTACATACTCTTTCTAACCAATTCTGTCGCTTGGTTACGCCATTTCATATTCCCACACGTTGCGATGACATCTATAGATAACCACCGCAAGACGTGCATGACCATGCTGGACGATGGTACGTAACGATCCTTATCGTCATTTAAATTCATTATACGTTCCACCTCGTCACTGGCATATCGCACGCTGGCGCCCTCTAGTGCCTTATAGAAATTATTTTCATTCGTCATGGCTTCGGATCGATCCCGTATCCTATCTAAACCACTCACCGTGGCCTCCATATCATCGCTACTGCTACTGCTACTGATATCCTCCTCCTCGTCATCTGATATTATAATTAATGATGGCTGTGAACAGCTGTCCACCGAGGAGGAGAATAGTATCTCCGAACTATTAGCATGTAACCATTCCATTACCTTAGAGTGGCTCTCAACGTCGATGACGTCACTACTCCTTCCGGTAGCAACTGCAGTAGCTGCAGCAGCGACGGTAGCGGCAGCCTGTCAACAGATTGATTCACACTGTGACTACTTCCAAGTCTGTCACCGTGTAATTTACATACTGTCCCGCCTCGCGTTTCCTAATGGTCACCATGACTTGGGCCCCCCGCAATATGTCCAGTGCTGCATACCGCTCGGCATCTGTCTTCATGGTCATGTATTCGTTAGCCGTGAATCCCAACACCTGGACAGCCTTGGCGTTAAATAACGTTGCCCACACTTCACTGCCGATGGTGTCTTGTAGGAGGATACGCATAGCGAACTGATACACTACACCACGCTGCCATCGATGGATAGGACACACAAAGCCATTGTTTTCAGGACTCACACGTTTGTTACACTGCTGACATGATGGATATACTATATATTTATCTTGAACGGCACATTGTACTATGGTTAACGGCCGTCTAAATATATAAGTACCGTTACATACCTCCTTCTCGAGTTGGCTGACTGACATCATATCGGTTTGTTGAGCGGCCATTTTCGTTCTCTGCTGATGCTGGTAAGTCTCGACGTGTGCTGTGGATCGGAGTGCGGTTGTGTGCCTCGTTCACTCTGCGTCGGGTTTATATACACCTCCCACTGTCTATGGCGCGCTTTCTTATCACCAACCCTTGGTCGAGCGCGTGATGCTGCTGGATGTGTGCTATCTCGCTGTACTCTGTTCATCGGTCTTGTGATCGTCTGGCGGGAGTATTGCGCAATCGAATGACCTCGCGTACTCGCATTAATATATGCCCTAGCATGTTCTGACCGGCTTGACCACTGTATGTCAGTGCGTCCCAGTATCCTTCCCGACTCCTGACCCATTCATTCAACTGGGAATACCCAGTGTCTACCAGTCGTTTACGTAGGGTTGGATCGCGATATTTAACAGCAACTAACGCATACATTAGTGAATATCGTTGTTGGTTCCATTCAGCGCGTAACTGTTCCTTTTCTCGTATGCTCTTGCTGAGATGTTTCGCCTGTAGACCCGTGCGCGTGGACAGCATTTTTTCTGCAGTCTGCATGTCGCCATGATGCATGCATTTCCGCCATTGGTAAGCACTTTCGACACTGGTAAATTGTCTATTCCACACGTGTATCCTGCACGCGTAGAAATTGGACAGAAAATGTCTGCCGCCTCTAAACTTTATAGGACGGTTCATGGTGACTTTATGACGTTAAAATGTACAGTTACTGTCTTAACTACACGCCGTTCTAGCACTGTCGAGTACATAACCCCCCACTTTTTCCTTGCGTGATGGATACCCGGTGTCGGTAGGCTGACAGTTGCCGGCCGCTTATCTGTTTTCTGATTAGTGTGGTATTGTTCCGAGGCTGACGTCAGTTGTCTGGCTTATTTCTAGCATGCTATATAAGCCGGCTGAGATCGTCGTGTCGTCATCACAACCGCCATTGCATTCGACGACGACCTTCAGTTCACCATGCCTGTTCTTCAAGTCCGCGACTTTGCCAATTTTTTGGTAGTTATGGAGGTGCTTCCTCTAATGCGTAGTGTGTGAGTATGTCTTTTATTTATTTATTTATTTATTAATATTATACTTTCATAGCTCTACATAGTTCTACATAGCTCATACCTGTTTTTCAATTTACATACTGTTCTATCGTTCCTGTGTATACATGTCTCGCTAAGTGTTCGTCAAGTCCACGTTCCAAGTTCCATATGTAGCGGCTTGCCTAGCGATAACGTCTGCCAGTCGATCGGTTTCGTATTACCTATCTCTCTCTCTCTCTCGTTGCTTGGTTACGTCTGTTATATATATAGATGTCTATGCATGTTCTCACTCTGATTGTGTCCTTTACTTACAGCATACCTCGCTTTTACTGGGCGTGCGTGCTCATGGAGCTGTTGGACGTGACTGTACGGCGCCGGAGATGTCAAGCAGCCGTGCTCTTTCGGGAGACCCTGTACGACAGCGATCTCTTCACCGCATTCGCCGAACATGCCAGCCGTTGGCACCACGTAATGTCGGATATCTGCTTTCACTACGGTCCTGGCTTTCGCGCCCCCTCGACCACGCAGGAGTCGTGGGACGTCGATGAAGCCGACCTCGCCGACGACTATGACGCCGATTTCCGTGCCGCTTTCCGTACCCATATGACGCATTGTGAGCTTGTGATGAATCAGTTGCTCCTAATACACGCCCCATCACCCACACCTATTCTCCTTCGACTTCACCGAGGTCCCATCGATCACCAGGCACTGTTCCGTCGCCGTAGATCGGTACCCCTCCGAATAGCGTTAGCACGCAGGCTGACTGCTCGTTGCGTGCGCCGATCACTATTGAACGCGTTCAATACCGCTCCATGAACACTTATACCCACAAACATTTATTATTATTATTATTATTATTATTATATCTAATATCGTTTACTTTATATTGTACTTGTGATTTTTCATGTATTAAATTTTGCATCACCTTATATTCACGTCTTGTATTGCGTTCTTGTTCCAACTGCGTGTTGGCATATTATATTTTACACATAGTCCATTTTCGTCCTGCTACATTTTATTTAACGAACGGTCCGATTTCCGTCGTCCAGCGGTTATATTGTAGCCATGCATGTCGGCTAATTAATCACTTTTACACATTCGTCTTATCTTTATCGGTTTTAATTTTATCACGTCTTATGTTCTCTCCATATAACCGGCTATAACACGCCTCGGTCCCACATCAATGTCGTCACTGCAACATAGTTGCTGTTTATCACTGATTAGCTCAGCTAACTTGCTACATTGTACAGATTAGCGTCCTTTGATCTCGCGCTATGGCTCACAGCTGGATAAACGCTTCGGCTTACAGTTAACTCCAGTCGTTCGGACGTCCAGTTGTCATTAGCTAGCCACTCGGACTGGTCACTCCGTCAGGGTCGCGGTCACGGTCACGTGTTTACGTGGGTGAGTGGGTGGGTGGGTGGGTGGGTGGGTGGTGGTGGTGGGTGGGTGATATTACGTGTATTTTCTTTGTTCCTATGTCCACCATCGGTGACTACTGGTCAATGTTCGTTCCTCCTCCCGTCGCTAGGGGGCGCTTAGGTCACGCACGCTCGGCTACCACCGCCAGGGGGCGCTCTGCGGCGATCTGATTGGCTGCGCGCACTCATTAGCAGTGGGCGATATTAGGGTGTTTTGCCTTTGATGTTTGGTCACGTGATTTAGTTTGAGGTCTCAGAACCTTTCACTTACTACTGACGGAAGTCGCAACTTAGTTACGCAAATCTTGCGAAGGTTTGTCCACGTGGCAACATTCAATAATTCTTCAGTTTGTGTAATTTGTAAAATTAATCTCTTTCACTTGTACAATGACCCCATAACACTGATCTATATTGAACACTTTTTTTAATGCAATACGTTATGCACATTTGATCAAAAACAAATGCTCAGAAGTTGTGTAATCTTTCTCTGCATACCGGGCAGGTGGACTGTGCCAATATCCAAGAAACATGTATAACTATTGTTAAATAGCTGACAAAAAGCCACGCGACAGTAATTCTTTCAGTCCCATAACAATTTTTTTTAATGTGTTAGGCTGAATTTCTGCATAATAACTATTGTCCTAAAGCTGTTGTCACTTAGAATGACATCTCAGACCATGGAAATGTGGGTAATTTTTTACTTGAGAGTGGCCAGTTAACGTAGAATGGCCGTCTAATGACTTAAGAGTATAAGCGCTTGTCTTTTATTTTTACTCACAACTAATATATTGGACTGGTTTAAACAGCAAATATAAATGGACATAGAATTGTGATGCAAACTGTATCACTAGTTTTAATGTTACGTGTTACAGCGGAGTTTATTGGATATGCGCCTCGCCCAACTGCACAGATGCCCGGGAAGTGTTCTGTGACATGCGCAGCGGCGGGTGGACACTGATTGGTCAGATCAGTACGGTAGGCGACATCTACGACAAGTGGCTGGTCACAAATGAAAACACGGATATACTACAAACCCCTGTAATTAAAAATGGGACTTATGGCTGCATAGATGCAGTCGATTTGGCTGTCAACCATGCAAATGAGGTAAGTTGTTTCAGCTATTCAGACAAAATAACGAATTTATTTGGATTTACAGTAGAACATAACAGACAAGTCGCGAAGGTGTTGTATCTGCAGCCCGCGAAGGTTAAACAGATCTATACCTACCATTGTAGCATTCACTACTAATCATTTTGCTTTCGAAAAAGTATCGGTTTTTTGTGCTGAGTTACATATAGCATAAAGATTGTTATGATGTAAACACGATGCTGTTGTGTGGAAACTTTTCACCGCCTACAGGTAAAGTAAGCATGCTGAATTTGTTTAATACGTTCAAAGTAGCTTCTTTTAAGGGGCTACTTTAAGCACAATAAATGTTCACCAATAATTTCAGACAATGAACTTAAATGTGTATGCTTAAATGCAAGGAGCATAGTAAATAAAAAAAGTGAGTTAGACATTATGGTAGCAGATATTGATCCTCAAGTAATAGGCATCACAGAATCATGGGCAAATGAAGATATAGTAGATGCCGAGTTAGCACTGACAGGCTATGTAATATTTAGGAAGGATAGACGAGAAAGAAGGGGAGGTGGAGTAATTTTGTATATTAAAGAATCTATCCAAGCATATGAAATTACACTGAAAAGTGAAGCAGATAGTGTGGAAGCAATTTGGTGTAACATAGTTACCAGGAACTCAACATTAACAATAGGAGTAGTTTATCGTAGTCCTAACATAGGACAAGAGGAAGATGTAAAATTACAAAAGGCGATAAGGGAGGTGAGCAAGGGAGAATGTGTTATAATGGGTGATTTTAACCATGGCCATATACAATGGGAATCATTAGAGAGTGCTGGAGGTGACGACCATCAGTTTCTACTTCTAACACAGGATTGTTTCCTTACTCAACATGTCTTGGAACCAACCAGAGGTGGGAATGTGTTAGATTTAATTTTGTCTTCTCAAAATGAATTAGTTGACAATGTTAAAGTACACGAACAATTGGGTTCAAGTGACCATAACCAAATCCATTTTAATATAAAAGTAAAAACAGGGAATACATATAAAAAACAATGGAGGAGGAACTTCAACAAAGGCAAATATAAAGTGATGAGAACATATCTAGCAAATATAGATTGGAATAACTTGCTGAAGAACAAGACAGCAACAGAATGCTGGACTTGTTTAAAATATGAGATTGAGGGTATTATTGAGAAAGTTATTCCATTAAAAAAACAAGGGAAAAGATCCAGGAAAAAACACCTGTCAAAAGAAGCTATTAAAAAAATTGCTCACAAACAGATGCTGTGGAAGGTCTATAAACACACTGGAAATGTAGAAGACTACACAAACTACAAAGAGGCACTTAACCTAGCTACAACTGAAATTAGAAAATCTAAAAGAACCTTTGAACAAAAATTGGCAGGTAATATAAAAAATGACAGCAAGAGTTTCTATGCTTATGTAAGGAGTAAACAGAAAGTTCGAGATAAGGTCGGACCACTGGAAAACAACAGTGAAAACATAATTTCAGATGGGTTCCAAATGGCAGAGGTCCTGAATGAGTATTTCAGCTCAGTTTTTACCACAGAAGATATCAGCTCACTTCCAGTTCCATTGACTAAATTTGAGGGCAATAAATCAGAACATTTAGGGCAGTTATTTGTAACTCCTGAAATGATAGCAAAGAAAATTAAGAAGATGAAAGATAATAAATCACCTGGAGTTGATGGGATACCACCAAAACTGCTAAAGGAAATTGTTGATCAAATTAGTACACCACTTGCAAACTTATTTAGCTTGTCACTAGAAGAAGGAATAGTTCCTTCAGAATGGAAAGAAGCAAACATTACGCCGCTATTTAAGAAGGGATCGAGGAAGAAGCCAGAAAATTACAGACCAGTGAGTTCAACGTCAGTTGTATGTAAATTACTCGAAACATTAATTAGAGACCACATGGTGGAATTCCTCATAAAACATAAATTAATAAATACATCTCAACATGGATTCCTAAAAGCAAAGTCATGTCTAACCAATCTCTTATGTTTTTTAGAAGAAATTACAAAGTGGGTAGATGACGGGACACCAGTGGATGTTGTCTACTTAGATTTTCAGAAAGCTTTCGATAAAGTGCCACATCAAAGATTGTTACTTAAACTAAAAGCCCATGGTATAGGCAATGATGTAATCAACTGGATAGAAAAGTGGCTTACACACAGAAGACAGAGTAATAGTAGATGGTAAGATTTCAAACTGGAAATCTGTTTTGAGTGGGTTACCACAGGGATCAGTGTTAGGCCCTATACTGTTTTTAATATATATAAATGATTTGGAGGATGACATATCTAGCGAAGTACTCAAATTTGCAGATGACACAAAAGTATTCAGAAAGGTTACTAATGATACAGATAAACAAAGTTTACAGGATGATCTAGAAAAATTTGTTAAATGGTCAGAAAAATGGCAAATGTTATTCAATTTTGAGAAGTGTAAATGTATACACATAGGACATGGAAATATGGACGAGGAATATAAAATGGGGGATGCTGTACTAGGTAGAACCACACAAGAAAAGGATTTAGGAGTAACATTTAATGCTGACATGAAAGTTTCAGAGCAATGTGGGATTGCTGCTTCGAAAGGAAATCAAATTCTAGAGCTAATTAGGAGAACTATCACGTATAAGGAGAAACATCTAATTGTACCCCTGTACAGAGCAATAGTTAGACCACATTTGGAATATTGTATTCAAGCATGGAGGCCATATCGTAAAAAAGACAGATAAGCTAGAAAGAATACAACGAAGAGCAACTAAGATGATTCCAGAATTAAGAGACCTTAGTTACGAAAGTCGCTTATTACAATGTGGTTTGACAACACTAGAGACCAGGAGACTAAGAGGAGACCAAATAGAAGTGTTTAAAATAGTGAACAGTTATGAGGATGTTCAGATGTTGATAGGAATATGTTCTTCAAACTTAAAGAAGGCAGTAGAACCAGAGGACACAAAGCAGCATTAGTTAAGGAGCAGTGTAGGTTGGACATGAGAAAGTACTCTTTTTTACAGAGGGTGATAAATGAATGGAACAAACTGCCAAATGATTGTGTTAATGCTAGTAGTGTGAATATGTTTAAAAATGGAATTGACATATATATGATAAGGGTGGGCTAAGCATAGATGATAAAATTGTTGGACTCTCGATAAGCCAATGGCTTCCTTGTCCACTTGCCATCTGGAACTTGTTGTTTGAGATGGCAATCTTGTTAAATCTTGTTAAACAATGAAAATGGCACACAACTCACTTAAAACAGGTAGTAGGGCAATCATTGTGCATTGCCATTGTAAGGCAAGCCAAATTTAACCCAACAAATAAAAAGACTTAACATGTAGTATAGGTTTTTTATGTTGTTATGTCTGTTAAAAATAGGGTAGGTTGCACACAAGTTAAATATTGCCTTCCTTGTGTACACATTTGATTGATTATGAAGAAATCCGTTGATGTTGACATGATTATCCTACATGGCGAGGGAAGGGTTAGTTAATTATTTGGTGATATCCTACTACAATGTAACTACATGTTAAAAAAAGACATAAAATAAACACTGACTAATATGAGTAAGGTTCATGCCATTATTCAGACGATATAATACATATTTAATGAATGCGGTAATAATTTATGTGGGGCTATTTTCCCGGTAGATATATAAGTGGCTTCCTACTCATGTGATGATGTCGTTTTCGTAAGCAAATATGTCATGGGTGTTTGGTCTACCATTTGAAAGCGTTGAAAAGTACTGCTTCAAATGAGAATTCTTTATTTTGAACTTTAAATTGTTTCAACATAACGGTAGTTTTTCATCTTGAATAATCGATCGAAGCATTTCAATATTTATTTAAAAAAAATAGTTGCAGCATTCGCATTTATTGTATTAATTTTCAGATCCGCCTGAGCAGCGGAGAGAATGACACTGGTATGGGTCAGTTCTGGGTGGAGTGGGACTTGCCGTCAGAGAGGGACGTCGACACCTTCTGGAGGCACTCTGTGGGCGCGAGTGTTGTAGCATCCGCGGCGACACAGCGTGTCCACGTACGAAGCTCGTTTGCACCAAAACACACTTGTTACCACAACAAATATGGAATTATAGGTGTCTACGATGGTGAATACCCATCAACATCTCCTAATTCGAATTATCTCCTCAAACATAGTGACACGTGCTTGGCTGTCAGTGTTTCAGCGTCGGATGCACACGGTTTTAAATTTAGGCGTTTGGTTGACGCTCCGAGAAGTAACAGCGACTGGCCTAATGTATGGTACAACGGACCACCGTTTCTGTCGGTGTGGCTGTGCTAACTACCATGTTGCTCACGTTAAATGATTGTGAACACTGTTCTGTTTAAAAATACTTGCAACGCCGAATCAAAACACGATTTAGTTTGAGTGAGCACTTACTTACCTATCCTTTTCGTGCCGTGGTTGGTGCATAATGCAACTTAGTGAACATTTGGGTAGCATTATTTCTCACCTGCCATGGTGCACGCTTTCGACACACCACGTAGAATTGCAGATACTAATGTAATACAATAGTTTTCACTGCCCACCACGTTTCTTGTAAATAAATGTAAATGGTTGCGATAATCTTTTCTGTTGGAAAATATTTGCAACACCAAGTCAAACGCAGCGCACTGCGTTTGATTTGACTTGGTGTTGCAAATATGGCTTTAGTTCGTGAACTACTTTATGCAAACGATAGTGCCATTATTGCCAACAACAACAACGTTGACGATATGCAAACCCTAATCGACAAGTTTGCTGAAGCAGCAAACTGTCACGGTTTAAGCATTTACCTGAAGTAAACGGTAGTGCTGTACCAACCACCTGATCCTGGTCTTCATAAGTGTCTTCAAGTCTTCATAAGTGGCCAACCATTACAGTGTTCACAATTTCACCTATTTTGGAAGCCCCATCTCTGATGAGGCGCAGTTAGACATGGAATTGGTAAAGCGCATAGGCATCATCAGCATTTGTGGAAGACTCTATGTAACAATAAGGGTGAAATGCCAGGTGTATAGACCAATTGTACTCACCATGCTGTGCTATGGAGCTGAAGCGTGGACAGTGTACCAAAAGCAAGTTAGGAAGCTGTATACCTTACAGACGAGACACCTTAGATTCATCATGGTCATATGGAGAGATCACATTATCAACGAACAAAATACTCAAAAGAGCAAACATCCTGAGCATGCAACAGCTTCTTATGCACATAAACCTCAGATGGACAGGTCATGTGGCTCGTATGGTTCACAACAACAGACTCCCAAAACAAACTATATTCTCTCAATTGTCGGAAGGTACTACAAACAGAGGACATCTCAAACTTAGATACAAAGATGTAGTAAAACGAAATAGGAAGAAAAAAGTATAGACTCAAAGCAGTGGTACACACTTGCCCTAGATCGGATCTATAATATGAACCAAGCGAGCAATCGTAGTCACGTCCGCGACTGACAGCGAGATAGATGTGTTTATAAGTAATGTGGCACAACATTGTTCTACAGTTCTCCCTTCTCTTCATCCACTATGAAGGCTGAGAATTCAATGCGTTACTAGTATTGAGTTCTCACTGCATGGTTGATATATCAACGCGTTACTATCAAATTCAACGCGTAACTATAACCGCATTTATGGCCCAATCGGCATGTGAAAAAAATTAATCAAGGTTTTGCGTTCAATCGACGTGTATTATATTCACGTCTTGATAGATCTACTACACATAATCGAGGGCAGGACTTTGTTCCAATCATTTATAGTCCTCTGTGAAAATGAGTACTTTCTCATATACAATTTACACCGTTCCTTTACTAATCATGTGTTGTGCCTTCCAATTCTGACAGAGCAATCGACATGGAGTAGGCCTGATCATCCATAAGTATAACAACACTCTTATTGAATGGAAACCTATCAGTGAACGACTTCTTTATACTAGATTTAACTGCATATTTACCAATCTATCAGTGGTAACCCGTTACGCACCTACCGGGGAAGCAGATGAAGAAGAAAGAGACACCTATGATAGTCTCCAAACAACTTTGGAAGATGATCCCACACATGATGTACTTGTGCTTCTTGGGAACTACGTCGCACGTGTTTATAGCGATAACACTGATCATGGGCAGACAAGGAACAGGCAGGACGACTGACAACGACAGCATGTGTGTGACATATGTGGGGAATTGACTTTGTGATTGGAGAGACAATCTTCCAACATTTTTATTTTTTTAACAAGATTTGCCATCCAAGCCAAAGGCCCAGATGGCAAGTGGACAAGGAATCCATTGGCTTATCGAGAGTCCAACAATGTTCATCTACTTATAACCCGCCCTCCTGAGATATGTGTCAACCTTGTTTTTAAACATATTCACGCTGCTAGCAGTTACACAATCTGTAGACAATTTGTTCCATTCATTTATTGTCCTCTGTGAGAACGAGTGCTTCCTGATGTCCAATCTACATTGATCCTTTACTAATTTTACCTCATGTCCTCTAGTTCTGCTATCCTTCTTGAGTGAGAAAAACATATTTCTATAAATATTTTTATACCCATTCAATATCTTAAAAACTTCAATCTGATCTCCTCTTAACCTCCTTGTCTCTAGAGTTGTTAAACCACATTTTTTAGGCATTCTTCATAACTAAGGTCTCTAAGTTCTGGAATCATTTTAGTTGCTCTCCTTTGTATGCGTTCAAGCGTATCTATATCCTTCTTACGATATGGTCTCCATGCTTGTATACAGTATTCTAAATGAGGTCTAACTATTGCTTTATAAAGAGGTATAATTAACTTTTTTCCCTTATATGTTATGTTTCTTCTAATCAATCCAAGAATTTGATTACCCTTTGAAGCTGCAATACCACACTGCTCTGAAACTTTCATATCAGCACTTATTGTAACTCCTAAGTCCTTTTCTTTTACAGTAGTACCCAGAACAGTATCTCCCATTTTATAGTTTACATTCAAGTTCCCATGTCCTGTATGTAGGCATTTACATTTCCCAAAATTGAACAGCATCTGCCATTTCTCAGACCATTTCACTAATCTGTCTAGATTGTTTTGTAAATGTTGTTTATCACCATCAGTATTAACCTTTCTAAACAGTTTTGTGTCATCCGCAAATTTCAGTACGTTACTTGTTATATTGTCTTCCAAGTCATTGATATATATTAAGAATAATATAGGTCCTAATACTGATCCTTGAGGTACCCCACTCAAAACCGATTTCCAATTTTAAACTTCTCCATCTACTACAACTCGTTGTCTTCTGTCGGTCAGCCATTGTTCTATCCAGTCAGTTATGCTATCCCCGATACCATGGGCTTTTAATTTAAGTAGTAATCTTTGATGTGGCACTTTGTCAAAAGCTTTCTGAAAATCTAAGTAGATAATATCTACTGGCGATCCCACGTCTATCCACTTAGTGATTTTTTCCAAAAAACATAACATATTTGTTAAGCATGACGTCGTTTTAAGGAATCCATGTTGATATGAATTTAATAATTTATGCTTAACGAGGAAGTCCACCATATGGTCTTTAATTAACCTTTCTAATAATTTACAAATCACTGACGTTAAACTCACTGGTCTGTAATTTTCTGACTTATTTCATGAACCCTTTTTTTTATAAGACAATCTGCAAGCTGACAGCGTGATTCCCCAAACGGCAGAACCGAGAGCCAAGAAGACGCTCTCTGCAAGGTGGCAGAACAAGGAGATTAGCAGATGCTGGCAACGACAACAGCCTGTTGGTATGGAAACTTGCACTGAAACCAAGGAAGTGCTAGGCTATGGAAGACCACAGAAAGAAATGTGGTTTCCACATCAACTTGGGACACAATATACCAAAGGAAATAACTAAACAAACGTCTGGTTTCCACATTTCCAAGACTCAAAGAAAAACGTTCCAGAGAATATTCGCAGAAAGACAAGGAAAAAGAGTGCCAGATTAGACAAACAAATTTACGCTGAAAATCTTGCAATGGAGGCAGAAGAAGCAGTAGGTACGATATGAAGTCATTCTACCAAATAACGAAGACGTTGAAATGAGATACAGGGTCCAACCAAAGCTCCCACTGAAAGCTGCAGATGGAAAGATCATCACGGACGATAAAGAGAAGGTAGAGGGACGGAACGAGCATTTCCAGCAGGTTCTCAGCCATACACACCCAACCACCCATTCCTGAGGCAGCAGATGACTTTGAAATCAGTCTCGACCAAATCACAGAAACAGAAGTTAGAGAAGCCATTAGAGCACAGAAGAAGAGTGGAAAAGCACCAAGGAACATCAAGGAACATGAGACCCCAGTGTCCTATGTCAGATCTTCCAGAAGATTTGGGATGAAGAAGACACACAAGAGGTCTGGAAGACTGACACTATTGTCAAGTTGACAAAGATGGTTAATTTGGGGAAATGTAACAACGGACAGGGCATCACCCTGTTATCACCGACATGTAATATTTTCAGCTGCATCATCCTGCAGAGAATATCATATTGACACCGTCCTTTATCTGGAGCAAGTCGGGTCCAGAAGAGGCTAATCTTGCATCCACCACATTTTGAAGCTACTGCAAATCTTGGAACAAAACACAGAATGGATTGGTGTGATCAACATTGCCTTCGTTGAGTATCTTGATTAAATTTACCATCTTCTGGGGGGATCCTGAAATGATATAATATTCTCCACAAGGATTATCTGTGAAGGCTTTCAAATACTCCAAAAGAAGTATTTGAAAGCCTTCACAGATAATCCTTGTGGAGAATATTACGGGATCCCCAAGAAGACGTATTTCGTTGTGTTCCTCCTTATTATATATTCTTTTAGTCCAGTTTGTTCACACCCTCCTCCTCTGGATCTCGTATCCTTCAAAGATGTTCAAACATTTGATGTCGCTGCTTTCTCGACATCCTGGTCTCTGCCGCATACAGCACTACACTTCATGCCAAATACCATAAAGAAAACCACTTGCATGTATCACCATTTATCAGGTTTTTGCATGTTGGTCCACCTGAACTCTTGAATGCGAGTGTGTGCAGAATTCTACTGAATAATTTGAACTAGCCCACTGACAAGTAAAACAGTCTACTACATTTTCATTTTGTAAATCACTTTTTATTGTAAATCTGATCCTAGCAACACATTTGCAGCAGTACATAAAACAAAGGAAGCCACTTACCAAAGTCTGGCAGTAGATGTACAGATAAAAATATCTGTGTGCTCACAACTTAAACCAGCCAGACAAGATAAACATTATTGATTATAACAATAAAACTTGCCAACTGATCAATCAATTTTATCATTACATGGATGAAATAGACTTTATGTAAACAGTATACTTACTTACATAATTAATCCTATAAAAATGTCCTTTGTACCCTGTTTATTTCTCATATAACACAACAAACACAGATTACAGAGTCTACTGCTTTGGCAGTAGAATTATTGCGTTTTCTAAAATTTTTACAGAATCTGCTCTGGGGCCAAAATATACCACCAAACCGCAATGTCAAAGTAAACAAATAATGTACTGATTTTGTAAAATCAAAGTCTACACGTTTATTTGCTTGGTGGCTACATGTGAGAAACTCCCAACTCAGAAATAGATTCTGTTATGGGCCAAATATTTTGGCTTGTGACACTCCTTCCAGACCCCAGCTCGAGGCCCGCTGCACCAGATTTTTATCTACCACCCTCACATTATGAAAAGGGTTAGTTCTACCACTTTTTGTGCAGTGTGAGATTAGGCTTACAATGAACATGATACAATTCTATATCAGAACATTTTTAATAAGAATGTTGTGCTTACTGTGACATTTGAGCAAACATCTTGTTGCAAGTATTACAACAGCGAAACACTGGAGAGCTTTAACAAATTCTGACAGAAGCAGTTGTTTCAACCATACAAAATTGCTGGCTTATTACATGTTTTCATACGACATACTTTTGTTGAAAAATAAAACCCTTCACATGTATAATCTAGAACCTTCATTTTAAAAATTAGCAAAATCTAGGCAGGTTTATAAAATTTGACACCATCATTTAACAATGATTATGTTTGCAAAAACAAAATGTGTAGTTATTTAGTGACATGGAATAAATGCAACTATCACAGAGAAAGAGTCCCTTCAGTATTGAGTATGAGGGAAACTGTCTATACTTAACATACAAAGCTGTATTGCGTAATATTATTCAGATTGGACATCAACACTGAAGTCAGTCCTGATGATTATTTCAACGTGGACATCAACCTCCACTCATGCGTGAAAATGATGACGTCACCCCTGCCACAACAGACATTTCTGTGAACATTTTGCACATCTTTATTCCATAAGTCAAGAAATATCTCGATTTCAACTGCATACAGTTACTGTGTATTCTGTGTTGAAATTTGACTAGAAACATGATAAGGGGCCATCCTTAAAGTATGTCACGCTTGGGGGTTGGGGGGTATCTGGGTAAGCATTATATTTGTTATTAAAAAAGCCTGTCTAACTGTCGATATCAGACTGATATGTCAGTTTTAGGGTATATTTAAACTGAATTCACATGGAAAGGAATGCAGACTCTACCATTCATCAGTGAACTAATTTAGCTGTTGCAAGCGAAAAGTCTGCAAACTTACTGTGCTGGCAGGCAGCTCTACAGAATACTGGTCTGTTGCATCTCAACCCCTGGAAAAATGTCACCCTAGACATTCAAGCGTGACAAGGGGGTGAGTGGGTCTGAAAAAAATAGCGTGACATACTTAATAGATAGCCCCTAACTTTTGTTTTCATACAAAACTATTTTATGTCTCTGAAGTGCACAGTTGCAATGACATAGTAATGTAAACAACAATGGGGTTGCCCAGCCAACCAATCCTTTATACCACTCCACAACTGTCCATTTTGTATTTATAATCAAGTTGTGGCAGTGGTGATATGGTGAGTGGCGCCACTGTCTTAGCACCACACACTACCAGTAACTATTTCATCACACAATTATGAACACACATTGTACAACGTTGTTAACTGGAAGTTGGATTGGGGAAACATTTAAAGTTATCCATGTGCTCGAGTTAAGTCGTGTGTTTACATGAAGCAGTGCATCCAGGTCGGACCAGCCTCATGGGTCCTGTTATGATGGGTATACCAGTTATCGAAGTTTGAGTCAACAAATTGTATACATGTCGGCAGGTGCTATCTGTACACGGCCTCATATTGCCTTTTATTAATTAATTTCATACAAATGAATGCAGCATTCATTATTATAACAGGAGAAGCTACTACCAGAATTGTAGTTGGTATGAAAAGGGTTAATTATACCAAATGGGTCAATCAAATCACATTAATGAGGTAATTAAGGGTGTCTCCAAAATGTATACACATTTTAATAACTAATATATCAATTAACTGGTTTGTATGGCATGGCATGGTACCCCACATTTCCACTGCAATGCCAGGACCTACCTCAAGGCCAACGGGGCAAAGAGTAAGTGTGGAGTACCTCTGCATTCTGACTTCACACCATCAGACTTGTACCTGGTAACCTGGTAACCTGGTAACCTAAGGGTTATGATGTACAGAACAAAACTAGTTGTACACTTCAAGATTCAAGAAAACAGGTGTGAAATTTAAGAGTCCTGAATGCCAACTCTGAACATCTGTGATGGTTATATATATATATATATATATATAATCTTATATATATATATATATATATATATACATACATATATATATATATATATATGGTTTTATATATATATATATATATATATATATATATATATATATATATATATATATATATATAAATATATATATATATATATATATATATATATATATATATAAATAAAACATAATTATTCCATACACTCCCAGCTGAATTATCGAAGATATATTTTTTTAGTTATTAAAGTGTGTAAAGTGTGTAGACATTTATATTAGTATTGACATTTGGCTTAGTGATTCATTTTTATGCTGCCAATTAGTCAGTAAATACATAGCAGTGAAGTTTCAGAATTAGCATAAAGTAATGGGTGGTTGACCTTTTCAGTGGTAACTAATTTTACTATATCTCTGAAAGATCATTTTGGCTGTGTTTGAAGAATTTTTTTCATGATTTTGACAACAAAGTTCTACTGCATATCTGTCACATACATGTGAAATGACTAGAAATCTGCCTGTTAAATAACAATGAAATAATGCAAGTGAAATAGCTTTTGTTGTGAATAAATGACACTAGAAATCTCTGTCAATGAAATGACACTGGGGAAATCACTAGAAATATCTGTCAATGAAATAACATCAGGAAAATGAAACATCTGTCAATAAAAAAATTATGTGTCAGGAAATCTTTGTCATGAAACGACATGTAAAAAAAATAATTAGAAATTTCTGTGAATGAAATGACCAGAGAAATGACCAGCAATATTTGTCAGTGAAATGATATATCAACGAAATGATCAGGAATATATGTCAATGAAATGACACATTGAAGAAATCACAGGTTAGTGAAATGTTGCCTTAGTGAAATGACCAAGTTTTTATGACACCAAACATTGTTTCATACCACAGGAGAAGGCATCAACTGTCTAACAAATAAAAGTACAAGACACATACTGCTGACACTTGAGTAGAAGCAGTTTATTTTGACAAAACAGTTCCACAGACGACAAGAACTGGCAGCGAGTGAGAGCAGTACTCCCACGACCTGTACCTCGTAGTGTGAGTGTTTACCAGCAGACTGACAACAGAGAACAAATACAGAGTTTCGTGAGTAGTACAGGGCTTCACCTATCTTTGAAGAAATATCTAATGAGTGGCATCACTTTGTCTTCATTGTCTTCGGTGCTGGTGGACACTACGAGGTCAACATACTCCTTGTCCGGTGACGGCTTCAGCAACTTCAGCATCCTGTGGCCACAAGGATCATTCAGATAACAATATAACACTAACAACTTCAGCATCCTGTGGCCACAAGGATCATTCAGATAACAATATAACACTAACAACTTCAGCATCCTGTGGCCACAAGGATCATTCAGATAACAATATAACACTAACAACTTCAGCATCCTGCGGCCACAAGGATCATTCAGATAACAATATAACACTAACAACTTCAGCATCCTGTGGCCACAAGGATCATTCAGATAACAATATAACACTAACAACTTCAGCATCCTGCGGCCACAAGGATCATTCAGATAACAATATAACACTAACAACTTCAGCATCCTGTGGCCACAAGGATCATTCAGATAACAATATAACACTAACAACTTCAGCATCCTGTGGCCACAAGGATCATTCAGATAATAATATAACACTAACAACTTTATACACTCATATCCAGAGTAAGACCATGTTTAGGAGTGTTTACATTTGACGAAAATGCTAGGACTACAGACTATTACTTTGATTAAAAAAAAAGATAAAAGAAATTATATATAGGTCAAGATTGTTGATAGATACATTCAAATAAGAAATTATATACAAATTGGATGGCTCAATGAATATGCTAGAAAACTCACGTTTGTGAGAGTCGTTTCTTGTGTGTGGGCATGATGGGAATATAGACCATCTTCACCCCATGCACCACCATGGCTGCCTCCATGTCGTACTTCTCCTGTCACAAACACTCACGTCATACATATTCCAGTCACCACCACACGTACAGTAGAACTCCTCTAAAACAGCCACCCAAGTGACTAAGATAAAGTGGCCTGATTAAAGGGGTGACCGAATTACAGAGGCTGGTCAAATATACAGATGTGGGAAAAACTGACTGTGATACAGTGGCTGCTTTCAAGGGGTGGCTGTTTCCAAGGGGTGGCCATTTTCATGGGGCGGCCGTTTCCAAGGGGTGGCCGCTTTGAGGGGTTCTGTACACATAAATGCATTTTTTATCACTGACAGTAATGACAAACTTGTTTGATAATTTTCTGCATTTTACTTGTAAATAACCAAGTGGTAGTGATAATTTTATATTAACATTTAAAATTTAAACTGCAGCTACTGACGAGATCAAATTATAACAGACTTTGCATGCTACAGCTTGATACCTGGTTTTTTGAACTGCCAATGTTTCTGATAGTGCCCAGTAGCATGTCAAAACCCGGAGCAGATTAACAGCATTCACTTATCTGTTGCGTGCATCCTTGGTTTGTGGAAGCTTTCACAGAAACAATACACTTAGAAGAATTTCACCGTCCCACTGAATTTAACTAAATTTTACCATCAGTGGAGAATGTTCATAACATTAAGGGCACCTATTATCAATTATATTAACAAACTTTGACAGGATTAATAAACTCACAAAGTTTCCGATTCTGAGAACACGTATGTGCACGCGTGCTGGCGTGCATGCATGCATGCTTAGTTCAGTCTGGCAACAGACCCGACAGTGATCTCTCCATCTGGCCACAACCCTACATGTCTATAACGACTGACCTTGACGGCGTTAATGAACTGCTTGAGAGTGAAGTCAGAATTGCCTTTGATTTGCCAGTGGTCCCACAGTGTGTGGCTGCGGCCATTGCTACAACAGATGACGGCCCATAAGGGATGAACTCAAAACATTGATGCATGGCATAATTGGCATGTCATTTCACTTCAGTCACCCTTGTTCCTCGCTACATGAAACTGAATTACCGTATTCAATCTATTAAGCGTACATGCCCTAATTAGTGTAACCCTTTTTCTGTTGTTCTATACTAGTCACCAAATGTCACCACTAGTGATAAATTGATACCTTATTGTCTACAGAAACAAATTGCTACAACAGATGACAGCCCATAAGGGATGAACTCAAAACATTGATGCATGGCATAATTGGCATGTCATTTCACTTCAGTCACCCTTGTTCCTCGCTACATGAAACTGAATTACCGTATTCAATCTATTAAGTGTACATGCCCTAATTAGTGTACACCCCTTTTTTGGTGTACACTTATAAGAACAGATTCCTTGACATTTTTCCGTGGCCCAATTTTTTTTCAAGCACACTGTAGGCTTCTTAGGTTGTATACTGTACATTGACATGTGGTAATGAAAATGTCTTTATCTGTCATGCTCTAACTGTCACATTGTGTTTATATTCAGCTGTCACAACGGAAAACAACCTATATATGTTCAAAGTCAGCACCTTTATGAACTGTGATTAGAAATGTTTTTTTGAAAAATATAGTAATGTTCAATGGTAAACGAAACAGTTGCTAACCCTGCCAATGTTGTGTAGTGTCAAACATCTATGTTTGAGATCACACCTAAGAGGCTGGCAAAAACACTAGCCTCTGTCCCTCTTCACACAATTTTACACACTTTTTTTACACAGCAGGATTTCTTCAGAAATGATCTCACACTTAATAAAGTTATTAATAAAAGTTTAAAATACCGTATTCACCATATTAAGAGTACATGCCCTAATTAGCGTAACCACCTTTTTTAATGAAGAGGATTCCTAATTATTGTAATTTGTCTAGTGTGGAACAACTGAAAATGTCGCCATCTGGTGTTAAGCAGTTGGCACAACTTTTCAGTTGTTCTACACTAGTCAAATTTGGCCCGCGGCCCGCTTTCAACTGGCCCGCGTGACCGTGCCAGCAATATAATTTTTTTCAGTACCAATTTTCCAGTTGTTCTATGAGCACTAAATAACGTGTTTCCTGATGGTTTTCAATACAATTATGCCGACTGTTTCAACTTTACAAAACAGCCATAGAGCTTACACAAATTTGAAATATTCAATTCGCCAAAGTAAACTTTGTACACATTTAATAGTGTTTAATAACAATCTTCACCTTTGCAGTGATGTTCGTTAGGTGGCGCTACTGTTAATATAACAGAAGCTAACGCTTGATTTCCAGAATCCCGGATGAAACATCACTCAATAACAAGTCATCTTTGACACAGCTAACATTGAATTTGTGAATATCAGGACTATGGCGTAAATCAAAAAAAAACTTTGTTTTGATTATTCCGGAAAGAGAGCGTTTGACGCTGCCTGGGAGCATGAGTACTTCTTTTGCTATCGCGAACATGACCAAAAATCGATGAGTTTGATATGCAGAGAAAGCGTTGCTGATCTGAAACGCTATAACGTGAAACGGCATTACGATTTGAAGCATAAAAAGTGCTTTGACGGTGCATATGTGGGAAAAGACGAATGCACGAAGGAGTTCAAGAAACGATTTGATGCATACTTGGGCGAGATGAAGAGAGTATCTGTGTTTACAGACACTTCGAGCCATCTTAATGAAGCCAGCTATCACATCTGTTACTTACTCGGTCACACAGAATTGTTCAAGAAGGCTTTCATGGGCAGTGCCGAAGTTCTGTTCGCTGGTTTTCAGAACAAAGATAAGATTGTGCAACAGATTGGGAAACTGCCACTTTCACCCGACACATGTGCCCATCGATGTTATGAGTTGAGTGGTGACATTTTTACGCAGCTGATGACTAAGTTGCGAGCCTGTCCTGCTTTTTCACTTGCTCTCGACGAAAGCACTGACAAAAGTGACACGGCACAGCTGATGGTATCTGTGCGGTATTTCAACAAAGGTGTATCAGAAGACCTGTGCCTGATCCCACTGAAGGGCACACCGACAGCGCGGGACTTTGCAGTGCACTATTGAAGTTCGGCGAAGAAAATGATTTGAAGTGGGAAAATTTGGTTTCTCTGTGTACAGACGGCGTGCCCAGCATGCTTGGTCGTCAAGCTGGATTCGTTGCGTTGTTCCGTCAAGAAATCGGAAAGCCGAATCTGGTATCTTACCACTGCATAATTCACCACCAAGCACTGTGCGCGAAAGCAGGCTGTGGTCTGCAGGATACGATGAAAACTGTTGTAGAGAGCGTGAACCTTATCCGCGCACATTCTCTCAACCACAGGAGGTTCCAAAATCACTTGGCTGCACTTGATGATGCAGAATTCGGCGATGTGCTATTTTACAACAGTGTCCGATGGCTGAGTCGAGGTGCATTTCTTGAGAGATTTGCTGCACTGTTTCCTCACACCGTGAGTTTTCTCAAAGAAATTGATCACCCAGTTGCCCATCTGGAAGATGACTAATTTCGGGTGCGACTCTGTGTTCTGACTGACATTTTCAGACACCTAAATAAGCTAAACCTGCTGCTACAAGGACGGCACAAGTTGCTGTGTAATTTATATGAAGCGGTGACGGGCTTCGAGGACAAGGTGACACTTTTCAAAGTTCATGCAGAAGGCGGCAATTTTCTGCACTTCAAGTTCACCAGAGAATTCTGTGGCGAAGACGATGAACGTATCGCAGACGCCAAGCGGGTACCTGGTGATGTGCTTAACAGCCTGGAGACCGCATTCAGTGGACGATTCGCTGACTTCGCTGCTATCGACGACGTTTGCTGCTTCTTTGCAAGCCCTTTTACTGCAGAGCCAGCTATTTGCCAAACATTGTCGCAAACGTTTGCAGTCGACGAAGCAGCGTTGCAGAACAATTTCATCGATTTCAAGGTGGTGCCAGGACTAAAAAATTAGTTTAATGCTGTGAAAGACAATCTCGTGCTTTTCTGGGCAACACAAGTGGCTGTGCGATTTCCAGTGCTGATCAAAGCAGCACAGAAATTGTTGGTGCTTTTCAGCAGCACATGGTCATGTGAATCAGGATTCTCAGCCATGAATCACATCAAAAACAACCTCCGGTGCCGACTCAAGGACACACGTTTGAGGGATCTTCTGCGACTCTCAATCTCTCCACTCTGCCCACAGTTCGGTCAGTTGTCAAAGAATATGCAGCACCATCCTTCGCATTGACTGCGTTCATTAGATGTGTTGACTTCTCTTGCGTTATTTCGAAAATGTTTCCATGTTCTACTTGTACAGTACCATATTTTTTAGCCTGCCAAAGCAGATAATAAAAGCAATATTTGTGCACTGTGTTTTTCCGTGCTTAAGAGCTTTGGCCCGCCTTAACATAGCACTCCAAATTTTGTCTCTCGTCCCAAAAAGTTTGCTGATCCCTGGTGTACACTTATAAGAACAGATTCCTTGACATTTTTCCATAGTCCATTTTTTTTTCAAGTGTACTGTAGGCTTATTAGGTCAAATATAGTACGAAACCTGTAGGGTAGTGGTTTGGCCTTGAAACTACTTACCTCAGTGTGGTCTTCACAGCAGGTCCCGGTTCTGAGAAGATCACAGTAGGTATGGCCAGGTTGAGAAAACAGTTCTTGTAGTGTTCTAATGGGGCCTTCATAACCACCTTTATCAACTCAATCGTCACCTGTAAACAACCGTCAGTTCTTGTAGTGTTCCAACGCTTTGTAAATATAAAAAATCCAATAATCCAGAAAAAAATGGATATGGTTGGGTGGGTGAAGGAGCCACTCGAATTATAAAAAAAATGGAAAAGTATTTTTTAGAGAGAATTGTTTCCTGATCGGAATTTTGTACACTGTACACTGTCTCTATTTCGGGGGGCTGGAACAACCCTATTTGTTTTAATAATCAGAATTTTTTTATATTTACAAATCCCCTAAGTTCATATGTTAAGATTTCCAAGCCTGTTTGTAAGATGTGTACAATAAAACTGTTTCAAAGTGACATCTCAAGATGTAAGCCTAATGTAGAGATAAGGCAACTCACAAGTCCAGAGACAGTGGCTGTAGTTGTAGCAATGGCTGGAACAATCCTGCCTGCGATCATCTTTGTCCTGAGTCTGTCGGCCTCCGCTACACCGTACATGGCAGCTCGCAGGTTCTGAAACATGCAATATAGGTGACCAGTGACCACCACAGGAAAAACACAATCAAAATGACACACGCCATAAGTATTAACATTTCTCCACAAGGACCTTCTTACATAGTGCAGTGTTATGTAAACTGTTTTAATGCTATGTCCTTTAGTACTTCCATGTGATACTACCAGAGCACCATGCTACTTCAGTCTACTTGTATCCAATCCTTGGGTCTGTTCAAAGCACTTCACCCCCTGGCAGACCTGTTCGTTCCAACATCAACTTGACTTCTCTGGGAAGCATTCAGCCATTCTGCAATTACTGTGTGAAGACTATTCATTCACATATGCACCACTGTCTATAGCCAGGTACTCATTTATACAGCTGAGTGAACTGTCTATAGCCAGGTACTCATTTATACAGCTGAGTGAACTGTCTATAGCCAGGTACTCATTTATACAGCTGAGTGAACTGTCTACAGCCAGATACTCATTTATACAGCTGAGTGAACTGTCTATAGCCAGGTACTCATTTATACAGCTGAGTGAACTGTCTATAGCCAGGTACTCATTTATACAGCTGAGTGAACTGTCTATAGCCAGGTACTCATTTATACAGCTGAGTGAACTGAGGCAACGTGGAGTGAATAAAATTGCCCAAGATTCAAAAAGGCAGGAAGAGGATTCAAACTCCAGTCTTCTAGATTGAGAGTCTGACAATCTAAATACAATGCTACACAGATTATAATTATAGTTCAAATACATACATAGTAATTTAAAAGATACTTTCACCAATGTCTTCAGATAGCTGTTTTACCACACGTCACCTTTTAAGTCAACAGAGCTACTCACTGAAGCTGCAGTAATGAAGTCTATGTGGCCGTTTTCATCGTCATCCTTCTCAAATGATAGTGGTGCCATCTTCTGGAACACTATGGAACAACAATATTTGGCTTTACTTTCTGCAAAAAATAACAAAGTCATGTCTGATAAGGTCAGATAATATGATGAATGGTTGACAGAAAATGAAGCATAAGACACCAGTAATAAAGTGCATCAGGTAATAATAATAAAAAATATAATAATAATTTATTTCTTTGCAATCATGAGATTCAATAATATTACAGGAACAAAGTATGCATTTGCTAAAACTACAATTTGTCAGAAAATATTTTAAACTAAAAAAAGTCACTCTGAGCAGATTAAAAATAAATATAATTATAAATGCTGTTGGTTAAAAAGACACCAGTTAATAAAACAGTTCTTTGTCCTGTTTGTGTTTACTTTGGGTAAGGGGTGGCGTGTACAACATCGCATATTATGTGCCGCAACCCTTGCAGTTGGTAGGAGTTTGTGCAGTTTATGCTGTAGTTGTTCGATTTGTAAAAAAGTTTTAACATATCTGTATAAGTCTCTCTTTCAGAGTAACCAGCTGCGCATATTATACCACTGACCCAATGTTTGACCCATAATGTAGGAATTCCACCTTTCAACTGAAACGCTGATTATCAAAACCTGGCTTTTTAGCTGGGTTCACATATTCAATGATTGAATACAAATAGGTCTCTCATTATAAAACATACTGATATATCATACTTTGCATCATCTTATCAGGTATCTCATCGGGTCATCATGAAAGGTGTTCGTGATATTTCTCCATTGGTGTCTGTCCTGTATATAGGTGTCTGTCCTGTACATAGGTTTCTGTCCTGTACATAGGTTTCTGTCCTGTACACAGGTGTCTGTCCTGCACATAGGTGTATGTCCTGTACACAGGTGTCTGTCCTGTACACAGGTGTCTGTCCTGTACATAGGTTTCTGTCCTGCACATAGGTGTCTGTCCTGTACATAGGTGTATGTCCTGTACATAGGTGTATGTCCTGTACATAGGTGTATGTCCTGTACACAGGTGTCTGTCCTGTACACAGGTGTCTGTCCTGTACATAGGTTTCTGTCCTGCACATAGGTGTCTGTCCTGTACATAGGTGGCTGCCCTTTACATAGGTGTCTGTCCTGTACATAGGTGTATGTCCTGTACATTGGTGTCTGTCCTGTACATAGGTTTCTGTCCTTTATATTGGTGTCTGTCCTGTACATAGGTGTATGTCCTGTACATTGGTGTCTGTCCTGTACATAGGTGTCTGTCCTTTACATTGGTGTATGTCCTGTACATTGGTGTCTGTCCTGTACATTGGTGTCTGTCCTGTACATTGATGTCTGCCCTGTACATAGGTTTCTGTCCTTTACATTGGTGTCTGTCCTGTACATAGGTGTCTGTCCTGTACACAGGTGTCTGTCCTGTACATAGGTGTATGTCCTGTACATTGGTGTATGTCCTGTACATTGGTGTCTGTCCTGTACATAGGTTTCTGTCCTTTATATTGGTGTCTGTCCTGTACATAGGTGTATGTCCTGTACATTGGTGTCTGTCCTGTACATTGGTGTCTGTCCTGTACATTGGTGTCTGTCCTGTACATTGGTGTCTGTCCTGTACATTGGTGTCTGTCCTGTACATTGGTGTCTGTCCTGTACATTGGTGTCTGTCCTGTACATTGATGTCTGCCCTGTACATAGGTTTCTGTCCTTTACATTGGTGTCTGTCCTGTACATAGGTGTATGTCCTGTACATTGGTGTCTGTTCTGTACATCGATGTCTGCCCTGTACATAGGTTTCTGTCCTTTACATTGGTGTCTGTCCTGTACATAGGTGTATGTCCTGTACATCGGTGTCTGTCCTGTACATTGGTGTCTGTCCTGTACATTGATGTCTGCCCTGTACATAGGTTTCTGTCCTTTATATTGGTGTCTGTCATGGTGTCTGTCATGTACATTGGTGTCTGTTCTGTACATTGGTGTCTGTCCTGTACATTGATGTCTGCCCTGTACATAGGTTTTTGTCCTTTATATTGGTGTCTGTCCTGTACATAGGTGTCTGCCCTGTACATAGGTTTCTGTCCTGTACATTGGTGTCTGTCCTGTACATAGGTGGGAATGTAATAATAATAATAATAATGAACTTTATTTAAACACTGGTTTCTAGAGTACGACTCTGTTCAATAGGATATACAGTGTCACTACAATAAAAGTAGTATATATATATATATATATAAATATATACATACATGAGACTTAGTAAAGTAAACCAAAAATGAGACTTAGTAAAGTAAACCAAACGTGAGACTTAGTGAAGTAAACCAAAAGTGAGACTTAGTGAAGTAAACCAAAAGTGAGACTTAGTGAAGTAAACCAAAAGTGAGACTTAGTGAAGTAAACCAAAAGTGAGACTTAGTAAAGTAAACCAAAAGTGAGACTTAGTAAAGTAAACCAAAAGTGAAATTTAGTGAAGTAAACCAAAAGTGAGACTTAGTAAAGTAAACCAAAAATGAGACTTAGTGAAGTATACCAAAAGTGAGACTTAGTGAAGTAAACCAAAAGTGAGACTTAGTGAAGTAAACCAAAAGTGAGACTTAGTGAAGTAAACCAAAAGTGAGACTTAGTAAAGTAAACCAAAAGTGAGACTTAGTAAAGTAAACCAAAAGTGAGATTTAGTGAAGTAAACCAAAAGTGAGACTTAGTAAAGTAAACCAAAAATGAGACTTAGTGAAGTAAACCAAAAATGAGACTTAGTGAAGTAAACCAAAAGTGAGACTTAGTAAAGTAAACCAAAAGTGAGACTTAGTGAAGTAAACCAAACGTGAGACTTAGTGAAGTAAACCAAAAGTGAGACTTAGTAAAGTAAACCAAAAGTGAGACTTAGTGAAGAAAACCAAAAGTGAGACTTAGTAAAGTACACCAAAAGTGAGACTTAGTGAAGTAAACCAAAAGTGAGACTTAGTGAAGTAAACCAAAAGTGAGACTTAGTTAAGTACACCAAAAGTGAGACTTAGTGAAGTAAACCAAAGTGACACTTAGTGAAGTAAACCAAAAGTGAGACTTAGTAAAGTACACCAAAAGTGAGACTTAGTGAAGTAAACCAAAAGAATGTGTTTATGAAAAGCAAGAAATCCCCCTCCACTCAACTTATGTTGTTTTTTTTGGTCATTTTTTAACGTTTTGTTTTACAGGTCACCATTTTGATCTGCCGAGTTCGTTCACGGTGAATGCAAGTGCGAGAAAATGTAAAAAATTTAAGACCAAAGATATACAATGTGCCTAGAATGGCCTCATATGCAAGAAATAAATCGATTTTACAGAGAATTTAGTTTGTTTTTGAAAAAATTACCAAAACCAGACATTTCAGCAAAAAATGGGAATGCGGCACCAAGTGAAAAAAAGCAATATATCCCGCCCGAAAGCGGTCATGTTGACACTGATGCCTGTATAGGTTTTTCAAGTTCACAAACTGTTATCCTGAATTAAGACACAAGTACCTTTGGATAAGTTAGGTGTGGTCTCCCTGGTCTTCTCTGTCCATGCTATGGTTGCCAACTATTTTCCGCATACGGCAGGATTTCTGCTAGACAAACACAGCTAATAGTAGCCTCCATCACCTACCTTATGGCACTGTCTTTCTGAGACTGATAGTAGTCTCCATCACCTACCTTGTGGCACTGTCTTTCTGAGACTGATAGTAGTCTCCATCACCTACCTTGTGGCACTGTCTTTCTGAGACTGATAGTAGTCTCCATCACCTACCTTGTGGCACTGTCTTTCTGAGACTGATAGTAGTCTCCATCACCTACCTTGTGGCACTGTCTTTCTGAGACTGATAGTAGTCTCCATCACCTACCTTGTGGCACTGTCTTTCTGAGACTGATAGTAGTCTCCATCACCTACCTTGTGGCACTGTCTTTCTGAGACTGTTGATTCTGTCAGCGATGCTCTTCATCTCGTCACAGTCATAGTCAATCTCTTCGCTTTGGTTGCTTTTATCGTTCTTCACCGATTCGTCAGTTTCGATCGGCTGTAGCAGACCGTGACAGACATGGAAAGATCACAGAATATTAGTTTAATAATTCAAAGAAATCATAACAAATGTTTTGCAATTAGCCATGGCAATGATGTCTCCAAAGCTACATGGCTCAAGTGACAGATCATGCCAAAGTCCCTTGTGTAAGAGTGGTTATGTCAGAGGAGGTCAATATATGTTTTTAATGTCATCATGCAAGGTACAATGGAGGCTTGCTGTGCTAACACATACAGTCTACATAACAAGTGTAACGTACAGCACTGGAGCCTTGCTGTGTCAACACTTACAGTCTACATAACAAGTGTAACGTACAGCAATGGAGCCTTGCTGTGCCAACACTTACAGTCTACATAACAAGTGTAATGTACAGCAATGGAGCCTTGCTGTGTCAACACTTACAGTCTACATAACAAGTGTAATGTACAGCAATGGAGCCTTGCTGCGTCAACACTTACAGTCTACATAACAAGTGTAGTGTATAGCACTGGAGCCTTGCTGTGTTAACACTTACAGTCTACATAACAAGTGTAATGTACAGCAATGGAGCCTTGCTGTGTTAACACTTAGTCTACATAACAAATGTAATGTACAGCAATGGAGCATTGCTGTGTCAACACTTACAGTCTACATAACAAGTGTAGTGTATAGCACTGGAGGCTTGCTGTGTTAACACTTACAGTCTACATAACAAGTGTAATGTACAGCAATGGAGCCTTGCTGTGTTAACACTTAGTCTACATAACAAATGTAATGTACAGCAATGGAGCATTGCTGTGTTAACACTTACAGTCTACATAACAAGTGTAATGTACAGCAATGGAGCCTTGCTGTGTTAACACTTAGTCTACATAACAAGTGTAATGTACAGCAATGGAGCCTTGCTATGTCAACACTTAGTCTACATAACAAGTGTAATGTACAGCAATGGAGCCTTGCTGTGTCAACACTTACAGTCTACATAACAAGTGTAATGTACAGCAATGGAGCCTTGCTGTGTCAACACTTAGTCTACATAACAAGTGTAATGTACAGCAATGGAGCCTTGCTGTGTCAACACTTACAGTCTACATAACAAGTGTAATGTACAGCAATGGAGCCTTGCTGTGTCAACACTTAGTCTACATAACAAGTGTAGTGTACAGTACTGGAGCCTGGCTGTGTTAACACTTACAGTAGACAGAATAAGAAAAAGGTAGATTTGGAAAAGTTGCATTACAACAATTTACACTACCAAATGACACACTAACCCAAGGGTGGGCAGAACATTTTTGCAAACTAGTCA
Source organism: Lamellibrachia columna (assembly GCA_963662155.1). NCBI lineage: Eukaryota > Metazoa > Annelida > Polychaeta > Sabellida > Siboglinidae > Lamellibrachia > Lamellibrachia columna. The sequence goes on from OY759273.1 coordinate 6,483,191, forward strand.
GTAACGCACAACAAAGCATGATTTGTTTCAATGTTCGTACCAAGCATCATTATCAGTGCTGAATATCAGTTATCTCATGACAGAGCATGTTGCAAAGAAGGAGAAACCCTTTTCAGTTGGGGAATTTGTCAAAGACATCGTGGCACATGGGTGTGCAGAAAAGGTGGCCATTGCTGATTTGTCCCTATCACACTGCACAATTGCTCACTGCATATCTGAGATAGCATCAGATATTTGAAAGACCTCTATGGTTATATATAATAATAAAAATTTAAAGCATACAACATTGCTATCGATGTGACCCTCCACATGATTCTAGAATCTCAATTCGGCCCTCGACTAAAAAAGGTTGTTCACCCCTGCACATATGTTACCATAATGTGTCGTGTTAAGAAACATTTAGCATTCTTTGTTATTTAACTATACATAATAAAGCTTTGAAGAATGAAGATAATTCATATACTTACCTTTGATGATGGCCTAAACTCAGGCACGTCTACACGTGTCAACACTTCCGTTATGTCTGCTAACTGTAGATCCTAAAGCAGACACAACTAAACTTTATAACAATTTCATACATGTATACAAGACTGGCTAATATGTGCAAACTTCTTTGTAGCATTCCTAACAAATTGATATAGAATTATTGCATAGACATAATCAATTCCAATATTATAAATGTCTAAACATATATTTTATTTGCATGATTTTATGTAAATACCTTAGAGCATTGTTATTAATGCTGTGTAATGCAATTTCAATATTTTATTTACCAATACAAAATTATACATCCACATAAAGCCAAATTTGGTAAAGGAGAAAATATTGAATAATACACTTTTACTATTATTAAGAAAGACAAACAGATTAAAGTTAACATACCTGGGGCCTTACAGTAATGCCACTTATCTCAGCATAGAGTTTGGCACAAGCCACAACAAAGTCTGTATGACTGAAACAGACATGACACTGTAACAACACAAAGTTTATGTGACTGAAAACAAATGCAACCCTGTAGCACCACAAACTTTATATGCCTGAACCAGACACAATACTGTAACACCAAAACATCTGTATGACTGAAACACACACAACACTGTAGCACTACAAAGTCTGTATGACTGAAACAGGTGCAACACTGTAGCACCACAAAGTCTGTATGACTGAAACAGGTGCAACACTGTAGCACCACAAAGTCTGTATGACTGAAACAGACACAACACTGTAGTACCACAAAGTCTGTATGACTGATACAGGCACAATACTGTAGCACCACAAAGTGCGTTTGACTGAAAAAAGGTGCAACACTGTAGCACCACAAAGTCTGTATGACTGAAACAGACGCAACACTTTAGCACCACAAAGTCTGCTTGAGTTGAATGACTGAAACAGACACAACACTGTAGTACCAAAAAGTCTGTATGACTGATACAGGTGCAACACTGTAGCACTACAAAGTCTGTATGACTGAAACAGACACAAAACTGTAGCACCACAAAGTCTGTTTGACTGAAAAGGTGCAACACTGTAGCACTACAAAGTCTGTATGACTGAAACAGATGCAACACTGTAGCACCACAAAGTCTATACGCGTAAGCTATTTGTTAAACTGTATTTGTAAAATTTACATTCAGATTCTGGGAAACAGTAGAATTTTTAAAATTCTACAACGTGTATACTCACAGTTTGTTTGAAGTGTCAAAGACAATTGGTACGGGAGGTCTCTTGGGTGACTGCCAGAAGGGAGCTACAGATGGCATAATATCAAAGAATTATATACATATGTACAGCATTAATATCATAATATATTGTCAAAGAAATTGTCTAGAAACCAATACAGACAACAAGTGCTGTAAGACTTAACACAATGTCAACATTGAACATCAGAAACCTTCCCTAGTAATTATGTTGATATGCTTTACATGACAAAACATTTTAAATGTCTAATTTTGTGGAGCATCAGTTTCATTGGTCTGACATGTACAGTGATCAGTCATCAGTAGCTCGCTCTGTCTAACAACCTTGTGCAGTAATGTGATACTTACACCCATCCTTGAGCTTCGTATCCAGGGGAAAGGCACACAATAAACTAGCAGCCTGAAAAAAACAAGCAAATGATACATTAAAATAGTCATTGCTGAAGGATTGTGCCTCCGTTTTCTCAACCTTGTCATTAAACTTTATTTATTTTAACTTACCATATTCTACCTAGCAAGCGTACAGTACACTTGAAAAAAATTGGGTCATGGAAAAATGTCAAAGAATCTGTTCTTAAGCATATACCAAATTTTTTTTCTCTCTAGACAATAAGGTAACTGTTTAACACTAGTGGTGACATTTGGTGACTGGTGTAGAACAACAGAAAAAGGGTGTACACTAATTAGGGCATGTACACTTAATAAATTGTACACAGTAGTTCAGTTTCATGTGTTTCATGTTTTTAGAGTAGAACAACTGAAAAGTGGTGCCAACTGTTTAATTCCAGATTGTGACACTTTTCAGTTGTTCCAAACTAGTCAAATTACAATAATTATGGATCCTGCTCATTAAAAAAGTGGTGTATGCTAATTAGGGAATGTACGCTTAATAGGTCGAATACAGTATTTTAAACTTTTATTAATAACTTTATTACGTGTGAGATCACTTCTGAAGAATTATATCTCCATTTTCAACCATGTCATTACACTGTTAGGTGTGATATTTTGTTGTGTGAAATTCAGATGAATCCAGTAACCCGCTTGAGTTGAATTTATGGGCACAATCTCTGTTGCATGTTGAATGACTGCACACACACACAATGTTTTACACTGACCTTGTGGTTGAAGTACTTCTCAAACTTGAGTCGTCCCAGCACGAGACAGTCACACCAGCACTGAGGGCGACACAGGGCCAACTTCAACACCTGAACCACCCCCTCCAGTGGAACGCCCTGCTCCAGTTTCTACGCAACAACCAACAAGTGCACAAGTCAGTAATCATTCCTGGCATCCTGAGGCCAACAACAACCTCCAACAACATTCTCATTTCCCACACTTTTTCTATGTACATCCTAAACGCTTATCTATTCCGTGACTTTCTCCGTAGTCACCTTTCTAAGATGCCTAATGAATGGTTGATATATTATGTAAAACACCTAATATATCAAACAGCGACCAAACTTTGTCATCATTTATCCAATCCTCCATATGAGGAGGTATGCCATACTTAGTAGAAACTGCAAGTAATCAACTACTTGGTGAGAAAAAGGTCCCTCTTCAATCAGATTCTTTCTCTCGTCTCATTTCAGACTTATTTTGTTAAAAAAAGAACAAAGCAAAAGCAAACGTTGCCTATATATGTATATATATATATATTTATATATATATATATATATATATATATATATATATATATATATATATATATGTGGGGGTGTTCACAGGTTTCGGTGAATGGTGGCGTTATGGCCCCACCTTTTAGGTTACAAAAATATATAGAGTAGGAATTTTAGCAAGTAGTGTAGTCCAGTGATGCAGTATATGCAAATAGGTTTGTGTCGAGTATTGTCGGTATTGGGTTAATGTTTTAATGTGCTGGTGATGATGCCATGAATTGTCTTGTGTTGTAGGAATATTACTACATGTACTGTATTGCTATGTCGAAGTGTGGGCTCTGGGAGCATTGTGTCCAGGCGGCTTTGTATGAGGCTCAGCCACATGCTTGGCGCATGTTACAGGGTCCACACTTCATGCTTTTAATCGGAATAATATGCCATTAGGCATAATCTTAATAAACGTCATTTATTTGGCCTTTTCATATACTTACACCTGGCTTGCGTTGTTGGTTGCATAAATATATATATATATATATTATATATATATATATATATTACATACACTATAACACTATTTACAAGTTTGGAAGTTACCCAATCTAATGAACGTAGTCAATTCCTTTGTTGTTTTTAACAAAAGTATGCTCTCTTGTAATACTAACTGCACATATTAATTAAATTATACTACTCACACTATTAATTATACTATTCACACACTAAATAAACGAACCTCTACAAACCTGATTCGCGAATGGCTAAATCAATTGAGGAAGAAGTTTTAGAGTTACCTCCGTGACATTCTCGGGGGAGCGGTTGATCTCCCAGAACTTGTTATGCAGCGAAGGTTTCTGGGAAAATGAACTCTCAAACTGAAACAGAAAGTGGGAAAATGAACTCTCAAACTGAAACAGAAAGTGACATGTCCTTGCTAAGTCTACAGCCTTGCAAATATAATAAACTTACAGCAACATTTTGCACAGTTAATATTATGTTAAAGGAAGGGTAATAATAATATTAATAATAAAACCTAAAATTTTAAACATGTTTTAATTTGATGTAACGACTGTCTTCTAATCAAAACTATTGAGATTTACGTACTCAACGTTCCGGTTACTTTCAGTTGCCTTCATCAGGAACTCATGACTGAATGGATTAAAGAGACCATATGCATAAAAAGACGACTTCAATCAAGAATCGAGATGAGGGGGGATACCGATGCAGCCACGTATGGGACGGCCTGCTTGCCATGCCAACTGGCGAGCAGAAGAACTAGCCATCCCAGAATTCAGTTCCTAGTGAAGATTACCGATGGAAGCCGAAATGTTATGTAAATCATGACTTTGTTATTCTCTACCAATCTGATGAACATTTTCACAAAAGTTTTAATTTATTCACACCAATCTCTGTCTCTGTCAGTGTCTAGAAGTACGTGTCTGTCACTATTTGTGATGTTACCTTGTCCCTAGCCCACTGGATGCAGTGCTCAATCTGGGAAGGGAAGGACTTTAGGGTGCAGTAGGGAACCTCCTCCTCCGGGGGGTCACTCTGCAACAAAACACACATTATTCATCTCCTAATGCTAGTCATGCGTTGCTAAAAGTTTGTTGCAAGTCACGTGTTTATTCGTCTTAAAACAGATCAGTCATACAATGTCCACTGGTCCGCAGCTCTACAACACTCGAATCGTGTGTTGATTTGGCCGACACAACAAATGTAGAACCGATTCGAAAATTTAATCATGTCAACAAATGTTTCGTAATGTGCATCGGTCTATGACGCGATGTCACACAGAGTCAGGCAATGTATGCCAGTCTCTGACGTGACGTCACACAGAGTCGGGCAATGTATGCCAGTCTCTGACGAGACATCACACAGAGTCGGGCAATGTATGCCAGTCTCTGACACGACGTCACACAGAGTCGGGCAATGTATGCCAGTCTCTGACGTGACGTCACACAGAGTCGGGCAATGTATGCCAGTCTCTGACGAGACGTCACACAGAGTCGGGCAATGTATGCCAGTCTCTGACGTGACGTCACACAAAGTCGGGCAATGTATGCCAGTCTCGGACAAGACGTCACACAGAGTCGGGCAATGTATGCCAGTCTCCGACGTGACGTACACAGAGTCGAGCAATGTATGCCAGTCTCTGATGAGACGTCACACAGACTCGGGCAGTGTATGCCAGTCTCTGATGAGACATCACACAGAGTCGGGCAATGTATGCCAGTCTCTGACGTGACGTCACAGAGTCGGGCAATGTATGCCAGTCTCTGACGAGACGTCACACAGAGTCGGGCAATGTATACCAGTCTCTGACGTGACGTACACAGAGTCGAGCAATGTATGCCAGTTTCTGATGAGACGTCACACAGACTCGGGCAGTGTATGCCAGTCTCTGATGAGACATCACACAGAGTCGGGCAATGTATGCTAGTCTCTGACGTGACGTCACACAGACTCAGGCAATGTATGCCAGTCTCTGACGAGACGTCACACAGACTTGGGCAATGTATGCCTGACATTAAATGTTCTTTGTACATTCCTATGTGGCCCCTTGTTGTCTTGCTTTAACAACCCTCTATAACTATAGTTATAATCCTTTAATGCCTACTAATTTGGTCACATACAGCATAAGATAACTGTTTAGTTTAAATTTTTTTATTTGGTTTAAGTCTTCCTCAAACAGACCAAATTCCTCAAATTCTTAAATCCTTCATTAAATGTATCGTTGGGCTTTTTTACTGGTTCACATTACGGAATACAAACCCTACATTTTACTGCCAAACTCAAAACATCTACAAACACCTACTAATTCTAATTATTGAAAACCCTAACCCTAATTAAATAATATATTGTCTATATACATTTTGACACATATGCATTGGTTTTTAATCAAGCCATCTATCAAACAGTTATGAAAAACAATGATTAATTTACATAAGATTTATTTTGCCCCACATGGTTGATAAAAAGTATGCAAACCATGAAAAAAAGCTTTACTTCAGATCAGTCTTAACAAATTAGACATGTATCACGTATAATTTGATTACCTGGCTGCCGTAGGACTCCGTCAAATGAGGTACAATCACCTGCACGTGGCCCTTCGCACCCATCGTACCAGACTCTAGTAGCGCCCTCTGGGTTGTCACACAGCGACTGCATGAGAACATAGTTATATGCATAAGTGCACACTATGACACATGTAAACATTGATCCACGAATGTAGACAAGCTACATTTGGATCATGATTATATTAATAATAACAATAACAACAATAATATTAATAACAATAATAATAGAAATAATAATAACAATAATATTAACAACAATAATAACAACAATAATAATAAGAATAATATTAATAACAATAATAATAACAATAATATTAATAACAATAATAATAATAATGCAAAAACTTCCATTGCGCCTAAGTGCTCAGAAACCCGAGCTCAGGGTTAAGCAATCTCAAAACGGGCACACAATGTTAAAGTTGTCAACGGATGGATGGACATAACAGACAGCTAAAGAGGGTAGGCACGGTCAAAAAGATAATCTTCACATGAGGACAACATTTGATTATGTTTCCTACTGACCTAACACTAAGAGGGGGTTAATCCCAGAGAGCTGGGCTATGTAAACACGAATGACTGATGGGACATGAATGACTGATAGTTTGTTTAATGAGTGCAGTTTTATGGATCTATTTTGGTGGCAAGTGAGCTGCAAGTTATTCAACTTTCCAAACTGATGAATATATTTATGAAGCAATTTTACAAGCCAATAAAAACGACACACAATTATAAAATGACACACAGTTGTAACAACTTCTGCCCCATCACAATAGTTTAAAAATCTTTATTCTATTGACACACGTGACAAACTCCGACAGAACCACCCTGTCAAAGCACTAGTGATAACACCCACCTGTCAACATATCTACGAGCTTCAACATTGTCCAGGGCATTGACGATGACATTCTGACTCTCAAAGAAAGCGTCCGTGTACAAGGAGCTCTCTGTTTCGGGACACACTGGAAACATATGGTATTCTCTGTTGGCGAGTCTACTTACAAAACTATTACAGCCTTACAACTGTAAACTGTTGTGGTTCCTTAAATGATACACAGAGCCAGGTTCCCAAACTGTCACTCGAGACTAACAATTCATTCAGTCTCAATCACCAAGACCACAGACACTATAGACACTTGGCCTCAATACAATTTCATTCACACAAGACTTGGACGAAATCAGGAATAAAATCATCTACTCATATGCTGCAGCATGTAAGTTCAATGCATGGTTACTGCGTAACATTCAGTTTTCCTGACCGATTTAATATAATCCAATCAACATTTCCCTGTTAACAATTCTTTATTCACATAGATCATTTCCAGTACACCTAATACTATGAAGATAATGAACTTGGTAAGTTACATATTGTGCAAGATCAACTGGTGAAGATGCCTGAGCCAGGCTTTTCTCAATAGAACGCAACAAAAGTAGTTGGTTAATTATGACCTCTGTCTTCAAGGTCATGTACATGTCCAGTTAGTGCTGTGTTTGCCCTAGTCAAAGGTGTCAGTGCACAGGCAAATACCTCTATTCTGATGGGCATCAATCCTCAGTTCTGAAGCAAACACAATGTCCAGTTATATAAGTCTCCAAAGCCAAATATTTCATGATATGTGCACAAAGTATCCAGTGACATTGAAAGTTCTATGGTTTTCATATATATGTGGCCTGCCTTTACTAGATGTTTTCTTGTTAAAATTATTTTTTACAAGACTAGTATGTTTCACAGCTAATACGTTCTATCTAACAGAACATTTGACTATCAATGGCTTTATAACTATTCAATATATTTTTAACATGATTTGTATCTCCAACTGTTATCTCCAATGCTGGCAGGTTAGAAATAATGTCAGTTCCAAACTGGCCCACAAGTAATCTGTATGCAACACAATCACCCAAGGATGGTAAACATTGAATTTTCATCATCTTCTACAATAAACTACAAATAATTATTGATCAAATACATTATTCCATTACATTAAATACATTTAAAACTTGATTAACCATTAACATGCATTTAAGATATGAACGGACATCTATGTCATACATTTTCTATCCAAGCTGCCTAACGTGATATACAGGCCACTTAATATATAAATGGCGGGACAAATATGACAGCACATTTAATAAAAAAATTGTGGGAGAACGTGACAGCACATTACAGAACACATGAAGAAACTACCAACCTGGGTTTAAGTCCTTGGTTGACAGAGCAGCTGTTGTACTTTTAGGTTGCTGAAACAACCGCCAATGAAATACATCGCACGCACGCACGCACGCACGCACGCACGCACGCACGCACGCACGCACGCACGCACGCACGCACGCACGCACGCACGCACGCACGCACGCACGCACGCACGCACGCACGCACGCACGCACGCACGCACGCACGCACGCACGCACGCACGCACATCTATTGCAGGAATTATGTCATGTCTCTATGATATTATCACACCAACTAGTTTATTTCAGTATCAAACAATAGTTAAATTGATTATAGATGCAACTGACCAATAAGCTGAGTTCTGAAATTAACCCAAAAATGTGTCATGGAATGAACAGAAAATGAAACTAGCCCATATGTGTTATGGTCTTAAGACTGTGAACATAAACAAAAACTCACCTGTAGGTGGTGGGATCTTAACAGAAATTGAAATTCACCTGTATCTGAATAGAAATTGAAACTAACACATTACGTTGTGTGGTCTGAACAGAAATTGAAACTAACCCATATATGGTGTGATTTGAACTGAAATTGAAACTAACCCTTATGTGGTGTGGTCATAACACAAATTGAAATTAACTCATATGTGGTGTGGTCTGAACAGAAATTGAAACTAACCCGTATGTGATGTGGTCTGAACAGAAATTGTCGGTTCAAATTGGACTTTTCTATCAGGTCATGGTCTGTCATGGATATCTGCAACGTCAAAATGCAATATCATGATAGCTCTACATTAGAGAAACAGCTTCAGGCAAATATAAACAAAATAATCTTTTAAAGATTAATGTACCCCTTTGTCAGTACAAAAAGATTGAGGTATTTTACTGAACAAATGTCCTATAATTGCACTGAAACTGTTTCAGTGATTGCAACCAAACCTGGAAGCTTGGTTTCAATGTTTCCCAAACATATATGGGTCCAAATATCCTAAATGAAAAATATATGTATATCTAATTAAAAGCCAGAATATATGTCTTATCTACTAATAAGTGTAATATATCAGCAAACCAATCATATGCGACAGGCTACAATTGACAAGAGATGGTGAAATGTGTTAACTGTACCTACCAAACCGTTCTCTGAAGATGCTACACCCAGCAGGGCATAATTCTTCAACATCTCACAGCCAATTGCACCGCACCCAATCTAGAAACATAGAAGACAGACTGCAATCGTCAAAGCTGCAAGACTATAACATTCTAATATTCACAAATACATATATACATAACATCCCTAAACAGTGCGCGTGCGGGTGGGTGCATTTGGGTGGGTGCGTGCGAGTGTGTGTGTTGGTGTGCGGGTGGGTGGGTGCGTGTGTGGGTGTGTGTGCGTGTAAATGTGTGCGCATGCATGCATGTGAGACATGCATGTGGCATCAGAAGTATCTAATGCAATTCTGATGCAATTTGCAACTCTGGTGTGGACAATATAACTTCCCACTTTGAAAATACCCCTCTGTCCTTAAATACCCCTCTGTCCTTAAATACCCCTCTGTCCTTAAATCATTCAGCAGTTCTTTTCTTTCATCAGTAATACTAGTAGTGACATCAGCCTAACCAGATGTGATCCTAACAGAAATTGGTCATTGTACATAATATTAATTTGACACTGTACAAGATGATCTTCCATATACAATGGAATCTATTTAATCTGGGTGCCTATAATCCAGAAACCTATGTATCTGGACATCATTTCAAGGGAACGGAATATCCAAACACTAATATATCCCATTAATTGCATGATTTGTTTATCCGGAAAACTTGTTCATCTGGATACGTATACTGAGAACCAAGGTGTCCAGATTAACAAGCTTCCACTGTAACTAGTATCTACATACAGACTCACGCACGCACGCACGCACGCACGCACACGCACACACACACACACCCACGCACCCGTATACACACAGAAAGGAAACTACCTTTAAATAGCCTTAGCATGCACTCACCATAAATAACCTAAGACCAGCAAGCCGCTGACACAGTTTCTCTCCTATACATATCCTCAGTGCATCATATCTCGTGCCCCTGCAGACAGCAAACACACCTTGAAGTACCACAATGATGTGCTCTTTAAGCTTCCCACCTCCAGACAGCAATGATGTCACAAAATAGCAACACTGTACAATTTAATGTTTATATTCACATGCAATTTAGTAACATATTACACCATGTTACATATCAGCATGTTTCAGTTTTAAAACAGCAAACAGTTACTTATCAATATCCCAAATTAAAACAATAATATAAATGTAGCCAGTGGAGAATTATTCATTTAGTTTACAGAAAATAAGAGCTAAAGTGTACAAGGTTATAACATTATTACAAATTAGTTAGCAACATATTTCATGTCAAATAAAAAAATATATGCATGAAATTCAGCACTAATTTTTTACATGCACACATGGCTGTAATATGTGATAAAACACTATTCTGTCCTCTGATGGGGATATACTCACCTGGGAAGGAACTCCTTACTGTCTGGGGGGTCCTCACTCAACATCACTTCTGTCGCATCCAAATGAATCTGTGGAAATTTACACTGAATTCACCAACAAACCAACAGGTGTACAATCTGTACTGTTCCCAAGTACTTAAGGCAGCAGTTACGGAAATCCCACTGCATTGGACGTTCACATCAGTTTCATTATATTGATTGACCACTTGCTAATGTTTATTAGTGACTTATCATGGGCCACAATAGTGACTTACCCAATGTCTCAAAGGATTAAATTTGCCCGTGAATGCCTTCAACACCTCCTGAGCCATTATACAGACTTTTTTACCCATCGTTTCAAAGGACTAAATTTGCCAGTGAGCGCCTTCAACACCTCCAGGGCCATATTGGTGACTTACCCAACGTATCATAGGTCTAAATTTGCCCGTGAGCACCTTCAACTCCTCCAGGGCCAAAACAGAGACTTACCCACCGTTTTAAGTGACTACATTTGCTCATGACCGCCTTCAACACTTCCTGGGCTGCTAAAGTGACTTACCCACTGTTTCAAAGGACTAAATTTGCCAGTGAGTGCCTTCAACACCTCCTGGGCCACTATCCCCCCAATAGCGGCACAGAGTGGAGGAAGGCATCCCTGACTACTGTAGGACAGTCTCCGCAGCATAGTCTCGTCTACCTCGTCCACCTGACGCAGACAATTATGTCATAAACAGCATCAAACTTCCTCAACTGATTTAGCCCATCGAGACTCAGGTTCATTGATGTTAATAAGACTGCGTACCTATGTTAAAATCCTTGAGAGAATCGACTTTAATCATTAGATCGGGTAACTTATAAAAGTGTGAATAGGTTTGTCATAGTACATAGAGGCGGACCACTCTTGGCATTTTACTAGTCTGTCGGATGATTTCAACGAAACTAAATAATAAATTTGTACAAATGAACAATAACTTTGTATTCAATAGGCCTACTATATAGGATTGATTTTTGTGTGAAATAAGTCGGTAATGGGACCAGCAAAAAATCAAACTGAGGGACCTTAAGAAGTACATGATTTATTTTAGTTTTCATAAACGTTTTGCATAACTCAACAAATGCATTTAAAATTACGTGATGAGCTGTAATTAGATGGCAGATACCTTGCTGGCCATCATGGCGTCGTTGAGTTGTCTTGCTATCTGCACTAGGGCACTTGCGTCAGTGTCACATCTGCAAAGGACAAGTAATAAGATTTTTAAGCTTTTTAACTATTTGGTTATCCTACATAAGGGGTCATCTCAAAACAAAGGGGTCATCTCAAAACAAAGGGTAATCTAAAAAGTAATCTCAAAACAAAGGGGCCATCTCAAAACAAAGGAGGGGTCATCACAAAACAAAGGGGTCCTCTCAAAATAAAGGGGTCCTCTCAAACCAAATGCATGACACTACACAAAACCAATGTCATTTAGCTTCTGACCCCCTCGACCCCCTATAAGAAACTTTAAATGTCATTGACACCCATGACAAAAAAAATATGCCCGTATAGGTACTGCAATGGCAACTTTGTATTCGAAAAAAGTAACTTCATTTTTACTTGTTGTAATATAGTGTTTTATGTTTAGCATCTGGCTGATTCGAAAAAAATAGACTTCTGTGTGTTTTTTGTTGATCTGATTTTTCTACATATGGGCTTGGGAGGCATGCCTTTAGATTTCAGCGACCCCACTCCCAAATCTGATTATGCTATTTTAATGTGTTTTATAAACGTGGGATCATACCCATAACCATACATGTTTTTTGTGACACTAGTGACACTACATCCTTCTTATGATATGGCCTCCATGCATGTATACAATATTCCAAATGTCTGTGTGCCAGGATACAATTAGCTGTTTCTCCTTATATTTATATGTTCTCCCAATTAGCCCTATTTGATTTCCTTTTGAAGTAGGAATCCCAAGTTGTTCTGAAACTTTCATATCAGCATTAAATGTTACTCCCAAGACCTTTTCTTGTGTGGTTCTACCTAGTGCAGCATCCCCCATTTTGTATTCTTTGTCCGTGTTTCCATGTCCTGTGTGTATGCATTTACATGTCCAAAAATTGAACAATATTTGTTATTTTTCTGACTATTTAACCAATTTATCTAGATCATCCTGACAATTTTTTATCTGTATCATTTTTAACCTTTTTGAATACTTTTGTGTCATCTGCAAATGTCAGTACTTTGCTACATACATGTACGTCATCTTCCAAATCATTTATATATATTAAAAATAGTATAGGTCCTAATACTGATCCCTGTGGTACCCCACTCAAAACAGATTTCCAGTTTTAAATCTCACCATCTACTATTACTCTGTCTTCTGTGTGTAAGCCACTTTCCCATCCAGTTGATTACATCATTACGTATACCACAGGCTACATGTGATGCAATTACTTGTGTAAACAGGACCTATGTATTACAGGTTTTAACAAGATTTAACAAGATTGTAATCCAAGGCAAAGGCCCAGATGGCAAGTGGACTAGGAAGCCATTGGCTTATCGAGTCCAACATTTTTTCATCTATGTGTAGCTCGCCCTCCTTAGCTTGTGACATTTTGGACAATATGATCTACAATTGCACCTGTTCTAAACAACGAGATCTGCAATGTTGCACCTTTGGTGAACTACTTTGCCACAAAGACAAAAGACAACAGACTACCTGGACCGATCTACTGTCTACTGAATGAACTGGAAATAGCTCCTCCATAGCGTGGTGTCAAGGCGGCTTATCGAGAGTCCAAAATTTTTTCATCTATGTGTAACTCGCCCTCCTTAGCTTGTGACATTTTGGACAATATGATCTACAATCGCACCTGTTCTAAACAACGAGATCTGCAATGTTGCACCTATGGTGAACTACTTTGCACGAAGACAAAAGACAACAGATTATCTGGACCGATCTACTGTCTACTGAATGAACTGGAAATAGCCCCTCCACAGTATCAGACCCTGCTAAACGTTATATCTGTTGTGTAATCAGACTCGCCGTCGGGCCAAGCGATACATTAACTACAAGGACAACCACCCCATCAGACAAGGACAACCGCCCCATCAGACAAGGACAACCACCCCTTCAGACAAGGACAACCACCCAATCAGACAAGGACAACCACCACATCAGACAAGGACAACCACCACATCAGACAAGGATAACCACCACATCAGACAAGGACAACCACCCAATCAGACAAGGACAACCACCCCATCAGACAAGGACAACCACCCCATCAGACAAGGACAACCACCACATCAGACAAGGACAACCACCCAATCAGACAAGGACAACCACCCAATCAGACAAGGACAACCACCCTATCAGACAAGGACAACCACCCCATCAGACAAGGACAACCACCACATCAGACAAGGACAACCACCCCATCAGACAAGGACAACCACCCCATCAGACAAGGACAACCACCCAATCAGACAAGGGCACAGATCACGTCAAGTGATAGTGATAAGCATCAATCAACTAACGTATGCACCAATATCAGCATATGTTACTTAAATGCTCACTCCATAAGGAATAAGACACTTTCTTTTGCAGGCTATGTAACATCAAACAATTATGACACCACGTGCCCCACAACACCAGTCATTCGGGCAGTGGGGTCGCCATCCTATTCAAAGCTTAACTATCTGTCATGGTGATGATGTCATCGAATAATGACAACAATGATGTTACACACTTTGAGTATCTTGACTACCGAGTTGAGTATTACGGTGACGTTCATCCGTCAGTGGCCACTATTTATTGAACACTTGGCCACTGAAATGATAGACATTTACATAGTCGGTGACATGAATTTTTATTTGGACTCTGATACAAATACATATGTGCATAAATTCAAAGACTTGCTTTCTACCTGTGACCTTAAGCAACACATCAATGAGCTGACCCATCGAAAGCCCTGGACATCATTGTAATGAAAAACACTGGCTGCAAAATCACAAACTTACAGTGACTGACCCACGTCTCTGTGACAAGAACGGAAACATGTCAGGAGACCACTATGCAATCTCGTTCAAGCCAAATGTAGGGAAACCCGGTGTAACTCGCAAGAACGTGCCATATCGTAAGCTATGGGCGATAGATATCGAAGCAAGAGTATCCAGAGATGCACCGCTTAGTCAACAACTACTGTGATGCTGAAAGAACGATAATCAATTCTCATGCTCCCCTCTGTAAACAAATCAAAACACTGAGGCCACACTCCTGGTATTCAATCGAACTACAAGAGGCAAAACATAAGCGGCGACAGTTGGAAAGGCACTGGCATAAGATATGACTGGATATACACCATCAGAAATGCATTGTTGTCAACAAATGGCTGCTTGACACCAAGACTGAGCACTAAGCAATGCAGATTGAACAATGTGGGTGAGATACTAAGTCGATGTTCAGAATCTCAAAGAAGCTGGTGGGGAGCAGCAGCGGTTGTGCGCTGCCACAACACTCTACGCACACGCAACTCGCCGACGAGTTTGTCGATTTCTTTACAACAAAGATCTGAATCATCCATAATTCACAGTGTTCTAATGGAAACACTGAGATAACAATGGCCAACATCGCTTGCCTCGTTCTCTCCAACGACCAAAACAAGAAATACTCTGCATAATCACGTCCTCACCAAAAAAATTGTGTGAACTCGAATCGCTACCGAATTGGCTTTTAAAAGCATGCATACATGAACTATTATCAATAATTAGTGCCATATTAGACCGCGGTTAAAAAAAAAGAATCTAGATCAGAACATCTTCAAAAAAGACTGCCCGATATCAAAATTGACATTTATCTCCACAATACTGGAGAAAGTCTGATGTAGTAGAGAATTGAAATAGGCCAAATAAATGATGTTTTTTTATAACATAGTGGACTGCTTATCATGCAGCCACTTTGGGAAGAACATTAACAGGAATGTGAGCTCCTCAAAGCAAACCAGACAGGAACTGAACACATGTACAGCCCCGTCCGGCAAGTTTCTCAGAGCTCACATTCCTACAAGCATGACGATAACATATATACATCAAGAAGTCGTCATGAATATATAAGGCAAAGAATACAGACATTCCACCACCAATACACAAATTTAATTACAAACAGGTGGGGCCACCCCACCACCCAAGACCAATATTATTTTAGCTATTTAATTCCATGTATACTTTTAGTTCTATTATAGTGTATTAATGTGTTTTTATGTATATATTCATTTTTAAGTTATTGTACAGTGCCACAGAGTACTAGGTGATTATGGTGCTATATAAATATCATATTTTATTACTATAGTATTATTTATATAATGACTTAGATTTTTAAATAAATACTGAAAACTCACTTATTCTCCATTTTATTACCAATGACACATCAAAGTCGCTAAGAAATGGCTTACAATTTCCAATTTTAATACATGTCATTATTAAATATAATATTATTTTAATGTATGTTGTCTAATTTACAGCATTCAATTTATAAAAGGTTTTCACTTAATATTACAGATTTTTTAATGTTGGATTTGAAGCATAATTATGTGCTATTTCTTTATTATTTTATTTTAAAGCATATTAATCTATATATTAGGCCACAGTTTTTTTTTTTTAGGTTTACGGATTTTTACAGTCATGTCTAACATCAGAGGGAAAAAAATAAAAATAAAAAACACAACACGGGTGAAAAAGAGAAAGAGAGGTGAAGGGGGAAAGGGTTAATCAAGGCCAGTTTTTTAACTTTTGTATGGATTATTACAATAGTGTTTAAGGTAGCTGGGGTGGATATTATATGCTTGTCTTGAATTGGTTAGTTTCAGTAGAAGTTTTTAAGATAAATTAACAATTTCTTCACTGTTTGTACATTACATAGTACTTAATATTCCTGATTAATAACATTTGCAGTTTTTCATTGATTTGGTTATGTTACAAGATTTTTTTTACATATTTGTAAATGTAAAAAATAGCCCCAAAATGCGAAATTATTTCGTTTTGAGAAAATCCCCAAAGAAATTAATGACATACATTTAAGTATGACAGTGTCACTGATAACTTTAAAATATATTTTGGTTAACATAAACGAATTACGTCTGCTACACAGCCGTGAATGAATTAAGCAAGGATAAGGATAAATTTTATTTGTCCCAACAGCAAAAAACATAGATAAATTATATTGAGTGGCAATATAAATTATATAAATACATATGATACATGCACATATAGAACTGTACAATATATAATAGCAACTAATAAATCATCAATAAAAGTAATACATTATGCAACAACAACCAAAAAAAGACATATTTGCTGTGGGAAGGGAGACTCCTACTAAGACCAACAATGGTCGCTATCGTAGGAGCCACCCAAACTAACAATAACAATAAACATATATTCCCTATACATATATTTCTACATTAAAAAAGTAGAGAGCATGTTTGGTTTTTTGTCTGTGTCTTATATATAATCAATTTAAGTGTGTGATGATGTGTTGTACTGGTGTGTTTTATGTGTTGTTTTCGCCTGTACGCGTGTAAGCCTGTGTGCAAGTATACAAATTGAAAAGTTTAATTGTGATTGCATGAACTGTGTTATGCTCATTCATAATTTATTTAATTTAGTTGGCATATATAGCAATTTAGGAGAGTGCATGTGTCATTATATTTTTGTAGCATGTAATTTTTGGCATAACTTGAAAAGCCTTTCAAACTATGAGTCACTATCTTGTCTATAACTAAATCAGGGATATTGTTTATAACATGTGGCAAGTTGTATTCAAGAATTTTTTTGCCAAATTCATGTTTAGTTCTGTAAGTATGTAGTTCAGTTGTTCTCCTAGTATTATAGTTGTGAATGTATGTATTTGGGGTTATTTGCCAGTTTAAAAAGTAGACAGGTAGATTTTGATGTCTATATTTGTAATAAAATTTAAGTTCTTGTAGTTTTAGTAAGTCTTCTACTTTTAGTGTGTTGAGTTTTTTAAAAAGTGGTTCTGTGTGTGAATTGTATTTGCTTAATGTTATAATTCGTACTGCTTTCTTTTGTATTTTCACTAATCTGTTTCTTTGATATCCCCATGTCGTAATACAGTAATTAATATGAGGTAATATCAATGCATTGTATAACATAATTTTTATTTCTAAAGGTAATACATGTTTTAATCTGTTTAGTATTCCTATAGTTTTGGAACACTTATTTGAGATTTTTTCTGTGTGTTTTTTCCAATTTAAGTTAGTATCTATAGTTAAGCCTAGGTAGTTAAATTCTTCCACTTTCTCAATATCTATATTATTTATTTTGAGAGATAATGTCAGTGTAGTTTTGTTTGGCATTTGGAAGGTCATATATTTAGATTTACTTTTATTTAGTGATAGCTTATTTATATTAAGCCACTCAACTATTTTGAGGAGTTCTTCATTTATTACTGATTCTGTACTTTTATTTTGGACACTATCTCTGAAAGTTTCAATAGTGCTAAATAAAGTGGTATCATCAGCATATATTATAAAGTTAAACATTTGGCTAGCTTGTGAGAAATCATTTATATATATAGTAAATAATAGTGGGCCTAGGATGGACCCTTGTGGTACTCCAACTTTAATGAGTGAAGTTTCAGATGTGGTATCATCAAATTCGGTGTACTGTTTACGGTTGTTTAAATAGCTTTTAAATAAAAGAAGAGTTTTACCATCTAAGCCATAGTGTCTTAATTTATTTAGTAATATTGAATGGTCAATAGTATCAAATGCCTTGGAAAGGTCAAGAAAAATACTAATTGGTAAGTAATTTCTATCCATTTTAGTAATGATTCTATCTACTAGTTCAAGTGATGCATATTCGGTTGAATGATTAGGTCTAAATCCGTACTGATTATCAAAAAATAGCTTAGATTCAATAAAATATGCAGATAACTGATTGTGGATGATTTTCTCTAAGACTTTAGAAATAGTTGGAAGGAGAGAAATAGGCCTATAGTTTTTGAATAATGTTGGGTCATCGTTCTTGAAAATTGGAATTACTTTTGCAATTTTAAGTTTATCAGGAAATATGCCTGTATTTATGACTTGGTTAATTACTAAGGTTAAGGATTTAATGAATGCGGGTTCAATTATTTTCAGCAATTTTGAAGAAATGCCGTCGAATCCACTACTGTTTTTTGTAGGAAGATCATTTATTGTTTTCCTTACAGTTTCTTCATTAACATTCTTAAATTTGAGAACAGATTTAACTTGTGTATTTAAATAGTAGTCATAGTTTTTATTTCCTTTATATTGAATGCTTTCTGCAATAGTTTGACCAATGTTTGTAAAATAGTTATTGAATTTCTTTGCTATATCAGTTTTATCAGTAATACTAGTACCGTTTTCTTTAAAAATTGTCGAGGATGTTTTCTTTCCTTTATTTTTTGAAAGAATTTCATTGATGGTTTTCCAAGTATTTCTTATGTCATTTTTGAATCGGTTAAATCGTGATTCAAAATAATTTTTTTTAACTGCACGAATATTTCTTTTTAATATGGAGTTGTACGTTTTGAGGATAGCGTTTGTGGTCTCATAATCTGGTGAATTAGGGTCAGACATTTTTAATTGTTTATAAAGTGTGTCCCGATATCTAATAGATTTTAACAGACCTTGAGTGATCCATGTCGAATTTTTATGTTTGTATTTATTAAATTTCATTGTTTTAATTGGCATGTACTTATTTTTTGCGCGCATAATTTCTTCATGCATTATGTTATAATTTAGATTGGGGTCCTCATTTTGATGTTTATGTAGTTTGTTGTAACAGTTATATGAATCTATTTCAATTTTAACTTTCTGCATGGCTTCTTCACTTTGTGTATTTATTTTTATAAATTTAGGAGGAAATTCTATTTTTGGAATATTGTCTAGAAATAAAAAATAAGGTTGATGGTCTGAAAATGTTTTTGTGAAGATCCCAGCAATGCTTTCTAATAAAGATTTATTTAGCTTACAAAAAAAGTTATCTATCAGTGTTCCATTGGTTTTAGTGAAACGAGTTGGGAAAGTAATTTGAGGGTAGAGACTATGTGATATTAAAGTATCAAAAAAATCGCTGTAGATTCTGTTCTCATTTATTTTAAGTAAATTTATGTTAAAATCCCCAGCTATAATGAGATTATTATTGCTATTTTCCAGAGATGATATAACTGATGAAAATTCATCAATGAATTTTGTAATATTTTCGTTGCATGTTCTTGGAGGTCTATATATATTTCCAATGGTCATTGTCTTTGATAAATTATTTCCAGTTACTTTAATCATCAGCCCTTCCCAGTGTTCGTACGTATTTAGATTAATTTTTACTTCAGATTTATATTTATTGTCCACATATATTAGTAACCCTCCTTTGTTGCTACACTTTTTCCCCTGTGTTATACAATCATATCCATCTAAAAAAAATTGAGAGAAATCATCATTATCAGCTTTCCACGTCTCATGTAAGCATATTACGCTAAATTTAAAATTGATACTACGTAAGTCCTCTACGAACATTTCAAGTTGAATGACAGCTTAAAGTGGCAGTGAATTTTTTATACAAACCCTTCACCAATTGTAATTCGATATTGTATTATGTTGCCTACATGTAAGAGGCGTTTATACGCCAAATTGCAACATCATAAGTATTGTAGTTTTTCTTAAATCAGAAATTAAGCATAATTTCCTGGTTATTAATGAAAATGCAATCTCAACAAATGTTTGTTTTTTCGTCGAAATTTACAGTTTTTCACTGACGTTTTACGTATTGTTGACAAAATATGGCCATTTGTAATATTGACACGTCCCCTTAATTTGCCGCCGCAATCCGGCGGGGTCACCAGGTAACATATACGTTGCAATTTCTATTAGCGTCAAAGGCACAATAAACTACGTTTGCGCTGGTATTTGCTGGTCTAAGGAAATGATTTAGTTAGATGGATATAATACTGATATGTGCTGGAATCACAGTAACCAGACAATATGTTCCGCTTTCACGGCGAACGCATATAGCTGGTTCGAACATCGTAGCAACACGTCGGCAACCCATTACAGCTACGACTGGAAATAGTCCGTCTATATTTCGTTTTGAAACTTTCATGACTATGAAAAAGCTTTTTCTCTTACAGAACATTATTCACACCAATTTTGCATGAGAGTGATCATTTGTATTGTGTATTAACAGTCGGAGAACAATGAGTTGTCTGCATAGTAATGCAGTACAACGCTACCGTGAAAGGCGTTCCCGGCGTGGTGAATATTTTTGGTGTCGCAATGCTTCTCTGCCATTCGATTTTTGTGAACATTTCGTTTTTCCGACATTATATTTGATTTTTATAGATTATTATTATAATAGATTATTTGTAAAAAAAAAGTCACGTGAGAATGTCGGCGGGACATTAAAAATAAAAAACAATAAACCGTTTTTTTTTTAAATTCACCAAATTGTGGTCGGCGGATCCGTAAACCGAAAAAAATAAAAACCGTTGCCCTATGGTGCTATAAAAGAACAGACACTTACCTGACATTTGGCAGTCGGCTGTGCCTTTTGATGAAGCTATGGAGGGCACACATGCCCAGGTGGATGGAGGCCGGGGCATCGGGCTTGCCCAGGTCAGGGTTCAAGTAGGATGGGGCGATGAGCTGCTCCTCCAGGGATTGCTACAAGGACGTCACACAGACACTGACCATCAGACACTGACCATCAAGCAAACACACTGACCACGATGCAACCTACAGTCAGATACTCAGATTACCATACTTGATCACTCTGACCCAAAAAAAATCAGTATCTACAAAAAGGTCAAAATGAGATAATTGGATTATTATAAAGTTCTTGCTACTCCAACATGTTGCAGCAGCATATTTCAAGCTGCTTTAACTCGGAAATATGACACGCTAAAACCACGAAAAGGATACAGGCTTTCATCTGCGCAGAATTATGAATCTGAAATGGTCTGACAAAGTTAGCAACAACAGCTCAGAATTCCAGTAGAAAAAGAAATCAAAAAGAGAAAATGGAGGTGGATAGGCCATACACTGTGAAAACCCCCAACCATTATTAGGCACTAACATGGAACCCCCAATGAAAGAGGAAAAGAGGATGGCCCAAAAACACCTGGCGGCATAATGTGGAAACCAAACTGAAGAAGATGGTCTACACCTGGGATGAGATAACGATGGCACAGAACAGGACCCAGCGAAGAGCTGTTGTCGATGGCCCATGCTCCTGGTGAGCAAATGGACCTAAATAAGTAGGTAAGAATCATGAAACTATGGGAGGACAGGGAATGGAATGTGAGGCAGTTAGCAATTAGGGGATATGTAAAAATAAAGATACGTGTAGATAAGGAAACATATGTGACAAAATGGGAAGTTATGGGGTAATTAAAGATAGGGAAATGGAAGTTAGAAAATGAGGGGAATATGTGAGGATAGGGAAAGGGAAGTGAGGACATGAGGGGAATATGAGGATAGGGAAAGGAAAGTGAGGAAATGAGGGGAATATGTGAGGATAGGAAAAGGAAAGTGAGGAAATGATGCGAATATGTGAGGATAGGGAAATGGAAGTGAGGACATGAGGGGAGTATGTGAAGATAGGGAAAGGAAAGTAAGGACATATGGGGAATATGTTAGGATAGGGAAAGGGAAGTGAGGACATGTGGGGAATATGTGTGGATAGGGAATATGTGAGGAAATTAAAGAATAAAAAAACTGAATGTGAGGATATGGAACTAGCAGCAAGGAGGCGGGGTGATAGAGAGGATGGATTCATACTTACAAATTTAACTGTCTGAGACAATTTCACTTGAGTAGCAATGCCGCCCCCTTCGTGGGGTGCAAAGTCTGCCCCACTGGTGTCACACACAGTGAAGGTGTAGGGTGTGAGAACTACAGTGAACAGACACCACCAGTCTACAGCAAGTACATTTTAGCAGCACACAATGTTCCCTTCCTGCAAGTGTTTCTATCTGTACCATAAAGTAGTTTGTGGCTGTGTCTTTATATACAGGAATGAAATTTTGTAGGCGTGACCAGGGGCCATGTGGATGGTTTGTACATAGATTGGGTAGTGCAGGAGTCATAAGCTTTTGCAGTCACTGCTTTTTTACCTGTGCAATGCCGGGCAACTTGGCTATCATAAAACAAAATGAGATGTACTGACATTCTAATGATGGTAAAAGTGTTCTGATACTACGTCGTCACACCAGTTCTTATGGTTTATATTCCCAGTCATTAAATATCAGATTATTTTCACCATTCTCGTTTTGTTTCTTCACTTAATTTTTCCTTTTAATTCCTCATCCTCCCACCCACCCATGCACCCACCCATCCTTGAAATTCTCCCACAAAACTGTACCCACCTTCCACTCGACAGGTCATCCCATTGATAGAGGTCATGCCCTTGACCTCCTTGAAGGTCACCATGTCACCTGATTCAAGATGGTGCATTCTGTTCTCTAGAGTTGACACAACTCCAGGGTTGGCCTGTAACATGCAATCATCACAGATGCTGTTTGCTTTCTGTCAATGGCCTATGTTCATATCCGGGCGTTGTAGCCATGGGGAGCGGTGGTCTAATGGTTAGAGCACCCGTCTGTCAATCGAGAGGATGGTGGTTCGTTTCCACCTCCGCTGTTTTGAAGCTTGGGCAATTTCGTTCACCCCACTTTGCCCGTGTCTTTCGGAAGAGACACTAAAAGCCGTTGGTCCAAACTCCTGCGTTAGCTCGAAATTGGGCTGTTTGGAGTATAATTACTTGAGACTTGAGCATGACACAAAATACACCACACTCTATGCTAGGGTCACCAGCTGGTGTTAAGGCATGCATACATTGAACTGAACAATTTACTCTGGATTCCTTCATGGATGCAGGCTACAGACACTGAGACAGCCCTGACTTTGAGCAACAGTTCAGATGCAGCTGTAAGCAAAACACCAGTTTTGTGGTGCAAAGAGTCAAAATCTAGATGCAAGATCCCAACAGAATTAGAAATCTCCACAATATCACAGACTTTCAGCAATGGTAATGTGATACAGAAACATAGGCAGCTAAAAGAGCCTATGACTGATAACCTTAAAGGTCCTTCCACAATTCATGTAACAGGTTCATTGATGTTCATATCATGTTCATATCATATGTTCATGTCACATGTTCCTTTCATATTTTCCTATCATATGTTCATATTACATGTTCCTATCATATGTTCATATCACATGTTCCTATCATATCTACTAATGAAGTAGTGTGTACTTTTGTTTAAATCGAGATGAGTGAAAATTATATTGTGGATGTGGTTTTAATCCTCACCTTAGTTATGTGTGAGATGAAGCACTGTTTCGGTTCCTCGCCAGTGGCATCAATAACTTCAAAGGTAGCACCGAAGTCTGAGAAAGCCCAGCAGAACACGCCATACACATCAGCACACACAAACTGAAACGTAACGTCATAACTGTAGGTCAACTAGAATATGATGCAGAAAAGTAATAAATATGTATAAGGACAATGCAATGGTAAGTGTACTCTCTCACAGTCAGACACACCAAGTTACATGAATCTGACTATTACATCTCATATCAGTTAATCAAATGATAAATTATTTATTGTTTCCAACACCTTTCAAGGTATATACTATTATACAAACTTTCAAAAGTAAACTGTATCCAGTTCCGCATGTAATACATAATAACATAAACACAATGTATGCTAACTGTATCCAGTACCGCATGTAATACATAATAACATAAACACAATGTATGCTAACTGTATCCAGTTCCGCATGTAATACATAATAACATAAACACAATGTATGCTAACTGTATCCAGTATAGCATGTAATATATAATAACATAAACACAATGTATGCAAATTGCACAGCTCACACATTATTTGAAGTAACAAAACTATATGAACATTCTTAAGGTAGCTGGGGAGGCGATTAGTTTCAATAGAAGTTTTTAAGATAAATTAACCATTTCTTCACAGATTGTAGTTGAAATACTATATAATATACCAGAATAAAAATGTTTCAGTTTTTCATTTATTTGGTTATGTTACAAGGTTTTTAAAAAATTTTGTAAATGTGAAAAAATGGTAACTAAAAGCAAAGTTTAATCGTTTTGAGAAAATCCTCAAAGAAATAAATGATATACATATAAGAATGACAGTATAACCGATAACTTTACGGCAGATTTTGGTTAACAGAAACCAATTATATATCTGCTACACCAACGTGAATGAATTAAGTTGAATGACAGCCTAAAGTGGCAGTGTATTTTTGACACAAACCCTTTACCAATAATAATTTACTGCTGTATTACATTGCGTGCATGTAAGATGCATTCATACGAAAAATTGCAATGTCATGAGTGTTGTAGTTTTTTTCAAACAATATTTTAAACATAATTTCCTGGTTATTAGTGAAAACACAATCTCAAGAAATGTTTGTTTTTGTGTTGAAATTTAAAGTTTTTACTGGCATTTTATGTATTGTTGACAAACCATAATGGCCATTTGTAATAACAATAGCCCTTGAATCTGTACTTGTAACATGTTGTTGTCTATGGTACAGTGTATCAGGTTATGCCAGCCATCTAACAAACATGTGGCAGGGTGTGTGTACAGTCATTTGTAATAACAATAGCCCTTGAATCTGTACTTGTAACATGTTGTCTATGGTACAGTGTATCAGGTTATGCCAGCCATCTAACAAACATGTGGCAGGGTGTGTGTACAGTCATTCTGATTGGCCCGATAAACTACGTATCTTTTTGATTGGCATGAAAAACTACGTTAACGTTGGTATTTGCTGGTTTAAGTACATGATTTAGTTTGGTAGATATAATACTGATGTGTACTAGCATTACAGTAACCAGACGATGTGGTCCGCTTTCACAGCGATCGAATATAACTGGTTCGAACAACGTAGCACACACGGTCGTTACTATGGAAACACTGCCCTACTTCTGGGAACTCAACGGGATTTCCAAAAGGACTGCGTTTTTAAATGATGGATTGGCGAAATATGGCGTTAGTGCCGGGTGATTTTTGTGGCATCGACGTTTAGTTCAGTATATCCTAGCATGTTATGAAGAGAGAAAAAAAATCAACTGACACGCTAACCACCCCAGCCACCTTAACTGCCTGACTGCAGCAGATTAGTAGTGTATGGCTTGTATTTGTTGTTGTTCTGCATTTGTTGTTGCTCTGCATTTGTACCTGACAATTTCAGGAAACGTATATTTGTTGCATATGTGTGTGGTCAAGTCAGTGCTGTATTTAGGGGGGAGGCACTGGGCCATGCCTCCTTTGGCTTAATTTTTTTAACGTGTTTTTCAGTTGCACCGCTACATGGTAGCATGGGTGACTAGGCTTGGCCCCCCTGTGCCCCCCGTTGCGAGATCCTAAATACGCCACTGGGTCAAGTGTATTGGACACAGGTGCTGCTTAGCAGCCTAAACCATTTTGCAGTGCTCTGCCAGTGATCCTGATTAAATATATAATGGGCATTCCTACCTTGATTGGTGGTTGCTGAGACCTGCAGAACAAGTTGACCTTCAGCTGCAGATCAAGACTAGCCTCAGTGACAACGACACACTGCAAACATACACACATATACAGCGCTGGGGGCAGTCACAACTCACAAGTACAGTAAAAGTATATTCTTATATAGTGCAAGACTGTCCAAAGGGCTTTACACCTCACCCCCTGGCAGACCTGTTCATTCCAACGCCATCTTGACTTCTCTGGGAAGGATACACATTACAGCCACTTTGCAATTATTGTACAAAGACTATTTGTTTGCATATGCACCACTGCTTATAGCCAGGTATTCATTTATACAGCTGAGTGATCTAGAGCAACGTTTCCTAAACAAAATTGCCCAAGCTTCGAAACGGCAGCAAGAGGATTTGAACCCGGATTCTCTCGATTGAGAGTCTAATGTTTTAACCACCACAACACAGCACTGGAGTCAGTTATATTATAAAAAAAATTCTTAAGTCACTTGATGTTAATCTGGTTCAACTGACACCGCCACTGTAATTATGATAAAGAAAACATTTTCATTCAAGTACAATAACCATACAGTTGGAATTATGAATGATGTTTGACCCTTTCATGGCCAAATTAATGCCAAATAAGTGCTACTAATGAATCTTATTAAATTATGAAATGATACTGAACAAATCTTCTAATTTACTTGGGTTGCATGAACGCAAATAAATATTTTACTTTTCAAATGAGTTAAATGAAACTTGCACTGCATTTGAAGAACTAATTCCTAAAGTAACTAGCAAAAACGAGTTATATGAATTTACAAACAAAATATGCTTTGCTGAAGTTTGAAAAGCAAAAATATTGAAATTATTCTTGTTAATTCATTATTTTAAATAGTTTTCCTCACAAATTAGCAGATACATGCTGTATATGAAATGTTTACAAATTAAAATGCTCTAGAATTATTTATATGGGGTAAATAAAACTGAAATCATAGTATTTTTTCTGAGGTTACGTGCATTCATGATTTCAAATTTTATTTCCTAATCATACCCATCAGAACATGTCATTGTTACATTTAAATTGCACAACCATATACGTAGTGCAAAACATTGCTTTCAGATGTCAGCGTTCTCTAGAAAATCTTACATAATCGCCTAAAAATCCGAGTCGCTGGGGTCTGACATAATGACAGTGTTTGTAATTGCAATCAAACTACAAAGAAAAACTATTTCTCTCCGGTCACGCATTAATAGCGATTTTTTCAAACAGACCGCTAAAAATTTACCATTTAATTGTAGACTTTGCTAAAGTGTGCATGTTTTTAAAGTTGCCACATATTGGCCATGTTGCTACCCCGCAGAAAACAATGATGTTTAAACTTTTTTGATGACATTATTTTTTCTCCATTGGTAACCTAGCTTAAAATAGGTTCCATCATCTGATTGATTACAGCGTCGTTGAATGCCAAAAACAGGATGATTTTTTACTAATTAGTCACTGGAATCGCCAGTATTTCTAACGTTTGACACTTGCTAGTCAAATTTCACTACATTATCTGCCAACTGCCAGAAGAAACTGTCATTATTTGGCGACACTGTTTCTTCATGCCCAGTTGAAAAACAGCCCATTTGACGGGTCGATTTGGGTGTTCTGGCCATGAGGCGGTGTCGGGTTGATAAGAGCGTTCTGGCTATGAGAGGGCTAACAGTTCAGTACATGTGAATCAACATGCCTGGAAGTCTTGGAGGAAGTCCAACTTGCTGCCTTCATCGAGTGACTCTGTGCAGGCCTTTACCGTCACGTAGGGGTTCAATTCCGCCAGCCGTGGTACACTTGCCTCAGCCCTGTATGAATGTACAACCATCACATTCATGGGTGCCACGATTTTTAAATCTCCATTAATGTTATTGAATATTATAAATATCAACATTTTAAGTAGTATTTTAAGAAAGATTACTGCACAGTATACATTGTACAATACTCCCTGAATAACTAGACAGGCGGGGGTTCTTTATAAAAGAATGATTTCAAAATGATAAAGCTACAAAAGTCAAAATGTCACACTGCAACTGCGATGCAGTAGATTGGCTATTGTATTTTCACCTATTCTTTGATTGTGCTACGTCATTGTCTGTAAGGAAAAACTGAGTGCCGACATCTTGAATGGAGGTCAACTTCACATCGTGAATAGTCAGAGACTGAAACCACAAGAGCAGAAATCTATCAAATGTGAGAACAGTGAAATAATTAATACAAGAACTGAGACATTCCACAGAATCAAGGCGTATTACAGGATAGTGAATCACAAACTAGGAATTTACAAAAGAACGGTGCATTATATAATTGTATTAGAACATTAACAACATTAGCAATAAAAATAAAACTGGTTAAAATTTTTCATGAACACTACGAAAATGGAGACAACATTAATGCACATACCTTCACTCCCGCCAACACAATATTTTTAGCTGAAACAAAGGCAAACAACAAATTTCAATTTAAAACAGCCCAACCAAGCTTGGCAATTAATGCCAATAACATCAGGAAAGATTTTCATCTTTAAAGATATATTAGTAAACCATATTGATGATGTATGTTTAACATGTGTTACAGTTGTAAAAAGTATATATATTTTACAGTTGTAAGAAGGGTATGCATACAGGCGTAATAAATGTATGTTTATAGTTGTAATAAATGTATGCTTACATTTGTAATAAGTATGTGTTTATAGTAGAAAAATATGTGTATGTTTATAGCTGTAATAAGTGTGTTTAGTTGTAATAAGTGTATGTTTATAGTTGTAATACATGTATGTTTACAATTGTAATATGTAATGGGTGTATGTGTTACAGTGGCAAGAAACATGCTTTACAGTTGAAAGAAATGTAACAGTATGATTTACAGTGTACATTTCACAATTATAAGAATGGTATGTTTTAAATTTGTAAGATGTGTATGTTTTACGATTGTAGTATTCTTTTTACAGTTGTAAGAAGTGCGCATTTTATAGTTTCTTGCACAAGCATCGTGTTACTGTGACTGCAAGTTGGATACCATGAAAGGACATACCAATCTCAATCCCCAGTCCTCCAAGTCCCATCAGGAGAACGTTGGACTTGGCCATCAGTTGCATCGCGCTGTCTCCCAGCACATAGCGCTGACGACTACAACAACAACAACATACTGAGTAAAAACATCAGACTAACAACATTACCTCGCCATGATGGGACTCTTAACAAGGACTGTTAACATTATCTGTATTGTTTAGGCTTAATTAATTAATCTGTTAATGTAATTCCAAAATAAATAACTATTTAAATGGTTAACGTCTATGTTAAGAATTAAATTGGTACACAGATAAAGCAAGCAGAAGTTAGACTTGAAGGCATGTATGGAAGTAGCTGCAGTGTGGTTATTTCAGAGTTACAGTTAAAAAGAAATTTGGCATGCTATAAGTTGCTAAGTAAAGAGATGTTAAACACAATTTGATGTTGTTTTGTGGCATCACATATGTTAAACATGCAAACCTGTACAAGGAATCGTCAATTTCTATTTCGGTTGCCATGGTACTGTCTCTTGTGATTCAAACAGTCTTTAAAGCTTTCACAAAGATGCACCTGAAAACAGACAAGCCATGATTTAGTTCTAAATTGATATCCAAACTCTGCTTGTTGTATTAATCAAACAGCTCATGCTATTAACAATATGCTGAGCTTCAAGATGCATGTAATGACAATGACAGCATTAATTAGCACTGACAAAAAAGAGCAATTAGAATATATGTACTCATTAGTGTTGTGAACATAAAAGTTATGCATTCATTGTTTTGTAAATGTCATTGTTTTTAGTCAGATTTATTTTAAGTCAAAAGAATTGTGGGAGTACTGCACAGTGCACATTAAGAAAACTTGTCACATAAGTGAAAACTATATATATATATAGCATTAGCCATCATGCCAGTACTTACATACACAAAGTTTCAAACAAACGTTCTGTTTTGACAGAAAGAGGACTAGTTTAGGAAACAAAGGCCAACATATGTTGCATAAGTTGAGAGCAACAGCATCCTATTGGCATGTATAATAGGAATAGGTGTATACAAATATATGTTGCATAAGTTGAGAGCAACAGCATCCTATTGGCATGTATAATAGGAATAGGTGTATACAAATATATTTTCATTTGGCGAGCAAATATTGCCAGACTATTTAGTCATCACATAGGGTTATCTTACAGTATGGTGTAGCACATGAAATTAAGATGCTGTGTGTTCAACAAGGTTTTCCTAGGTGTGATATTCTTAATTGCAGTTGCAAATGATTATGTTTTAGTAACTGTTATAGGTATATAAGCCCCAAACCATGACGTATGTTTCCCTTTAACCTAAATTATTTTGCTGAACTGTTACTAGAAATTGACGTCCGTATCACTATCAGCATACAACTTATGGAAAAGGCTTGTCTTCAATTAATGAAAGGTGAGGATCCAGGCGACTGAAAGCTAACTTGTCTAGGCTATTTGGAACACTATTAAAATGCATTAAACATGTATTTCATGTACGTAATCAGTATTATACATATCACTAAAGTTACTTGACAATAACCATGCATAAATATAAAAATATGACATTTTGTGATGAAAACTGAAACATCATATGACGGCTTGCATGCTTTGATTTCGGACTTTAATAATAAACTTACTCATAATCAGTTATTTAGAGCACAGTTCTTTTGCTTCTTGATGACAATGTGCAGATGGTATGTCATGGAATACACATGTAAAACAGTTAGTGCATGTAACTGTGGTGTAAGTTTTAAATCTTAAGTTATTAGTGGGGAGCAGTTACGTAGCAGTCTGAACGTCGGGCTCTCAATCGAGAGAACCCGAGTCGATTCCTGTTGCTGCTGTTTTGAAGTTTTAGCAATTTCGTTCATTCCAAGTTGCAACAGTTCACTCAGCTGTATAAATGAGTATCTGACTACAGACAAAGGTGGATATCTGAATGAATAGTCTTTGTGCAGCAATTGCAGCATGGCTTAATGCTTCCCAGAGAAGTTGAGATAGCATTGGAATGAACAGGTCTGTCAGGGCGTGAAGCGTAAAGCGTTTTGAACAGTCCCAAGGACTGGATACCGTGCTATGTAAGAACGTACCTTTATTTTTAGTTCTGATACTGACCAGTGGTGCTTGTGCAAAATATACGAGTTAGTTGTAAATAGGCGGGAATTATGCCCCTACTGGTGCATTTTACTATGCCTATGTATATGTTTGTGTAGTAGGGTCTTTGACTACCGATATGTCAAAACGATCAGTCAACAGCAGGATTTCACAGTCAGAGCCAGAGTCAGAGCACGTAGTGAATACATTAACCAAACTAAAACGTCCGTCATGTTACACGCCAGTTAAAAACAGTTACTGCTAATAGCAAACTACCCACAATACCCTGGACCGAGACACAGTCACAGTGACACTGACAGTTATCACTACTGTCACCAATGCCAGTGCCAGTGGCTGTCATGAGATTGCGCTGTTACCATGCTTGGCCTTACCAAAACCCGACCTACACTGCCTAACGTCAGGTTTTACACACAAATTCAGCTGAAAATATTGGTCGTATTTGTTGTATCTAACTTACTTCTTTAGGGCGCTACACTAAATACAAATATATTATTCGTGAGCATTGGTTAAAGTCTTGCACAATTTCCTGTCAAAAACACCAGACCCGAAACATGACCACAACAGGAAGTGTTAGTTTAAAGCAGTAGAAAGTACGAGACATTTCATTGGCTATGCCACATGATCTATGAATATATTGTCCAATCACGAGTACTGTTATATGTAACATTCATCTAGTATTACGTCACCTGTCAAGTCTCAAAACCGTGAAGATGGAAGCAGCAAACGGTGCAGCAGGCACTTTGAAAACCGACATGACAGACTTATCCAGAAGCGCACTGCTACTGGTGGTAGGAGAACCATTTACCACTGATCACAGGGACTTGATACTGAAGGAAATTACTGAAGGTAAGGGCGTAATTTAGTTGAATTGCAAGAGAAACGCAAGCGCCGGTTTGCCGGTAGTTCGCCTCACGAGGCGGTGGGCCGTATCTGAATCTTGATGCCGGCTGCTTACTGACAGTACTGGCCCGGCAACTGTTGTGACTATTCTAGTTAAGGTATGTTTAGGCTGTGTTACCGAGTTGATTCACCATGGCACAGTATTGGAGCACGCGTTTGATTTTAGCAAAATATGTAGCCTCAAAGGCATTTACTTTGGCATTTACTAAAACAGTTTTTAAAAGGTCTTCCGGCTTCGTTTTTAAAAAGCAGCACTCCAGCAGTAACTTTTGGCTTTTTGCACATAATCGCATATCATATCACATATAGCATTATATTTTTTCGACATGATTGTAGTCTGTAGTGTGCTTTATGTCAAATTATGAATTATGATTCCGTTACGATTATTTGACATCTAACCCAAACCAAAGGCTAAGCCAATTCTGAATTCAAAAGACAAAAGTGCACCTCTTGTAACTTGTAAATTTGTTTGACAGAAGACAATGCAATGCCCAGTGCCTAAGACTAAGCATTCCAACAGAAATTAATGTGCACAGATCTTGGACAATTGGTATGTTTTGCAATTTGCAATTCTTTTGTTTAAATAATTATGTGCTGTTGAATACCACCACATATGCTCAAAAATGCAAACCTATTAATTATTGTCAGTTTTAAAATGTTCATTAAATAGTCATTGTTCATTACAATTGCATGTATAATATATATATATATATATATTGTGTGTATGCGTGCGTGCGTGCGTGCGTGCGTGCGTGCGTGCGTGCGTGCGTGCATGCATGCATGCATGCATGCTGTATTGATTGTAGCATCTTAGAAATGTACAAAGAAAATATGAATTTAAAATTGTAATGAAAACTTTTTACTAGTTCAGTTGACTCGTTATTATGATTACAAGCATCTGACTGAGGACTATATTGACTAATGAGGCATGTAAAAACAGTTCTGGAGGATCTGAAATTTAACACTAGTTTGGCCCATATTAGTGCCAGTGTTCTTTTCAGTAGGCAGTCTGCTGATAAGGCCTGAGACTACTGAATAATTTTGCACACTACTGGGTTGAAAACATTTTGTTTTTTAGCACGATTATGTTTCACGTTTATCTCATTCTCAGATATGCTAACTTCTTAAAATAGCAGCTTACAGGCTGGCAACAGTATACAGAACTCTAACCTTCCACCCACTTGCACAGAAGCACAATGTTCTGACAGATTCTTTCTTCAGATATGATCAGAACTCTGTGGGAAATTCTGATAGCCATACAGGATTCATTGTAATATGATTCCTATGAACCATTTTGATGGTGTTTGGTAAAACTACAAAGACACATTATTCTAGGATAAAACGTTTACATGGCGTTCTGGAAGTCAAACGGTCATTCTAGGATGACACATTTGGGTGGCGTTCTGGTAGTCACACGTTCATTCTAGGATGGCACATTTGGGTGGCATTCTAGTAGGCATACATTCATTCTAGGATGACACATTTGTGTGGTGTTCTGGTAGGCATGCATTCATTCTAGGATCTAACATTTGGGTGGTGTCAAATTTGCATCTGTGAGAAGTTTGCCATGCCACATCTGTGTTTAACTGTTGAGCCCAATCTATTTTTGTTCAAATCAATCACAGCTGCAAGTTGGCAGACTCACAGAGGTAGTCCAGCTATTTCTTAATGGTCTCTTGCTGGGCATGACTAATCTAGCAGTGACATACATCTGTGGTGATGTCAGGAAGGGAGGAAGAAGTCTATCCCATTACCCTGTGCATACATATGCTTCAAGTGACATACTTCTGCAGTGGATAGCCTCATCTTGTATGTAGCTTATCTGCCACACTGTTTGTCTACACACAACACGAAGATTGACAAACGGTGTTGTTTTCGTACATGTGCAAACAATTTACTCACTTCTGTGCCGGAGCTCATGTCAGAAGTTAGGTTTGCTTATGTGTGGTGGTTGTTTGTTGATGTGATTAGTCATGTAATAATCAGGTAGAACCTTTAATATTGTATGGTTACTCATTTTTATCACTAAGATTATTGTGTAGTTTATTTTATGGAAATGTGTCTGGCTTCACATCACACAGGAAGGGAGAACTACATAAATGCTTTAGTGGGTGTAAATATACATTTTCAAGAAGTACTAATACTTTTGTTTTATTGTCTTAGGAAATGCTCTAGGTATTAACGCAATGTTTACTCCGGACTCTCCTTTGACTGACATTATGTTCAACCTGGTGACAGCTGATGTTGTGTCAGACCCTTCAAGACATCATGTTTATGACCCTATTGTGGTGACACAGCAGTGATTTTATGTCACACTCTTCCTTGACAGTAATCATAGATACATGTCTATCATGGCGATACTAATTTTGTGTCAAACCCTCCCTTGACTGTAGTCATGTCTATTGTGATGACACAGCGATTCTGTGTCAGACTCGTCTTGACTTTAGTTATATCTATTGTGATGACACGTGATTTTGTGTCACACCTTCCCTTGTCTGTAGTCAGGTCTGTCATGACACTGAGTTGATTTTGTGTCGGAGTGAGATGCCTCTCGACTGTACTCGAGTCCAACTGAGTAACTGTAAAGTGCTAATGTGCTCATTGCAGTCTGGTGTATTGATTTATCACTTCTCATTCAAGTCCACTGAGCCTCTTCATAATTACATGTCTTTGACACTGCATTTATGTGCAAAACATTATAAATATTTATTGGGCAATTTGGTTGTTATGAAATGTCATAGCTAATGGTATAATTCCATTGTGTATCGTGGTGTAGTTGACGCAGCCAACAGACTAGGTTGACATATGACAAAGAGATCTGCAAGTGGTTAATTAGACTGCTGGCATCACAAGCAAAATTTGCCGGCTTAATTAAGCCTGCTGATAAAGAAAGCCAGAAGTTATTGATGTTCAGTAGCAGTGTTGTGCATCATTATTGGTAATTCCTTGTCAAAAGAAGTATTTGAGATGGGTGTTATACAAATGTTATTACAATATGCAGTGTCGAGTTATTGACTTTGCATTGCTTACAATTTGGAGACTTGCCAGCCTGCTTGTATTTGTCCAAACCTCTATTACAAGTCCTGGAATAAGCAGGCTACACATGGCCAGTCTGATAGAGCAATAAAGATGTCTTAACATTCAGCATCTAATAAAGTTGAAGCCTTATTGAAATCGAATACCGCTGAATTGTTCAATCCAAATTGTGTGGCATTGAGGTGGATCTGTGGCAGTTAACAATTTGAAGTGGGTTGACAGAAGATGTTTGGCTTTGAACTTTGACATCAGTGAGTTAGTTTTATGGCCATGATGCCTCAGCAGCAGCTTGCCACAGCTGACAAATCGTTTGTCATTCAACTCACAAGGGACCTGGGGTGACTCACTCTGACAGAATGGTTCAGTTGTGGAACATTTGACTTTCAAGGGAGACATGGCTATAATTATATAATAAAGTCTGTTCTGATTAGAATTCTCAGCAGTTTAGTTTTTTGTACTGTGCAGTATATTACGTTTACTGTAAGGTGGGAGTTTTATTTACAGTTGTAATATAGTTACAACGTGAACTGTAATTGTGATGAAATATTTGATGTGATTGTAATCAGATTATCAGATACAGTCAAAGTAATATTTTCATAATTAGCTGAAGTAATCATGTACCATTCAGTATACATGTGTCCTATCCACCATTGACTAGTGTCCAAACATCTGTTACAATTTAGTCACACTGTAAAATTAATTAGTTCAATTATGGATGTTGCTTTAGTAGCGCCAATATACAATTATCTTGTTATTGTAATAAAATTTATATTTAAATATGTCTAACACAGACTGCTGCAAAAGTCTACAATTGACTGCTGCTTAACAGAATTCGCTCTGAGCTAGAAAAGATCTTACGCCAGAACCAGAACGGATTTAGACCCCTACAATTTACATTCTTGCTATCACCAAGGAAATGAGAAACCACCAGAAAGAGACTACCATTATTCTCATCGACTTCAAGAAAGCCTTTGACTCAGGAGACAGAAACAAACTGTTCTGGATTCTTCATGCGTATGGCGTCCTAGAGAAGATCATCAAAGCCATACAGATAATGTATGAAAACACTTGTGCAGTTGTACTAACTCCCGAAAGAGAAACTACACATTTCAAGATTAACACAATAGTTCTCCAATGAGACCCTCACGCCCCATACCTGTTCAACATGGTCTTGTACTATGCTCTAAGAGCTACGATTGATGACAGACAGGACTAACTCTCACCAGACACCAAGCACCAGACATCCAGCCTGCCATATCTCTGATCTGGATTATGCTGATGACAACACTCTGGTCACTCTGTTTGCCGACATGATACAAGAAGCAGAACTTTTACTTCATCAAGTGGAAAGTGCTTCCAAATCTACTAGACTATTTCTCAATCCAAGCAAAACAAATGATAGTATTCACTCATCAGTTGGGAGTCAAATTGAAAAAGTAGAGGATTTTAAGTATCTCGGATCCTACACAAACACAACATGACATCCGGTGTAGAAAAGCCCAGGCATGGGCGGCAGTTCATGCCCATGACATGACAGACTCACCAAACTGAAGATTTTCCGGACGTCGAACCGATCCTGTTATATGGATGCGATTTATGGTCACTGACACAAACAGTAGTACATGCACTGGATGACACCTACACCAGAATGCTGCAGAAAACCGTAAACGTATCGTGACGTGATCACATAACCAATCAAAAACTGTACAGCTCCATCCCACAGATCACCACCATCGTGAGACAACGGCGTCTTCGGCTGTCAGGTCATGTGATGTGTCATGATGAAGTAGCCAACAAAGTCCTGCTTTGGAAGCCCGATGGCTGTCGGAGAAGTTGACCAACATCAACACTGCAAAACATCACAGAGAAAGACACAAAACTTGTCAGGATAAATTTTGCAATGAAGAACTGAAACCAGTGGAAGGAAATCAGAACGTTACCATATTAAGTGGACGACAAGTAAGTAATCAAATTAATGTAACATTGTGATAATAAATGTCTGGAGTACTTTGATTGTGGTCAAGACTGCATAGATAGTGGATGTGAAATTGATGACTGAGTTGCAGTCTTGTTTAGCATGTCTGACACTGGGTGGGGTAGTAACTATGGTTACAAGGAGACATTATATCAGACCAGAACACTAGCAGTAGCAGTTGCGCAATGTCACTTGGTGTGACAGTTTGTGAAGGCAAGATCTGTATGGACATGACATTCGTAGGCAGTCATAAAATAACATCATACATTTGTATACACATTAATAGTAACACCTGTGCTAACAAAAACATCTAGAGAATGTCTTGTAAAGAAGGCTAGCCAAAACGAGTTAACATATAATATTATTATGCAGATGATCAACATTCACATACAACTTAAACAACCCAGACATAAAACTGATCAGTGTCTCTCAATATCAATATAATATTTATAGGGTGGACATACAAGTCTGGTTTGAACTGCAGTACACAGAAACAACTAAAGCACACCAGACAGTAATCATTCACGATCATGACTCTGTCTGCAGAGTAATCTTATCCTAATTTATTATTCAGTTAATGCAGTTGCAATTACAGATTTCCTTTATGATTACAATGTTACATGAACATTAATATTCAGAGTGTTCCATTTCTCTGTTGTGTTCCATTTCCAATACTCTGCTGATAGATAGTTATAGATAGATAGATAGTTATCAAGCCAGACAGACAGACAGCAGATGTAACTGTGTAAGCATCTCCTAGGAGTCAGATGACTGGTAGTGTGCTAGACAGATAGCTGCCCCAGGTAATAACAGAGGCTTAGTAACAGACCACCATTGGGCAGGTGATTAATTGGAGCTCATGGAATAGCTCAGACCTACGTTCTGTGAAGTGGCTGATTTCCCAAAGATTTTATTCGTACCCTGGTAAGTGGGCAAACAATAATTGCTGATAAGAAATTAGTTGCCACAGGGAACAAAACCAGTACTTAACCACTAGTTTCCAATTACTGCCTCACAGTAGGTTTGTCCAAGTATTGGTTGCTAGCTCAAAGAAATTAGATTAATTCTATTTAGTATGCAAAAATGCTCTGTTCGTTTTATTTAATGTTTTATAAAAAATGTATACATACTGAAGTGAAGTATTCAACCTCTGTGGTTGCAAATCGCATATATTTATTAAATTAATTGTTAGAACGACACACTGATTGTACATAGCCAAATCCTTGTGTATTTTCTGTGTGTGGTTTTAATAGTTGCCTACCTCCAACAGCGGCGGTCTGTAGAAAGTGATACGTCACAGTATAGGGAACATTGTTGTAAAAACTGAGGCATTGCAGAAAGAACTTGTGATTGGAATCATGGTTATTGTTCATTGTAGTCACTATTGATTACATTACTTGTGTATGTAAATTCTATGTGTCTACTACAGACATTACATTTATTATATATATTAGATCCCAGGGACAGCTGGTAGGTGGTATGCTACTAATGGGACCTAGCAAGTCAGGACTTCTAGGGGCTGAACACAATTTCCCTGGATGCGTTCCCTCTGGATGTATTCCCTACAATGATATCCCACAATGCATAATATTCCTGTGGCTACATTCCTGCTGTTCACGATGTGTCTCATGATATCCGGATATAATTACTATGTACAAAATCCCACAATGCAATATTTATTTTTAGTTCTCTAACTTCTGGGCTTTCTAGTTTCATAGGTACAGTATTTGTGCAGGATAATTATGTTTTATTATCTTGCCATGTTGCAGATAGTGCCTCCTTTTTTTCTTGTTATCTTGTTGAGGTAATTGATGATTTCTCTTGTTGGTAGAAATGGCTTCCTTGGGCAGCTATAATATAACTTATAAGTCAGTGAAATTTGCCTTTCTACAATGCTGTGTTCAGATTTATGCTCATATTTATCGGAGATCAGATTTATTCCAATATTTGTAGTGTTCAGATTTACCCCATATTTATTGTGTTCAGATTTACCCCTTATTTGTCATGCTTAAATTTCCCCCATATTTGTAATAAGGATCAGGGAAAATGTTAGACTTGTAGATTGTGTGACCATCATTTGGCGTGGAGGTGAATAGCACTAAAGAGAGCAAGCAATGCCTGTTATGTTTGTTTGGTTCATTGAATGCCTGCTGGCGCTGCACCGGTGGCTGGGAACGTTGCCTGTTGCCTTGTGTGTGTTGTGACCTTGGCATGGGCTGATAGATCTGGATCAGTGGCCCAGTCTCTGTCCATGTTCTTTCTATTGATCCATTCGCCCTCCAGGTCCACATTCAATTACAACGTTGTTCTGTTCCCGCATGCATTATGCATAAAAGGTTAGCAATTAATATTTAGATTACACCTGGTTGTTTGCTCGGACGCACCGTTTCGTCTCTTTGGGAATTGCTCATTTTAATAGTTTTTGCTCACTAACAACTATTATGGTGTCAACAATAGCAGTGGTGTAGTGACCAGCCAGTTTCTGCTGCCAACAGTACCAGCCAGTGTCTGCTGGCAATGTGACAGTACCAGCTAGTGCATGTCTGCTGACAATTTGAAAGTACCAGTCAATGTCTGATGTCAATGTGACAGTACCAACCAGTGTCTGATGCCAATGTGACAATACCAGCCAGTGTATGTTACCAATATGGTAGAGTGAGGTTGTTGCTTTGTTTAGACGCATCCTTTTGCTGCATTATTCATAACCTAATAATGAGTACACCTATTTGTTACCCTCTTAGGGTCATTCACTGCTCTATTCTGGGTAGCTTTTACATGAATGTAGATGCCTAGATGCTCAATTTATATACAGCTTATTGAGAAAACATGTAGGCAGTTATTTATTGAAGAGTTGTTGATGACAGATAACAAAGACATGAAAACTGACATGTCCCTCTGTGGCCTGGGTGTGTGGATGACTAAGCAGTGCCCCATTTGACAGGACAAAGTCACAGGCTGCATCAGATAAGAGATGGGGAGTAGATAGCCATAGTTTGCCAGAGTTCTGCATTTAACATAATCTATATCCAG
Source organism: Lamellibrachia columna (assembly GCA_963662155.1). Lineage (NCBI taxonomy): Eukaryota > Metazoa > Annelida > Polychaeta > Sabellida > Siboglinidae > Lamellibrachia > Lamellibrachia columna. Next base: position 6,523,889 of record OY759273.1, read on the forward strand.
TGTCATGTACATTATGTGTCAGCTTAGAAGTTGTGCACTTAGTATTCTAAAGTGTGTAGTTATAATTATGTAGTTGTCTTTAGCAAGTGTTGTAAAATAGGATTGACATGGTTCTTTGTGCTGCTTAATCAGTGCTGCTGACCCAGTGCTGGGCTGCTCGAACATTGGTTCTATGGTAATCTTTTGCTACAGTGGTCAATTCTTTGTAGCATTGGTTATGTTTTGCTACACTGCTGTCATTGCTCAGTCATTACATTGTTTATGTTTTGCTTCAGTACTAGGTCATTAGAGCATTGCTTATGTTTTGCTTTAGTACTAAGTCATTATAGCAATGCTTGTTTTGCTTCAGTACTAAGTCATTATAGCAATGCTTATGTTTTGCTTTAGTACTAAGTCATCATTATAGCAATGCTTATGTTTTGCTTCAGTACTAAGTCATTATAGCAATGGTTATGTTTTGCTTCAGTACTAAGTCATTAGAGCAATGCTTATGTTTTGCATCAGTACTAAGTCATTATAGCAAGTTGTAGCAATGATCATATTTTGTTACAAGGCTCAGTCATTGCCGCATTGCTCAGTCATGCTACCAGTGCTCAGTCATTTCAGTCTATAATGTTCATTTTGGTCCTCTACGTAATCTTTGCAGTGTTTTCCCATTACAGCTGACGCAGCACTCAGCCAAATTGCTGATTGACACAGCCCAATACTGTTGATTGTGTCTCCAGATGAAAGGTTCACAACGACAGCAGTTAAAATAGATTTGTAGTGTTCGCAGGGGTTGTGCCAAAGATACATTTGAATGATTGGTGTCTGGCACTGGCTCACTGGAAGACTTCATTCAGCATCACTTCTTAATTAAAACAACGCACCTCGATTAATTTAGCTCATTGCAAAGGTCTGTTGATCCTCAGATCTGTAGTATGTGAATAGTTTACATTATACGCGCAGCCAGTTTAATAAAAGTTTACATTATACGCGCAGCCAGTTTAATAAAAGAATACATACTTTTGCTAAAATCATTGAAAGAATTTACTTTGATCGTTGAATCTGGTAAATTGTGAAAGTAGGAATAGCTTTATGTTATAGCCTGACCACTTTTGTGAAAGTAGGAATAGCTTTATGTTATAGCCTCACCACTTTTGCCATTTTTTTGTCGGACCTGGTCAAGAATAATTTGAGGAAAGACAATTAAGTCAAGTTGGTCGGTAAGGAGATATAAATAAACTCCCCATGGGTGTGGGAAATCTTTCATTGGTACAGCCTCTTTCCTGCACCATGCAGCAAATAAACATCTAAATATAATTTCTTGCCAGTATGTAGCGTTGTTCAGATAATGTCGTGTTTAATTTTTCAGTCAAAGACTTGCACTAGTTATTCGTGTTGAATGCAGTGTATTTAATCACTGTAATTACACAGTCTGCATTCTGTTGGGAATAATGGTTTCATTGTTTGTTTTTTCTCCTGTGTTGCCAACTCAAGTGTACATCCCAAACCTACTAGACAGAGCGGTTTTCACAGTAGTTGTAACTAGTGCCAGCTGAAATAAGGCAAATTGTTGTGGTTGCTATTGTTTGTTGTTTTAGTGTTGCTAACTATTACTAACTCTAGTCACAGTTAGTTCCAGGCAAACACATGTGCAACTGGTGTCCTTGTTCATAGGTGTGAATTTTCCCAGTAAAACATACTGTAAAATGCATTATTTTGGATATAGGAAATTTTTGTGGAAAAGAGTGCAAAGACATTTCGCGGTAAGAAACGTTCGTGGATTTCGTGCAAAGATATCTTCCATGCAATAATTTAGTGTTATACGGTACACTCGAAAAAGTAATCATATTTTAACATCACACCTTATGAATCCTCTAAATATATTTTAAATAAAAAAAAAATTCACTGTAGCTCCATGAGCCTATGAGATTTTGACATGAAATGTTAGTCACTTCATGTGGAGCAGTAATTTTTAGTTGTAGACCAATCACAGATAATCTGACAACTAATATGTGCGGTAAATGTCATATTCCAGGAAACCATGTTGACTTTCTTTAAATCTCAATTTACACAAAAATATCCTGTTTACTCACATATTTACCTGTCTGATTTCAGCATGTTGAATATGTTCCAGGAAACCATGTTGACTTTCTTTAAATCTCAATTTACACAAAAATATCCTGTTTACTCACATATTTACCTGTCTGATTTCAGCATGTTGAATATGTTCATCAGACTTCCATTCCTCTATATTATCATTAAAACAGTTTAGCTGATGACAGTCTAATATTCCCTTTTTTTCACCCTCAGTTGCAAGTGGCATTGCAGACTTTCCATTTAACATAAACATGTTGCTGGGGTATCCGTCATTGTTTGATGTAGACAGAAACATTGACAAGAAGGATGCAGTAAAGCTGTATGGGTTGATGGTATGGGTTGACTGTATGGCTGTATGAGTTGATGTTATGGCTATATGGGTTGACGGTATGGGTTGATGGTATGGCTGTATGGGTTGATGGTATGGCTGTATGGGTTGATGGTATGGCTGTATGGGTTGAAGGTATGCAGCCATGTGCTAGCTAGATTCAGCCATGTGTTTGATGCAGGCATGGCAAGTTCCCTAGCAGTCAGTAACTTAGCAACAGCAGCTGCTCAGCTGTGCTCACACAAAAATTCACCATGACTCAGCTTGCATCTGGTGATGATTGAAATTAGTCTGCTTTGCAGACTGCGTAATCTAAATCTGGTTGTTACTGCGCATGCATCGCCCACAATATGGCTTTTATTTCATGGGAAGTCAGCCAGCGACTCCAGAGTTGACATGAGTCTGTCATTTTTGACTGAAGGTTTGATTTGTGACTATTAGTTGTTTTTGACTGGTGATTTACTCAAGTGAAGTCAACAACATTGCCTCCACATCCCTGGAGTGTGGGAACAGAACCTCAGTAGTGGGGGACATACCCACGTCACTTTTATATATTCAAGTTCCATCTAGGCATGGATCAATCGATTGTATGGCTGGCTTTCAGTTTGTCTAGACACAGGGTTGGCAGGTTTTTGACGAAACTGTAAAAATCCATGTTGACGTCACATCGAAAATAAGCTGTATTGACACTGACAAATTTGCTAGTTTGTAATAAGCAATATTTTGTTGTCAAGGCTGAGCTATTTTAGAACTTTATGGTATATAGAGTATTGCCATTGGTTAAGTAGATATAGTTTTTAAGTGAAATGGTCACTGATTACAACACTCCATCAACAACTACCAATAACTCTGTTTTTGAGAACACATAAAAATAAAAATTTTAACCCAACTTAAAAAAACAACTCTAGAATAATGATATTTGAGGTGTGCAGTTAAAAAAAATCATGCAAATACTTTTGATATAAATGCAAATGTGGACTCGGTGATTCTCATTCCACTGTATTTTAATGCAAATGTTACAGCAGATTCCTTTCAGTATGAACCCACGTGTGATATGTTGCAGCATTGTTGCAGCTCTATTGTTGTCTAAGTTGTCTAACCGAGCTGCCCTGCCTCATTCACATTAACACTGCAATGTTCATGTGTAAGGATGTGAATATATTTACTGTGTATGAGATAACCATGGAGAACAAGAATTCTTATTCAGTGATTCACATTCAGTGATTCACGTAGCGGGAGGGGCTGGGCCAACATTTCTCACAGCTCAAGTTGGTTTATTTCGAACAGCCTGTTCTTGGGCTAACCAAGAAGCAGGAGGGGGGATGGTTTTTTCCAGCAAGCTGTTTGGGCAAACTGTGATGCTGCTACTGACAGTGACAGGCGAGCCGTCATGTGCAGGGTGTGTGCTGAGGTGGATGGGGTAGTGAGGTTGTAGCCTCCACTCAGACATGGCGGCCAATTCAGATGTATCTGAACTTAGGAAACTGACATTAATTTATTTTCATTTGGCACAGAGTCGTACTAAGGGACTTGAAACTCCATCTTCAGTTGATTTAGCTCATCGCGTATCAGCTTTGTTAATCTGTAGTGTGTGAATAGTTAAATAATATGTAGTGTGTGAATAGTTTAAGTAATATGCACAGTCGGTTTAATAAGAGTGAACTTTTGTAAAAAATAAATAAAATCATCGAAAGAATTGACTTTTATCATTAAAAGCTAGCGAAAGCATAAATAGCTTTATGTTATAGTATATAGATCCGGATAACTTTTGTCCTTTTTGTAAAAAAAAATTACTGGATCCAGTCAAAAATGGTAATACTCATTTTCATAATCTGTCCGATGACTTCACCATTTTAAAACTAAATAACAAATATTTGTGCGCACAAGCTAGATGTAGTAGCTACTAAATATATAATTTTTTTTTTATTTCCTGAAACGAGACAGGCAACTAAATCAAATTGAGAGGAGACCTTTAAAATGACGTCAACGTAACGAGACTCGACCTGAGACTCGACACTATCTTATCTTGTGGGCCGTGTGTGATCAGAGCTTCAGCTTGCCAAAGGCTTCCTAGAAGGACTTGTTTTTATTTCGCTGATGTTTTTATTTCGCTGATGTTTTTATTTCACTGATTACGATGGTGTTCCATATTCTGATAGATCTGGGATATAACGAATAGATTGGGGCGTGTTTAGTATGCCCTGGTCTGTCTGTGCCCTTGGGGGTAACAAAACTGGACTTCCTGGCTGTCAACATCTTTATACAGTTTGAATTTTTCAATCAAACAATGAAGCTACATGTATAATATTTACCTGTCTCTGAACCAGTATGACCTTGACAAAACACACCCCAGTGGATATATCAGTTTACCCGGCTCTAAAAATCAACATTGTGGTGGAAACCGACAACCAATTCCCCTTGTGAATCGTTTGTTATAAGCATTTCCATTTCCTGATCTATGTTCTTTGTGTCAATGTTTGGTGGCTGTCTGGCTGGGCCACTGTTCTTAATTATTGACACGCTGTTATTGGCATTTGTGGAATGCATCTCTCTGTATGGAACACTTTCAACCGCCAGCACCTGTTCCTTCTTTTACATTCACCAGGGTTACCTTTGACTAATAAAAACTAATAAACAGTTGCATAAAGCCCCCCACATCTGTTCAGTTTCCCCTGCTGCCTTCAATCACATATTGCCCTGGAGGGTTGGACAACTGGACCGAGCAGGTCAGAGCTATCTGCTCTGGGTTTGTGGGTAAGCTCTGGGTTTGTGAGTATGGAATGTGGTCTAATTAATTAATTAACAAAATATATATTGACTGGGGTTATGCACATTAATCTTCAGTGATTCATATGTCACTGATATTTGTTTCCTATTTGACAGCACAGCTAACACAAGGAAGTTATTGCATTTGGAGAGAGAGAGCGAGAGCAAGAGCGAGAGAAACCCCATGAAAACAGATAGAGAGAGAAACCCCATGAAAACAGATAGAGAGAGAAACCCCATGAAAACAGATAGAGAGAGAAACCCCATGAAAACAGATAGAGGTTGCTTGAATATATCATAGGTAGCCATGGAAACAGAAAGAGTTCTTTAGAAAAACAAGTTATAGAATGATTGCTTCTGAAATGTTTCCTTTTCAGCACTTAATATGTTAAACACGACAAATATGTCATACTCCTCCGAGGGTAACACTGCTGCTATTGGTTGCAGGACTGCGAACATGGGATGTGGAAGCGACTGGCTGCGATATCAACGAAGAACTGAAACAAATTGCCAACAGAGCCGCAGTGGGTGAGGAGGGCCCTAATGGTAGGTTCATGTTTGTGAGAGCATAGTTAATTTTTATGAATGCATGAATCAGACTCCGAAAAAACTTAACTACACGATGAATGTTATGCTTGAACTAAAAATATTTTTATTTCATTTACTACAAGTCTAGCTTTAAAGATATAAAGTCTTGATTATTTTTTATCTTGACTTGTGGGTTTATGAATATCGACATTGCCTTGTAAACGACCTTGCCTTGCAACGTAAACGTGCTATTCGAGTCAAAACATTCAAATTAAACAGCTAATGGTCACATTGTATTTAAAAATTGTGGTTCATTAAAACATACTAGAGCGGTGAAGATGTTAGAATAGATAATAGTTTATACTATATAGCATGATTTTACAATAAAAACTATCTGACTCTGTGCCTTTATGGGAGACATTCATGGTACATCTGTAATGTGTTTGTAAGCTGCAGAGACGGGGGTCTGTGTTTTAGATTTAACAAGATTGCCATCTCGAACAACAAGTTCCAGATGGCAAGTGGACAAGGAAGCCATTGGCTTATCGAGAGTCCAACAATTTTATCATCTATGTGTAGCCCGCTCTTATAAAATATCTGTCAATTCTATTGTTAAACATATTCACACTACTAGCATTAACACAATCATTTGGCAGTTTGTTCCATTCATTTATCACCCTCTGTGAGAAAGAGTACTTTCTCATGCCCAACCTACACTGCTCCTTAACTAATGCTGCTTTGTGTCCTCTGGTTCTACAGCCTTCTTTAAGTTTGAAGAACATATTCCTATCAACATCCTCATAACCATTCACTATTTTAAACACTTCTATTTGGTGTCCTCTTAGTTTCCTGGTCTCTAGTGTTGTCAAACCACATTGTAATAAGCGACTTTCGTAACTAAGGTCTCTCAATTCTGGAATCATTTTAGTTGCTCTTCATTGTATTCTTTCTAGCTTATCTATGTCTTTTTTACGATATGGCCTCCATGCTTGAATACAATATTCCAAATGTGGTCTAACTATTGCTTTGTACAAGGGTACAATTAGATGTTTCTCCTTATATGTGATAGTTCTCCTAATTAGCCCTAGAATTTGATTTCCTTTTGAAGCAGCAATTCCACATTGCTCTGAAACTTTCATGTCAGCACTAAATGTTACTTCTAAATCCTTTTCTTGTGTGGTTCTACCTAGTACAACATCCCCCATTTTATATTCCTCGTCCATATTTCCATGTCCTATGTGTATACATTTACACTTCCCAAAATTGAATAACATTTGCCATTTTTCTGACCATTTAACTAATTTTTCTAGATCATCCTGTAAACTTTGTTTATCTGTATCATTAGTAACCTTTCTGAATACTTTTGTGTCATCTGCAAATTTGAGTACTTTGCTAGATATGTCATCCTCCAAATCATTTATATATATTAAAAACAGTATAGGGCCTAATACTGATCCCTGTGGTACCCCACTCAAAACAGATTTCCAGTTTGAAATCTCACCATCTACTATTACTCTCTGTCTTCTGTGTGTAAGCCACTTTTCTATCCAGTTGATTACATCATTGCCTATACTATGGGCTTTTAGTTTAAGTAACAATCTTTGATGTGGCACTTTATCGAAAGCTTTCTGAAAATCTAAGTAGACAACATCCACTAGTGACCCGTCATCTACCCACTTTGTAATTTCTTCCAAAAAACATAAGAGATTGGTTAGACATGACCTTGCTTTTAGGAATCCATGTTGAGATGTATTTATTAATTTATGTTTTACAAGGAATTCCACCATGTGGTCTCTAATTAATGTTTCAAGTAATTTACATACAACTGATGTTAAACTCACTGGTCTATAATTTTCTGGCTTCTTCCTCGATCCCTTCTTAAATAGCAGCATAATGTTTGCTTCTTTCCATTCTGAAGGAACTATTCCTTCTTCTAGCGACAAGTTAAACAATTTTGCAAGTGGTGTACTAATTTGCTCAACAATTTCCTTAAGCAGTTTTGGTGGTATCCCATCAACTGCAGGTGATTTATTATCTTTCATCTTCTTAATTTTCTTTGCTATCATTTCAGGAGTTACAAATAACTGCCCTAAATGTTCTGATTTATTGCCCTCAAATTTAGTCAATGGAACTGGAAGTGAGCTGATATCTTCTGTGGTCAAAACTGAGCTGAAGTACTCATTCAGGACCTCTGCCATTTGGAACCCATCTGAAATTATGTTTTCACTGTTGTTTTCCAGTGGTCCGACCTTATCTCGAACTTTCTGTTTACTCCTTACATAAGCATAGAAACTCTTGCTGTAATTTTTTATATTACCTGCCAATTTTTTTTCAAAGGTTCTTTTAGATTTTCTAATTTCAGTTGTAGCTAGGTTAAGTGCCTCTTTGTAGTTTGTGTAGTCTTCTACATTTCCAGTGTGTTTATAGACCCTCCACAGCATCTGTTTGTGAGCAGTTTTTCTAATAGCCTCTTTTGACAGGTGTTTTTTCCTGGACCTTTTCCCTTGTTTTCTTAATGGAACAAATTTCTCAATAATGCCCTCAATCTCATATTTTAAACAAGTCCAGCATTCTGTTGCTGTCTTGTTCTTCAGCAAGTTATTCCAATCTATATTTGCTAGATATGTTTTCATCACTTTATATTTGCCTTTGTTGAAGTTCCTCCTCCATTGTTTTTTATATGTATTCCCTGTTTTTTCTTTTATATTAAAATGGATTTGGTTATGGTCACTTGAACCCAAAGGTTCGTGTACTTTAACATTGTCAACTAATTCATTTTGAGAAGAAAAAATTAAATCTAATATATTCCCACCTCTGGTTGGTTCCAAGACATGTTGAGTAAGGAAACAATTCTGTGTTAGAAGTAGAAACTGATGGTCGTCACCTCCAGCACTCTCTAATGATTCCCACTGTATATGGCCATGGTTAAAATCACCCATTATAACACATTCCCCCTTGCTCACCTCCCTTATCGCCTTTTGTAATTTTACATCTTCCTCTTGTCCTATGTTAGGACTACGACAAACTACTCCTATTGTTAATGTTGAGTTCCTGGTAACTATGTTACACCAAATTGCTTCCACACAATCTGCTTCACTTTTCAGCGTTACTTCATGTGCTTGGATAGATTCTTTAATATATAAAATTACTCCACCTCCCCTTCTTTCTCGTCTATCCTTCCTAAACATTACATAGCCTGTCAGTGCTAACTCAGCATCTACTATATCTTCATTTGCCCATGATTTTGTGATGCCTATTACATAAGGATCAATATCTGCTACAATAATGTCTAACTCACTTTTTTATTTACTATGCTCCTGACATTTAAGCATACACATTTAAGTTCATTGTCCGAAATTATTGGTGAACATTTCTTTGGATGTGTATTTGTAGTAGTACTCCTTTGAGTTTTCTCTGTCAGTTCCCCCTGCGCATCTAGTTTAAATAATTTATGGTACATGTGCCCTCGTCAACAACTCTGACAAACTCAAACCCAAGAACTGCAGCGCCCTTCCCTGTCAGATGAAGTCCATCTCTCATGAAAAAGTCATCTCTTCCCACAAAGTTTAACCACATGTCTACGAAACCTACTCCCTCCTCCATACATACCTTCCGTACTTGTGTGTTGATCGCCATCCTCCTACAGTTCCTATATTCCTCACCCCTGCATCCCATTATTGGTAATATCCCTGACAATACAATCTGTCCAACTCGTGCCTCTTTAAGTGTCAGTTTATGTGTCTTTTACCTGCTGCCTCTGTCTGTCCAGATTCGAGACCTGTGGATAGGCCTAGACTGGCATTATGGCATGTCTGCTGAGCTTCCTGTCCTTTTGTCATATATTGTTTACACATGACAAAATAATACCTGGCTATTGCCCATATCTCGACACTGGATCAGTCGCCTTCCTCATACATATGTGCACGAAAAAGGGTAGGAAATAAAAATTTGGGTCAATAGAAAACACATTGGCAATAAGAGTGTTGCTCTGAGAAATGGCTGTGATTAAGTTGGAGATGGCTGAAGTGATTAAATGGAAGAGGGCTGAAGTGATTAATGGGAGAGGGCCGAAGTGATTAATGGGAGAGGGATGACATGATTAGATGGGAAAGGGGTGAAGTGATTGGGAGAGAGAACAATAGATCAAAACCCTGAACAAAGGTAGCTGTCTAGATCGCCAAGCAATAAATATAAAATGATGGTTCGGGTAGCAAACTAAAAATATAAGGAAAGTTGGTAGGTGTTAACATTATGTTTACTTTTTTAATGTTTATTTTAGTTAGTCATGGAAGTTATAAAACTGTCATTTATTTACTGTTTTATTGGAGTTTGTTTATAGATTGGTGTTTCTGTTACATTTATGTTCACTAAGCATAGTTAAATTCAATTTGATGATTGAAATGTTTGTAACAATAAGTTAGCTGATAAAAAACAAAAAATCTTGTAAGGCCAAAGCTTAGACACTTTGTATGTTGGATTTCTGGAACAAGGCATACATGTTTTTAGTTTGACCCAAGAAAGAATTCACTAACGTCTTGTGCAATAATGTTACAATGCTGTGCAACTGAAATGTGTCAGAAGTACAATATAAAATGTTATGACCAAAACAATGTGGTTAATGAACGTAAACATGATTCGTGTAAGACTAAGAGAAAAACTTGACTTTTTTTGATGAATTTGAACCCCTTTGAATTAAAAATCCACAATGGGGTATCCTATTGCTAAGCTTCAGATAATAAGAGAATATTCAGATTTCATCACGGTGTTACAGCAAGGTGTGACACCCTCTTGTTGTGTGCAATTGTTTGCTTGTGACTAATTTCACCTGGTTTGAAGTTAGCTCTTTACAATGAAGCATTTTAGCACCACAGCCATGTTTACAAAGATGTCTTTTACCTATGTACTACAAGAGCTATCCACTTTGTTATCGACACAACTTCTTATATTTAGCATGTATCTGATGTCTTATGATATATACTCCAAAGACCCCTTTTTCAGGGCTATCATAGGACTTTTAGAACAAGTTTTGCAGATAGAGATCACCAACTAGATGAGTCCACACAGGTTTTTCCTATTTCCCTGTGTGGGATCTTTTACATCCTGTAGCGTATCTTCCGAAAGACGCAGGCAATGTGGCGTACATGAAATTGCCCGAGTTTCAAAACGGCAGCCAGTGGACTCGAACTGCGGTCCTTTCAGTTTACACAGCTACCAAGCCTTTGTTGAGATGGCCCCTCATAACCTGTTGTGAGACGGTCCCTCATTGTGAGATTCACCATGCAGACATGCCAGTTTTTCATCTATCCATATGTTGCATCAATCCTGGTTTCCTACAACATTGTGTGGCGGTGTTGGCCAGCTTCGCATTGCTGCAGAGGCCTGTGATGATTGCAGTGCATCAGCCACCTACCTCATGTCTGGCTGATTAAAGCAGAACCCACCAGCCAACATCCACTTACCTTTACCACCCTTCTGATAGCTGCCAACAAGGTGTGCCACAAATGATGCTGCTTCTAATGTGTACTACGGTGTAACAGTTTTGTATGGGGAAAACATTTCAAACAACCATGCATATGGGCTCAAATGTGAGGTTTGATGAGAAAACAACAGTGTTAAAATTTCATTAAAACCACTGATCTGATTTTATACAATTTTCACTGACCTATTTATCAGACAAGGTTTATTCCCTGAATTTGTTTAGCCTAACGAACCGGTTAGGGTCATTCTGTGTCAAATCGATCACTCAAAACATACCCGACTCCAATAATAATGTTCAGAGATACATTAAATTTAGTACATTCGGGTGACTTATCTTTGGTCTTTAGATCAGTAAATGCAACATTGCATTTCACTAGTTCACCTTTTTCAGATCACATAAAAAGCATGCTACAGTGCTATCTTATAATAAAATGAGTATACTTACATACTGTAGTGTCTCTCTTAACATATTCACATTCTTTGTAGGGCCTCATTTACTTTTTCTGTGTCCTTTTTGGATATCTTGTAGGTCCGACCAGTGTCAGTTGTTGGGTGTTGCCTGTACTAAATGTAATGTATCTCTGAACAGTATTATTTGCCCGTCCTAATAGGAAGGAACTCTTGTGCAATGGAATAGGTAGGATACTGTAAAAACTCTTGTGCAATGGAATAGGTAGGATACTGTAAAAACAAAAAATCGGAGGATACTTTTTTGGGTATCAAAGGTCATAGTATGATGAATATGTTATTTTTATTTACATGGCAAGTGCCATTTTACCATACAGGTATGCATCTGTTTACTGGCTTTCCAATGAAATCTGACTTTTCTAGCTTTATTAGCAGTGGAGTTATGGGCATTGATGTAATGGTCAATAAGCGAATCGGGTCAAAGTTCAGTGACCTATATCGCCAATAATATTTGACCTCATTTTTTTATTTGCAGTTTTAATGTTCTCATATGAGCCAACAACTGTGCTAAATTTCGTCAAAATATTGGAGTTGGTGATGCAAAAATGGCCAGTTTGACTAAATGGCCAGTTTTACTAAAATGTGATTTTGACTTGGTCAAAACGACTGCATTTTAGTCTGCTGACAATGGGTCGTTCAGTTACATGAGCCATGTCAGATTCGAGGCTTCTGTTATAGGGAAAACCCAGAATGGGCCCAAGTTTGTGAGTGTATAAATCCAGTCAAAGTTTCCTTTTTACACAGATAACTGATAATTTAGCTGCAGTTTGCAAGTTGAGAACATTCACCACTGATCATGAAATTCAGTGAAATTCATAGAGATGGTGAATTCTTCCAAGTGGACTTGTTTCGGGGAAAGCTCCCGCAAACCCACAAAGATACCCGCAACCAATAAGCAAATGCTCATATTTCGGGCATGCCACTAGGCACTATCAGAAATGTCCGCAATTGAAACAGACAGGCACCAAGCCATAGCTGAACCCTACTGGCAGCACTGATAGTAGTGCGCAGGTAAATAACTCAAGGAGTTCTTTCCTAATGCTGAGAATACACCTACCGACTAACGCCGACTCAACCATCGAGTTGGTAATCGGGGTCAGTTGGCCACTGCCAACACACGCCAACCAACTTGTAGCAAATCCGCGAAATTCATGCATGCGTGCCTCTTGCCTTTATTCGTTGCATGAATTTGTATTGCGATGAAATACAAGGTTCGCTTAAATTCTACAATGGGTGCAAATGTTTGTGATCACCGATTTAGCAAAGTGTTTTGATATGACTAGCATAAAACAACCATAAGCCATGAAATAATTGTTAGTAAACAGTGACCAGTGAAACACAAGTCACACGGGTATTTAGTTTCATAGAAACTGATTTAACAACCAAGAAGGTGAATGTTCAGTTTGTAGGTGTGTGCTTAGCAGTAGCCGTCTATAATGATGCTGAAACATTTGTCTTCCTGCTCCTAAAAGCAAAGGGGGTGGACATTATGTCTCTAAGCTGGAGTGGGTGTTTCTTAGGCCAGGTCACTGCATTCCTCAGTAAAACAAACAACTTTGATGGGCGTTGACTGGGGCCCACCGGAAGCCCACCTGAACACCTTGGCCTGCTGTAGCAGCTGCTATGTAGGCTCCAGTAACAGGCCCAATGTGATGTTTTTGAGCAATTAGAGCTGTTGCCCTTGCAGTAACATGACTTCTACTATGTGGTTCTACTTCTAGGGCATTCACTAGTGTTGTTGCTCCTGTCATAGTTGTGGGGCTAAAGTTCTGTTGTTGTTTGTAAATTTTTTCACAAGATTGAAACTAAAATAAAGTCCTGCTAAGTTACATCTGGATAACCTCTGTGATTTACAAGTCTTCAACTAATAGTAGGCATGATCTGTAAAATTCAACCATTTCTGCGGTTTGATGGCATTATTGAATGGGATATTTGGCTCTAAGACAATGTACTTTAAAACTACAGAATAAACAGATCCCAGATAGACGACAACATAGCAGTAACTAATGATCTCCCAAGCTTGGGCAGATGCTCTGGTGTGGGGGTGTGGGGGTGTGGAGGGGAACTAGGCTAGAAGGAAAGTGGCACGGAAGTTCCTGGAATGTTTTCACAAGTGTCAGATTAATTACAGGAACTGCAGTGCTTATCAAATGGCCTTCTGGTAATCACAGCAGATGCGCCCCAGGGCAAGGGTGAATGGGAACATTCATAGCTAGAGGGTCTTCATCTGACAGTCCCATAAAGCCACATTCCATGAACTGTTCACAGTATTCCTAGCTTCTGAACATGGCATAAGCCAGTCTGTATCTAGGTCACAATCAGGTCACTTGCATCACAGAGCCAGCTTACAGTAGGGTGTTTTGAATGGGGGGCAATGGTGAGGTGGGAGGGGGTAGTGTCAGGGCAGTGCAAGGGAGTAACTGTGCCAAAGCTGTGAGTAGTGCATGTAGATTCATGCACTATTGGCTATCCAAAGAATGCCATGCTTTTTTTCTGGACTTGCACATCTTGGTGTGATGGTGGTGGTGGGGGGTGATGGTGGTGGTGGGGGGTGGCGGTGGGGGGGTGGCGGTGGTGGAGGGGGGGTGATGCTAGTATACATGTGTAGAAGATAGGGATAGAAGTGTTTAGTACCAAAACAATCACACTATTCATTTTTAATGGGGGGTGATGCTAGTATACATGTGTAGAAGATAGGGATAGAAGTGTTTAGTACCAAAACAATCACACTATTCATTTTTAAAGGACATTTTAATGAGAACTATGTTTAAATAAATGTCTCGAAATGAAACAGATCAGTCAAATTATGCCATTCAGTTGAAAATCTAGCATTTTTATAACGACATTTTGTGTTATTTATGTACCATAATAACTCTTAACTCAATACTACAATGCTTCTTGTTTTATTGAAGAAATGGCACGGTCTTAGAAAGAAAGTATTTCTTCAGTAGTTCACAGAAATACAGTGAGTTCTTGAATATATGTATATCCTACTCAGCAAGAAATGTGTGTGACTCCTAGAGGTAATAATCTAACATCTTCAGACCTGGTAGTTCTGTGATGCCGACTCAGCGAGATCGTACTTGTTAGCCAAACTAAACCCAGCTGCAAGACGTTGGCCCTGTCCCAGTATCTGTCCGTATTTAGAGTTCATGCCCTCAAGGTATATTACTGCAGTGGGTGCCTCCGATTGCCCCTAGAACTAGCCTATGTAGTACATTCCATATACCAGGAAGGGACATCTTTTTGATGTATTACATTTATTGGCTAGCTCTGCACGGCATGCTGAACTAATTTGTCAGTTAAGCCACTGGCCCATGGCCAGTCACATTTCAAGGCTAGATGGCCCATCAGTTATAATAATTATAATTTGGGTGTATTGATATTCCTATGATAATTCTGTCACTAGGCATGCTGAACTTTTTTGTCAGTTTATCCACTGGCCCATGGCCAGTCGCATTTCTTGAGGGCCAGTAACATTTCAGGGCTAGATGGCCCATCAGTTATAATAATTATAATTTGGGTGTATTGATATTCCTATGATAATTCTGTCACTAGGCATGCTGAACTTTTTTGTCAGTTTATCCACTGGCCCATGGCCAGTCGCATTTCTTCAGGGCTACATGGCCCATCAGTTACAATAATTATAATTTGGGTGTATTGATATTCCTATGATAATTCTGTCACTATCTACAATTTGCTCATGTGCAAAGAAATGTGCATGTTTTGGTGCAGTTTACAAAATTAGATGTTGATGACATTTTGAAAAGGAGACATTTTGAAAATGAACAGTAATTACGAATTGACTTTGAAAAAAAAAAATTCTGAGAAAAGCCTCACCTCAAAAGCAGGTGTGAGAATCCATAAACAAATAATTATTACAGTCAACTTCACTGCCCAGAACAGAGGTGTACCATAGCCACTCTCAAGTTATCTATGTCTTTCATCCCAGTGGCTATCCTGACCAGAGCTCTGCCTTTATCTAGGTAAGATCAGATATCATTCCAACCTTGCTTGGAGCATGTTGTGCCCAGTTTGTGGAAAGCATTGGGTGGTAGCTGATGACATAGGGCTAGAATGTAGGAATCTAACATAGACCAGGGAGGGAGGCAAGTCTTGGGGAGGCAAGTCTTGGGGAAGCAAGTCTTGGGGAAGCAAGTCTTGGTGAAGCAAATCTTGGGAGGCAAGCCTTGGGGACTGCGCCAATAAGTTCTTCAACTCATGAGGCGCTGCTACTGTTTCATAATCTATACCTATGAAGTAATCTGCGTCCGTCCGTCCGTCCGTCCGTCCGTCCGTCCGTCCGTCCGTCCGTCCGTCCGTCCGTCCGTCCGTCCGTGTCTGTCCCCTCACACCTGTCCCCTCTGTCTGTCTGTCTGTCTGTCTGTCTGTCTGTCTGTCTGTCTGTCTGTCTGTCTGTCTGTCTGTCTGTCTGTCTGTCTGTCTGTCTGTCTGTCTGTCTGTCTGTCTGTCTGTCTGTCTGTCTGTCTGTCTGTCTGTCTGTCTGTCTGTCTGTCTGTCTGTCTGTCTGTCTGTCTGTCTGTCTGTCTGTCTGTCTGTCTGTCTGTCTGTCTGTCTGTCTGTCTGTCTGTCTGTCTGTCTGTCTGTCTGTCTGTCTGTCTGTCTGTCTGTCTGTCTGTCTGTCTGTCTGTCTGTCTGTCTGTCTGTCTGTCTGTCTGTCTGTCTGTCTGTCTTCTCACATCTCCGTTAGTTTCACAGGTATGATGCTGGAATTGTGTAAGTGTTTTAGAGGCCCATGGGGATGGTTCATACATAAGTCTCCGGGGGTGGAGATCTTATGAAGGAACTTATGTGGATGTTTGATGTACATTACATAATCTGGAACATAGTAGTTCATAGTTATGCACAATTGTTTGTGACACTATGCGTGTTTTCTAAGATTGTTCCGAGTTACGTGATCAAACGTCCCCATAAGTTCCTTTGTATGGTACGAACGCTTCATGAAACCGGCAGTGGTACATGATTTTTGGGACATGAAGTTGTATCGATCATTGCCATAGCTTTTGCCCTATAAAAACTTGATTCGCTACTTGGACACAATTTCCTTGAGGTCCCATAAAAGAATTGTCACATATATGCTGAGGTCTTGGCTTCTTTTTCACCACTTCAGTGGTGCTGGAGATGGCAGACACCAATCCAGCATCCAGGGATTGTTTCATTCACGAAGTCTCTGACCGCCATGTCATAATGTGCCATTTATTGTGGTATAGGGGGACTTATGGCCGTATTATAGGCGGCTTATTAGGCTTAACCACTTACTGCCTCATCAAGTCCTCCATAAACAGTACATATGAAGTCTACATGGAGACTTTTATATTATATTTTGATTTCTGTACATCAAATCAAACAGTCTCCAAATTACACCATGAGTTTAATAAGAAATACACAAAATATTTGTTGAGTGTTAGCGCAGTATTTTATGTCCCAAATACTCTTGAAATTATATCTCGTGAACATCATTGCAGCATATAGATTATTTGATGGAATGGGGAAAATCATACCATCAAATCACCAGCATGGTGTGTGCGTGCGTGCGTGCGTGCGTGCGTGCGTGCGTGCGTGCGTGCGTGTGTGCATGTGCAGTTATATAAGTGATTGTGCAGTGTACATAGCTAAGTAAGGGCCTAGGTGAAGATGAGTCATATTTTCCATGTGCTGGTCCCAACTTAGCTATGCTTACCGTGGCATGTTATAACCTTTCCACGGCGCTTTAGTAACCGCATGAATTAAAGTAGACAACGTGGTGTTGGCGTCAGTGCATAGACTCTGTCTCTTTGTGTGCCTATGAGGCATTAAACAGATTGACTAATCAATGAGCTCTCTTGTGGTTAAAAGGGGTGGCAGATGCTTCAAATTAAGTATTAATATTTGATGAATATATGGTGTTTTAGTCTACATTCTGATCATAATGACAGGAAGTACTAATAAAGTTTATAATTGTGCCTGATACTGTAGCCTCGTATAACTACAAGCAATCAGACTGTTGTAACAACAGTACATATATACCGCATGCATGCATGCTTGCCACGCACGCACACATGCACGTACAGGGTTACCCATGAAAAAAAAATGTTAAACAGATTCCACACGAGTTCAGTTTGTGTTCAGTGGAACAGGTCTGCCAAGAGTGAAATATAAAATACATAGGTTGGCTAGACATTTAATTTCTCCTAGGCATCTGTAAATGTCTGGTTTGAGGCACATTCCGAAACACATAAATAGTACTGTATGTGTAATATCAAAACAGATACATTTCAGACTGTGTCAAGCAGATTATATTATTTTGCTCTAGGAATCAACGAATCCCAGTTGCAATGTTCTCTTCCCTTTATCTCTGATATATCTGTGATTAACAAAAAATACACCACTTCATTGATTTTATTTAATATCATCACATCGCCAGCTTGACATTTTAAAAGCAGTGCTTCTAAAGAAGGTTGAAAACCACAATATATGACAATAGTGAAATTATGCATTACATTTGCAACAACAAATAGTATTTATATGCCAAACCTGGAACGTGAAAGAAAACAATGATTGAGTTAAAAACTGAAAGTATCAAATTGAAGGGGCGTTGTAGATTTTGAAGTAAAATGGCCTGTTTTGTTTCTTCAATGACCATGTACAGACTGCAACAACCCCGTTACATCGGCCTTCTCATCTCCATTTTGAAGCGCCTGCAAGCTGCTTCACATGGGTTCAATGATGTTATCTGTGCTCGCATGTGAATCAGTAACAAAGGGCATCAAATGCTGGTGGGTCACGCTAATGGGTGTCTACTCTAGCTGATTTACCTGCTCTAGTAATAACACGGAGAGCCAAAATTGGAATTTTCTGTGATGATCATGCACTATTGTTGACTTACGGTTCGTGCATGAAAATGCCATGAATATTGAATTGCATGCATTCTTTATTAAGGTTATTTTAACATTCCAGTTGGATGATTATATCTAGATTGATTTTCGTGGAATATTACTTGTGTTACTGTTGGCTAGACGATGCTATATTAGATGAGTCTGCACACAGGCAGCATACAACAAGCACCATATTTGGGTTCATTATAGTCAGGATTGTTTGATTTAAAACATTTGATTTAAATCATTGATTTACATCATGATTTAAATCACTCCAAAAAAAATCATTGATTTATGATTTTTTATTTCCGATTTTTTTTTTAATCGCTGATTTATATGAATTTAACACAAATAAATGTTTACAAGCATCGAGATCAACAAAGTTTTGTATGTTTTTTAATACAAAAGCACAATGGCGCACCCTTGTGTAGTTGTATTGTCACTAGATAGCCTGATAGTCAAATATTTTATGACATTGTGTATGTTTGAACTATTCCCTTTCTGAATGTAGTGAAGCCACACAAGCTTGTCTTCCAGAAGTATCTTTTCAAGTCAGAAGCCCTGAGTTAAAGTCCACTTAGAGCTTGTGCTAGTTGTTACCAATTCAGTATGTTGACTCAAGTGAGACAGTCTTGGTGACAATTGTTTAATACTGTACCAGTTTGCAGTCTGGTTGGAGACCCATAGAGTACACAGAGCCCTGGACAGGTGCTAATCCACCCTCTCAGCAAACAATAATTATCACTGCTACAGCCACAGACACACAGCTACAGGGGGTGAGGCCTTGTGGACATTGCCTAATGTCTTTATATAAGCAGGAATATGTTAAGACAAGTAACCAAATCGATTTGAATTGAAAGAGTTTATAAATATAAACATCTATATAAATGTCTATATACCAGATTTAAAAAAAATATATTTAAATTAAAAAAATCCTATTTTTTTATTTAAAAAATCATGATTGTTTCAACCCTGGTTATAGTTATAAACATAATCAGTTGTACCACACAAAGCTGTAATCACAATCTATATAATCGACCCATATAATTGATTATAGCCAAAGTAATATTTTTTATGCAATGGTGGTAATTTTACCTAAATGTTCAAACCACATTCTAACCACTAGTCCACTTGTCTAACTATAATATTCCCAAAAAAATTTCCAGGGTTCTAGTGCTTAAACATTTTTGTAATCATACCCAAAATCGTTGCATACAATCACACTACATGGCAGACTGCTATTTACAAAGCTACTGCGTCAAACGTCTGCTCAGCTAGGAATCTTCCTAAATGTTGCAACAGCCCTGGTGTCAGACAACATTGATGCAATGTTATTGCCATATTTGAAAAGTGTGATGTGTAATTCACATGCAATTTATCTTATCGTGTTCCCTGTCACTTGCCCAGTGTTCAATGTCACTAGGGGTTCCATTTGTACAAAATGCAATTTATGCCATTATTAAGCTACAGTAAGACCATGTTTACTGAAATGCCACATGACCTGGGTAATTATCCAAGTTGATGAGGTTTTCAAGTTAACAAGATGACGTGTATGTTATGTGCGTAAATTTTGATCTGTGGTTGGTTCAAATAAACGAGGGTTTAGACCTATGGGTGTCTGGTTAATGAGATGTTATTATAGGCTAAACGTGCAAATGAACGCGGTGAACCACACAATAAACATCGCCATGGCAGTAAGAAATGGACCTTTTTTATACTGATTTCTTATTGTGCCAGACTGTTGGAGCGAGAAGGCAGGACACTGTATTAGGTGGCTGCCTTATTTATGGATGCGCAGTCTCCTGCTGGATGTGTCTGGTGATGTCATACATGTTAATCAGGCTTGTGTCTGCAAATAGCAGGATGCCAGCTAGTGTAGGTGCTGTGACTGTGAGTCATTATCATGCAGTGATGTAATGCTCTGTGGTCTGCTGCCAGGCCACTGCTGCTGTCTAGTGGAATAGCAGGCATACAATGGGCAGTAATAACTAGAAATGTAGGGAAATAGCAATTGCAGGGTTTGTAATAACTACAGATGTCGGGAGTAATGATTGTTGGCACTGGTCTGTAATAACTACACATGTAGGGAAATGATGATTGCAGACAGTGGTCTGTGGTGACTAGAGATATAAAGAAAATAATAACGATTGTATAAAATTATCCAACATGAAATACTTGAACCAGGACACATGTTAATACTGCTGGTTCTTGATTAAGTGGTTAAGCAAATAATTACAAATCAAAGCACATCTGATCAGATGCAAAAGAATTGCAGTTTATTAAAACTGTACATCTTGGTTATTGCAGTGTTTATAATGTTCCATGTGGCCCAATAGTACTACAGATGCACAACATTTTAACAAGCACATATACCGGAATACTACCTAATAATACCTATTGTAAATTTATTCAATCTGTTGATAGCCAAAGCAAATAAATTATTATATTTATTGTTTCTCTCTAACAACATTGCATGCTGGAATAGGGCTTAACTCAAATGTGTTGAAAAATAAAAATTTTAATGTGATGTTATACCATTATATTTATGTCAATTGTATAGCGTGGTGTGACCGGTTGCCAGGAAAGTGTTACATTGAAGGCGAATGGGTGTTTCAGGTGAGCACAGCATCCTACACGAGTCGGAGAACCTGCTGGCTGAGGTACTCATCAACCCGACGCTGCAGACCGTCCTCGGCAGACTTCAAGTGTTCCTTCAGGCTGCTGCACCTCACCGCCATCTGGTGTTTGCTGGCCACACCGTCCAGGCCAGTGGTAGCTGGGTGCTACAAGATGGCCTGCTCAGCTTTGAGAAGTTCGCCTCGATCTTCCGCGAAGGTGATGTCGCAACGACGCTCGGCCAGCAGGCAGATGTCAGCACCTTCTGTCTGCACACAGCGGCAGAAGGGGAATGGTCAGCCAATCATGTTGCCAAGACCAGCTTCGGCAAACAGCTGCAAATACAGGTGAACGCTGCGCCGAAACTCGATGAGATCAACGGTGTCATCCAGTTCACGGCGTATGTGGCATCCTTTGTGCAGCCGCGGCCCGTCAAGCAGATCTTGCAGCCATCGAACATCGTTGGGAACATCCGCTTCACCCATCCCACCCTCTACATCTTCCCCGGGGGCCAGGGAGACTCAGCCCTGCTTGGGATCAGTGGCTTCAACCTGCTTGTCAACGGCGGATACATGCGCAAGGCGTGCTTCTGGGATTTCACACGCCATCTCGACCGTATTGACGCGATGTTGCTGACACACGTTGGTGAGGACAACCTGTTTGGCGTGAGCGGCGTGCTCGAGAGGAAGTCGCATGAGAATGTCCACCCCGAGATCGGATGTACATACTTCAACAGCGTGGAGAAACACGTGCCGAAGCACTCACCCAATGGAGACACAGAGCCGGAGAACCAGGGAGCACACAAACCTGCGAGTCTATTGGTGAACGTCATTAACGAGAGCAACCGCATCATTGAGAATCTAAGTAATCTCGGTCAGGGGCCGCACCCATGCGTTGGGGTCGTCTCGAGCAACACACTTCAGCCAGTGAACTTGTACCACAAAGTCGGGCACGGCTCACTAGACATGTACGTGCTGAATCCAATCACGGAGAGCCGCGAGCTGAAGGAGTTTGTCAGCCAGTGGCAGAAGAATGTTGCCAGTTTCTCCTCGGTGACAAAGTCGGGTGCAAAAGGTCATGGAATCCCCCTGCCCAACGCGACGTCTGTGTGTGCTCTGGTGGTTTGGCGGCCAGCGTGTGCTACAGAGAATATCACCCGAATCATGTTCCCCGGCAATAGTCCCCAGTACAAGGTGTTTGAGGGATTGGACAAACTGAAGCATCTCGACATCTTACAGCATGCAACGTGCACCGAAAAGTCCCGGCATTTGTCCACTATCAAGACAAAGGGGCGCCATCCAACCGCTGACCGGCCCACCAGAGGTCCATCACCTAGGGCGTCACTGCCACCGAAGATCGACAAGGAAGTGAAACCGGTCGCAGACAGGAAGACACAGAAAGTGCCGCTTGCTGCGAAGACGTCTGCTAGGGAGGTGAAGAACAACAACAAGAGAGCATCAACGGCATCAACGGCAAAGAGGAAGACTTCACCATCTGCATCGGCGAAGAGTGGGGGCAGTCCCAAAGACACCACTCCTACATCACCCCCTAAGAAAGCCCCCGCTGAGAACACAGAGAACAAAGAGTTGGGTGTTGCAGCGAAGGTAGGAGTGGCAACAGCAGAGGCGTGCCGTCACGAGATTGTGACAAAACCCGCTTCAGAGTTGGAGGCTGCTGTGCCACAGGAAGAGGCTTCAAAGCCTCAAGAGGCAGCCATGCCTGAGGACGAGATGGGCCAAGCAGATATGCCCGAGGCTGACCAGCGCGTGCCTGATGCCGTTGTGACGGGGCCCGACTCGCCCGAACCGCTGCCAGATCCAATGCAGTTTGATGCCGCTGCATTTGCCAGCCCAGCACAGGAAGAGGTAGCTGACACCAGCGTTGCCCCGGAGGTCATTGAAGCATCTCCACGAGATGCACTCATGCATGCTGATGAGGCTCAGTGCATGAATGAGAAGCAGTTATTTGGCAACAACTACGATGAAGAGAAGGACATAGACACGGCTGAAGAAGCTGCAGCCTTGGGCTTGACTCGTGGCTCTCCTGAGGAGATGGGCACCTACGACGCCACACAGGTGGATGACAGCTGTGTTGCCGCTGAGGTGCAGCAGCCATCATATGATAGGCAGGACCCTGCAGACATCCGTGCACCCTTGGCCCCCGAAGCTGACCAGGGAGTGTTTGGTGGGACTGCACCAGAAGGACTGCCCTCTCCCCACGAACCCGTCTACACCATGGAAGATGAACACAGTGCTGAGTTTGAAGAACAGGCACAGTTTGCAGCAAAGCAAGCAGAGATTGAAGAACAGGCACGGCTTGAAGAACAGGCACAATTTGAAGAACAGGCACGGCTAATGGAAGAGCAAGCCAAAATTGAAGAACAGGCACGTCTTGAAGAACAAGCACAATTTGAAAAACAGATGCGACTAATGGAAGAGCAAACCAGAATTCAACAACAGGAACGGCTTGAAGAACAAGCACTTTATGAAAAACAGGCACAGCTAATGGAAGAGCAAGCCAGACTTGAAGAACAGGCACGGATTGAAGAACAGGCACGACTATTCGAAGAGCAAGCCAGACTTGAAGAACAGTCACGGATTGAAGAACAGGCACGACTATTCGAAGAGCAAACCAGACTTGAAGAACAGGCAAGGATTGAAGAACAGGCACGACTATCTGAAGAGCAAGCCAGGCTTGAAGAACAGGCACAGTTTACAGCAGAGCAAGCCAGACTTGAAGAACAGGCACGACTATCTGAAGAGCAAGCCAGACTTGAAGAACAGGCACAGTTTATAGCAGAGCAAGCCAGACTTGATGAACAGGCACGGATTGAAGAACAGGCACGACTATTCGAAGAGCAAGCCAGACTTGAAGAACAGGCACAGTTTACAGCAGAGCAAGCCAGACTTGAAGAACAGGCACAGTTTGCAGCAGAGCAAGCCAGGCTTGAAGAAGAGGCACAGTTTACAGCAGAGCAAGCCAGACTTGAAGAACAAGCACAACTACTCGAAGAGCAAGCCAGACTTGAAGAACAAGCACAACTACTCGAAGAGCAAGCCAGACTTGAAGAACAGGCACAGTTTACAGCAGAGCAAGCCAGACTTGAAGAACAGGCACAGTTTACAGCAGAGCAAGCCAGACTTGAAGAACAGGCACAGTTTACAGCAGAGCAAGCCAGACTTGACGAACAGACACAGTTTACATCAGAGCAAGCCAGACTTGAAGAACAGGCACAGTTTACAGCAGAGCAAGCCAGACTTGAAGAACAGGCACAGTTTACAGGAGAGCAAGCCAGACTTGAAGAACAGGCACAGTTTACAGCAGAGCAAGCCAGACTTGAAGAACAGGCACAGTTTACAGCAGAGCAAGCCAGACTTGAAGAACAGGCACAGTTTACAGCAGAGCAAGCCAGACTTGAAGATCAGGCACAGTTTACAGGAGAGCAAGCCAGACTTGAAGAACAGGCACAGTTTACAGCAGAGCAAGCCAGACTTGAAGAACAGGCACAGTTTACAGCAGAGCAAGCCAGACTTGAAGATCAGGCACAGTTTACAGGAGAGCAAGCCAGACTTGAAGAACAGGCACAGTTTACAGCAGAGCAAGCCAGACTTGAAGAACAGGCACAGTTTACAGCAGAGCAAGCCAGACTTGAAGAACAGGCACAGTTTACATCAGAGCAAGCCAGACTTGAAGAACAGGCGCAGCTAATGGAAGAGCAAGCCAGATTTGAAAAACAGGCACAACTTGAACAGCAGTCACAGCTTGAAGAACAAGCACAGCTTGAAGAAGAGGCACGTCTTGAAGAACAGGCACATTTTGAAGAACAGGCACATTTTGAAGAACAGGCACACCTAATGGCAGAGAAAGCCAGACTTGAAGAAGAACCATCCCAGCTTTCCAGGCAGACAGAAGATGTAGATCATACTGCAGCTGCCCCTGACCTGGAACCCGAAACAACGATGAAAGAAGAAGACGACGGATTACTTGATGAACCCATCGAACCAGCAGCGATGGCCACGAATGCCCTGGACACTGCTCCAGGGTATGTACTGGATGCAGATTCTGATGACATGTCGATGTCGCCAAATGCTGTGTCACCACAACCCCAGTTGGACAGCAGTGGCGAGATGGAGATGAGGCAGGAGATGGAGACTGTGCCTGAAGAAGCCGCTGCAGCCGCGGTGCAGGAAACCCCGGCAGACGTTACACCCGTGGAAGCAGGGGAGCCCCAGACGGAGGCCGGCGCTGAAGACAGTGCCGTCAGTTCAGTGGCAGAGCAGGAGATCTTGCCGAGCAGCGAGTATGCCGCCGAACTGATCAAGTCCGGCGATGAAGCCGACTTCGAGTCGCATGTCGGTGCGGCGTCAGCGGACGACGTCGCCGGCAACACCCCTGACGTGGTTCCACAGGAGACGCCGTCCCCCGAAGTTAGTGCTGCCGCTGAGGAGGCTGTCAGCGACACCAGCCCTGTCGACCTGCTGGGGGACCTGGCACCACACCAGCAACAGACAAACCCATTCGACATGATGCCCGGTGACCTGACCGCCCGGTCAGGCGCAGACCAAGTGAATCCATTTGCAGGTGATGACGGGGGCTTCTTGACGCAGTCGCAACCGGACATTCCAGCTCGGTCAAGCCAAGGAGACGAGGCTCCCGCGGCGTGCACCAACCCCTTCGGCGACCCATTCAAGCCACCGAATGAGCACCGAGAAGAACTGCGTGATTCTCTCGAAAGAGAACAGAACGGAACTCTTGGATTCGACCCTCTCGAGTCCTGGGGACATCCGATGGGTCTACCGGCACCGGACAGGACCAGCATTGCCCCCAAAAAGAGCAGTTCCCGCAAGAGCACAGGCGGCCCAAAAACCACCACAGCCGAGAAGAAGGCACCAACCCCCGATGCAGCGGCCATCAAAAATAAATCTAGCACCTCCAAGACAAAGGTGACATCAACTCCGTCCAAGTCGCGAGTGCCCCCTAGTGGTGAAGACACAAAAAAGAACGCTGCGACAAAGCCGTCGGCGTCGGCGACAAGGATGAATAGGACGCCCGGCGCAAAGAAGGATAACTCTGCAGTGGACATTAACCAGAAGAAGAACGACAAGAACGGAAGCTCAACTACTACAAAGGATGCTGCCTCGGCACGCCGCAGGTCAAACATCACCCAGAAGACAGCACGCCCTGCCTCTGCACCGACCCTCCCAAAGGTGGACATCAGCACCAACCAGAAGACAGCCCAGAAGTCGGCGACGACCAGACGTCCAGCGTCATCGGTAGCAACGTCGACTCTTCGTACGACTGGCAACAAGTCGGCAAGGAGTGGGCCGCCAGTCGTGCCCGTCTACATGGACCTCACATACATCCCATGCCATGGAGACACACAGTACGTTGACAGCGATTTCTTCCGCAAGGTGCGTGCCCGCAACTACGTGTTGAGCACGCTCAATCCGAGTGTCGCGATACTGGACGCCCTATTGGAAGCCAAGCAGAGCTGGAGCAATGGAGACACAGAACCGAGCGAGGTGACCCTCATCCCGACGTACGAAAACGACACGCTTCGCCACTGGATGGCACTGCACCACGACGAGCTGGCCCAGCAGAAGATCACGGTGGCGCCGTCCGCCAGTCGCTGTACCATCCAGTTGCAGGACCACGAAGCGAGTTGTTCTGCATATCGCATCGAGTTCTGAGTGGTCGGCGTGTGAGGCAAGAGTAGGTCGCGACTGTCCTGCGATTTCTGCTATTGTTGTGCCACTTACTCCTGTCTCGACATGAAGTCTAACATTGGAAAACACACTGGTCAGCAGAGTGAAGTGGAACAATGCCATTGAAGAAGCCGTGCAAGGACGCGACACTGTTCTAAGCTGACATTACGTAGATGTCGTAGAACGCTTTGCCTTCAATATTGTGGGAAAAACCAACTAAAAAGTATGTGATTACTTAATTGTCTGTGCCGTGTCTCGTCGGGCTCTGTCTAAGTTGGTCTGCAGCACAAGACATTTCGCTGAACGATTCACAGCTTATCAAAACGGCGTTACTTGAAAGCGGTTGCGGTGCATTTATCGTTTTGATAGCGCTGTGTAAATAATTTATGATAACTATATTATCAAAACAGACGACGTAATAGCTAATAGCATGCCCAGTCATGGACGGACGGACTTCTTGGTAACGTTCTCGACTCTGATTCGGTTTATGTGTGCGGTTGTAACAAAACCAGGGCATTGGCACAACCTGGTTCATTAGTCACATGGTCTTGTGCGACCTGGGTCAAAATTCGGCAAAAAGCGGTTGAATTGGTTCGCATCTTTATACTATAACATAAGGCTAGTGATAATTTCGAGAGCCACCCGATCCAACGATCTAGGTCGATTGTTTCAATGATTTTAACAAAAGTATGCCTGCCCTCATTAAACTGACTGTGCATACTACTATTCACATTACACATTTGAGCATTAGCGAAGCTGATTTGCAATGGGCTAAATCAACCGAGGACCGAGTTTTAAGGTAGCTGTCTTCATCACCAGCTAAGCTTCATCCAACGTAGCCGAGGTTGACTTATTTAACCACAGCCAAGAATCTAATTCGTACCATACACAAGTGAAGCGGTATGTGTAGTTGTGTTCATGCAGCTGGCTACTACAAGTATTATTTTCTAGGAATCTAGTCATTTTTGACAAGTACTGTCTGTAAACCTTACACACACTACACTGGCTTGTGCTTGGTGTTGCATTCTCGAAGCATCATGCTGATATTGGTGACCGCTGTTGATTGTATTATATTAGTTGCAGGGAGAGGCGTTCGTCCCTTTGTTAGTGTGTCTTGATTTAAAAGCCAGCGAAGCGACGCTGGTGTGCTGCATATTAAGCTAACTTTCTGCCACGTGTGTCCGTTTTCACCATCTACTTATGGCAACTGCTTTTTTATTTACTTATACCCGAGCACGTAATGGTGTGTGTGTGACTCCCCGGTCATCTGCTTCGGAATGGAGATTAAGTCGATGATCGTCATTAGTAAAATCTTAATACCACACAGCAGAATGGCGAACGGCTTGACATGTTGCCGTGTCCTGTTTTTTTACGTGAACGTACCGCAGTAGAAGAAACAGTCATGATGTAATCTATAGCTTTGGTTTATGTATGCACTGTATGGTCACCCGTTGCCTACGTCTACACATTTGTGCTTCTTCCAGCACCAACAGAACCATCAGAACTATTCTATCTGTTCGCTCTGCCGAACTCATGGACATAAAACAACATATCACCATTCCACGCGAGGAGCTCGGTGCTGTGTTTGTCAGAAAAGTCATTTGTATTTTAGAGATAAGTATGCAGATGTAATATATTGGTGATAATATAAATCCACGTTGTAGAAATTTACAATGGCAAACAGCATAAAAACATGGGTGACCTCGTCGATTTGATAGCCCGTCATTTCAACAGGGGCTCACAAATAATGTCATGTGGCTGAGTGACACACTCTTGATCTATAATAATTGTCAATTACAAAACCTGTCCTCAAAAAATATTGATTTAAGGAATTGCTGTAACGATCTTACTCGCGCTGCAATTGCTGCAGGCACAGTTCTGTGATTCTGGAAGATAAGCAAATGTATGCTTTTTTGTAGTTTACATTGTTTATATCAATATTATCGACTGTTTGTTAGTAAAATTGTTTGCCTCTCAACCAGCCATGCCTTTAAATAAATGTATTGCCTACTGCTGAAGAACTTGTCTGTTCTCAATGTTCAACACATATATTGATTAAACCTACAGCATTTACGTAGTTGAGTTGTGGGAAAATAGTTGTTTTTTTAAATCTCTTAACTACCGTTGCTTTTAGAATATTGGTCATGTTTTATAGAATATTTGCGCTAACATATAAAATAGGTGGAACCTGTGTTGGTCAGTATACAGCCTGGGCTAATTTAGCTATTAATTAAATACAAAATGGAATTGCACATTTCATTTACTGTATATCAATTAGATTGAAACTGCAAATCCAGTGCAGGCACGACCATGCATATGTGCGAGCATGCATGCATGCATGTATATAAAGCATGTTATAAAATAATAAATAATTTAGGTAGAAGTTTATAATTGAAATATAAGTTTTTTTAGAAATGTACTATTAATTGAGGCATTTGTAGGAATCAGGAATTGTTTATTCGACAAGACATGTAACATAAATTCAGAAATACAAAAACATACTACGAATTTCTACAAAATGCATAAATTCACAAATATGAATGTTAATTGTATAGGTATGAAACGATGTCGGTCTGGGTGGGAGACTGCCACTAAGACCAAAATTTAGTCGCTAAAGTGACAGCCACCCAATAAAATTATAAATTAAACAAAAGAATTGAGTTAGGGATTAAAGACAAATAACTTGAACGTATTACATGAGTATATGCTTAAATAAAGTGTAAGAATAAGACAATATATAACATATATTATAATATGTGAGATGGTATGAAGAGGAATTCAGTTAGCAAACATTTAACAGCAGTTAGTTATCGTATAAGTGGCAAATATAACAATTCCGGATACTACAACTTGAGCTATATTGTGACAGAAAGAAATTCTTAGCATAGCAGCTGAAACCTTGCAATGAGTGAGACTGAATTTTATCTATGATCAAGGCGGGAGTGTTATTAATTACATGGGCAATACTAAACCTGAGTGATTTCCTGGCTAGTTCAGTATTCACTCTTTCAACATGTATGTCATGTCGATTTCTTGTGTAATGTGTATGAACATCCTCATTTTCTCTTATGCCTAACCTTGAAAAATATTCAGGTAAATTACAGTTTATGTATCTATGATAAAATTTAAGTTGTAACCTAATAACGTCTGACCATTAAAATGTTAAGATGTTTAAATAATGGCTCTGTATGTGCGTTATATCGTCTATAGGTCACTACTCTGATTGCTCTTTTTTTGGAGTTTTAAGATCATATCATGTTGAATCCCCCAAGAAACAAACAGTAATTTATATGAGGGAGTACAAGTGAGTTATATAGGTTTACTAAAACATGATGTGGTACAAATTGTTTAATTTTTCTTATAATGCCAATTGATCTTGAAATTTTACATGCTAGTTTATCAATATGATTTTCAATTCAGGTGTTTGTTTATCGTCAATCCTAAGAAGTTGAAGTTGTCAACACATTCTATAGGTGTGTCATTTATTTTAAGTTGCAATCTGGGAATTTCTTTTTGCAGGTGGTGAAAAATCATATATTTTGATTTGTTAGCATTTAATGAAAGTTTATTAACTTCCAACCATTCACTAATCTTTTGTAGTTCAACATCAATATTATTAAAGTTAGCAAGCTGCATATTCAAAGAGTCAAGTGTACTAGTGCACAACAGTACTATATAAAGTTGAGTCATCTGCATATAAAATGTATTCAAATAAATTACTTGCATTAGTAACATCATTTATATATATATATATTAAAAATAGTAGAGGGCCCGGTATATAACCTTGTGGAACACCAGTGGTTATAGGCAACATATCTGATTTGGTGTCATTTATTTCAACGAATTGTTTCCTGTTTGCTAAATAACTTTGAATAAGGTTATTTAAAAGTCCTTTACCACCATAGTATGACAATTTGTGTGTAAAATGCCATGGTTAAGAGTGTCAAAAGCTTTAGAAAGGTCTAAAAATATAGTAATAGGAATTTTACCTATATCCATCTGACATGCAAGTTTATCTATTAATTCAAGTGCAGCAAACTCTGTTGAATGTCCTTTCCTAAATCCATACCGACTTTTATAAAAAAAGTTTGTTATCGAAAAAACTGTAAAGTTGATAAAAAAATGTTTTTTCAAAAACTTTTGAGAAAGTAGTAGTAAGGAAATTGGCCTATAATTTGAGAAAAGTGTTTCCTTATCTTTTTAAAATATAGGAATGACTCGCTATTTTTAAGTTATCAGGAAATGTTCCATTAACAAGTCTGGTTTAGTATTAACTTTAGCGATTCAACTTCATGAATTTCAATAATTTAGTAGATATGCCATCATTGCCACTACTACATTTTGCATGAAGACGATCAATAACTTTTACTATGTCCATATTGTTTATTTCGTGAAATGTGAATACAGAGTCATGTTTAGTATTTAGGAAGTCTTTTAAATTTTTATTTCCAGACTTATTTATTTGATTTGCAAGTTCTGGCCCAATATTGGTAAAATATTCATTAAATTTATTCACAATAAAAAAATTATCAGACACCTGATTAGCATCAGCAGTAAAATAGTCTGGGAAAGTTCTCGTGTTTTGTGATTTATTTAATATCTCATTTAATGTGGACCACATTTTTCTTGAATCAGTCTTACATGCATTAAGACGTGATGCATAGTATTTGTTTGGCATGTCTTATAATTTTTTTCAATATAGTGTTATAATCATGTAGTTTATTTTTTATTGATAAATAATCCTGTGATTCATGTGATATTATTAGGAGTTGTTTATAAAGGTTGTCCCGATATTTTAAGGTAGCAAGGCACTCGATCCCAATGAACTTTTTTTTACTTCAATAGATATCAATCAACCTTATATGCCATTTGGAAGGGTATAAAATGCAAATTTAAATAAATGCAACATTTGCATAAATTATGCTAATTAGCATCCAATATGGCTGCCAAAGCTATAAAATCAGCCATTTTTTAAGACAGGATTTCTCCAAAACCTTTTACGTTATCACTCTGCAATTTTCACAGGTTCATTATAACATAATAGCACATGTCCTGATCAGAGGAAATCTTGAACAAGTATTTTGAAAATAATTGTCTTTTTTAAGTTTTTGTCATTTTCTGTCAGCTAATTATATATTCCTAGCAACAAAAGTACCACTTAGAATTGTTTTAAGAGAAAATCCCTAGATCATTCCTTAGGGATATATCTGTTGGTCTTGTGTTCCAAAAATGAGATTGATATCTCAAAAAATGAGTGAGTAAGGATGTCTCAAGTGATGCCCCATAGGCCAAAAATGTGTTTTTCGGAAAAATTACAAAAACTGAAACTCAATTAACTTTCACTTCATCTCACATTATGATATGCACAGCAGTGGTCCTATCACAAAGAAATACACCCAGTGTGCTCCAGTTTCATATAGATTGCCTTCTACTTCATCAGTTTTGTCATTGAAGCCCTTTTTAACTACTCGAATGTGCTTTCGCTTCGCCCTTCCTGCCTCGAACGACTTCCTCCCGGCACCGTCTAGTCTCTTCACGTCACTGGCAAGGGCAGACCTCAAAGTGAAATAGCCTGGGGACTAAACTCTTAAAACAGCAACATTTTCATCATTGAACTGTGCCACAGCACTGTACACTGCCTCTTCAAGTGTAAGTTTGCCTACAAACACCTCCTTGCTACATCTGTCCCAGATCAGTTTGTTGAGGCACTCATTATTATTCTGGGTCTTGCCATGTATACATTTACACAAGAGCCCTGGAGCATATCAATACTTGCATCCACAGAGAGATGTCAAATGGCTTACACTGACCAGGAGTAGTTCCAGTGGATGGAACAGTAACAAAACTCCCAAAGTAATATAGTAAATGAACTACAATGTTTACAAAGTGATATTTATGAAAATTAACACTAATTAAACTATATATTTAATTTAAATACTGCACCATTACATTTATCATAGCAAGCATATTGATGAATAAATCATATTGATGAATAAAACAGTTACACACACAGATCAGAGCCACAAAATTGGACCGAAATCGAAGGATTGGGGAAAAAATCAAGGTTCCCCAGGGTTGTATTTGGTTGCATTCTTGAGAGAACGCTGGGCGCACCCGGTCATTTTAAAACAAAAATTGGTCTGGTCATCGTCAATTTCTACTGGACTATCAGCAGACACCGTCTGTCCCAGCCATTGTCAAGCAGTGCATCCACCATGTTGCTGCTTCTTTCCTTTGGGATTGTGTAGATACTTAGCACTCTTGGTGGGTGCTTCGATGACATTCAAACATCTGTATTACACCAATGAACCACTGAATCTTGTAAACTGCTGCCACGTAGTTTCGTTCTCCCAATTCCACATTGTTTCCCTGTCCCTTTTCTCCCCTGTCCTGTTGGTTGCCTTCCCTGTTCTGTTTGCTGTCCACCCCTTCCTCTCCATTGTCTCTCCCATTTTACCTGATGTCTCTCCCTCCCTGCTCGGTGTCTTCCACATATCATGTCATGTGTTGGCCAAGATACCCATCAGTAACCGTGTTCACGAGGTTCTCTGCTGCCTTCTCAACTTTGCTGTGCACAGGCATCTAGCCATTATGTTCCAGGCAGACATTCTTTCTTGGCTGGCTTCAATCTTTGCTGACGCTGATGTGACACATCATCATCATCAATCCCGTAACCCATAGTGTCGTTGGGGCATCACCGATGACCTTTAAACCAGCTTTCTCCACTTCTTCCTGTCGTCTGCCACCCTTTGTGTCTCTGAGAAGTCCAAGCCTGCATTCTTTGATGTTGTCCTCCCACCTCTTCCTCTGTCTTCCTCGTCTTCTTGCTCCCCTAACGGTGCCTTGCAGGATGGTCTTTGTCATGCTCGTGAGACGTGCCCATACCATTTCAGCTTCTGTCTCTTTACCGTTGTTAGGAGATCCTCATAGGGCCCGATGGCTTGTGTGATTCTGTTATGGACCTCTTCGTTGGTTACATGGTCCTTGTACGAGATGCAAAGGATCTTTTGATAGCACCTCATTTCCATGGCTTGTACTCTTCTTTGTAGTTCGGCTGTAAAAGTCCATGTCTCACATGCGTATAGAAATATTGACACAGCAAGTGATCGCATCAGTCTGATTTGATGTGACACGCCCATTTTAATCCGTTTGTGCTTTGGTAAAGGTGCAATTTGTAAACGTGCCGTAATTACCTCCCCTGCCTTAGCAATAATGTCTGCCATCTTCTTTATTGTCCTGCTATGTAACATACGATGTTGGCGAGTGAAGAAATGGAACTATAAATATATAATTAGTAATTAATATACACAGAATGTTTATGGCCGATGGAATTCATAGTCAATAATGCCCCCACCCTATCC
Organism: Lamellibrachia columna; assembly: GCA_963662155.1. Classification (NCBI taxonomy): domain Eukaryota; kingdom Metazoa; phylum Annelida; class Polychaeta; order Sabellida; family Siboglinidae; genus Lamellibrachia; species Lamellibrachia columna. The sequence continues at coordinate 6,558,096 of OY759273.1, forward strand.
CAGCGTAGTATGTGCACATTCTTCGCTCTTTATTTTACAAACTACACCATTCTTATAATCACTCCCACTTTTATATGCTCCCTACAGATTTTTACCCGTTCTGTGCAATAATGAACCATTTTTTACTGCTAATTACACCCGTTATCTCTTGAGTTAGGCAACAGTGTTTAACTTACGAAATGAAAAATATATATATATATATATACACACCAACATTGGTTATTTCGGTATATCTCAGCTGCACTATTTATGTATTCTAACCACATAAATGAACGAATTCATCATGTAAAAGTAGACAAAAGATACTACGATAATATGCTACATATGAAAAAAAATAGACTCTTGTACACCCCGTAGTAAGTTTTAAAAGGCACCAGAAAAAACTAGAAATCTGAAATTTTAGTCAACGTGTTTGTACTGTTGAAATCAATGAAAGTTGAAGGTTCGGTCATAGTGACTGTGGTTTATGTCTGTGTACACTGGTCATACGTGTAAATGATTTAGAAGAAAAATCTGTGAAAAATGGCCAAAAGGACACTTTATTAAATTATACAGCGCAAGACTGATGTCTCACATATGGACAACTGTATATGGCGCGAAAGATCACAAAACCATACCTACACATACAAAACCATAGACAGCTTCTAAAAATGGTTTTTAATTAGGAGTATTGGAAAAACACATGTCAACTTTCATGGGATTAAACCATTTATATATTATGTATGTATATATATTACAATTTTATGATGTTGGGGGAAATAAACACCCATACAATGTTACATACACATCTTGATGTAGATACAAGCCTAGTGATGGAGTACTCTGTAACCGGGTATGATTTTGGGGTCATCTCAAAACATTTTGGGGTGACCCCCCCAACTACCTGCTTGTGTATTTCAGTAAGAGGTATTTGTTGGTTACAGCACATAACATTTCTGTTAGATTTTTATGAATTAAAAATTAGAAGTCAGATGGAAGCAGTGCTATACCGATCAAAAAAGGTTACGCCTTTAAATTTGGCATGAATATGTGTATGTCAGTCTTGTAAGGAAGTCTAAATATGTGTATGTCAGTCTTGTAAGGAAGTCTAAATTTGGTCTTCGTGTATGCTTGCTTGAAAATGAAGTGCTTGCATTGTTTGTGAAACTATTTTCTGACTTCAGTTCTAACTTAAAAAAATATTTTCCTTTACCATCAACAAATGTGCGTGGACGCGGCATTATATTTCAGTTAGAATAGAGCTACAAATTCAATGGTTGATCTTATTTTTCAATGTCAATCTGTATAATTTAATACTGGCAACAAATCCACGAAACAGTTAGTCAGTATGTGCAGAAATATTCATCACAACAATAAAATTCTGTAGGCAGTTGACAAATGTATCTGGTGTATTGCATTGCACAAATTCATCAATTCCTCAGAAAGAAGCTATTCGCAAAGAATGACAAAAATGCATATTCTGGGGAAATTGTAGTTAATCTTTTATTATAGTTACATATGATCAAACACGACGTACTCATATACTTGCTATATATATGAATAACACAGAGAGCAAGTCAACAAAATTGACGCCGTCATCAAACATCCAAGGTTATTAATACAATAGTAATTGTAGTGGTTTAAATGACCGCTACTGCTAACGACTATACACATTGTTATTAATACAATAAAGAAACGAAGCAGCAGCAGCAGCAGCAGCAGCGCCCAGCCAGAAATAGACACTGGTAGCAGTAGCTGTAATTCAAACATCAGTCTCACCACGTTAGACGAAGACAATGACAAAAATATCTATTAAACTGTACACGATACCATCTAAATACAACTGAAACACATTTGTAAGTGCGACAAATACATCCCATGCAGTTTCCTCTTTTTGTACATACGTTTTGCTCTGGAAAAAACACCCCATTTCAGTTTGGCCGACAGTCAACTAACAGCAAATCTGAGAAATGTTTAACTTTAATAAAACAGCACTGTCACCATAAGCATCCAACATTGATAACAAGTTAACCTGATCCATCGTTGCCGACCAGCTAGCAGCAGTCATTGCAGGGATAAAAGTCCGTATCAGCCAGTGCGTGACCGCTAACTTGTCTTGCATCAGATTGTGACACAAGCCATAGCTAGCAGTCACAGCTAGACAGTGTCAAAATAAGACACTTGTCAGTGTATGTCAAATAAAACACTTGTTGACATGACTGACGGATGGTTGCAGACAACTGATGCAGTAAGCTCAGTTATACTCCCACGAGACACTATGCTGATCAACACAGAAACATGCAACCCTAGCAGGCTACAAGCAATGTGCCTTCACACAGGCTCTTGTTCCGACATCTTTCGTTACACAAACAACCACACAAGACTGACTACAGGTCTTACACAAAGAAGAAGGCGGGTACCAAGACAGAAGGGTTACTGATGCAGTTTCCATGACAACAGCCTAGTTGCCACCCCAGTAGCCAGTGCTGTAGCTCTTACTGACACCAGGCTTCGGCTGTGTGGCAGACTGCTGTGAATTGCGACTGCTGCCACCTGTCGAGTCCTGCAAGAAAGACACACTTCTATCACTGAGTGTTAAGCACAGGTTCGTTGGAACGGCAAGTCTACTAGACTATTAAGCTGTTATTGCTGACAGTGTGACAACTGTTGAAAGTTTAATAAAAATGTAATAATTTTTTTTTTTAGGTATTCATATAACACACAAATAACGCATATATATATATATAAACATAGACGTACACACAAGACCCTTGTACATACATACATGTACATACACACACTTGTACTCAAACTTACAGATCTATATACACATATAATAAAACTTCTACAGCACTTTAATCCTCAGGTACCTGAGCATGCACGCACGCACGCACGCACGCACGCATGCATGCACGCACGCACAAGCACATAAGCTAGATGAGCATACAGAGCATCACAACTGCCTCACCTGCTGCATGTGATGGTGCAGCATCTGAGAGTGCTGTTGTGGGGGCATCATGGGCATATAGGCAGGGGCACCGTAGCCAGTGGGGGCACCGAGCGGAGCAGCCTGGGAACCGGTCGCTAGGGGTAGGTTGAATGGGGGCGGGGTGCCCGCATGGAACCCTGGCTTGTCGTACGGCTATAAATACATCATACATCAATGACAATAATCTTGTCATCTCAAATGCAACATAAAACAACATAAAAAAGTTGGTTTCATTATTATATCTCAAATGCTGTTTGTATTACAGATGTGGTTTTTGTCAGGTAATAAAGGTATTCATATTTGTAAAAGTTAATGAGAATGTATTTACCGTACAGGGTTGTTTCATGTATATCAGTTAGATACGATATGATGGATGTCCAGGACATAACGATGCGACGCCATCACTGGGTTAAAGCTGCCTCCTCAATTCATTTAGCACATCACGAATCAGGTTCAGTGATGTTCATATCTAAATCTGTAGTGTGTGAATAGTTGAAGTAATATGTACTGTGTGAACAGTTGAATATGTAGTGTGTGAATAGTTGAAGTAATATATACTGTGTGAACAGTTGAATATGCAGTGTGTGAATAGTTTAAGTAACATGTAGTGTGTGAATAGTTTAAGTAATATGCAGTGTGTGTGTGTGTGTGTGTGTGTGTGTGTGTGTGTGTGTGTGTGTGTGTGTGTGTGTGTGTGTGTGTGTGTGTGTGTGTGTGTGTGTGTGTGTGTGTGTGTGTGTGTGTGTGTGTGTGTGTGTGTAACAGTTTAAGTAACATGTAGTGTGTGAATAGTTTAAGTAATATGCAGTGTGTGAATAGTTAAGTAATATGCGCAGTCGGTTTAATAAAGGAATGCAAACTTCGGTCAAAATCACCAAAAGAATTGAATGTGATCATCAAATCAGATAACTTGTAAAAACTTATAGCATTGCTATAGTATACATCAGTGGGCTTAATTTTTTTGCAAGTGAAAAATCTAATTGAGGAGGAGGCAGCTTTAATAGGATTGTGTGAATAGAAGCGTAGTCGACAGAGGAGGCAGGTCAACCTTACCTGGGTGTGTCCCTTGTTGTAACCTGATCCTGCACCTCCGATGTCTGGTGTCGATGACGTCACTAAAACACACAGAAAACATTCGTCTCACATACAATATATACACAACTCCATATTCACCCAATTACCCCTTTTCAACGAGCTTTGCTTTGCAGAGTATTTCCTAATCCAACCTATCCTAATGTAACAATGGCCAGCATTTCCTAAGGTGGTTGGGACAGCAATTCTTTGTTTGTGTTAAATTGTGTAGTTTCAATAGAAGATAAATTAACCGATCTTCCGAGACTGTAGTTGAAATACTACGTAATATCTCAGATGAATAAAACTTTTTAGTTTTATATTTCTTTGATGACATTTCATGATTTTGAAAACACTTGTAACTATGACAACAAAATGTCACGTTCATTTTATTTTGAGAAACATCAAAGAAAAGAAAAAATATACATATAACTCTATGTCGGCGTCATTGATAAGAAGCCCCAGAAAGAAGTTACAATAAAGTTGAATGACAGCCAACAGTAATAGTAGATTTTTAAGACAACTCCTTTTCCAATTGTTGTATGCTGCCTTCAAATTGTGGACCTCACCACTGAAACCCCAACATTCCTGCCGTGAATATGTATTAATTTCTGAATGTGCAAAGCCACAGAACATGCTAGTTAAAGAGATAATCAAACAATAAAATGATGCTCCCAAACATTAAAACTCCATTCTCAGCTGATTTAGCATATCACAAATCCGGTTTGTTGATGTCCTAATGAACTACATATAATAGTTATACAAACAAGCTAGCATGTCGTAGTGGTTACTAGGTAAGTCTGAATTTTCACAAAATGAATTTTGAAATGAGACCTTTAATACAGCTACACTGTTATGGAGCTATGACAAAGCTACACTGTTACTGAGCTACGAAACAGCTACACTGTTACTGAGCTATGAGAAAGCTACACTGTTACTGAGCTATGAGACAGCTACACTGTTACTGAGCTATGAGACAGCTACACTGTTACTGAGCTATGAGACAGCTACACTGTTAGTCAGCTATGAGACAGCTACACTGTTACTCAGCTATGAGACAGCTACACTGTTAGTCAGCTATGAGACAGCTACACTGTTACTCAGCTATGAGACAGCTACACTGTTACTGAGCTATGAGACAGCTACACTGTTACTCAGCTATGAGAAAGCTACACTGTTACTCAGCTATGAGACAGCTACACTGTTACTCAGCTATGAGACATCTACACTGTTACTGAGCTATGAGACAGCTACACTGTTACTGAGCTATGAGACAGCTACACTGTTACTGAGCTATGAGACAGCTACACTGTTACTGAGCTATGAGACAGCTACACTGTTACTGAGCTATGAGACAGCTACACTTTTATTGAGCTATGAGACAGCTACACTGTTACTGAGCTATGAGACAGCTACACTGTTACTGAGCTATGAGACAGCTACACTGTTACTGACCTATGAGACAGCTACACTGTTACTGAGCTATGAGACATCTACACTGTTACCCAGCTATGAGACAGCTACACTGTTACTCAGCTATAAGACAGCTACACCGTTACTCAGCTATGAGACAGCTACACCGTTACTCAGCTATGAGGACTCACATGAGCCAACCCCGGATGCCTTGCTCTGACCCTGTGACACACCACTGCTATACGCCTTGTTGAAGTCTGCCGTCTGCCCAGCCAGGTCATCATAGCCTATAAACAGCGCAACATAGCTCCTGCAAATGCCCCATCATAAGTGCTTCTCAACCCGTGTTAATTTAAAACATGTAGCAAATTTGGAAAAAAATCCATTTTTCACACACCAGTGTTTTCATCTTCAGTGGCATCAAAACTCACTCAATAAAAATACAATAAACCCAAAACTACTTCAGTAAAACATTGTAGACATTTATTTTTAAATGCTACCACACCAAATCAAGTGACAGATTGTGTGATTATATCCCTTAGCACATTAATTTGCCGGATTACCCCATAAATGCTGCTGAAGAATACTTATTGGGGGTGATAATGGTTTACCCCTAACACACCTGCATTCACCAGCAAGTAAAGCCAAATTATTGTTAAAAAAATGTAGCACAGTGTAAATGTAATTATTAAATATAATATAAATAAATATTGTTACCTTTTACAATTAAATGCAGTTTGTGGAATGTAAATTACTCAAAACAATAACAACTAGGCTAGTATCATGAACTATGACCTGGTTAATTAAGTAGCGTGTAAGACTTACCTGCGCCATATGCATGGGAACCGTACACGCCTGGCTTCTGGAACTGTGGGGCGGCAGTGGTGCCACCGTGCGTCGCGTTAGTCACTGACGGTACCTGACATCAACACCAGGTGTCAGTAAAGCATTCAACATATTATCTGCATCTCCAACAATCACTGCCTGTGGAGCTTTACATAGTGCTGACATGTGTCTCAACACCAACTTTACATAGTGCTGACATGTGTCTCAACACCAATTTTACATAGTGCTGACATGTGTCTCAACACCAACTCTGACAGCAACTCATTATCTGATGCCATTATAAAAAGGGACATTCTGCTTGTCCGAGCAGATTATCACTTGTCTCGGACAAACGGACAAGCATTATTTCGAATGCTGCTTCAGTGATCACAAGATGCTTAGGCATGGCGTATGTGGCATCACAGAATGTTGCAATGTACCTATATTATGTATGAGGTTATTATGGAGGGTCATATCCCCATAGCATAGCATATTGACCCGGGTCATATTCCTATGGCGTAGTATAGTGACCAGAGTTATACTATGAAGAGGAAACCTACCAATATACTTAAATGAAACACCTGTTATCATGATTTTTTATTTCTTTCATTAATATTCTACAAAATCATCCACATTGCACATATTAAATAGCATTTTTGAAATGAAGGTTTGCCCGGGGGTCATATTCCCGGGGGTCATATTCCCATGGCATTATATATTGGTCCTGGTCATACTTTAGCGACTACCTATCAATACAGTTAAACGAAACACTTGTTATGACTTTGATTTGATAAAAAAAATATTGACTCGGTCATATCCCCATGGCATAGTGTATACTGAACTGGATCTCTATATTATGTCATGGGGATATGACCCACGTCAACTTATAAATTTGATGAAAAAAGTTGCGATTTTTGTTATCCCTTTAAATAGTATTCTACTAATTCATACACATACCTGGAAGTGCACTTTGAAATAAATGCAGAAACAAACGTCATTGTCATAACAGATACACTACTGCAGACACTTGATTAAACTCCGAAAATTGGTTAAAAATAATCTTCTGTGTTCTTGATTGTACACACATTGTGAACACATTGTTAATGATGATTTTTTTGGAAAATGCTTAATCCTAAAAAAAATTTTTTTTTTAAACCCACAAAAAAACCCTATCATGTTGGTGGATGCGGTGGGTGTATTACTTTTCATCTGAGTGACGTGTTAAATGACCTTGCAATATGAAAACTAAAATATTCTAGTATTTCGAAATGATGATTAGCCTGGGGGGTTATATCCCCATGGCATAGTATATTGACATTGGTCAAAATACTATGCTATGGTGATATGAACTGGGTCAACCTACCAATGTGATGGAAACAAACATTTATTTTCATGATTTTTTATTGCTTTCATTAATATTCTACTATTTCATATGCATCTGCATGTTGAAATGAATGCAGAAATAAGTGTCATTGGGGGGGGGGGAGTCATTTCCCTAGAGGGTGCGTCACTTTCCCATAGGGGAAAGTCTATGGTACAGTGACCTGCGGGTCAATGTACTATATGGTATTTTGACCCACGGGTTGCCTTACCGAGTCGCAATACCATGACACCGGATATGACAGGCTAGAGTAGAGGGTAGGTGACAGGATTGCCTCACCTGGAACAACGTGGGTTGGTAAGGGTAGCCGCTATGAAGCAGACCACCGGGGGCGTAGTAGTTGTAATACCCCGGGGGTATGGTTGGGTTGAGGAAGGGTTGTTGCTGTTGTTGTTGCTGGTGGGATGACGTCTGCTGTGATGACTGACTGACTGGAGACGGGGCATCGACACGACCCAGTTTACCCGCGTCACCAACTGAAACATACACGGTCACCGTAAGACACTATGTCAATGGCATCACCAATCAACAAAGGAAGTGTCACTGATAAGGGCAAATTGTAGAACGCTCGAAACACCCCCATGGCTGATGTGTTCATTCCAACAGCAACTTGACTTCTCTGGGAAGCATTCAGCCACATGACAATTACTGCACAAAGACTATTCGTTGATATATCCACAACTGTCTATAGCCAGGTAGTCATTTACAGAAGTGAGTGAACCAAGGCAACAGGTGATCACCAACATGTCGCCAATCACAGGTGTCACAAAGCAAACAAATACTAACTCATTTTGCCAAATTAGGTCATTTGTATATTTGCATCTTTTGAAAAGGGACATGAATCACAACAGAGTTCAGGCACATCATATCTGCAGTAAGAAGTTAAATCACGCCTGAATCAAACCATAATACAGTCGCGTCTCGTTATTACGCGCCCCGTTATTACGCGGATTTGGATATAACGCGGTTGGTCGTGGACCCCGATTTTTTGCCGCCAGGGGAAAATGCCAAATGGGCCTGCTTAAACCTACTTAGAATTATTTTCAAAAAACATTAGGCGAACAATGTCAAAAGAACGAGTATCAACGTGTTGTTTGTTTTTGCGCTGTCGCTGGCTTCGATTCGACGTTTTATAAATTGCAATCGAGATTCACAAATACGCCTCGCGTAAGAATCAGATCAACCGTTTTAAATGCATTTAGCATGCAATACCAACATAACACTTGGGTGAAATGACATGCTTCCATTACATCGTAAATTTAATCATTTTCGCAACTCCGACTACCGCGTTATAACGAGGCTCAACTGTATGGCTGAGGAGAACAACCCTACACAGATTGGGGGTAGAATACATGGGTTTAATCCTACATACCCATGCTAAACTAACTACAGAGTACTATTTTCACTACACTACGAGTTTAGTGGAGATACTACGATTCCAAAAGAAACATCTAGACAATGAAATAATAATAAAATTTATGACAATATAAAATTTAAGTATTTCTCACATGCAAACTTGTCTGTCTAAAGCGGTGAACACACCTGTCCGCTTCCGTCGTCCATTGTTTAAACACAGACCGGCCGCAAACATCTCCTCTTCCATACAAATCGGTCTGTGTGCGGTCGACTTGTGCAGAAGCAGATGACATATGCGACTGGTCTGGGTTATTTAATTAAAAAAGGTTGCCAGTGACGGAAGCGGAGGGGTGCATTCGACACATTACCCAGTACCCCTCTAGTGAAACGTGACTGGTTGAGTACGTCATCGTAACCAGAAATGTGTAGCAATCGTGCAAAAACATGCCCTATTCCAGGAAGTAAACATGAAATGTTGCCAGTTATCCACCAGCGCTGTACTACAGTAACCCAGAACTCCAAACAAATGATATGGTATGTCATTTTGGTGTTATGTATTTATTACGTACGTACACATAAAGCAATGCATGCTGAGGGGCCACCTCAATCACTGATGTTTGATAGTAAAACAGAACCATGTCATTTAACCTCACCACCCTCCCATGTGAAACTTTTAATTACATTGACCTATGAATACGCGTGACAATTTCTACGTCCTTTATGCTGTAAACAATGCACCCTGTTCATATTCAGCCACGCAAAACTGCCTGCATGCATGAACAGCGATCTGATAAATTTTTTTTAAATACATCAATGTAGGACGTTAACGGGAGACTCGGGTCGGATTTGACGGATTTTTGACAAAATGAATTTCGAGTTGTTGCTATTTCCGTGTATAAATATTATTCAACTTGCCATTCATGTAAGTTGCACTGTCGAAATAAACACGTTTCTGTCATAAAACGTGTCTTTTGTATGATGCCTATCATTGCTAAGTCTTTGTTTATGTCAAATGAACCGAGACTAATGGGACATTAGGTGATTTTCCGCGAGCCATTGCATGCCGGAAAACGCTGCCATTCCAACATGGCGCATATCACGGGAAAGCCCCATTTTCGCTCTGTATGATGGTACAAACAGTTTTAAAATGTGCCCGGAGGTATCCGAGTAATTCCGACTATAAATGACCGCCTCTGAACCATCTCGGTGACAAAGGAATGGGGAATGCCACGACGATTCGCCGGACATCACCACGTGATGTCGGATTCCCTCAAATCAAGCGCTCTAATTGGTTGTAATACTAATTTCCATCCTCTGACGTCAGCTTGAAATACCAGCTACGTTCGATTCGATCGACTTTTTTGTCCCATGAGTTTCGTTCATTTATATCGCTTTGTAAAACGACATTATGCCGTTTGGTCGAAAGCGAGTGGGCGGTTACGGTACTGGGAGGCAGCGAAAGTTTGCATCGTTGCAGTTAGCGCGCGATGTGAAGGCATCGAGAGTTGAATTCGCCAATGAACCTGCGGCGACAACTTCGTCTTCTTCGACCATCACCGTCCATGGTGCCAGCGAGAATGGCACGCAGTGTAAGTTTAATTCTGATATTTCATATGTTCACTTGTGTTTTATCCAAACATCGCCTTTGTGGCATAACTATTACTGTATAAACGATTTGACGCTGATCTAGTTCATGCTGTTGATGTTCGTGGTTGTGTTGACATTCAGGCCCAGGGGCCATCCAGGCACATCAGAAGCAGAGTTGTAACTATGGTTTATTATATTACTAGAATTTGCCCTGGTAATTATCGTATACATAGCCTATATACACACACGCCCGCGGGTGTGTGTGTATAATATGGCAATGCCAATAAAATAAATTGCATTCAATGCCATACCCCTGCATACGTAGTAAGGGGGGGGGGCTTTTGTTGTTGAACATGTCTTGGATACTTTTTGTTCATGAAATACATTTATATTGTGTATTTTTTCCAGGCATCAAGGCGGTCATCAACAGTACCAGCTGATCCGTCTCGGAGACTGTCTGTCACTGAACGGAAGTTTGGTTATGCAGATCTTCTGGAGGAGATAGGTGTCCCGCGATTCCTGGTTGAGGATGAGACAGATGCTGATGGAGATCTTTCAACAGTACTTGTACGCTGTGCCGTGTTGCCATCACTTGTTGCGAACCTGCTATGCACGTTGTGTAGGAAGCATACACTCTCCACCCCAGCTGTCGACCGCACCGCACCCTCGGCATGGTGTGTGGCCTCGAGACTTTCTGCACCAGTTGCGACAAGGTCATCAATGCAACTCTGTCATCAGACTGTATCGATGGGACTCAGGCGACGAATGTCCCATTTGTCGTGGTGAGATCAGCTGTGTCGGCAACGATGGACATGGGTGTCGGGTACTCGGGACTTGTGTGAAATTTATTTTACAATGCCAATGACTCTTAACTTTGCCTTTTGATAGATTATACATTCAGTAATATGTATGCAAAGTTTCAATCATCTAGGTTGCTTTTCAGATGTTGAAATGTATGTGCCAATGTACATAAACTTTGAACACGATTTTCTCAAAAACATGTTTTCCCTCACACCTACTGCCTCCCGTGTCACTTATCTCTGCTATTGTTTGACAGAATTACTTGAAACTTTCTACAGTGTTTCTTGATAGTATGCTCTTGAAAACTATGTAGTAACTTTTTAGAAAACATTATTTATATTTTATATAATGAACCATCAATGTAAAATTTCATGATGAAAAAATACATTCAAATGTAAAAAAATCATGAAAACAAGTTTTTTGAAAACTTGGAAAGTCAACTGACTGTTTTCATTGGGATTATGTGGAGTAACTACACACCAAATTTGAGTCCTCTAAATCCAATGGTTACTGATATAAGTCACACGCAACATTCAATCCAAGATGGCTGCATACCGTGGGAAAATATGTATGAAACTTTCTGAAAAAAATTCACAGCATTACTCTTACCTGGACTTGCAATCTATGAAAGTTTCAGCTCTGTAGGTTCAGTGATAATGAAATAAGAAAATAAAATGCGTTTAGACCCAAGCGACGCCTTAACTGAAACAGGCGCTAATTCACCCCGCCCACAAACCATTTTTTTAGTATTAAACATCAGTGTCTTGAAATGACCCCTTTGTGGACAACACGTAGACAACGCAGCAGCGTGTGAGTGGTGTACTTACTTGTGTACGGTGGTACTGCCGACAGTCCGGTGTGGTCGCGAGCAGCTGTTAGGGTGGTGGGTGGCTGCAATGGCATGTCATAGTAACCAGGCTGTAAGAAAGTACGCACAATGCATGCAGTCAATTGAACTACACTGCCGTTGGTCCACTCGGACTAGTGCGCCGCTTCTTTACCCCACCCCCAGGGTTGGGGCAATTACAACAGTAATCATAATTGTAACTGATTACATGATGTAATCGAGAAAAAAAAAACAGTAAATGGGGTCATTTCCATTTGTGTTTAGTAATTACTCTGCGTAAATAGTTATGACCGATGATTTTTAAACACATTGTAATTTGATCAAAATGTACACGTTACTTCGTACCAATCATGTCGAGACGTTAAATCTGAATCCTAGTAGAGGCACGGATAATGTCATAGTCCAATAATTGCATTTCTGTAATTAGAACTTAAGTCTCATTGTTTGGTCAGTGTAGCTGTAATGTAAATGTTCTGGGGGGCCACAATTGTAACCAAGAGATTCTGTAATTGGATCCACCCAAGCTATCGATATCAGTGGCACATAACGAGTATCATTACACTTGGTGTACGGTACAGCTTCATACAAAATAATTCGCTTGCACACACTACCTGACCGGACCAATGATAACAAATTGTAACCTGGACAGTTATCATCGTAAGACAGGTTTTCATTAATCAGGTGTTAACAGGAATACCACAGATATGTTGAGGTACTTACTCGTCAGGCAATTCAGAAGAGGCAAACAAAACAGTTTTTTGCGCGATGCCTAACATTAATACTTCCTGATTGCAAGATGAAGTTGAAGTTATGATAATGAAATGAGCTTTGACAATAGAAAAGGCTAGGGGAGAGTTGAGGACACGACTTACCACTCCTGATAACCTTTGCTGCAACAGTTGCATATCTTCATAAGTGTACATAGTCGGCTGGTGGAGAAGATTCTAAAACAAAACATTCAAGACATGTAGGGAGCTGACAGAGGGTTACTAAGTGTTGTCGTAATGTTGCAATAACGCTAAAAAATAATAAAGGTATGTTTTTATATAGTGCAGTATCCAGCTCGGCTCAAAGTGCTTTACAGAACTGTTCATTCCAATGCCAACTCAACTCCTCTGTGAAGCATTCAGCCACACTGCAATTACTGTGTGAAGACGATTTGTTCACACATATCCACCACTGTCTATAGCCAGGTACTCGTTTATACAGCTGAGTGAACTGTCTATAGCCAGGTACTCGTTTATACAGCTGAGTGAACTGTCTATAGCCAGGTACTCGGTTATACAGCTGAGTGAACTGTCTATAGCCCGGTACTCGGTTATACAGCTGAGTGAACTGTCTATAGCCCGGTACTCGTTTATACAGCTGAGTGAACTGTCTATAGCCAGGTACTCGTTTATACAGCTGAGTGAACTGTCTATAGCCAGGTACTCGTTTATACAGCTGAGTGAACTGTCTATAGCCAGGTACTCGTTTATACAGCTGAGTGAACTGTCTATAGCCAGGTACTCGTTTATACAGCTGAGTGAACTGTCTATAGCCAGGTACTTGTTTATACAGCTGAGTGAACTGTCTATAGCCAGGTACTCGTTTATACAGCTGAGTGAACTGTCTATAGCCAGGTACTCGTTTATACAGCTGAGTGAACTGTCTATAGCCAGGTACTCGGTTATACAGCTGAGTGAACTGTCTATAGCCAGGTACTCGTTTATACAGCTGAGTGAACTGTCTATAGCCAGGTACTCGGTTATACAGCTGAGTGAACTGTCTATAGCCAGGTACTCGTTTATACAGCTGAGTGAACTGTCTACAGCCAGGTACTAGGTTATACACCTGAGTGAACTGTCTATAGCCAGGTACTCGTTTATACAGCTGAGTGAACTGTCTATAGCCAGGTACTCGGTTATACACCTGAGTGAACTGTCTATAGCCCGGTACTCGGTTATACACCTGAGTGAACTGAGGCAACATGGAGCAATGTGGAGTGAATGAAGCCTCAAAACGGCAGCAAGAGGAATCGAACCGACAGTCCGATGTTCTAACCACTACGCCACAGCACCCCACGACTGTACCTGTTGGATCATCTATATCCAAGACATGATTTTGTCAACAAATTAAGCCTTTTATAGAAATAAATTTAATTACAAAAGCCATGGAACGATTGCAGGATTAGTGCAGATCAAATATGGCATTGTCACTTACGAATGCTGCGAATGGCATCGCTCCAGGCTGACCAATCAGGTAGTTGTGTCCAATGACAGGAGGGACCCCTGGTGGCAAGTTTGGTGGCGCTTTCGCTAAAGCAACATCATTAAACACGTGGATACATCGTACAATTGTCATTAATACGGTCATGTCAAATGTCTCTAACATAGGCTGTATATATACACGGGAAATGACTTTACAAAATCGTCAAACAAGAGTATTTTATAGCAAAAATAGAAATGTTTGGATGAAATATTTCTCAAAATGTATCAAAACTATTTGCAGCACTGTTGGCAGAATTTATTAGATAAACGACAGGCATCTGAATTACCTGAATTACCTGATGCTATGAAAGAAAAAAATGCCAAACTTTGCCTGTAAACTCACCACTTTGCTATGAAACGGTCACACAGGTCGTTTTTTTTTTTACAATTATCACACCTCATTCAACCACCTTTTTCTTTCCTGAAGATGACAGGTTTGTTTATCTCCCCACAATTCTCCCATTCAGATTGATGGCAAGCCACGTCATTGAAAAATTATGTCAATAATCTTCAGAAATATCTTGTATATATAATCATATTAGTTGATTTTCATTCTTATGATAGATATTTCTCATCCCTGTGCGCAATGAAGTAACTCGACAAGTTGCATCAAGGCAAATCATCAAGTGATTTGTTTAAACTTACTGGTCATAGGAAGGCTGCTCTTGGTTGTCGTGGTCGTCGATGACACAGAACTCGTTGACAACGATGACGATGCTGTCGTCAGTCCAAGTGAAGATGACACGCTGACATTCCCGCTTGCCATCGAGCTGGACGTGGTCGTAGTTGTTGTCGTCAGACTGGCTGATGCTGTGGAATTTGTCGAATATACAGATGGTCCTGACGACGTCTGGTGACCTTCGACCCCCAGGTCACTGACCGCCATCTTACTAAGACTGTCACTAAGTTTGTCAGACGACATCGTCGAATTGGCCGTGTGACTTGATGAGTTGTATGCAGCAGCTACTCCTACTTGGTGATGATTGCCAAATTGACTGTCTCTCTGGTAGGTGGAGCCACTTGTCTGGCTACTTGACGATGGATATGCCGAACCGGTCGACTGACTGCTGTCCGTCTGATACTGGTTTGACTGGTTGCCACCTGAGTACGACAGGTTACCCGACTGCGCATCGCCGCGCGAATGATACGACGTGTCTCGTTGGTATGAACTCGACTGGTTCTGGTACGACGGTCCTGACTGGTTGGCATATGCAGATGGTGTCCCCTGGTGCGGGTAACCTGCGGAGCCGCTAGAGAAGGCGGCCGGGGTGTGACTTGGGTAGGATGACGCTGATGTCTGAGACTGGAATGAGCTTGCTTCACTTGGATACAGGTTCTGTCCTGCATTGGCTGCCGTCGATGACCCGGTCTGGGCAGGAAACGATGACGTCTGGTAGGAACCAGAGCTGTACTGGGACTTGGACTGTAGGTTATTGGGAGACAGGGAGGTGAGGCCGCTGCCCGGGTGGGACGTGTAGCTGCTACTCGTTGTCAAGCCCACCGACTTGTATGAAGACTGGTAGGCCGATGAGTAGCCATCTGAACCACCATAACTCATCGGGGACGTTGATTTACCCCCACCCACTGACCCTGCAAACAAAGCACACATACATAAAGCCACTTTGGGACGGGGCAGCTATATGCTTCTCAAATTGCCCATATGAAATTTTTATGAATCTTCAATTTTAATATATGATTTTAAAATTAAACTAAGAGAACAACTTCATCATCATCAATCGTAATTAGTTTTAAATGTTCCCAGGCACAGCAGCCAGAAATGCCCAAACCCATATTTGTGCATAGCTTTTCTATGCTGTTGTTCGGCTATTTATAAACCAAATGGGTTCAAATCTCATACAGAACAAGATATGATAATCAGGCAACCACATGACATCACCAGTAGGCAGTTTGACCTTTTCTTTGTTTACTTCAATTGTATTTTGCTATTATGATCATATGACTAAGCACATTTTGTGAAAGAGTGAAAGATATTCCAGGTGTTGGCTTTATATAATTCTGAATTAAAACAAAAACATTCCAGTCACAATGTTTTAGTGGGACAAAACTAATAAACATGGCTACATTTGTTTTTTTGGGTTGATGGTAATGACATTGGAATTTTTTTTAGCATGAATTTGATGGTTATCTTTTTGTCGATATTCCCTAAAGTTCGCTTTCGCGGATTTAAAAATCAAATCATTGTAACACTGCAATTTTAACAGCACATTTCATTCACAAATTCAGCGGTTGGCAGAATATACTCACTTTAGTACAAGCAACGCACAACATAAAGCACAATTGGTAAACCAGTTGTCAAAAAAATTTTGACAACTGAGCTGAACCTTTAAAAATAACCTGGTAAGGTCTGTTGATTCTTCATTACCATATTTGAATGCATGTTATGTCAAAATATCTGGGAAAATCCAACACACTAAAATATTTCGACCATAAGTTCTTCAGCATTGCTTAGGTAATCAAACAGCTTTTATTTACTCTCTGTATGACCATGGTTTATGAACAAGTTTCATGAAACATTTGTACCATACAAAGAAACTTATACGGATGTTTGACAAAGATTATGTGACTCTGAACAATCATAAAAAGCACAAAGAGCGTAGCAAACTTTTGCACAAAACAACGAACTATGAAGATTTCATAAATTGATTTACGTAACTTTTGTATGAAGGTTTGCATGTTTGAATGCTTCATGAAGGGGCACCAACTACCTGTATAGCTTCAAGAACAACAGAGTTATGCTCTGTGAGTTGGCATTATATTGGAACTAAACAAATTAGTATAAGTATAGGACACACCAGTTTGCTGCGTCTGCCTCTGGGAGCTGTAGGCTGTGTTATCCGACTGTTGAGATGACGGGAATGGCTCGTGTGAAGGCGGCATTTGCTGAAGTCACAGAAACAGATTATGTACGAGATACTGATTCCAATAGCAACTTATGAGGGTTTGGGGTTATTCCAAATTTTTTTATGAATACATAGTGTGATTTGTCTTAACCCATTAGACCCCACGCGTCCGAAAGCGTCCGACCTTGTTTTCCCCACGGCGCCCGTAAGCGCCCGCTGGGAACAAAGGCTGTAGAGGTGGCGTCATCGGGTGGATTGATATAAAACTAAAACTAGCGGAATTCTACATATCTTAGCTATGAATTGTGGGTAAAATTAACATATGGTCGTATTGAAAGTTTCGAAGATAATCGCGTTTTAAGTTGAGCACTGGTGGGCTTTAAAAATGGCCGTTTCTCGTAGAACAGATACATTCATTGCAGATGAAGTTTGCGCGATTTTAGAGATGAATCTTCGGATGAAAGTGCTTCTGAGATGGATGTGAAGGTAAGATTTATATGTGGCTTGATCTTTGACCGAGTGAGCGATAAATTGAAGATGGCGTCGGTTGGTTTTCTTCGTCCAAAAGTAGCCTGGTCACTGTCTTATTCAACTTGTCGACTGTTTCAACACTAACATTGTGTGTTTTGTGCCATTTACTCGGCTTAGATTACGTTGTTAGTTGTGCATGTTGTTATATAATGAATTATAAAGCAAATGAGTAAATAAAACAGAAAAATCTGGCCTGACAAGCATGTAAACAGTCAAGCCCGGCCCCTGGATGGGCGGTGCCTGGATGGGTGGTATTGCTTTGCCTTTGGACATTGTTGACAATTTTATTATATTGACGGTGTCAGTGGTCTTTGTAATTAATTAGATTTATCTATATTTCAGATATTAGTAAATTAAAAAGTCTTGTAATTATCGGCTGCTTGTAAAAATGATAATTTTACATTGTTGTGATGGATATGACATGTGACAAATGGATAAAAAAAAATTATTCTTATTCTGTTTTCATTACTGTAGCTGTTTGTTTGTTTCAGGTGGCAAGTAATAGTAGTGATGACATCCCTGATGAGAACTCCAACAACTGATTGTCATCAAAATTAGCTTATCAGTTGTGTCGCAAAAACGGAGTGAAACGGCCATCTGGACGTGCTATTGAGACATGCTTTGGATGTCTGACATGCAATGTGCATTTGTGCAAAATTGGATTCTTTGTGCAGTATCATGCATAGGAAGAACATTTCCTTGTGTGGAGCCAGCAGTTGGTGATGTTATTGTAATAAAATATGACTATCATGTCAAACTTCACTCAATATTTGTTAAAAAAAATTATTTCCGAAGTTCCACACCTCAGAATGACAACATATAACAGGCTTATATACACCACAGTTACACCATTGCATAGATAATTAAATTTGCTTCAAAATGAACATAACTTGCAATTATAAGATATCAATACTTTTGAAACTACAGCTTAAAAACTACAAGCACCCATAATTTTCAAAATCTGCCTCAGTTGCCCGGGGAAAAGCAGCACACGCGTAATTCAATGTGCGGGGTCTAATGGGTTAAAAAGAGCAAAATAAAAATGTTGCTATGGTGTGTGTCAACAGTTTTTTTATCACTTCACATGCATAATCATGCCCCTTTAAGAATGGTAGCAATGCCAAATGGTTGCAGTATAAAACTAACTGATAATCGATTATTATTCGTTTCTCACATTAATTTAATGAGCTAAAAGTGCCGAGAACAGGTATCAATACACACCTTTGTGTGTCTCACACCAGACTGTGAATACTCTTTAGGTGGTGTGCCCGACGGGAACATGCCCGACTGACTCGCCGGGGCTGACGACTGCGACATATTCTCTACGGCTGACAGAGATGTTGTCGTTGTCGAAATGTCACTTATCCTGTCCGACGATGACATCGTAATCGTCGTATCAACTGTAGATGTTGGTTTGTGTAAGTGGTTGCCGCTGAAAGGAAAGACTGGCATTGAAACATACTATAAACATCCATTATCAGAGTTAGCAACATAATACAATCAAACCTCCCTTAACAGTCACCTTGGTAACACAGCCACCTCGCCATTAAAGTCACCCTGGGACAGTCCTAAATTATTTCTATAACTGTAAAGTATAGGATGTTAGTCCCGCTAATACAGTCACCTCGTTATTCAGGTCACTTGGCTCAGTCCCGAGGTTGACCTTAATAATGATATTCCATTGTATATTATTCCTGTAACAAGCAAAGTATCTTACGGAGAATGGAATGAACCCTCATGGAAGAAGGCTGTCTAGGAGAACAATGTTAATTTATAACCCATTAGTTCATCCTAATGTCTTTTGCCAAAAAACTTCAGATTCAGTCAAAATTAGTCACAATCAAGAGTAATCAAACTATAACACGCAATCATAATTTAAAATTATGCTGTGGGTGTAGCTATAATTTTACCCTGTATTCACTGCAATCAATTATTTTAATTACATTACACCCAATCCAACTGAAAATTTTTATTTCGTAGTTAACTTTAGCTGTCATAGGTAATAATCGTAATCACATTTCTGCAATCATAAGAAAAAATTACATTGCTTCGACAATGTAACTGTGATCAAGTGTCTGTAATTATAAACTATACCATTTTAATGATGTAATTGTAATAGAAATGTTCTGCGTGTTGTAATAATAAATGAAATTCGGCTATTGAACCTCGAACTGCACACCCCGTGCACACGCATGTGAGCACAACTACATGAACACACCTGGTGTAGTTATTGCTAACTAATGTGACCGCTGGCGACTGTGTAACTGCACCAAATCCAAAGCCAGACTCTGCTGGTCCGTCCCAGTTTCCGAACTGCACATCAACGGGATAGTTCATTGCCCCTGGCATCTCCACTGCTGAAGCTGGGATCTGAATGTCAAAAGAATTAACTACATGTAATAGACAATATTGACAACACGTATGACACTTATTGGCTAAGAATAAAACAACGTTTGCGGGTCGTGTTAGTGACGTCATTGTAATATGTTGGTGAAATGGGTTGATTTAAAAATGGGTAATAACAATATTTTTTATTTTTCAATTCTAATTTCAGAAAGGGGTTGTTTTACTTGGGTTAATGTGCATGTTTTATCATCTGTTGTCGTACAATAGACATTATTTATAACACGTACACCTGTTGACAAAGAATGAAACCACATTTGCGGGTCTTGAAAAAAATCTAGTGCTAATGCGCATCCGTCGTGAATATCTTCTATTGACACATAGTACTGTATTCAGCAGAAT
This sequence comes from Lamellibrachia columna, assembly GCA_963662155.1. Classification (NCBI taxonomy): domain Eukaryota; kingdom Metazoa; phylum Annelida; class Polychaeta; order Sabellida; family Siboglinidae; genus Lamellibrachia; species Lamellibrachia columna. The sequence goes on from OY759273.1 coordinate 6,578,731, forward strand.
AACCACCACTATGAAGTTTTGGCGTTATGTTCAAGATAACAACACAGGTAGAATGTTTCCAGTCCGCAAACAGATGCCAACATCCTCAAATCTAAACACTGCCAATGCAAGAAACATAATCGATTGATACAGTTACTCTAAAAAGTAAAGCTTATCTAACACTGCGACCGTTCAAAGCACATTACACGTCACTCATGGCAGACCTGTTCATTCAAAAAACCAACTCAACTTCTCCGGGAAGCATTCAACCATGCTGCAATTACTGTACAAAGATTATTCATTCACATATATCCACCTGTCTACAGCCAGGTAGTCATTTATACAGCTGAGTGAATTAAGGCCACACACGACAGGTGAAATTACGTATTTTGAAAAAATATGTTCAAAATGTGTTTTCTCCTTTTTCCGATAGCTTTGTATATTAATTATCAATAAAGTTCATTTTTATAACGATCACATACCTCTAAATCATTTTTATTTGTGAATAAAGTGTACCCCTATCAAGTAATAATCCCGTTTTAATTCTCAAAAGTTCGAAAATATGCTTGTGGACTCTGTTACTGTCTAGTTGTTTCTTAGTTGTTCCTGAGGTTAACAAATTTAGTTAATATTTTGTTATGTATATAGGCGTTATAGCCTGTCCGCGGGTGACCTGAGAACACGTTACACATTTGGAAACATAGCTTTCTATTTGTTTTATCAATCCTGATTGATGTTATCAGATACATGACACTTCTTCAACACCTTCAACTCGTGCATCACGTCATTATTTGAGTAAATACACAACCCTATCAAATACCTACAAAAGAAACTTGCTAAAATCAAGTACTCAAATCAACAGAAGTTGTAGAAAACTGCTAATAAAGGAGCTTTCCTGGTAAGAAACTTCTATTGTATATTAATAATGACACAAACAAATTCCTAAATGGCGGCCATTTTGTTTGGTTCATATAACACATTTGCAGGAAGCATGTCTCTGGAAGTGCTTATGCCAGCAACATAGTGTTTACATTGTTACATTCAGTATTATAATGTCTATAAGCATGCCAAAGGATATATCTATGTGACACATAGTTTGAAAGTATCAGAAATATTGATGGTAAACAAATCTTTGACAGCTGTTTTCTCAAAAACGTGTTTTCTGCATTTGGTAAAAGGATATCTCTGTGAGTAATTATGCTATCCAAATAAGGTTTTGAATGTTGCATTCAGCATACTTTACTCTGCACAACGAACAGAGACATTTAAAAAATCATCAATAGTATGAAAGATAAACACGTATTTGTTGCCAAAAAAGAAGTTTTTTTTCACACTTTAAAAAAAATAAAAACAACATTTTAACAAATGCTCTGGTCACTGTATAGTAGACTGTGTACTGAACAAGGATTTGCAAGAATTATAATCATTTATGTGTCCAATAAAGAATGGCAGTGTTTCAAAATTTGCCAATATTTACTCAAAATGGCAGACATTTTGTTTGTTACCATGGAAACGGGGGGTCTGGCTGACAAAGGTTCAATATATTTTTTACTCAGTAAGACCCATTCTATACTTTTGGCCGAAAAAAATTCCCAAGTTTCGAAACATCAGCCAAAGGATTAGAAATTGAGAGTCCGACGTTTTAAACACTGTGCTCCTGCGTCCCGCTCTCGATGGCAGACAAATTAACAAACTACTCGGGAAATCTGAGGCTTGCAACACTGTATATTTCTTACCTTAGATGGAGGTGGCAGTTTTGTACGTTGTACTTTTGCTGACCTTTGAGGCATCATACCAGATTGCTGTTGGCGTTGTTGCTGCTGAGTTGTACTCTGTAAGTTAGCGTGCTGCTGTGATGTCAGCTGCTGCGTTGACGTCGTTTGACACTCGTGTTGCATCGGAGATCGTGTTTGTAATCCAATCTGCCACAGCAAATAAACAACCATTGAAAATCTTCAATAATAATAAGTACATTCATACACTGCCGTATATCGGGACAAAGTGCATTCAGGAGCTTAAAATAAACAGTAACTAGCCAAGTTGCCTGGCATTGCACAGGTCAAAAAGGCAACCACTGCAAGAACTTATGACTCCTTGCACTACCCAGTCACTTACGACTCCTTGCACTACCCAGTCACTTACGACTCCTTGCACTACCCAGTCACTTATGACTCCTTGCACTACCCAATCAAGTTTTGGTAGTGCTATGTCAACGGCAATGACAACGTCACGCTCCAAAAATCATGTACAACTGCCAGTTTCATGAATCGTTCGGTGGACATTTGTGCTAACAATTGTACATAACTATTGTTCTGAGTTATGTAAAACAACCACAATGGTTCCTTCGATGTAATACCCCACTGGGCATGTCAGCCCCATACATGTAATACCCCACTGGGCATGTCAGCCCCATACATGTAATACCCTACTGGGCATGTCAGCCCCATACATGTAATACCCCACTGGGCATGTCAGCCCCATACATGTAATACCCCACTGGGCATGTCAGCCCCATACATGTAATACCCCACTGGGCATGTCAGCCCCATACATGTAATACCCCACTGGGCATGTCAGCCCCATACATGTAATACCCCACTGGGCATGCCTACAAAATGTCAGCCCCATACATGCAGTGATGAAGATATAAAGATATGAATATATATATACAGAGTCACACACTATTTTATATGAAAGATATATATAAATTAATTAAATAATAATAATTTATCAAAACCTGATGCATGTATACATGCCTATTCATTGCATTAAATTTGAGTTCTCATGAGCTGGAACAAAAAGAAACTAATAAAACCACTATCATAAACATGATGGACAATAAAAATAAAAAGAAACTCAAGTTTGGCTCTTACAACTGTAAGCATTTTGGTGTTGACAAGTTTTGGTGTTGACAAGTTTGTATGTATAAAACACAATTTATACAAAGATTGCACTCATTTAGTCCAAACAGTGTATGCGTTGTATCCAGCTCAATGGATGAGAGTGTGCCATTAATAGGCAGACCCTATGGGGGTTGTTCAATCATTTGGTCATCCAATATTAGCCGGAAAGTGGATACAATAGAGTGTATATCTAAGAGGCTGTATGATGTGAAAGTGAGAGTAGATGGTATCGAGTTTGTATTGTTTAACATGTATATGCCATGTGATAAGGGTTATGCAAATCACAATTTGTTTGAATATATAGACGTTCTTAATGAAGTGAGTGATATTTATAACAAAACTGCATCACAATATTTTGTATTGGGTGGTGACTTTAACACAGACTTAACAAGGGATACTCCACAGACAAGAGCTCTCCATTCATTTGTTAATAATGAACAAATGTTTTTATGTATTGATGCCGAATGTTCTAACATACCATATACATACTGCTCAAAGTGCAATGGCTGCAAGTCAACAATAGACCATTTTATGGTAACACAGAACTTGTGTGAATCAATTATCAAATATGAATAAGTATTTATGAACATTGATTTTTCTGATCATGTTCCAATGTCTCGAAATGCAAATAGATGAATCATTTGAACGCAAATGTAAAACGAATGTAGCTTGGCATTAATGTACGGAGGTCCACATTGAAAATTACAAACGTGAGCTTGATAAGTTGATATCATGTATTGATTTTAATCATGATACTGTTAGTTGTGTTGATTACCAATGTAAAATGCACACAGGTTTTTCTCTGATTTGTATAATACTGTTGTAAATAGTTGCATTGTTGCCTCAGATATGTGTTTGCCAAAGACGGGTGCCAAGAAAGGAAGCAGCAAGGTGATACCTGGTTGGAACGAACACGTACAGGCTCAACATGATACTTCCTTGTTCTGGCGTGATATTTGGGTGCAATGTGGTAGGCCACATAATGGTGAAGTAGCCGATATCATGAGGCGTACTCGATCCAGGTATCACTATGCTGTGAGATGTGTAATAAAGAAACAAGGATAAAAAGCAATAGAATGGCTGAAGCTATTAGTGAAGGTAATGATCGTAACTTATGGAAAGAGGTGCATAGTTTTAAAAATCTTGTAATTTTCTGCCTAATGTTATTGATGGTCATATAGGGTCAGACGATATTGCTGACTTATTTTCCTCAAAGTTTGAACAATTGTACAATTCTGTTGGATTTGATGAAGATCACATGCACTTATTAAAAAGCAGAGTTGACAATCTTGTTATTAATATGTGTATGCATGAAAATTATACTGATGATGGTCACAACTGCCATCAGCAGCATGGTATTGATGATCTCAAGAAATGTGTAAATTGCATGAAACACGGTAAAGAAGAAGAAAATGGCATATTTTCTAACCATATTATACATAGTACTGACAAAGTTGTTTAAAGCATTAACCTTGCTCTACAATGGCATGCTTATTCATGGTGTATCCCCAAGTGAGTTACTGATAGGTACTATGGTGACACTTCAGAAAGATAAAAGAAAGGTGCATCATAGCTCTGATAACTATAGAGCGTTGACATTAGGCAGCATCATTGGTAAATTTTATGATGCCATTATTATCAAACAACAAACTGGAGTTTTTATGTCAGATTTACAATTTGGGTTTAAAGATGGCTTATCTACAACAATGTGTACTTTTATGGCAAAAGAAACTATTTCATATTATGTAATGTATGTATGTGCCCATTAGTTGTAAGACTTTTACTTCACATGTACACACACCAGAAATTACAAGTTAGATGGAATGACGTAATGTCAAACCAATTCAATGTGAAGAATGGGGTTCGCCAAGGAGGTGTTATGTCTCCACTTCTATTTGGAGTGTACATGGATGGGCTGTTGGAAGAATTAAAAGACCTTGGTATTGGCTGTTATATTGGGCAACATTTCTGTGGAGTTGCAGGATATGCAGATGACATTATATTACTATGTCCTACTAGTTCTGGGTTGCGAATAATGCAAATTATTTGTGTACAACAAGAAGGATGCTGATCCGCATTGTGAATGATACAGATGTTTCTACATGTGAGAAAACTATACATCTCAGAAATGTACTTGGCACAACCGATAAGTATGAAATGGTGTTTGATGGTATCAAGACATTTAACTGTAATGTAAATAGATTTATGTCTGAGTTTGGTTCACTTCAAACTGTTGTCAAAAACAACTCAGTATTGTTGTGCATTGCACGGATCTCAACTATGGCCACTGTAGCATGACAGTGTTAACAAGATGTGCATACAGTGGCATGACGCATTGTGTAAGGCATGGAAGCTACCATATGCTTCCCACAGAGATTTAGTACCATTAATTGCTGAATGTGTACCTTTAGATGTGGATTTAGTTTATAAAGTTTTACAGAACAGTAGCCTTGTCAGATAACATGGTTAATTATATTGCAAATACAATGACATTTGCTTATAGGTCAACTATGGGCCAGAATGTAAGACACATTATGTCCAAATATAACATGACCCACCATGAACTGTTGTATATGCCTATGAGTGCTATTAAGCATAAATGTAAAGAAATGTGGAATATCAATGTCAATGCTACATACTATGACAATGCAAACATGATTTGTGAATTGGTTGAAATGAAAGATTGTAACAATGACGCTGTCTTAAATAAGGAAGAATGTAATGCTGTGATTTCATACCTCGGCACAATATAATTTGTTTTCTAGCTGCTATTTCTAACTTACAATTTATTTAATATCTACATGTTTGTGGATCTTGAATCCGAATAAAGATGATTATAAAAATAATAGATGCCGACCACTACCGTAGACGCCGACTACTACCGTAGACGCTGACCACTACCGTAGACGCCGACTACTACCGTAGACGCTGACCACTACTGGAGACACTGACCCCTACTGCGTTCTTGATCGTCTCGGTTGCCTCCCGCGTGTACTGACTCATCAATTCTGCTTGTGTCCCTGCGACGGAGTCGGTGACGGCCTTGCTGAATGCCTGCATGAACTCCTGGTCTTGACTGCTCGCCTCTGCCGTCTTCGCAAAGATCTCACAGAGGTCAACCCTGAAACATCAGAGCAACCAGCTCGTCCCAGTGTCACATAAGAGTTTCTCCCCTCTCAAAAAATCAGGGTTCCGACATAAAAACTACATGATTACACCTGACACAAAATGCGGTTACCTAAATTTTCTACCAAACGTTCACCTGAAGGGTCCAGCATTTACTTGGACACAAAAAAAGGGACCAAAAACAACATGAAAACAAACTAGAGGGAACTGGCGAGATCTTGTGCAAGCTTTGTGTGTCATACATGGGCACAAAGAGGATAAATACGGGTTGTTTATTTTATAATGTGACTGCCATGTAGACAAGGGATACTGATTATTACAGGTGTTGCACAAAGACTTAGTGCATCCCGTGCAAAAAATGTTCAACAGAATTATAATTTTTTTTTACGACAGTTGCAAAAAGAACTACATTGAGGCTTCTACGATCAACACTGGCTGTAAAATATATGTAATGAAAGAGCTTTTTTGAAAACAGCATCTACTAAAACAACCACTCCGTGTGATAACATATACAGAATCCGATCATGCAAGGAATTTCTTACCGATGACCGACAGAATTCCGTCCTATGGAATTCTGGGTAGTGCCCGAGAGTGAGGATGTCTGGTCGATTTGCTGGCCGAGCGAACTGTGCGACAGCGACCCAGTGGTATCCGCCTGGTGGTGGTATGTATCACCAGAGTGATTCATAACGGGCGACACCGTGTTTGTGCCACTGAACACTTGTGTCTCGATGGACGAGGGCATCGGGGGGAACATGGTGTCAGCGTCGTTGAATCCACCATTTCTCTCTGGTGGTTTTGCTGTGCTTGCTGTGAATACCTTCGACTCATTCAGCTGAAATAACACGGGTTTATCTGTTAGTTGCTGCATCCAACGAGACTATCCCGGCACCAGGGCTAGACCCAATTGCATAACTAACTGATTACAAGGAAATTATGTATTTGTAATTATAACTGAGTCTGGTTTCGAAATTATTTTCATAATTGTAACTGGGTTTTTTGTGTAGTCACAACAGTTACATCAATTTTGATTAATCAAAGTATTTTATTCGTACCAAACACTTCTAAAACGTAATTTCAAACACTGAAGTTTAAACTTAAAGATAACATAGACCCAGAAGAAATATGCATTCATACAATATTCATAGCATACGGATTACACAGCAACAGATAATATAATTATTATTAATTTATCAAGTATATTTTTGATGACGGACAATGTGATAGCCTTGCACAGAAGACGAAGTGCTCGTACCGTTCCAGTCCAGTCCTCAGTGGCCCAGTCTTCCGATGCAATGTCGCTCCAAGCTGCAATGACCACACATGTAACAGAAGAAAAATCAAGGCTCCATTTCATAAATTATTATGGTACACAACAGGCCTTGAGTAATAGTAATATGTAATAGTAACAATTACAATTGTTCAAGTAATAGTAATAGAATGTAACAGTAACAGGATGCAATGTAATAGTAATAGAAAGCAAAGTAATAGTAATTGAGCTGTTACTTTGCTATAACAATTGAACATTTCAATCACACCAACATTCAATTTCATTGAAAATAATCAAACGAAAAAATCCCCTATTTTGACTTACTGTGACTTGGACAAGCATCATGTTCAATCTTTCACATGCAGTTGTATTTATTTCCCAACAGTGGTGATAAAATGGTTTAGTATCTGAATCATGACAGTCAATGAACTTTAGCACTTGTTAGCAGGAGACTCTGTGATAGTGTGATTGTTGCATGGCTAATTTGTTACTTGAAGCCAGGTCCACCAGCTATCTATCCTTTTCACATCAGCCTATTCACTCATTCATTGAAGCAGGATAAGGCTTCCAGCATTAAACAGACTGTCTTTAACATACCGACCGACCAACCATTGCCATCTCCCAACCTTAGTTGCCAGCCTGCCACGCTGGGTAATGTTTGAACAAACTCCAGGGACTTATACCTTATAGTTTTTCTCAGTTGTTAGCTAGCTTGCACACTATTGACCAAAAGTGCGAAAAACACTATCCTTGAGCCAATGATTAACAGTCCACCAAGCAGCAGCCGAGCAGTATGGGTCTACTATGAGATAATCAGACTGTGTTACGTGACAGTGACATTGCTTTGCCATTTTATTCCCTTGAATACATGATACTTCTACATCCGACTGGAATTGCATGAGGTTAATTTAATTGGAAAATGTATGAGTTAATTGTAATTTAATTAGTTATACACCCATCAGCTAATTTGAATCTATGTAAGTGATAATGTATATTAAATGTTTAATCGAAAGAAAATAGTTCCGATGGAAAATGTAATAGTAATAGCTCAAAATGTAATAGTAATAGATTACATTGCCTTCAGCATGTAATAGCAATAGTAATAGAAAGGAAACTAAGTAATAGTAATCTATTACATTGCAATGTAATAGACCCAAGGCCTGGTACACAATCCCACAAAAACAACTGATAGTCTGATATCGGCAGAAAAATTACATAATTCCCAAAGAATGATATCGGAGTAACCGTTTTCAGGAATTTTGTCATTTTGTATTATCAATGTATTTTTTCAATGAGCATACAAGTTACTTGTACGCTGCTGATCATTATATAGAGAATTACAATACTTATTGATATCGGAAGCTGTTAGAAAAGGACTAAATTGAAGAACAATTCTTGTAAATATTTACCCCTTCAATCGTAATAAGTTGCATTGTTGTAAGCTATAGTACGATACAAAAATTCAATCACCAGTTACTGATTTATAGCCAATATTCACAACACATATCGGCGATTCGGTGAAGCATAAAGTTATGGTTCCAGGTGGTGTTTGTGACATCACTGTTATGTTTATGTCATTTCGATATGTTTGTAGTCGGTTTTATTATCTGCTGTCATACAATTTACATTATATATAACACGTACAACTCCTTTTGTCTAAGAATGACACCACGGTTGCGGGTCTTCAAAAAAAATCTAGAACTAATGCGCATGTGCTGCAGATAACGTCTGTTACTGCTCCCAACACCTACCACCAATGTCGTCTTTCTCAGCGTTCTCTGCTGTCTCATTCGTCCATGTGTCAATCTGGGGACCTTTCTCGAACGGCCGGCCATTAAACTTTGTAGTCGAAGAAGTGATTGCTGCCCCTATTCCACTGCTGCTGGCGCCCCTGTACATATAAGGCAATGTCACCAGTGACCAGGGTTGAAAAAAATCATGATTTAAAAAAAATTAAATAACAAAATTTTAATTGGATTTTTTTTTAATCTGGTATATAGACATTTATACAGATGAAACTGTTTCAAACGTGTTCTATTCAAATCGATTTGGGTACTTGTCTCAGAGGGTACATGATTTTTGCTTATATAAAGACATTAGGCAATGCCCACAAGGCCTCACCCCCTGTTGTTGCATAATCTGTTTCGGAAAGGAAAGTATACTGCATGTCTGTGGCTGTAGCAGTGCTAATTATTGTTTGCTGAGAGGGTGGATTAGCACCTGTCCAGGGCTCTGTGTACTCTATGGGTCTCCAACCAGACTGCAAACTGGTACAGTATTAAACAATTGTCACCAAGACTGTCTCACTTGAGTCAACATACTGAATTGGTAACAACAAGCACAAGCTCTAATTGGACTTTAACTCAGGGCTTCTGACTTGAAAAGATACTTCCTCTTGAAGACAAGTTTGTGTGGCTTCACTGCATTTAGAAAGTGAATAGCTCAAACATACACAATGTCATAAAATATTTGACTATCAGGCTATCTGGTGACAATACAACTACACAAGGGTGCGCACATTGTGCTTTTGTATTAAAAAACATACAAAACTTTGTTGATCTCGATGCTTGTAAACATTTATTTGTGTTCAATTCATATAAATTAGCGAAAAAAAAATCATAAATATGAATATGAATGTCAGCAAGACAAGCGACTTACCTTCCTCTGCCTCCGCCACGACCCCCTCGACCAACACCTGCAACAGCACAGACATTTAGTGACACTGACATTACAATATTTAGTGATATTTAGGCAACATACCACTATGATACAGTTGACATTTAGTTAGATACGAGTTCTCTAGAATACACAAGTTTCTCTCCTAGAATATGAAATTAACTTACCTCGTCCCCCTCTGCCGCGTCCACGACCCCTCTCGAAACCCCGGTCATTGTTGTCCACTCGGTTCCTTTCATTCTCATCATTCTCGCGGTCACGGTCGCGATCACGGCCACGTCCTGCATCACACGTACGAATATAAATACTTTTATTTCAGGTAAAAAAAACACATATACAAACAAATATATTAGTTAACAAAATATAAATAAGTAAGTTACGTAAGTTAAATATGTATATATGAAAAAAATATAATTTATATATAAATACGTTAAAAAATGAATGTGCTAAAAATATAAAATAAATAATTCAATATATAAATGGGATCTAAAATCACCATTGTACATAACATGTACAAGATGTATGTACACATGTACATACAAGTGTATGTCGTGTATAATAATCCCAACCACATCTGACAACAGGCACAGTAATAGTTTACACACTTAACTTTATGGACACAAATGTCAATATTTTTTATGTGTACATATAAATTTTTATACAACTTCTCTTTCCTTATCATCTGAGCAGCACTAGATCAGCAGCAGTTGACAGAAATCTGCTTGTATTTCTGTATCACGACGACTTTCCAAACATATGTTGCAATAATTAACTGTATAGGGGGAGTGGCAGCCGTGGCCTAGTGGTTAAGGTGTTGGACTCTAAATTCGAGGGTTGTGAGTTCAAGACCCACACTGGGTTCGTTTTCGAAGCTTAGGTAATTTCGTTTACCCTACTTTGCCTCAGTCTACTCAGCTGCAAATGAGTACAAACACTGTTTGGAAGGTACCTGCGATGGACTAGTGTCCCGTCCAGGAGAGTCAGTACAACTGCACTCTAAGTTGCTTCGCACTACAGAAACTAGGTTTAAGCACTGGTCATATAAGCCTTCATGGCTTCCTAAGGCGTAATGCCGGGGGATGACTGACTTACTTTATATACCACGCAGTAATATGTGGTGCATAATTTCACACATGGTAAATAAAATCTACATGCCTTGCATCTTCACTGACATTGTAAATATGGCAAACAGGTAACTGCATCATTTGTCACTATGAATAGAGGCCTTGACCTCTCACACACAGTTACATCCATCATGTCAGGACTAAAAGTACAAGTATATATGTATATATGTATATATATATATATTCTGACCTGACATCTTGACCACCCAAATGTGTGACCCAATTTAAAAAAAAAACACATTTGGGTGATCTAGATGTGAGAAAACAATTATACTATATAACATGATTTCGGACAAAAACAATCAGCAGTGCTACTGAGACTACATCAATACTCTTTTTATGCAGGCAGCTTTCTGCCTATAGACCAACAGTGGTCTGTCATTAGCTGAATGAAGCACAGCACCATTCCTCCTTCAGGTGAGTGACTGTCACAGCAAATCTTCCAGCCATGTTTTATGCATGCAACTTTTTGTACAGGTGTAAATTTAATTACTTTAACCCTAGGAATGAACAACGATAAATTTCCACGGTGTACACAAATTGGAGTTATTCATAAGGGTGCTTCTAAAAAATCATAACATCGCTAATAATTACCGCACAAATGTGATTGAGGTATCATTTGTGTTACTAAAAAGACTCATTATAATAAAATTATCAAAACTACAGCACATAATCTTATCATGGTGTTATTACTATTTTAATTTCATTTCAAGTTTTCTCCGTTACTAGATAATTACTAAGTGGCTGTCCAATTGAAAAAATTTAGCCATACATATTAGCTACAAAATAAAACAAAAATTAAACAAACATGTTGAGAACTTTTATTTTTGTGATTTTTTCGAAACCTGACTATGCCGATTCAGACAGGCCCATTGGTCCTGCATCATTTACCGTGGCAGAGCGGGCTGTCAAAGCCGGCGGATATAGCGACGGCAACTTGCTGATATATACCTCAAAAATTCTGACACGGAAACTTTAAGTAATCCGGCCTAAAGAGAACTGACACAGAACAAAGTGAGAAAACAAAATGGCGGACTAGTAAATAAAAAGCTCAGACGGCCCAGTCAACATGTGTTTGTAACGATGATGCTCATTTGCTCTATATAATAGCCTGGTCGCTCATTCACATGTATTTGAATAGGCCAATCATAGAGCTTTCCAAAGGTATAACATGTTACATATTTAGATACTATGAATGGAAACGTAAATTTATTTTGTGAAGCGTAGTAAAAGCAGCCAAATGTGGGCACTAACTATATGACGTGTTTTGTAATCTAAATAGTCATCAGCTATCATTGACTATGCTCGTAAAAAAATATGTATCAGAATGAAGAGCGATTCAGCTTTCCAAGGATACCATTTGTTCCCATGTGAGGTGCTGGTGATGGAAACGAAAATTGTTCCTACCAAAATCGGCCGGAAAAGCTTTTCGCACTGCTTGTGTGGGCCGAATTCGACCCAATGGTCACTCCTAGGGTTAAGCATCTGACACGTGCACAAGCTGGTCTTAATTCAATCCACATTTGATTGCTTTAAAATGTAAGAATTGTACCTCTAAACCGCGGGGGTGCTCTGCTGTCACCCCGTCTGCCCCGGGGTGCCCAATCTCCACCCCGTTCGTTCATGCAGTCTGTTGCTCTATTGTCTCGGTCCATCTTGCTGTCCTTCGTATCTATGACCGGCGTTGAGTTCAGCTTCGATATCAACTGACTCTTTTTCTTCTTCCCAGCTTCCTTCCACTCCCCCTGTAATTTTTTTTAAGAACTTGTACCAGTTAAAAACTCTCCTCCATTGAGTCCCCCCAACATCAGGGGTTCCCAAACTTTCTCACACAAGGCCTCTCAAAATTTCCGCCTTCTCGCTGAGGATCCCCCAGGTTTGTGTTTCACATGTAACGTGCCATTCTAAAATAGTTTTGCATGTTTGCCGAGGACCCCCGGAACTGGGGTACCCCAGTTTGGTGAGAACCCCCACCTTATGTCACCACGTTGCCTCTGAAGAAGAGTGTCCATGTCACAGCAGCACAGTGGGAAATACTCATTACAAACATTTTTATCGTAATAAAATTCCAATCATAGTAGCTATATTGGTGAAAATGTTTGCTTGCAACAAATGTTAGATCAAATAAGTCATATAAGTAAAAAAATACATATAAATTCTCAATTTGTTATTCCAATGACAAGTTTACGTTTAGGTTTAATTACACACCGTCCTCATTTTATTCATTGGAATTAAAATACAATTTGAATTAGAACCCAATTTCAAAACTTGCGGGAAGTAACAGCTCAACAAAAACTTTTATTTCAGGCTTAAAAACACAATATACATAAAAATAAGTTATACATAAAAATAAGTTAACTTACCTGGTCGTTTTCATTTTCCAGTAGCTGTTCGACTGCCCCATTGAGATCGTAGTCGCTGTCATGGAGAGCAACCAGCGCATCATCTGTCGACCGACCCGTCAACTCTATTATCTGTCAACAGGCAACGTTTATTTAAATAATATTAATACTGGGTCACTTTTTACTTCATAATAATGTTTTAATATAAAAAATAATACAAAAAACTTACAAATCCCAATACAATATTTCTACACACCATAACCAGTTTCACAACTCACTATGGGCTTTTCTATGGAGTTTTCCTTATTTCCAGGTATTTGTAGCATAGCTAGTAATAAATTACCAAATTACCAGGAATACCAATTTCTACAAATATTGTTAAACATGACATATGAGTGCACACTACAAAAGCACAAAATTCAAGATATAAAGTGCCACATCGCATACAATTGACACACCATCTCTACATGATGGCAGCTCTGTAACGTAAAAGCATTGCTGATTGTGTGCCATAAAAGTAAAGCATTTTTTCTCAACATATTTACAAACCTGGTTTATTTTCTTCTTAATTTCTGGGTCCTCATCACATCCAGAAGTCATCTGTGCAATGCGCATTTGTTCTGCTGTTGGCTAAAAGGAAACACAGAACTTTGATTATAAACAATTATCTCTAGTCGAGTGAATCCTAAGGTGGATCAGCATAGAGCATACAAGTTAAGTTTAATTAGAAATACTCTATGCTGAAATGTTGGTAGCAGTAGCTAGTAGTGAGCTACCAGTAGCTAGTAGTGAGCTAGTAAAGCACATGAAAGTTTAAAGTGCCTATGACACGGTTGCTGCAAGTGTTAATTTTTTTTGGACAAGCATTTTTTTAATTATTTTAAACCGAGAACGAACTAATTCAGGAAGGACTTTTAAAGCAAAAAAATTAATTGAGGAAAGACCTAAAGTATCAGATCAATGAGGTCAAAACGAAGATGTAAAAGTAAACAACACAAAATAAAGGCATAATTGCTAAGCTTTTGCTATGCAGAAAACTAGTAGAAATCTTGAAGTATTCTGTTATATTTACATATTTCCCTTTGGTGTGTTAGTGTAAACACAGCAAACACACCATAGTGACATATGTAAACATAACAGAATACTTTCAGATTTTTTTATTTTCTACATTAACAGGGGCATGGAAGCATAGTAACCATGGATGCATTGACATCATCCATACACACAGCTATGACAGCTCAGTTAAAAAATGAAAGTTAATAAAAAAGTTACCTGATTCTTCATATTTGGGAGCTGCCCGTCGGACTTTGAACTCTGTGCATGCTGTGGTGTGGTGTTTTTCTGCCTGCTGGTTCTGGCAGCACGTGTAGTGCTCATCATATACAGTATATATATGTATGTATATATACAAAACAGTTATGTACAAAAGAGGAATCTGAAAAAAAAAAAAACAATGTTAAATGTATAGACAAAAGATGCTGTAAAGACAAAAGATACTGTTGACTGGTAACTAAGCTGGCTACGGTTGATATTAGTTTCCCAACATATTAACAAAACATTACTACTACTTCTGACAGGTACTATATAATTATAACGGAAATGTTGTTATGAATTGTGACAATACAGTAGAAACACAGTGAAGTATAAGGTAGATATTTGCAGGCCTCAACATTCACACTGGCCCACTGCCTTTTTTGCACTGTCGGGCCAGTTCGGGCCACAAGTTGTCATATTATGCTGGGATGATGAGCCACCATAGTTTCAGATGATTTTTATCCGATTGGTCACAGGTCACTGTTTCTATCACTTGTCCTTGCCATCCATCCCAGCCTCACAATAAAAAAACTTCATGATATCGTTTTATAGAGTTGCCATCTTGTTTTGTTAGGCATATGTATGAGCCTAACAAAAAGTCTGCAAGACATCGCTACTTGGGATGAGGTGCAGACTTTTGTGAAGCTCATGCATTGTGACAGACACCTTTGTGGGTAGCTAACGAGTTCGTTATATCCGTGAATTCGTCATATGGGTGTACGCGTTTACCCGCTAGGTGGCAGTGTTGTATGTGACAGATTTTAAACTATTCGCCAGGTGTCTATCAAACGCAAAGATATTTTGTTGTGTAACATTTATTTAGATGACACATTAAACAGTTACAAATGTTAATATAAAGTGTAGTTATAGTATAACATCGCAGTCCACCATCTGTGAAAAAGTAACAAAATATGACGTAAACACATGGCGAGCACACCGCGTCCAAGCACACTAAAACACGAACTGTGGCGGGATGGAGCCATGGTAACTACAGTACGGATGTCACAAAACCACTTGAAGAGTGCTGCCTCTACTTGATTGAATGGGAACAGTCTAATTCATTTTCTTCGGGGGCTGGGATTTGTCTCCCACTGCTGTAGAAGTTTATCGTGATTCTTCACGATTGTGCTCAGGGAACTAGTAGTGATGCCGTTTTGTTCTGCCACAGCGGACTTTTTTCGTCCATCATCAACGGACCGAATGATGGCAATTTTAGCCTCTAGATCTAAGCACTTGCGTTTCTGACCTGGCATTGTAAATCGGCGTTAACAGCATGGCATTCAAATAGTCATCTGATTAACACCTTTTAAACGGGCCTATTTATACAGAATCACATATCCCAGCTGTCGTAACAAAGTCTGTATCAAAGACGCTGTACAAACAAAATGTGTGAAATCTGTCTTTGCTTACTGTAATCGATTCGATGATGAAATAAAAGTGATTCTGTAATCAGCTCACATAAGCCGAGTACATTATATGTAGTTCACACTTTTACATGCACCAATGTTTATTTAAACATAGCTTAGTGGGCAGCTAACAATCACCTTTGATGATTTCCCTCATTGACCTAGCTACTTTGTCACTGGCACTCTGCGCGGCCACAGCATGGATTCCAGGTCACAGGCGGGAAGTATTTGCGAACAACCGGGCGATTTTCAGTTGGACAGAAATTTGTTCGGGAAAACGTGTTCGTAATAACTGTGAATTCGTTATACCTGTGTTCGTAATATGCGTATATGCTTATAATGGTAAAGATAGGAAAAAATTCTGTACGTAAGAAATTGTTTTGTTATATCCGTCAATTCGTTATAAGCGTGTTGCACTGTGGTTGCGCTGTGTTACCGGTATGCCGCAGATTTTTTCTGCACGATACGTATTGGCTAGGTATCACAATCTAACATATACGCCAAGTACCCGCCAGGGGTGCAGAGAGCTCAGTTTTGGTTTGTTGCACATCTTTTAAGCAGATGCCCCAATTTATATGGTTGCGAAATTATTTAGGTTTTAACCAACTTGTGTTGCTAATAAACTACATATGCATGTATACATGTTTACACTCAATCCGCTTTGTCTGTCTATGACGAGCCTTAGAGATGCATGTACTTTTTGACCTGACTACCTTTTTAGTTCCTCAAAGACGAAGCCGTTGCGAATAGGCTGTCAAACACTGGAGTCGTTGTGATCTTTTACATTCACAAGTAACAGCATTGCTGACAATTTGAAATATTACACAGACAACCCAAACAACTAATAATGTATTTTGTATGCCAAATGATGCCTGTTTTGCGTTGTTGCCATTTCGATCGTATATTGGCAATTGTAGCGCTGGCCGCTGCACTGCCACTAGTTAACGAAACTCGTTATTTTACGCCGTATTATACAGACTAGCTTGCAAAACCTACATTTTTGCTGATATGTGGATACCTATTCACAATCACACTAGTGCTGTTCCCGAAAAATGAAGGTTGGATGGCGAATCTCTCAAAACAACCGGATTTACAACGTTTCTACGCGGAACCGACGAACAAAAACAAGAATTTCCGTGCCATGTGACGCCATGCTGAATTTTCCATTAAAACAAAGATATAATGTATTTCAACTACTGGAAATATACCATTATGTTTCCCAATTATTAAATCTATAATATATATACTTCATAAAAATATGGATATTTCTTATTTATGAATTCAGTAACTAATACAATTTTCGACATAACTCCGACCACATTACCTGCAAACTGGGATCACAAAGCAAGATGGTCACGTGATTTGTTCGGATTCGCGCCGCCATATCTAATAGGCACAGAATGACGTCACAGGTGGTATTCCCACACATATATGACTATAACCGATATTTGCACGTCAGCCCGCAATATTATATTATATAAATTAGATAACAATATTACATAACGCATGGCTTGACCAAATATCTAAAAGCTGGTTTTACACCGTCTTGATACTCAAAATGTCGAAGGGAATCCCGTCACGGAAAAGTACGAATGTTAATTAGGGACATAAAGTGACGTTTACTAATTATGTAATAAGATTTAATCATTGATCACAACGACGTGCCTATTTATATTGTGCTTATTAATGTTCACTTTGCTAACCTCAATATTTAATCGATTTGATGATTTATAACAATTGTTTGCGAATGTAAAATATTCATGAAGTACACATGACGTTTCACATCTGTAACCAATCGGCGTCAAGGTATCAGAGCTCCGGCGGTTGGCGGGATTTGGGATTAACTTAGGAATTTGGTGTTGTTTGGCTTGTTTATTTAACTGTCGCAGTACTATTATGTTCTAGCAACATTTACAGTAACAACGCACGATCGGTGTTGATTTGTTTACCGTAATACGGAACGTAGTAAATATGAATGCAACATGTCCAGACGTGTTCCGCTACCGTAGTCTGTACTAGCTGCCACTGGCATTGCACTCACGGAAGAACACCTCGCTATGGCATAGACGCGCACGTCATTTTCCGGAATCAATAACTTCGGTGATGTCTGAGAATTTTTGTGAGAGGCCAACCAGCGAAAATTATGGTGAAATAAGTCGTTGTAAATGTGACATTAGTATGACATTACTCCTCACTGGAGACCTGTTCAGGACAACTGTATGATTCCCACGTGTCGAATCCAGGACAAAACTAAGCCCCTTCTCCCCGGACAAAAACCACACAATGTAAATAATCACAAAGTCAAAATGTATTAACTAATTATATGTATGAAGTTTGTTAGATATTTAGATTGCTACTTGACTAATTCTATGTTGAATATCATAACATTAACTTTAACTGGATATTGTGTTTTCATTAATTTGAAGAAGCTTATATTAAAATTTCGAGATATTATTTCTTAGTTATTTTTGTGAAGTTATATTAATAAATTTGCGAATTCGTCTATTAACTGTATATAGTGTGAATCGCCCTATAGTGCATAGGCAGATCTTTGTGTGATACTAATTGGTATTCCCATTTGTTGTTTTTGTGGATTCACTAAGCTTCCATTTCGATAAATTTATAATGAGTTAACATTAAATCGATTGAATGCTAGTGCTTCATAATAACAAGCAATAATACTACCATGTTTCCAGTCTCCCAGTCACAAACAAACAAAATTACTGTAACATGCATGAACATTTAAAAATAAATATGTTTGTTTAATTTTTCCCGAAAGCAATAAACAATTTCAAATTATCTATAGAGACTGGATCCGTCAAGGAACTTGAGTACACCATACATTCTGGTACGCCTTCCGAGGAACCCCGTCAAATTATCTAGAGACTGGATCCGTCAAGGAAATTGAGTACAACATACATTGTGGTACACCATCCGAGGAACCCCGCCAATATGGCATTGGTTTTGCCGTTCACAACGCCTTGGCAAAGGACGTCGCATATGCCAAGCTCACTTATCATCATCACCATCGGCTGTCCGTCGTCGACGAAGACAAGTGAGTAGCTGTGGGATGTCTGTGTTGGATATGTGCGAGGCTAGCCCAGCAATGGAGCGGAAGGCACGCATGCAGTGATGGCAGGTCCAAATATGGGAGGCGTCTGTGCTGGAAAGGTGGGCACAGCGAGTGTTTCTTCTATGTTGGTAGGTGAGGTTCCCTTTGGGCGTCTACAAGCCTTGGGAGATCGTGAAGCCTCGCTCGCCAAGCTGGTCGGCTTCCCATGTGTTGGAACTGATTTGAGGTGCCGCTTCAGGACGTCTCTGTAACGGAGTCGTCATCACACCTCACGCTTCAACACTGGGCATGTTCGCTTTTTTCAGGACTTCGATGTTAAGGATTCTTTCTTGCCACTTGATGTTAAGGATTTTATGCAGATGTCCGGTTTGCACGCTTGTTTATTTGTAGATGTGCTTTGTGTACAACGCGCGTGCAGGTTTCCAAAGAATACAGAAGCGCTGTAGTGACTGCTGCTATATAGAGTTTGCATTTGGTGCTATTCTTTATATAATGTTGAGACGAAACGCGGGAATCAAGACAACCACACGCAGCCGTGGCAGCTTGAATTCGCTTACTGATTTCAAGGTCTGGATGAGTTGGTGTTATTAATGGTTGAGGTGCAAATATTGGTTATAGTCATATATGCATGGGAGTATCACATTTGGAGGAATCGTTAACTAATTGTACTGACATCGCGGTCATTTGTGTAACCAGGCTCACACAGAGCGCCTTGCGACAATATATGTCTTTGCATCGCACACACTGCTTTCACGTTTGTAGCTGATTATGCGCCTACCCTCCAGGCTGACTCAGAACAGAATGACATATTCTACTGTCAACTACATGACGTCATTGCTACCATACCTGCAACCGACAAGATAATCATGAAATATGATATGAATGTAAGAGTTGGTACCGACTACCATGCTTGGGCATCATAGTCCAGGACTTTTAAGCCAAAATACCATCTAACCTAAAAGTCGAAAATAAAAGGCTGATTTTTGCACCACAGGTCCCTGAAAGTGTCTCGATTATGATACTAAAAGTCCCCAAGAATCCTCCTTGAGCTAACCGCAGAATTCAAGATGGCGTCCGAGAGGCCAGACACCCGTGTTTAACAGTAACTTCTTAATCACTAGAGCTAGAAAGCAAATGTTAGTGTCTATGGTGTGGTTTTCTACCATGCTTGATCTAATTAACACCACTAAAACATCATGGAGTCATCAGAACTTGCATGCATTTAGTTTTGTTTACTGTAATCGGGTGCAAAGCCACAGCCCAGGAAAAGTATAGATTAGAGTCAAAAACAATGTTTGTTATTGAAGGTTCATATTCCTTTAATAATGTTTTCATTGAATATCCTGATCCATACTGTAAAGATAGCCACGTGGTGACATTTGGAGCATGGTTTACAATGGAATTCATCAACAGTTTCCAGCCATCTCCGCCAGGCAGAACATGCTACGCCTACGGAGACGCACAACGTAAGCATATCATTTTGTGTTATCTTCTAAATAACAACATAATTTAATTTATGTTTGAACTAGGGTATGTGTCTATGAACTATTCATATATAAATTAAGCAACGTAGTATAATATATAAACTTTAATATCATTTGACTCCAATGATGATACTGAGCGATATTAGGATGACCACATAGTCGTTGCGTGTCCTACGTTCGTGCACCGTCCAATTCAGGGTTCCCTGAATATTAGGCTGTTTTTCTCTTCTGTTTGACTGCTTCGGTGAAAGTTTAAGTTGAACTGGCAGCTACAATTGATAATAAACCTGGTTGGCACATATGTCATCATTCGGTGTGAACATTTCAGGTTTAAAAAAAAAAACGACACTGTCAATGCCGCTTAGCCACGGAATTGCGCGACGGACGAACTTGGTACACTCTAGTGCACATCGTTTTTTTATTGACATTTCATCTTCCTATTGTAATCTAGCTTGTCTTGATAAATGTTATCATCCATTTTGTCTTTTCTGTTTTAGAGTATTTGTTATCCTTTGACATGGAGAGTGTCACCAAATGTGTTGATATATGGGGAATATGCCCCAATCGCCGAGTCATCTAAACGTACACAGAGTGGTTTTGAAGGACTAAAACAGGTTAGACGGAAGTTGGGCGATGGTCGCTTTCATCACGTCGAGTTACCTGCCTCTATTCATATTTGTTGTTGAAAAGATTATACTCGGTCCACGAGTATTAACTCGAGGCTGAAAAGTCAACAAGACGAGACAGGTCAAAATACATCAATACAAAAGAAATCAATCTTGGCTTTTTGCGCCTCTTTTGTGGCAATGAGACTGATCTCGACAGCAAGTTGTCAAAGAATAGGCGCCGACCAGTCGCACAGATAGAGACCCTGCACACCGAGAGACCGAAGGAGGTGGCCAGAAATAAGAACGATGAAGTGGGTCGCACTGTCTTATGCAGGCTGGAAGTGGTTAATGATCTTGTCACAGAGGAAGCAAGATGTCACACAGATTGTCAAGTACATTTTTTGCCAGGTCGACAACTTCGAGGTGTTGTTGGACGTCGTGGTGGTGAAGCACGCGAAGAGAAGCATTCAGCATTTCTAAAACTGTGCAATCAGTTAGATCAGGACGACGAGTGCCAGTATTCTCAGCCTGAATTAGAAGTGATGATGGACGAACTATTGGATGGTAAGCCAGGTGACTATCGTGCTTGGTTGAAACAGAGGCTTGAGGCTAGATATAAATCTGACATAGTTATAACTTGCCTCAATGGTGTAACAAGTGTGGTCTGCTTTAAAGACAAAGCATACTGTATCCTGAATGAGAAATGGCTTGCACAAAGGAACGAACACCCACAGGGCGAGATAATCGATATGGCAGCCATGCTTGTCAGAAACGCGATCAGGACAACTGCATATGAGACATGTATTCCCAGGTATAACCACTCATGTGTCTCTTCTTACACGTGCTCCTCCAGCTCTCCTTCAGAGATTCATCCAGGGTGACATCATCTCGCAGAACCCCGACAGCGTGTGAAGAGGAAGTGTGCTGCTATTGGTCAGGCGATCATTGCTGCGTGCCGCCCAAGATCGTGTATTTCTCCCATCTTGCTTGCGTTAACAACGTTTATCCAGAAGAAGTACGGGTCGAGGGAGCTGATTGACATCCTCAGCAGTCTTGGGTTGGTTGAGAGCCACAGTGAGGCGGTGGATCTGGTCAATGCGCAGTTGAAGGACAATTCTTCCCCTTTGCCTGATTCTGTGGATGTACATCGCCCTGAAAGAATCTGTGGAGGAACTACTACTAACTGACTACTTCTGACAGCATCACTGTGGTGATTGATGGTGGTCATTTGCTGAACACAGTCAAGTGGCCGACTGATGCAACCTACCACGAGCTTGCTTCTAACTACGTGAAACGTGTGCACCCAATTCACAGGTATGCCAGTCATCGTGGTGTTTGACGGCTATGGCTCGGCCGCGACCTCCACAAAGAACACTGAGCAGTAGCGTCGCTCACATAAAATAGCGTCTCGTGATATCCTGTTCGATGCCAACATGAAGCCGTTCGTCCCTCAGCACAGCTTTCTCGGGAACCCGACCAACAAGACGCGCCTTATCTCCATCATTACACAATGTTTTGCAAAACGATTGTGTCCACTGTAAGCAGACCGAAGGGAACGCCGACAGGCTTAATGTCTCAACAGCCCTGGAGGTTTCCAATCCAGTTCTTGTTGTTGCCACCGACACTGACATCCTGGTAATGCTGGTGAACCAGGCGAGTGGCATACATGGCGGTGTGTACATGGGGCGAGGTCTGACTTCATGTGTCAATGTTCTCGATATTCAGGAACAGATCGGAACTGTTAACACCCACCTGTTCTTCGTCCATGCTGTTTCTGGGTGTGACAGCGTGTCTGCGCTCTTCGGCAAGGGCGAAAAGACCGTGTTGCATAAGATGATTGATCACTTAGAGAACGCTGGCTACCTGGAGGTTTTCAATCACATTGACAGCACAAAGGAAGACATCGCAGTAGCTGGTGAACAGTTCCTGATAACTTTGTATGGAAGTTATTGGAAGACCACACTGGATGCTCTGAGATATAAGGTAAATACTTATTATACCTGTATGAATATTGATTATAAACAGGTATGTTCTTTTGTAGCCCGGTATCCTGTCCTTGGGATTGCTCAAAGCGCTACATACTTACACATTTATCCATTATTCACCAATGGTACCCATAGCAACATGTGTCTGTGAAATTATTCACCCATGGTACCCATAGCAACATGTGTCTGTGAAATTATTCACCCATGGTACCCATAGCAACATGTGTCTGTGAAAGTATTCACCCATGGTACCCATAGCAACATGTGTCTGTGAAATTTTGCAAATGTTTTGACACCTCTACAGAAGAGCGATCAAGAAGTGCAAACTGTCTTCAGAGTTCAGATTGGAGACACTACCGCTAACAACTGCGGCTGCCCGGCAGCATTCCTTCCACACCTATCACACTGTGCAGCAATGTAGTGGAAACACCCTGCCTCCCACTGACTGGGTCGTTTTAACAGTTCTAATCCTACATACAGCTGTACTAAATTGGATTAATTTGAATTTTAGTTCTGATTGGGGAGCCAGAGGTGAATTCGGATACATGGTTTTGTCCTGGTTCTACAGGGCTGGTCATTGGAGGATGGACAACTGGCCTCTGTAGCAAGCGACAGAGCCCCAGCCCCAAGCAAGCTCCCCCGCGTGGTGTCGTGTGGATGCCAAGGCCAGTGTGGGAAGGCATGCGGGTGTCGGAAGGTGGGGCTATTTTGCACTGCCATGTGTGCATCCTGCAGTGGAGAGTCATGCACAAACACCTTCACACAGGATGAAGCATAGGCGCACTCGGTCTTGGGTTGGTGAAGTTACTTTTGAATAAAATAATTTTGTTTATATCAGTGTATATCATACTGACTTTGCCTAGTATTTTATTATCTAGGGTCGTAATAAAGCAATTGGTATTTGAACCTTTAATTGTCCTTTTCCTATATATTTGATCATGAACAAGGTGAAATGTTGTTTAAAAAGCGTGTTCTGATGACTCTGTGATATTTTAACGGTGTTCATTGGATAGAGCATGGTTGAAAACCGAACCCTAGATATCTATATGTGCCTTCTGTCCCTAATGGTTTAGAAGATGCAGCAGGTTTATCGAGTTACCGCAGTTTCAGACGCCATCTTGAATTCTGCGGTTAGCTCAAGGAGGATTCTTGGGGATTTTTAATATGTTACTTCAGACACGTCCAGGGATATGTGGTGCAAAAATCAGCTTATTATTATCGACTTTTAGGTTTGACCCTAAAACCCCTGGACTATCATGTCGGGGTCACGTTGGTGTATGAAAAGTAAACAGCGATGTCGAAAGGCTCTTATAACTGCTCACTATATTCCCTGTGCGTCACCGACACAAACTTCAACACGAAACCTTGTCGCAGTCTCATGGAGACACCCGAGGTCAAAGACGTCGCACCAACCTGACTTAATCATAACAAGAAGACGTGACTTACTTGACTTCTGTGTGACCGGAACATACCACATTGCTGACTGTGACACGGACAACAGTTTAGTGCGCTCAGAACTTATCCACCAGAAGCGTCACAAGAAACACCACGAGCTACCGAAAGTGCACGTGCCATACCCACTCGCCTCCAAAAGCTGAATGGCTGTGGTTTTCTACCTGGCCGATGGACATTATCTTCATTGTATATCAAATCACCGTAACTCAAACAACTCTGTTTACTGTACTAGCCAAAATAGACTGCAATCAACGCTTTGCAGCTAATAAAATCCTTCCACTCCAATATGCAAGGAACCGTCCAACATGAGGGCATCAAATCCAGCAGTTTTGCTATGACAAACAAAGTTAAGCAGATATGCGTTCTGGCTCCAAGCGAACTACTGTAGTACATCAGTGAAATTTGGCCGCGTACACGCTGCATAAGAGGATATTGTACATTTTCCATTATGCTTTGTCTCTGGACGATACCGGACTTTCGCTTGCATGATAAAATCACAAATGAGGAAGTTTTGGCGAGAACAGGCCTACGCCAACTTATTAGCATTCCACGCCATTGACGAATACGCTAGGCTGGGCATATCTAGATGATAGAGAACAGACTTCACAGACCAGTCTTTCTTTGGCGAGCTGCAGGACAGGAAAAGAACACTACGGAAACCACACCTTTCATTCAAAGGTGTCCTGCCATCTGGCAGACGCTATAGAACTCCTCCGTGCAGGCTTAACAGATACACATACTCATTTGTGCCACTGTCCATTAAACAACTCAACTCATGATGCCTGCTGCAACAGTGTCACTTGTCGTTCCTAGCATAACTAGTAATGTGTATGCAATGTATATATTGTATAATCATTATTTATGTGTATTTATTTTTATTATTATTATTACTGTTATTTTTAGTCTGTTTCACTCTCTACTTATCTATTTATATAATGGTTTTATGTATATATTGCAGTCATGTCTGTTCTTACCCGAAACTACTTTCTCAATTCATTGTTGAGACAGTACATAATTATCTTGTCTTATCTTATCTTATCTTAATAGGAGATCTGAAATAATTGAATATGCTACCTGAAACATGGACTGCTACTGCCACGGACATATTAAACTGGCGGGCCATGCCTCACACTGACAACGACAAACATTTCACAAAAGCAGGACTACGGCGATCTATTTCAACACTTAACAACTTATTGTTCCAAAAACTTAAGCTTAACTTGGGCAAACGTGCTTTCTCTGTAGCTGCGCCTAGGGTCTGTAGTGGACTCCCCAACACTTTGAAATTATCCGAAATTATAGCTAATTTCCGTAAAAAAATCTCCATACACATTTATTCCAAATTGCATTTCCCCCTTAGATATTCAGTGGTCCCTTGTTGTGATTGTGACTTTTGCGCGTTTCTGGTTTGTTGCTCTTCTGAGCTCAGGTTCCTGAGAATTATAGGCAATGTAGAAGTTTATTATTATTATTAGTTGTACTGTAATTTCTTATTTAACTTGTTTAATTACTAGATATTATGTTATATAATATTACTTATATAACGGTTAAATGCTGAGCCTCATGCGCTCAGAAGTATTTATGCAAGGATATAAACAGAGATAGACCGTACGATATGTTGAAAACAATGCTTCGCGGAGCCACAGAATAAAGACGCGGAACGTTTAACGTTTGCTTGCGATGTCTTGATGCATGCGTTGGAAAGCAGCGTTTTCATTGGCTATCGGTTTACATACATTTCGAACTGCGATCGTCGAGACGTAGGAGAAAGTGCCTAAGACGCACCCCTTTAACTGTGATGTCTTGTGCAGCCCGACAGACCGCGCTAATAGCCAGACGAACAAGAAAAGCTGATTTAGTTTGTAATCGTGTTTGATTGGTGGTCATTTCACATGTATGCCACGTTCTGTAGTAAAGTTATGAGAGAAATTTTTTAGGGCAAACTGGGCGTTTTGGGAACATTGTTCACCCCCCTGTTCACAAAAAGCACCCCATCATATCTTGTATTAGTTCAACAGCCCCAAAACGCAGCCCCCCCCGGAACAACAATGTTTGAAAATTTTCTAGGCCTAGGCCGAAGTCTACACTTTATTGTAATTTCACTCAACAATACATAACTGGGAATCTACGTCTTAGCCGTGAGTGAGACACAAAGACTGTCCTATTGGTGCTCCACTTGTTCTTTTAGCCATGACAATATCATTATTAAAGGCACCCTACTCTCTCTTACTGTTGCTGCATGGTTAAGTCATGGTAGGCTGGCCTAACTGTCACATATACAACAAACACTAAAGCCGCTGCCACACGCTTCATGATACCACTCTGCACAAGACTGACACTGCAACCAGTCCTCTGTTGGTGTATCAGTGTATTTCTCCTGACAGTAGATACAAAAGTAGTCTGGTGCTACTTCGTTAACATCTTCAACATTATTAACATGTGAAAAATTCTGAGCTGCCCTGGCTCCGCCACGTGTTCTGACCCGTCTGGTACGTGTTGGTATACTACCTCTGGTTCTACATATAAACCTTGTCCTTTCCACGGTCATCAATCTTCCTTGGGTGAAAATGCTAGAATTTGCTGCCCGATAGGTTGTGCATCTTGGCCTAGCATACCTACTACCATATTCACCTCCTGACCACCACCTACAACCTGCTCCTGACCCTTTTAATTACAGCCTGCTCTTGACCCTCTTGCAGCCTGCTCCTGACCCTCTTACAGCCTGCTCCTGACCCCTTACAGCCTGCTCCTGACCCCCATTACAGCCTGCTCCTGAACCCTTACAGCCTGCTCCAGACCCACTTACAGCCTGCTCCTGAACCCTTACAGCCTGCTCCTGACCCACTTACAGCCTGCTCCTGACCCACTTACAGCCTGCTCCTGAACTCTTACAGCCTGCTCCTGAACCCTTACAGCCTGCTCCAGACCCACTTACATCCTGCTCCTGAACTCTTACAGCCTGCTCCTGACCCACTTACAGCCTGCTCCAGACCCACTTACATCCTGCTCCTGAACTCTTACAGCCTGCTCCTGACCCACTTACAGCCTGCTCCAGACCCACTTACATCCTGCTCCTGAACTCTTACAGCCTGCTCCTGACCCACTTACAGCCTGCTCCTGACCCACTTACATCCTGCTCTTGACCCACTTACAGCCTGCTCCTGAACTCACATCCTCCTCCTGACCCACTTACATCCTGCTCCTAACCCACTTACATCCTGCTCCTGACCCACTTACAGCCTGCTCCTGACTTGGCCAACTACAGCCTGCTCCTGTTCCCTTACAACCTGCTCCTGGCCAACTACAACCTGTTCTAGACCCAAAAACAGCCTGCTCCTGATCAACTACATCCTCGTTAAGACCCAAACAGCTTGTTCTGGTAGGATCGTTCCACATTGGCACCTTGTGGGTATATTTTATAGCCAGGTTTTGCCATCTGAAAACAACATCATCAGATCATTAAGATCACAATCTCGTGTCCAAACAGTCACAGTTTACTCCATTGTGAAATTGTAAAACGCCTTGCTTAATTATATCAGATAACCCGAATCACTTGATAATGTTTAGTCATTGTAAAACAATTAGCCTTTTATGCCTAATATCATGATGCATATGATGTTTAACAATTTATATTTTATATGCACAGTTTATTCATAATAATCTCTGCGTTATTTTTTACTACAAACCTAGGTCTATATTAATGATTGCAAACACGTACATTTGACTGGTTTTTATAATTACATTATTATTAATATTATTATCAGCATAGCCAAGTCAGCTGAATGTGTGTCTAAAACGCTCACTATCGTGTGCCTGAAACGCACACCGTGTGTGCGTTTTGGGAACGAGTGTAGGGTGCGTTTTGCGCACAAGCATGTTTTTCGTTTACAAGGTCATTTCTCAGATTTAGATTTAACAAGATTTGCCATCCAAGCCAAAGGCCCAGATGGCAAGTGGACAAGGAAGCCATTGGCTTATCGAGAGTCCAACAATGTTCATCTACTTATAGCCCGCCCTCCTGAGATATGTGTCAACCTTGTTTTTAAACATATTCACGCTGCTAGCAGTTACACAATCTGTAGACAATTTGTTCCATTCATTTATTGTCCTCTGTGAGAACGAGTGCTTCCTGATGTCCAATCTACATTGATCCTTTACTAATTTTACCTCATGTCCTCTAGTTCTGCTATCCTTCTTGAGTGAGAAAAACATATTTCTATCAATATTTTCATACCCATTCAATATCTTAAAAACTTCAATCTGATCTCCTCTTAACCTCCTTGTCTCTAGAGTTGTTAAACCACATTCTTTCAGGCGTTCTTCATAACTAAGGTCTCTCAGTTCTGGAATCATTTTAGTTGCTCTCCTTTGTATGCGTTCAAGCGTATCTATATCCTTCTTACGATATGGTCTCCATGCTTGTATACAGTATTCTAAATGAGGTCTAACTATTGCTTTATAAAGAGGTATAATTAACTTTTTTCCCTTGTATGTTATGTTTCTTCTAATCAATCCAAGAATTTGATTACCCTTTGAAGCTGCAATACCACACTGCTCTGAAACTTTCATATCAGCACTTATTGTAACTCCTAAGTCCTTTTCTTTTACAGTAGTACCCAGAACAGTATCTCCCATTTTATAGTTTACATTCAAGTTCCTATGTCCTGTATGTAGGCATTTACATTTCCCAAAATTGAACAACATCTGCCATTTCTCAGTCCATTTCACTAATCTGTCTAGATCGTTTTGTAAATGTTGTTTATCACCATCAGTATTAACCTTTCTAAACAGTTTTGTGTCATCCGCAAATTTCAGTACGGTACTTGTTATACTGTCGTCCAAGTCATTGATATAAATTAAGAATAATATAGGTCCTAATACTGATCCTTGAGGTACCCCACTCAAAACCGATTTCCAATTTGAAACTTCTCCATCTACTACAACTCGTTGTCTTCTGTCAGTCAGCCATTGTTCTATCCAGTCAGTTATGCTATCCCCGATACCATGGGCTTTTAATTTAAGTAGTAATCTTTGATGTGGCACTTTGTCAAAAGCTTTCTGAAAATCTAAGTAGATAATATCTACTGGCGATCCCACGTCTATGCACAGACTTATTTGTTATTGATTTAATGCGATAATATATATCAAAATCATCATCACATCACGGGCACCCTAAATATCACAGTTTGAAATTTACTAAAAAATAGTAAGAAAAAGTATCATTTTACCTTGCTGTCGCTCAAATCTCCTCATTGCTGTTTGGCTGTCAACTTCTACTGCACAAGTTCAGTGATTGTATCAATATCCAATCTGTCGGAGGCTGACTACATCCTATTTTCGGAATACCCTGGTAAAGTGGGAGTGGGCCTCGTGTGTTCAGTGGGTGTCTTAGGCACTTTCCCCTAATATTGGCCAATCAAATATTATTACGAGAAGATTGTGTAACTCATATCATTAACTTACACGTTAAATCTCAAACGAGTCGGACGTGTTTCGAACCAGCTGCGGTTGGGATAGCTCGAATTCGTTTTGAAGCGTTATCGTCTACCAAAATTCTGTCACAACAGTGGCGTGACCGTTTAAAGACTGATCCTCACACACCAACGTTATCTCCAATCTGAAAGTGAACGTTATCTAAGAGTTGTCTCCATAGCGACGTTATCTAAGAGTTGTCTTCATAGCGACGGGAGAAACTATACTTTGACTTCAACATGCCACCGAAATCCAACACGTTTAAAGACTGATCCTGACGCACACCAACGTTATCTCCAATCTGAACGTGAACGTTATCTAAGGCGAAAAGAATCTGGCAGCAAGGAGGCAACACAGGAAGCAGAAACGGGTTTGGAAAAAACAACAGAGAAACCATCGCAAAAATGTGCAGGAAGCTCCGAATACACTGACCCCACCATAACGTCACTTACCCCACCAGGAAGTCACTGACCCCACCAGGAAGTCACTGATCCCACAAAGAAGTCACTGACCCCACCAGGAAGTCACTGACCCCACCAGGAAGTCACTGACCCCACCAGGAAGTCACTGACCCCGCCAGGAAGTCACTGACCCCACCAGGAAGTCACTGACCCACCGGGAAGTCAATGACCCCACCGGGAAGTCACTGACCCCCACCGGGAAGTAACTGACCCCACCGGGAAGTCACTGACCCCACCGGGAAGTCAATGACCCCACCAGGAAGTCACTGACCCCACCAGGACATCACTGACCCCACCAGGAAGTCACTAATCCCACCAGGAAGTCACTGACCCCACCAGGAAGTCACTGACTCCACCAGGAAGTCACTGACCCCACCGGGAAGTCAATGACCCCACCAGGAAGTCACTGCCAATAGGGCAATGATGTTACCACAGCCAATAGGGTAATGATGTTACCACAGACAATAGGGCAATGATGTTACCACAGACAATAGGGCAATGAGGTTCCCACAGACAATAGGGCAATGAGGTTCCCACAGCCAATAGGGCAATGATGTTACCACAGACAATAGGTTAATGATGTTACCACAGCCAATAGGGTAATGATGTTACCACAACCAATAGGGCAATGATGTTACCACAGACAATAGGGCAATGATGTTACCACAACCAATAGGGCAATAATGTTACCACAACCAATAGGGCAATGATGTTACCACAACCAATAGGGCAATGATGTTACCACAACCAATAGGGCAATGATGTTACCACAGCCAATAGGGCAATGATGTTACAACAGACAATAGGGCAATGATGTTACCACAACCAATAGGGCAATAATGTTACCACAACCAATAGGGCAATGATGTTACCACAACCAATAGGGCAATGATGTTACCACAGACAATAGGGCAATGATGTTATCACAGACAATAGGGCAATGATGTTACCACAACCAATAGGGCAATAATGTTACCACAACCAATAGGGCAATGATGTTACCACAACCAATAGGGCAATGATGTTACCACAACCAATAGGGCAATGATGTTACCACAACCAATAGGGCAATGATGTTACCACAGACAATAGGGCAATGATGTTATCACAGACAATAGGGCAATGATGTTACAACAGACAATAGGGCAATGATGTTACCACAACCAATAGGGCAATGATGTTACCACAACCAATAGGGCAATAATGTTACCACAACCAATAGAGCAATGATGTTATCACAGACAATAGGGCAATGATGTTACCACAGCCAATAGAGCAATGATGTTACCACAACCAATAGGGCAATGATGTTATCACAGACAATAGGGCAATGATGTTACCACAACCAATAGGGCAATAATGTTACCACAACCAATAGGGCAATGATGTTATCACAGACAATAGGGCAATGATGTTACCACAGACAATAGGGCAATGATGTTACAACAGACAATAGGGCAATGATGTTACCACAGCCAATAGGGCAATGATGTTACAACAGCCAATAGGGCAATGATGTTACCACAACCAATAGGGCAATGATGTTACCACAGACAATAGGGCAATGATGTTACAACAGACAATAGGGCAATGATGTTACCACAACCAATAGGGCAATAATGTTACCACAACCAATAGGGCAATGATGTTACCACAGACAATAGGGCAATGATGTTACAACAGACAATAGGGCAATGATGTTACCACAACCAATAGGGCAATAATGTTACCACAACCAATAGGGCAATGATGTTACCACAGACAATAGGGCAATGATGTTACAACAGACAATAGGGCAATGATGTTACCACAGCCAATAGGGCAATAATGTTACCACAACCAATAGGGCAATGATGTTACCACAACCAATAGGGCAATGATGTTACCACAGACAATAGGGCAATGATGTTATCACAGACAATAGGGCAATGATGTTACAACAGCCAATAGGGCAATGATGTTACCACAACCAATAGGGCAATGATGTTACCACAGACAATAGGGCAATGATGTTATCACAGACAATAGGGCAATGATGTTACAACAGACAATAGGGCAATGATGTTACCACAACCAATAGGGCAATGATGTTACCACAACCAATAGGGCAATAATGTTACCACAACCAATAGGGCAATGATGTTACCACAGACAATAGGGCAATGATGTTATCACAGACAATAGGGCAATGATGTTACAACAGACAATAGGGCAATGATGTTACCACAGCCAATAGGGCAATAATGTTACCACAACCAATAGGGCAATGATGTTACCACAACCAATAGGGCAATGATGTTACCACAGACAATAGGGCAATGATGTTATCACAGACAATAGGGCAATGATGTTACAACAGCCAATAGGGCAATGATGTTACCACAACCAATAGGGCAATGATGTTACCACAGACAATAGGGCAATGATGTTATCACAGACAATAGGGCAATGATGTTACAACAGACAATAGGGCAATGATGTTACCACAACCAATAGGGCAATGATGTTACCACAACCAATAGGGCAATAATGTTACCACAACCAATAGGGCAATGATGTTACCACAGACAATAGGGCAATGATGTTATCACAGACAATAGGGCAATGATGTTACCACAGACAATAGGGCAATGATGTTACCACAGACAATAGGGCAATGATGTTACCACAGCCAATAGGGCAATGATGTTACCACAGACAATAGGGCAATGATGTTATCACAGACAATAGGGCAATGATGTTACCACATACAATAGGGCAATGATGTTACCACAGCCAATAGGGCAATGATGTTACCACATACAATAGGGCAATGAGGTTCCCACAGACAATAGGACAATGAGGTTCCCACAGCCAATAGGGCAATGATCTTACCACAGACAATAGGGCAATGATGTTACCACAGCTAATAGGGCAATGAGGTTCCCACAGACAATAGGGCAATGAGGTTCCCACAGACAATAGGACAATGATGTTACCACAAATAATAGGGCAATGATGTTACCACAGACAATAGGGCAATGAGGTTCCCACAGACAATAGGGCAATGAGGTTCCCACAGACAATAGGGCAATGATGTTACCACAGACAATAGAAAGGCTTCAAGTTAAAATACAAGCTTCACACAGTACATTAAAGAGAGTGCAGAAGAGAAATGAACGCATGGGGTAAGAGTTAGTTCATTGGAAGAAAAGATTACCCCCTCCCCCCGAGGTCAAAAGCAAAAAGCCTGATTCGTGGAGCAGATATTAAAAAATCAAGAAACAGGTAACATTTCATAAGAGTGCTCTAGAAGATTTGAAAGCCAAATATCTGCTTAGTGACAGACAACGTCAGACCATAGCAAAAACATTTTCCGATGGTTTTCTGAAGAAATATCGTTATGTCTCGAAGCAGAAATCCGCCATTGGGGTACCTCACAAACGGTATTGTGCAACACTGAAGCGGTCCAACGACTTTGTGTACGAGCACAAACGACGAA
This sequence comes from Lamellibrachia columna, assembly GCA_963662155.1. Classification (NCBI taxonomy): domain Eukaryota; kingdom Metazoa; phylum Annelida; class Polychaeta; order Sabellida; family Siboglinidae; genus Lamellibrachia; species Lamellibrachia columna. Next base: position 6,612,890 of record OY759273.1, read on the forward strand.
GTGGCAAGCTCCCTGCAGCTCAATGATACCTGGAAAAAAGACACAATCACGAGTACAAAGGTGAAGAAAGAGAAGAGACGGCTGACGGACACTGTCAAGAACTTACACAAAAAGTTCCCCAGTGAACATCCCGACGACAAGATGTCTTATTTCACTTTCTTGCGCCTACGACCATTCTGGGTAGTGACCCCCAAAATATCAGATAGACAAACATGTAAATGTTCAAAGCAAGCTATATGAACTAGGTGTACTATTTGTAAACGAAGCTGAGGCCGCTCTGAGTCTTATCTGCTGCTCAGACTCAAATGCAGCTTGCATGTACCGTGAATATGACGTTTGCAAAGACAAAAGACTAGAGTTCGCAGCGTTCGACCCAATGAAAGAGACATGATGGTATGAATAGCAGATGGTGGATTTTGAAAAGAAGAACAAGAACACTGGAGAAACGGAAAGTAACCGTGAAGATTATGGTTGCAGGTACGCTTGAAGAGTTGACCGAAAAATTCGAAGACACCCTGTCCGAGAAATTAGGGAAACATGTGTTCAACATACGGCACCAATATTTGCAAATTAGGAAACTGAGGGAGCAACTGAAACTAAATCAAATGCTCTTACACATCCATTTCAGCGAAAATTACACTTACAAACATAACACAGAAATACAGAGCGTCCACTTCGGGGCATCCAACATGCAAACAACCCTTCATACAGGTATGTTGTATACTGCAACCGAAGTTGTTCCATTTGCCACACTGTCAGAGTCTATGTACCATGACCCATCGGCTATATGGACCCATCTAAAGCCTATATGCACGCAACACCAATTCACAAATTGATTCCGCTTACTTTCTGTCAGACGGACCCGTTACTCAATACAAGAGTAACCAACTTCTACTTGCTTTCGCCCCTGCCTTTCCAGTGGGGTATGAAATACGTTATCTGGTCCTTTTTGGATGCTGGCCATGAAAAAGAAGCAGCTGATGGAGTGGGTGAAATACTTAAACGAACGGCCGATAGACTAGTAGCCCATGGAAGAGATCGTCACAACACAGACATTGTGTTTACTGCATTAGAAGCTGAGACTAGTGTCAAACTCAAACTCAAAGTAAGTGAACAGGATGTGTCTAACGTGGACCGTTGTCTACCGTCTCGTCTGAAGACTGTACCAGGGACAATGACATTTCATCAAATTATCCAACCGTGCCTCGACGAATCTCCTGTCGGAAGTTAAGTTGCTTCGGTTGTGATGCCAAGTTTAAGAGCGAAATGACGAAACCTTACGTTCGTAAAGGTAACATTTTGAGTGCTCTAATACCGTTTTGATTCCTCATCTATTGTTCACAATGCGTGCTGTTGAACGGCTCACGACAATGAGCTTAGCTCACTGTAAGCGCTAAAGAGTGTACGTGTATCGTCGATTTTCACGTTTGTAATTGGTTCCGTTTATATTTTCCACTTCAAAGTTGATTTACATTGTTATGGTTTTCCTTGGCCATGTATATTTTAATGCGGACCTTGAGCAAGATTGGACATTGACACATTATGATATTCTACGATGTTCGTAAGGTCACCATATATCAACTTATTGAAATTCTTAAAACTGCTGCCATATTCCGAACAGTTTGCTTAATGTTCTGAAATACACGTATCTTAGTTACATGATGTATTAAGTGTGCTGATATTGATAACATGTTAAAGACTAAATAGACTTATTCATTGTTTCCATTACTTTTAATCTGCTTACTTAGTAATGTCATTTCGTTTCGGGATTGACTTTTGTCAGTCACGAAACGAAATGTCAGTCCCGAAATTATACGTCAGTCCCGTAACACCTCTGTCAGTCCCATAACACCTCTGTCAGTCCCGTAACATTGCAAATAAACCCTAATTTATATAATACCAATTAAACTAAAGTGCTAATTACTAGTAGTTATTTGAGGATTTTGAATGGGCTTTTGTTTATGAAAACAGTTTCTTTTTTCATAAAAAAATATCTGAAATGTTAAGTTGTTACCTTGGTAAAATACCACATAATTTGAATTGAACACTTCATAAAATAAAAAAGGTCAGTTTTACCAGACAAAAAGAAAAGATTACAGATTATTGAGAATTGCATGGCTATATAAATCACAATAATTTATGAAGAAAATAAAAATAATTTGTCCAATTATTTTTATCAGCCATTTTACTAGTGTTGCGGTACTGACACATTGTCGGGTAGTGCAAGAAATAATCCCCCAAAGTGGAAAAAAATCATTAAGGATCGTCGCTGCTCCCTCACAAAAAAAGTCATTTATTTATAAATAAGGACTGTTATTTGTGTCAAGTGAAATATGTTTCCATTTACTGGTGATTGACCAAAATACCGATCGGTAGATCGGGGCACTCGTTCTTCTACTATCCAGCGGCATCGAAAACTTGTACTGTGACCGCCGATAAACGCTCTCGGACGAACGGGCGGTCGTAACAGACGATCCCGGACGGCGAACGTTACGCGATCGACGCCGATTGAGGCGAAGATCACGTGAAACTAATTTGTACCACTGACGCCGTTGAAAATTCTGCCTTTGCTGAGAAAGCGTAACTTTGAACATCGAATACCGCTGGGAACATTGGCGTTGACGCGAGGGAATATTCTCTCTGACGCAGTCGGTGGATAACGTTCGATTGTAAAAACAATAGACGACGTGTTGCCATGGTGATTACGAGGACTATCTGGTGACTTTGCTCGCTTCATTATTGCACACTCACTTAATATTCTGCTTGTTCACAGTAAGTTGTACCTTTACAACAAATTAATGCTTCTGTCATACCTTCAATTTATCTCTTTATTGGTATGAATATGTTAGTCCTACCCTACGAAAATTGGCACATTAATTTATACACACTAAACTATTTGCTCAGTGGTCATCGTATATCAAAATGAAAACATTTTCAAATCGTGGTTGATTATAACAATACAATAAGTACAGATGTTTCCCAAAAATACCATGCGCGCGTTGACCATGTTCCGGTTGTTTATTTGTAAGTTTTGAGCGGAGCACCGATCTCTATGAGAAGGGAGATGAAAACGAGACTTAGGCTGTTTTAACCACACTTTTTTTTATCTCGTTTTCGTCATATGCAAGCAAGCGCACTGTGGCATCACTAAAGTAATCGCTCCATCGCATCGCGCATCGTTCCATCGCATCGGGCATCGCATCGCGCATCGCTCCATTGCATCGCCAAATTCAGCACACACCAACGATGACCCTCCTCGGCCGTCAGGTGTCTCTTTTATGACAAACGTGACGCAGACATTCACGCGCCATATGTGACGCGTGTGTCGTCATAGATACTAGACAAGAAAACATTAATTATCTAATACCATACGATGGCGAGGAAGATCAATTTAATTTCTACTACACAATGTACAATATCTTTCAATATCGAACAACCTGCAATTTTGTATTGCTAAATATAAATTGAGTAAAGTATGGTTCATATATCAAAGCCTCTTACTCGGATGGTCCCGTCTCGTTAATCGAAGACCTAAACTAACCAGTCTAGTTGAATAAAGCGATGTCATAAACGCAGACACATACAGTAAACAAATAATTTCCCTCGTTGGTTATGCAAAATTATGTGAAGAATTTTAAAGATACAATGGCCAATGAAAATATCGAATGAAGACCTATACCACCACACGTGACTTGTATGTCACTAATCTCAGAGGAAATCAAGAACAGACGATGGAGATAGATGGGCCATACACTTAGAAGAGATGTTAATAACAACACAAAAATAGCAGTAATCTAACTCATGCGCTGTAAACCAGCAGACACATACAACCGGATTTATGTTACTAGATTTAAGGTGTGCACCACTTGGAACAGGTATGTTTCGTCTGTAACTTAGTCAGTGATTCAAATTAAATTTGAGTAGCTAAAGATGAATAAAAATCAATGTAATAAAAATCCATACAGACAAGCCTAAAAACAGCATAAAACAAATACCCAAGTGCAGCTGTATATGTGAATGGAACATGTTCGAATGGGCCAACAGACTCATCTATCGGATTTCATTCAAAATAATTTTTTTAACGATCGTTTCTAAATCAAGATTTTGCTTAACCCTGTCGTGCAGAATATTATTTGCTGTCAAAATTTCTACCATTTGCGCTAATTGCAAAAATCAGTCGTGCAAATAAATGTGTACCTAGGTCAAATAAATTGTTTTGGTGGGTTTAAGGAGTTTCAACATTATTAAAAAGGTCTATACTTCCAAATGGTGTATTGTCAGGTGTTTTTTTTATTTTTGTCTAACTTCCCCTCGTATGCAATGTTGGACAGGTGTACATAACAAAGTATTTCCAAATCAACAATAATAGTGTAGACAAGTTTGGAGACATCACATGAATGTGTTACAGCAGGGGTTCCCAAACTTTTTCCTTGAGGCCCACTCGTGGGGCTGCTAAAGCCGCTGAGGCCCACTGTATTGCCAAAAAATTATCAATACAATTGAAGATATGCATTTTTATTAAATCAAAATATATATATAATTTTCAGAATCTGTTTCAGTTGCCCGGGGAAAAGCAGCACACGCTTAATTAAATTTGCGGAGTCTAATGGGTTAAAGGATTTTTTTTTACACACAATTAACGTGGAAGTTGCGTTGACCCTTGGGACCACCTGAGGGCCACGGACCACAGTTTGGGAACCCCTGTGTTACATGGATAGAATCTATATGAAATGTAATGGATATCATGAACACAAGGTGGCACCTCTGTATAAAGAAATTTAGAAAACATACATTTTTCAACGTGTTAGGTGAAAAGGAAAGGTATATTTGTAATGGTTTGTCAGAATGATCAATGAACGAATCAGTTTAACAAAATTATGTGCAACTATTCCTCTTGTATGTGTGATCATTTTATGAGATGTTCCAAATGTTTTATTCATGCATACACCACAAGACCACTGGTAATATTTCGGTCTCATTTATTTGGGGTTTTCAGTTTTGTAAAAAAACACCCACGTTTCCATCATAGCTTCGCAACCATGTACTTGAACATCAGACATCATGATGCAAATGGTCCCTGATGAAGAATGCACAATAAATGCAACAGAAACATGGCAAGATTGTCCATTAACGGCACATGAATCGTATATAACTGTTAGGCATATCTGTTACCCAAACTTCTTCATAATAACAGCAGCCAATTATTAACTGATAACAAGGAATTATCAACAATATCTTGATCCTACAGAATGGGAAAGAATCAGCGTTGCAACTTTGACTTCCTCAGTATAAAACTTATTTTATTTTCATATTTAAATACATAAATAAATATGCTAAATTGTTTGTTAACATTAAATGTCTTTCAAACCGTTATTTTAGTAGGATCACCATTTGTTGTTAACGTTTAAGGTTAACCAGTTAAAGCTATCTTGTTATCTAGTGTGTAATTTTCTTAACTGCAGTTCACAAAATACCATATAATATTGTACAGTGTATAAATCACTTGGAGTAATTCTTAACGTCTTACCACAATTATATCTGGGAGAAAAACAATGCTTTTAGATTGTGCAGAAATGGGGATGGCAGATTTGTTCCAATATTATTTATTTAGAGAATGCACGATTTTCATTGGTTACTGAATGACTTTAATAAAATGTCCCAATTCTCTGATTATTTTTTTATCTCAAAGTACATCTAAATTTCTCTATTGCTTTCGTATATTTACCATTAGAAATTGTATAAAAAGGAATATGATAGATCAAAAAATCAACCAATGAAAAACGTTATATTTCACATTCAAAGATAAAGTTTTATTGGTTTGTGGATAATTGCCATATTATAGCAATCTCTATGTATGTTATAAACCTGGCATATTTTATTTCATTACCAAATTGTGTATTTTCGATGAATGAAAATCGCTGTACATTCCTTTAACATCTTTCCATTTAACAGTATGTAGCAGTTGAGCCTTCTACTATGCATATGCATGGAAACTCAATCCAAATATAAAATTCTTCCCTAAAATGTGGTTTGATAATGTTGCCAAAAGCAATGCTGAATAATTAAACACCTATTACATCTTGATATTTTTGGTGATGCATGTTGAACATGTTGCATTTTGATTGAGATACCCAACCAAGCAGCATATGAACCATGAAAACTAAAGGTACTACAATCGAGAACTGCACTGCCATTCATGTAATATGTAAACCCTTCTTGTAAAATAAACATCAACATAGAACTAATTCCTCTGTGAACAACAAGCACTGTTAGACATATTGTACAATTTAATTAATCAAGTCTATCTTGCGGATTATGTCTGCATTCACCCAAAAGACACACATGATATGCCCTGTCATTTGCTCAAGTCTGATTCATGCGAGACACCTGACTCTAGAGTTGACGTGAAAGTGCCATTGTCATAAAGATGAATCCTGTCCACTTAAACGAAACACAGTCCTGATGACCACTAACAGTTTCTTTCTACAATTGTACAAAGCCACGTTTGCAGCACATATCCACACTAGACTGCTGCCTCGACACACTGGGGTGGCCTCCTCTTCCATTCGGCCTCGAACTACTGCAGCGGCTGGAGCTAATCTGCACTGTCTACATCCCCTCAAGTTGTACGTCCATGGACACTTGGTCTAATAAACACTATCAGTACTTCTTTGTGGCTGTTTCCACTCGTACTGCTCGAAGAGCTCCTGTACTGTGTGAAGAGCTCCTGTACAGCACAAAGAGCTCCTACACTGCCTGAAGAGCTTCTACACTGCTTGAAGAGCTCCTACACGTCCTTCCTGTCCCCTGCAGCATGCACACAGTACATCTTGTTGACTGCCTCTCTGCTCCTCACGAATTCCTCGCAGCAGGTTCACGTATTCACCTCGTGGATGACGTATGCCACACATGCAGCGGGTTGCCGACAGTGACACTGTTGACAGGCGTGTCAGTGAGTGGTGCTTCGTGACAGCGACACGTCAGCCGGTAACGCGTTTCCTTCCGTCACAAACACAACCTTCTTTGTATGTGCTCACGTCTCAATCGTCTTCATCAAGAATCACTGGTGCTGACTTGCGTGCCTTCTTGTTCTTTGGTGGCTTCACATCCTCTTCCTGCAGAAACAATCACATCACAACCTTGTAGTACCCCATTAATGACACTGTGACACATTTGTGACACACGTCAAGTCTCTGTTTAATCATGGAGAATAATTACCCACACACGCACACAGTCACATATATGCACGCACGCATGCACGCACAGCTATCTCATATACATTCGTGTCAACATCTTGTACCTGCAAAATTATAATATCTTCTCTAGTGATGATTAAATCGATGTAATTTGCATGTAACAAATGTATCATAACATTAAAACAGAACCTAGTCAGCTATTCATGCACCTATCATGTGTGGTTTAATTAAACTCTTTTAATCTCAAAAATTCTCTATGCCTGAACAACATAAACAGAATGAGAACAAACCTCACTTCAGTCAGGAAGTTGAACATAAATTAAATAATCATCACGCGATATTTGTTATTCAATGTCAACATGTAACTTATTATTACCAAATATATTAACCGCCACTACTTATTTGAAAAATCAGCTTCAATATTCAGGATGAGCTGATCTTGAAATAGATCAGTTGGAAGTTTCTCACCTCGCTGGAGTCTGGGCTGTCGCTCTCGTCATTCAGTTGAGGCTTCTTGTTGTCCAGTCTATTGTTCTTGGCGATGGCCGCTGCCATAGAGGCTCTCCGACTGGGCACAGCACGCAGCACCCGTGTTGTCTTCATCTCATCGATGTCCTCAACCAGGGCCAGCAGGTCGCTATACCTAAAGCGAAGCGTTCAATTTATACCCCACCCCTTCAACATTCCTTGTTTAGAGGGCGTTACACTTTGCCCCCGGCGGACTTGTTCACGCAAACACCATTTCAACTTCTGTTAAGCATCCAACTACAATGCAATTTCTGCGTGAAAGTTGTTCATTCCGTCACTGGAATTCATCACTGTCTATTGCCAGGTACTCATTTATATAGCTGGGTGAACTGGCACAAACTTTGGTTTTCTTGACTGACAATCCAGACATCTAACCGTCGAGCTACTGTCCCCCTCAACAGTAAAATCTACCTTCAATATAGATTCAACACTCTACTGTCTGGCCTTTCAACATGCAACATGAATCCAGTATTTGACATGTAATTACTTCACAAGCAACTTTTTGTATTCTTTCCAATTATTTCGTCTAGCAGCTGAATTGGCTGAAATGTTCAGAAACAACATAAAAAGTTTCTTGAGAGGTAATGGATGTATGCAGTACTTTAGATCCATCTAAAATTCTACATCTGGGGTTTTACTTCAATTTTTTCTGAATATGGTCTGAGCATCTTTAAAATTCAAAATCTGGATTTTTACTTTTAAGTTCTCCTCAACATGAATCAGTAGTTTACGGTATTACCATGTGATCTTCTCTAGCAAATTCAGACATGGCATAGAGGTATAATGTAACGCCAGATTTGTGCCAAGTATTGTTATCCTGCATTGGAAACAATATAATATGAACTTACCATATTCGACCTATTAAGCATACATGCTCTAATTAGCGTACACCACTTATAAGTTGTTCAACACTAGTCACCAAATGACACAGTTTTAAACAATTACCTTATTATCTAGAGAAACAAATTTTGGTGTATATCTTTAAGAAAAGATTCCTTGACATTTTTTATGGCCCAATTTTTGTCAAGCATCCTGTAGGCTTGTTAAGTAGAATACGGTAAGTTTCCATCTGGCAAGATAAAGCCTTACTTTGACTTGAGTGACTCGGGGCAGGTGGTCTGTACGTGCTGCAGGCCCTGCTGCACCAACTCGTGCATGAGAACTGCAACAACAGGATCTGATTATAAAACAACCTGTCATCGCAATCTGCTTATAAATACAATCAGGCATGCCCATCTGCTTATAAAAACAATTTCTCATGGTCAACATTTTAGGAGCGAATATCATTTCAGGCATTCTAGCATACCCATCTGGTAAACTTAGGTCAAGCATATTATATAAGAGATGTTATCAACTTTTGTTTGTGTGATTAATAAATAAATTAATCCATTAAAATGTCAACAGATCGCATTATTTTCAATGATATAACAGTACAAATAATAATATTATACAGCACACATTTTGTCACTATTCAAAGAATCACACTAATGCAAGCTTAGTTACACACATCATTCAAGACAATGTGGACATATACGTACATGAGACATTGCGACAGCTTTGTCGCATGTGTTCTAGATGAGAGAGAATAGGTTCGATCATAGATTGGTCTTTGTCTTTTGTCTTGTTTGTCAACTGAGACGGATGTCTGTAAGCATGACACATCATGACATATCATGAACAGAGATTCACATGCACAAACCACCATTCAATGTAACCATTATTTCCGTCCCCATTCGGAGTCTGCTGTTACAAGGTAACTGGTTTCAAGCAGACGCCTTCTACTTAAAAACAAAACTGTGATAATAGGACATGGACATGTAAAGAATCCATTAATACCAGTAACGAAACTTACCTGTTATACCTGGAATGCAGTGCCAGGTATAACAACCACAGCTGCCTGCCTCAAACACCACAGCAAAAGGTGACATCACTATGATATTAAAATATTATGGTTAAGGATCACTGGATTACAACTTGTTGATTACAACAGTATGGTAGTAATAATAAAAAATATATATGTAATATAAACCTTTAAAATATGCATATTATCTTCCTAAGGATCATGAAATGTTTTGTCAAGAATAGACAGATCAATATACTAGTCTTGTTTTGCTGGGGTAAGAGCATTCCATATCTGTGTACCAGTAACTGCTATAGCTTTAAAAAATGTTGGTCTGTGTGTGTGGTGTGTACAGATCTCATCAGGCATTTGATCCAAGTGGTTTATGTGGAAATGTTGGTCTATGTGTGGTGCGAATAGATCTCATCAGGCATTTGATCCAAGTGGTTTATGTGGAAATGTTGGTCTGTGTGTGGTGTGTACATGTCTCATCAGGCATTTGATCCAAGTGGTTTATGTGGAAATGTTGGTCTATGTGTGGTGTGAACAGATCTCATCAGGCATTTGATCCAAGTGGTTTATGTGGAAATGTTGGTCTATGTGTAGTGTGTACAGGTCTCATCAGGCATTTGATCCATGTGGTTTATGTGGAAATGTTGGTCTGTGTGTGGTGTGTACATGTCTCATCAGGCATTTGATCCAAGTGGTTTATGTGGAAATGTTGGTCTGTGTGTGGTGTGTACAGGTCTCATCAGGCATTTGATCCAAGCGGTTTATGTGGGAATGTTGATCTATGTGTGGTGTGTACATGTCTCATCAGGCATTTGATCCAAGTGGTTTATGTGGAAATGTTGGTCTGTGTGTGGTGTGTACAGGTCTCATCAGGCATTTGATCCAAGTGGTTTATGTGGAAATGTTGGTCTATGTGTGGTGTGAACAGATCTCATCAGGCATTTGATCCAAGTGGTTTATGTGGAAATGTTGGTCTATGTGTGGTGTGAACAGATCTCATCAGGCATTTGATCCAAGTGGTTTATGTGGAAATGTTGGTCTATGTGTAGTGTGTACAGGTCTCATCAGGCATTTGATCCATGTGGTTTATGTGGAAATGTTGGTCTGTGTGTGGTGTGTACATGTCTCATCAGGCATTTGATCCAAGTGGTTTATGTGGAAATGTTGGTCTATGTGTAGTGTGTACAGGTCTCATCAGGCATTTGATCCATGTGGTTTATGTGGAAATGTTGGTCTGTGTGTGGTGTGTACATGTCTCATCAGGCATTTGATCCAAGTGGTTTATGTGGAAATGTTGGTCTATGTGTGGTGTGAACAGATCTCATCAGGCATTTGATCCAAGTGGTTTATGTGGAAATGTTGGTCTATGTGTAGTGTGTACAGGTCTCATCAGGCATTTGATCCATGTGGTTTATGTGGAAATGTTGGTCTGTGTGTGGTGTGTACATGTCTCATCAGGCATTTGATCCAAGTGGTTTATGTGGAAATGTTGGTCTGTGTGTGGTGTGTACAGGTCTCATCAGGCATTTGATCCAAGCGGTTTATGTGGAAATGTTGGTTTATGTGTGTTGTGTACATGTCTCATCAGGCATTTGATCCAAGTGGTTTATGTGGAAATGTTGGTCTGTGTGTGGTGTGTACATGTCTCATCAGGCATTTGATCCAAGTGGTTTATGTGGAAATGTTGGTCTATGTGTGGTGTGTACAGGTCTCATCAGGCATTTGATCCAAGTGGTTTATGTGGAAATGTTGGTCTATGTGTGGTGTGAACAGGTCTCATCAGGCATTTGATCCAAGTGGTTTATGTGGAAATGTTGGTCTATGTGTGTTGTGTACATGTCTCATCAGGCATTTGATCCAAGTGGTTTATGTGGAAATGTTGGTCTATGTGCGGTGTGTACAGGTCTCATCAGGCATTTGATCCAAATGGTTTATGTGGAAATGTTGGTCTATGTGTGGTGTGAACAGGTCTCATCAGGCATTTGATCCAAGTGGTTTATGTGGAAATGTTGGTCTATGTGTGGTGTGAACAGGTCTCATCAGGCATTTGATCCAAGTGGTTTATGTGGAAATGTTGGTCTATGTGTGGTGTGAACAGATCTCATCAGGCATTTGATCCAAGTGGTTTATCTGGAAATGTTGGTCTGTGTGTGGTGTGTACAGGTCTCATCAGGCATTTGATCCAAGTGGTTTATGTGGAAATGTTGGTCTGTGTGTGGTGTGTACAGGTCTCATCAGGCATTTGATCCATGTGGTTTATGTGGAAATGTTGGTCTGTGTGTGGTGTGTACAGGTCTCATCAGGCATTTGATCCAAGTGGTTTATGTGGAAATGTTGGTCTATGTGTGGTGTTAACAGGTCTCATCAGGCATTTGATCCAAGTGGTTTATGTGGAAATGTTGGTCTATGTGTGGTGTGAACAGGTCTCATCAGGCATTTGATCCAAGTGCTTTATGTGGAAATGTTGGTCTATGTGTGGTGTGAACAGATCTCATCAGGCATTTGATCCAAGTGGTTTATGTGGAAATGTTGGTCTGTGTGTGGTGTGTACAGGTCTCATCAGGCATTTGATCCAAGTGGTTTATGTGGAAATGTTGGTCTGTGTGTGGTGTGTACAGGTCTCATCAGGCATTTGATCCATGTGGTTTATGTGGAAATGTTGGTCTGTGTGTGGTGTGTACAGGTCTCATCAGGCATTTGATCCAAGTGGTTTATGTGGAAATGTTGGTCTGTGTGTGGTGTGTACAGGTCTCATCAGGCATTTGATCCATGTGGTTTATGTGGAAATGTTGGTCTGTGTGTGGTGTGTACAGGTCTCATCAGGCATTTGATCCATGTGGTTTATGTGGAAATGTTGGTCTGTGTGTGGTGTGTACAGGTCTCATCAGGCATTTGATCCATGTGGTTTATGTGGAAATGTTGGTCTGTGTGTGGTGTGTACAGGTCTCATCAGGCATTTGATCCATGTGGTTTATGTGGAAATATTGGTCTGTGTGTGGTGTGTACAGGTCTCATCAGGCATTTGATCCATGTGGTTTATGTGGAAATGTTGGTCTGTGTGTGGTGTGTACAGGTCTCATCAGGCATTTGATCCATGTGGTTTATGTGGAAATGTTGGTCTGTGTGTGGTGTGTACAGGTCTCATCAGGCATTTGATCCATGTGGTTTATGTGGAAATGTTGGTCTGTGTGTGGTGTGTACAGGTCTCATCAGGCATTTGATCCATGTGGTTTATGTGGAAATGTTGGTCTGTGTGTGGTGTGTACAGGTCTCATCAGGCATTTGATCCATGTCGTTTATGTGGAAATGTTGGTCTGTGTGTGGTGTGTACAGATCTCATCAGGCATTTCATCCAAGTGGTTTATGTGGGAATGCTTGGGACAGGCACACATATAACCTGGTGTGATGACTATGGAACAAAGCCATACATTTTTATGTCCTCATTCACTACTAATTGATGTAACACAAGAAAAGCACCAACTTTTGTCGTTTCTTGCTTGGCGACGGCCCACACCGCGTCAGCTGAGAATGGAGTAATTCAGCCAGTTTGTCTTCATATTCCTGTGCCCAGAACTTGAGGATGGACACGGTGAAGAAGTCGTTCTTCTTGCACTCTCGCCTCAGGATGGGTCGTAGCAGCTCTTCCGTCGGACTGACCATGAACAGAACACACGATTGTCATGGCAACAATTAGGTAAACATAGTCCTGAACAGATGATTGTAATCTATTAATATTTTAATAATTTTTCACGGCAAGTTTTATATTGGTTCATTGTCACTATGATGAAATCAGCTGAAACAGGTCGAAACATCAAAATGGACCAAAGTAAAACTGATGGCGAAAAACAAATAAAATAACTAATAATAGGTTTATACACAAGTGCCACATTGTAGTATTGTGGGACTTTATGGTTATCTTATTTAATTAGGATATTCCACTCAGTCGGCAGCTAATGTTTGATCAATCTCCCAATAGATCAGTGTAAATATCACCCTGAAATCAAAAGTCCAATTATAATACATGACAACTAAACTCCAGATTCAACCACCTAGTGGCTTGACTTGAATCAAGTACCACCTTTTGTGAACTGATATCACCTCAAATCATTTGATGTAACAATAGTAAACTTCCACAGCACCTATATCCTCAGGGATCTGAGTTCCGAGGTGCAACAAACCAGATTCGTTAAGCATATTATCTAGAACAGGGTTGTGTAAGCGTCATAATTAGAGTGAGGGATTACCAGGGATTAACAGGGTTGTGTAAGCGTCATAATTAGAGTGAGGGATTACCAGGGATTTAGGGTGGAAACGCAATTAAAAATGTTTTTAAATTTAATTTGAGAATGTCCACAATTTGAGAATGTCCACAATATTATTTGTGAGGTTGGCTTTGGATGTGGTCACTAGAATACCTGTAATAGTTTTACTTATTTCACAGTCAGTTTACCTTTTTTTTCTCGTGACGTTTCGATTGCTATTAGCTATCTTCTTCAGACAACTACCACTACATGGCGACACGGTAGTCATTCTACGCAGACGTCACTCTGGTGTGTGCCCCCCACTGCCCCATCCTGGGTGGCCCTTCAGATCATCGTAGATGTGTGAGAGTCGGTATCGGCCCTCATCTCGATTGATGATGTCTTTGGTTTTCCTTATCCATATCGCTTCTTTGATGCCTCTTGTTCTCCAGTCCGACTCTCTGTCTACAAATTTGGCCCCCTCCCAGTCTACTATGTGATTCTGTTGAGTCGCTGATTTATGCATCTCTTTTTCCGATGTTGCTTCAGGTGTAGGGTCTGCTAGCTGACGCTTTCTCAGCGTCTTCTTTGTGTTCTTTGATGCGTGTTCCTAGGGTACGTTTCGTTTCTCCGATGTATGTGGCATTACAGTTCTTACACGTTATGGAATACACCCCTTTGCACATCTTTTGTGGTTCAACTTTGTCCTTTGGTCTTACTAGTGACCAAGATGTGAGGCTGTATGCTGTATTCACCTTGTATTTCTTCATGATCCATGATGTGCTTTCGGATAATCCTTGGACATATGGAAGCACCCTCATTCCTTTGCTCGTCTTTTTCCTGACGTTATCTTCCTTCTTTGTTTTCATCTTTGTCTGTACTGTTGATATGGTCCATTGTGGATACCCGCATCTCGTTAGAGCTTCCTTGATGTGTTCTCTTGTTTTCCGTTTATCTTCCTCTTCTGTCACGAGTGTCTGTCTGTCTAGTAATGTACGGATCACTCCCATCTTCTGGTGTAATGGATGGTGTGAGGAAAAGTTTAGGTATTGGTCTGTATGGGTATTCTTTCGGAAGATTAGTAGTTTCACCTCTCCCGATTCCTTCCTCACTAGTAAAGTGTCAAAAAATGGTATTGTTCCTTCTGCTTCTTCTTCATGTGTGAATTTGATGCTGTTTGTCTTGTCCACTCTGTTTAGATGGTCGGTCAGTTGCTGTGTCATTCGTTTTTATCACCTCACCAGAGTGACGTCTGCGTAGAATAACTACTATGTCGCCATCTAGCGGTAGTCATCTAAAGAAGATTGCTGATAGCAATCGAAACGTCACGAGAAGAAAAAGGTAAACTGACTGTGAAATAAGTAAAAATATTACTCATTTGAACCATCCAGTCTGATGAACATCTTCACTCATAGAATACCTGTATAGGTGATAGGCCCTAAAACATGACTTGTTTCCCTTTAATTATTAAGGGGCAAATTCCAATAATAAAAACATTTGGATGTGGGTAGGTCAAGGGTCCACTTAGAAAAAAATTGGAAAGGCAATATTTTTTAGAGTTTTCCTGGTCTAAATTTGACAAAAATCGGCTTTCCATCCACTGTATTGGGAATGAGTTTATAGAACCTCACATCAAGTTTTCCCAAAGGGTTGGGGGTCAATCATGTTCATATTTTTTATTATTGGATTTGTTTTATATTTACAAAGCCCCTACCATTGAGAAAATATGATCTCTGTCTAGAATTGCTGATGGCACATATAACTCACCAGTCCTGTTTCAGTTGTATCAAGATGCAGCTGAGGGCTTCTGAGTGAGCTGCCAACGAAAGACACTCGGTCACAGCACAGTATTATAGGGATGACAATTTATGGTAAAATTTGTTTATTTCTCATATTATTCCCAGTACAGTAAGTCATAATAGTCTTATACTGCTAGTAATTTATGGTCATCTTATTTAGCATCTCATATAACTGCTAGTATTAGGATATTCCACTCAGTGGGCAGCTGATGTTTGATCAATCTACCAATAGATCAGTATAAATATCACCCTAAAATCAAAAGTCCAGTTACAATACATGATGCGTGGTTTGGCACACCACATCGCTGTACATATCCGACACATCTATGTCACAAATAGAGGATAAAAAGAAGGATCAAAATGTTATATTTTTCTTACATTTTTTTTATTTATCCCAAAACGTTTGCATGCAACTAGCTACCTGTCAGTTTATAATCTGTTCCTTACACCCTGGTAGGAATTGCTTTTGAGTTACTTGATTGTGGTACAAAGAGCTTTTCCATGGGAGGCAGACATATCTTTCTGGAGAAGCTTTAGGCAACAATAATTGTCACAACATCCTAGTCTCTTGACAGGTAAAATGTACAATATCACATTCCAAAAATCCAGAATGTCAGTCCATTCAAGGAACAGTGCTTAATAGGAAATCTCCACTACTAAAGAACGATGAACGTACCTGCGAAGTCTAGCTTGGGCAGGATGGGCATGATGTGTTCCACAGGGATGTTGTGGGTGGCGATCAGTTGCCACAGGAAGTACTGCTCTATCGTGTCCCAATCCAGACTCGCATCTGTCACACAAACCAGAATCAATATTTGGGGTGGGGGTTATATACTTACAACCAACATGGTGTTTTTGGCAAAGGTGACAAAAAAATACAATCAGGAACTTAAAAGGGTTAACTATTCCCTTCACAAGATCGAAACAAAATTAATAACATTGGGCTAATTGGTTGGCAGACACGGTGTCGCAGCGTAAGAATCGGTCATGTAAATACCCCCGCAAGACCGATTAGCGAGGGTAATTCGTGGCTACGATTGTGTCGTTTGATTTGGGGCTGGGTCCAATTCCACCAACAGCTGGATGCAATTTTGAAGGTGCACTCATCGTGACCTTTCATCAAGGCTCAAGTCGGGATTGGTGCAAATTAGTAAGTCGCACTCGCAGTCTACATTGCTCATCAGCATGACACAATTAGCTGCGCGTTGTCATCCAACATTTTGTTACCCGGCCAGTTGGGGCACAAATCACTTGTGTAAACTGGCCTTAAGTAGCTTACTCAAACAATGCACATCTTGTTTTATATTTAAAAGTGTAGTACTGTTTAAAACAGTGAGACAATTTCATTAAAAGTACAATGATGTCAATGCCTATCATTAAGATTCTGTTAAAGGTGTCTTACTTAATACTGAAAGGAAGGAGTCTTTCCTGAACATCTCCAGGTGACCACGCAGAATTTCACAGACAAGGTCTTGAAGCTGGAACAAAGATACCAGGTTACAGGATAGAGCAAAGATTACAAGAGAGAGCGAGAGCAGTGGCAGGCATCAAACTAGTTTCAGTGCTGTCAGTGTTACTACAAGTGTCTAATTACAAGGCCCATTGAACTTTGAACTTTCAAGAAGAAGATGGATGCTTTTATCAGGCAAATTCTACTAACACATACATCAAGGATAAATTATAATATCCTAAAATATGAGTGCATAAGGGATATAAAAACATGGAGCATATCAAGGTACATAACAAAACAGGGGCAGGAGATTCGTCTAAGACTTTCATAGTCGCTCTCGAGGGGCCACCTAAATTAAAACTAAGTAAACTGGCCAAAAAAATGACGTTCTTCCATGAAAAATAAATAAAAAAGGAACAGTACGCATGATTATGTTTGGTGCACAGTAAATAAATCTTCTACTTGCCTGTGTGGCATCGATGGATGACACGATAAGGTGCAACAGTTCTGAATTGCCTATGGCTATACTTGGAAACTGCAAACAAGACAAAATGACGTATTATCCAAATTATTATCATTAATCAGGGTATTTAGCAGACTGCATTAAAGAAATGCCCACACTTTTATGCATGTCATGCAGGTTGGCTAAAGCATAGTGAATGTAAATAATCAATATAAAGTTTAACGTAGATATGTATTAACTCAAAAAAACTGTGATATTACCAGCAAATGCAGCTAAGTAGTTTTACTCATGATGACGGAACCCAAAATATTATAAATATAATTATGTAGTACAATAAAATTGGTTGGCGTCTCACAATAACAGATGACCCTTTATAAAAGATTGTTGAAGAACTTTTTGTGTTATCAGGTTCAGTGACGATGTCATGAATAGATAACAGTCATAGGAGAGAGAGACATGCAGTGGCAACTCATGACATGCACTATCAATGTAAGGAACAACCTCTTTAAAACGAACAAATTTGAAATCCGTATTGGTCCCCTCCCTCGTACCCATGGATATAAGGAACATCGGATACATAGAATAATTTGTCCCAACACATTCCATATAGCGAGAGTCTGACGTACGTCCCAGTCCACGATACACAAGTTAGAGAAAAGTTTATTTTCAAACAAGCAAAAACACACAAAATTATTTCACTACACATACAATCCCCTTTTTATTGAATACATCCCAAACCTAGTTATTGCCCACCGGAACTTGCGGATAAGATAGGCCACAGGAGGGATAACCAGGTCACTGCACTTACTTGTGTGTATATGTCTGGGATGAGAAATGAAAATAACCGCACGTCGTCTTCTTGGCACAACTGTACAACACAGACAAGTCACATTCCTGGTCTTCAACTAATCACACGGATGTTGCATCTAAAACTTCTATAATATAATGTAGTTTGAGACTCTGTATGTTCCCTCGTATATCTCTGTCAGTTTTGCACGTATGGGGCTAATATCGTGTAGGCGTACCTGGGGGGACCATGGTTCGTATACTAAAACAAATTAAAAATCCCCCCCAGGAAGGACCCCGTGTGGACGTTTGACGTAGATTACGTAACTTATTAATAGTATGTAGAATTTTTAGCAACATTGCAAGTTTTCTACAATTGTACCGAGGTACGTGATCTACGTCAAATGTCCACACACATTTTTTCGTACGGTACAAACTCTTTGTGAAACTGGCAGTTGTACATGATTTTTGGGGTGTCAAGTTGTCACTGCCACTGGTGTTGCTCTAGCAAGACTTGACACGGAGTCATATAAGCATATTTTACCCTGGAAAGCTGTTAGCTGCCAAATGTTTCACCATAGCCATGGTACAATATGACCACCGAATATTTATTGTGGAAATGCAATTTGGAATAAATGTCTTGAGTTTTTTTGGAAGATAGCTATAGGCTCAGATGTTTGTTAAGTGATGGGGAGTTCACTCCAGACCCTAGGCGCAGTGACAGAGAAAGCATGTTTGCCTAAGTTCATTTCAGTGTTAGGAACAATAAGTTTTTGTGAAATGGATAATTTGAGCTGCCTAGGGATATTTGAAAGTAGGGTGGTTGTTGTGTAGATAGAACATGATATGTTAAAGTGGACAGTTTAAAATTGATTCAATAAGTAACAGGAAGCCAGTGTAACTGTTTAAGTAGTGATGGTAAAAAACGAGGCACCCTGAGTATCACACGTGCCAGCCAATTCTGTACTCATTGTAGCTAAGTCCCTTTTAGCAATGTTGTCTAGTAGTGAATTACAATAGTCTTAAGACATATATGCATGACATTACACAAATGACCGATGTCATTTAACTTCAGACCCCCCCAGGCTACATATAATTTTTTATTTCAATGACCTGTGGTAACCTAGGTAACTTTGTATACGCCTGTGGACACTACAGCTGTTACAACACAAAACAGTCTGCATGTGTTCGAAATCAGCACCCTTAGCAACCTTGGCGGGAAAATAAACTATGTTTTGGGAAAAATACATTGATGCACGTCGCTAAACAAAACAGTCCCATTGTGAAACCAATTTTATGTAGTGTAGAACATTTAAAAATTTTACCTGGAAAAATTGTCATGGGGTATCGACCATTTCACAGCTAACACTATTCAAAGCGAACTGCAGTTCAAATAACTCCATTTCTTAGCAACACATCAAGCCATAGATGCAGTAGCATTTCTTCTACGACATATAATAATAAACACTGTTCTAGTCGGCATGAAACTATAAACGTTGAAATGCTGCGAAAGTGAAACTTGCCCATATAGAAATGTTACTGATGTGTGCGTCGCGCTGCTGCTGCGTCATGTTCAGAAAACAAACATAGCCAATTGTTCTCTATTTCTTCTGTGTACCACATACACAGACTTTTAGTTTAGTCAACGTGTATCAGACAGTATGCCTAAAATGACTATATGAGTGAACAAAGTTTATACATAACAATGATATCATAGTTGGTTCCTATAATATATGGCAGTAAAACATTGTGGTACTTTCTATCCCAACATGCAATGCATGGCTAAAATGTACGTGTGACACTGTGGAGTGCCCTGTGGAGAAATTGTGCTCACTCACTGCGAGATCTGTCATGAGGCACGTCTTCAGGTCGCGATTCTCCATGTTCTTACAGAAGTCTTTGTAGGCCAACATCTTCTCATCTGTCTGTACTTTGCTGCAGCACAAAAAGACACCAAGTGTCACACACCAGAATTTTATATCTAATTTATTTTAAATGTAAAGTGCGCTTTTATTTTATTTTATGACGAACCAAACAATCTAGAACCAAATAACTGATCCTTGTTTCTTGAATAAGTGGATAGGGAATTGTTTGGTTTACTTTATGGATAGCCGATTACCTTTTTAATGTAGCACATGGAGTAGGCATAAATCCCAAGTAAACAATAAAATGCTTTGTTACTCTGACACCCGGTTATTTTTTTTAATATAATACAAATCTAAGGCAAGTAAACAGTGGGTATTTGCAACTGGTGATCTATTGGAAGGGAGATATATGCAATACATGTCTGTTTGTTGGAAGACTGACCCGACTTTGAGGAAGTAGAGGAAGAGATAGGCAATGTGTGTCTGTTTGTTGGAAGACTGACCCGACTTTGAGGAAGTAGAGAAAGAGATAGGCAATGTGTGTCTGTTTGTTGGAAGGCTTACCTGACTTTGAGGAAGTAGAGAAACAGATAGGCAATGTGTGTCTGTTTGTTTGAAGACTCACCCGACTTTGAGGAAGTAGAGAAAGAGATAGGCAATGTGTGTCTGTTTGTTGGATGACTCACATGACTTTGAGGAAGTAGAGAAAGAGATAGGCAATGTGTGTCTGCTTGTTGGATGACTCACATGACTTTGAGGAAGTAGAGAAAGAGATAGGCAATGTGTGTCTGTTTGTTGGATGACTCACATGACTTTGAGGAAGTAGAGAAAGAGATAGGCAATGTGTGTCTGTTTGTTGGATGACTCACATGACTTTGAGGAAGTAGAGAAAGAGATAGGCAATGTGTGTCTGCTTGTTGGAAGGCTTATCTGACTTTGAGGAAGTAGAGAAACAGATAGGCAATGTGTGTCTGTTTGTTGGATGACTCACATGACTTTGAGGAAGTAGAGGAAGAGATAGGCAATGTGTGTATGTTTGTTGGAAGGCTTACCTGACTTTGAGGAAGTAGAGAAACAGATAGGCAATGTGTGTCTGTTTGTTTGAAGACTCACCCGACTTTGAGGAAGTAGAGAAAGAGATAGGTAATGTGTGTCTGCTTGTTGGATGACTCACATGACTTTGAGGAAGTAGAGAAAGAGATAGGCAATGTGTGTCTGTTTGTTGGATGACTCACATGACTTTGAGGAAGTAGAGAAAGAGATAGGCAATGTGTGTCTGCTTGTTGGAAGGCTTATCTGACTTTGAGGAAGTAGAGAAACAGATAGGCAATGTGTGTCTGTTTGTTTGAAGACTCACCCGACTTTGAGGAAGTAGAGAAAGAGATAGGCAATGTGTGTCTGCTTGTTGGAAGGCTTATCTGACTTTGAGGAAGTAGAGAAACAGATAGGCAATGTGTGTCTGTTTGTTGGATGACTCACATGACTTTGAGGAAGTAGAGAAAGAGATAGGCAATGTGTGTCTGTTTGTTTGAAGACTCACCCGACTTTGAGGAAGTACAGAAAGAGATAGGCAATGTGTGTCTGTTGTTGGAAGGCTTATCTGACTTTGAGGAAGTAGAGAAACAGATAGGCAATGTGTGTCTGTTTGTTGGATGACTCACATGACTTTGAGGAAGTAGAGAAAGAGATAGGCAATGTGTCTGTTTGTTTGAAGACTCACCCGACTTTGAGGAAGTACAGAAAGAGATAGGCAATGTGTGTCTGTTGTTGGAAGGCTTATCTGACTTTGAGGAAGTAGAGAAACAGATAGGCAATGTGTGTCTGTTTGTTTGATGACTCACATGACTGAGGAAGTAGAGAAAGAGATAGGCAATGTGTGTCTATTTGTTGGATGACTCACATGACTTTGAGGAAGTAGAGAAACAGATAGGCAATGTGTGTCTGTTTGTTTGAAGACTCACCCGACTTTGAGGAAGTAGAGAAAGAGATAGGCAATGTGTGTCTGTTTGTTGGAAGGCCTACCTGACTTTGAGGAAGTAGAGAAACAGATAGGCAATGCGTGTCTGTTTGTTGGAAGGCTCACCTGACTTTGAGGAAGTAGAGAAAGATATAGGCAATGTGTGTCTATTTGTTGGATGACTCACATGACTTTGAGGAAGTAGAGAAAGAGATAGGCAATGTGTGTCTGTTTGTTGGAAGGCTTACCTGACTTTGAGGAAGTAGAGAAAGAGATAGGCAATGTGTGTCTGTTTGTTGGAAGGCCTACCTGACTTTGAGGAAGTAGAGAAACAGATAGGCAATGCGTGTCTGTTTGTTGGAAGGCTCACCTGACTTTGAGGAAGTAGAGAAAGATATAGGCAATGTGTGTCTATTTGTTGGATGACTCACATGACTTTGAGGAAGTAGAGAAAGAGATAGGCAATGTGTGTCTGTTTGTTGGATGACTCACATGACTTTGAGGAAGTAGAGAAAGAGATAGGCAATGTGTGTCTGTTTGTTGGAAGACTGACCCGACTTTGAGGAAGTAGAGAAAGAGATAGGCAATGTGTGTCTGTTTGTTGGAAGGCTTACCTGACTTTGAGGAAGTAGAGAAAGAGATAGGCAGTGTGTGTCTGTTTGTTGGATGACTCACATGACTTTGAGGAAGTAGAGAAAGAGATAGGCAATGTGTGTCTGTTTGTTGGAAGACTGACCCGACTTTGAGGAAGTAGAGAAAGAGATAGGCAATGTGTGTCTGTTTGTTGGAAGGCTTACCTGACTTTGAGGAAGTAGAGAAAGAGATAGGCAATGTGTGTCTGTTTGTTGGAAGGCTTACCTGACTTTGAGGAAGTAGAGAAAGAGATAGGCAATGTGTGTCTGTTTGTTGGAAGGCCTACCTGACTTTGAGGAAGTAGAGAAACAGATAGGCAATGTGTGTCTGTTTGTTGGAAGGCTTACCTGACTTTGAGGAAGTAGAGAAAGAGATAGGCAATGCGTGTCTGTTTATTCGACATCTCCTCTAGTAACATGAGCAGTGGCTGTCGACTTGGGTCCTCCTCTGGCGTCTGACATATGTTTCTACATGACACAGTGACATAGGTAAACACACGAGCAAGCACTTATCTGTAGCTCAACATCTGATCATGTTTTATCATAAATCATGCTACATATCATAACCTAATCATTATTTGTTTATGAATATCGATATTGCCGTTAAGTACATTCTTGATGAGTGAACAGCTGCGAACATTTTCTAATACATGTGGACAATTGGGGTGAGACATTCATGGGGTGTTGGGAATATCATTAACACCCTTAAAATTATGTTTCCCTCCACATGCAAATTATACATTGTAATATGAATTTACAATAAAAACAATTACTTTGTACGTTCAAAGCACCATCACTGCAGTTAATAAACCTGTTTATGCCCTCCACATACTGGGAGTGATATCCATTTCTTTCACACAACCATAATATTTAACTAATGAAGTTTTCATACGACCTCTGATCTGGAGAATGTATGAAGTGACAATGTCACTGTTTTGAAATCTGTCAAAGTGAGCACGCTAACTGTTGGCACAGAGGATGTATACTCATAACCTTGCTCTGTAAATATATTTGATAAATCTCAGGCCACGTACCTAAATATCACAAACAGAGGCGTTCCTATGGAATCCTCTAACAACCTAAAACAGAACAAAACCATTATTATAATAGTTGTCATGGTTACAGTTAAATATGAAAACCTTTATTTCACCTAATAATTATACAAATGTACATTAAAAACAACAGTACTATTTACAATGGATTCTGACTATAAAAATTATGGAACCTGTTGAGACTTGTTGAAACTGTTTCATAAATCTGATGTTCCTTATATCCAAGGGTACATAAACAGTTCAGGCAGATCAGGGATTTCAGAGTTGTTCCTTTTAAGCTGGTGCTCTTTACATTTGGAGTCCTGACAGTGAGAGGCCGCTGTACATAAATTATCTTTAAATAATATTTATTTAACAATTACATAATAGGGTAAAATAAACAGATTGTGCACTAGCCATATGTGGGTTTAAGTCTGTAATAACAGACTATACAGACAGAAACAATTGCACCATAGAGTGGGAGGGAGCACAGGTGATACACAGAGAAAGCAACAGAAACGCAAAATGGATTAAAGAGGCCATATGGATCAGAAAGACAACTCCAATCATGAATTGAGACAAGGGGGATACCGATTTAGCCAACTATGGGATGGCCTGCTTGCCAAGCCAACTGGCGAGCAGAAGAAGAACTAGTCATCCCAGAATTCAGTTCCAGATGAAGCGCGGAGAAAGTAAATCTCAACAGTAGTGATTAGAAGAATCGTTAGTTCTTGCATGGGTGACCTTTACATTTCAATGGCCTGTGTACGTGACAACATGTCAGGTGTAGTGAATAAACTCACTCGTCGTCGAAGTCGTGTGGCAAGATGCTGTTATTGAGCTGTGCCGCTGTCAGCTGACAGAGACACGTGGCAAGGATCATCGCCGTGTCCTGGTCAAACTCCTCCTACAACACAACACACTGGTCAATCGGCCCAACTGGATCATCTTGCTGAAGACCAATGTTTAGTCCGACGTCACAGAAGTAGGACTTACTGCACCAACTCAGTGGAACTGTTCGTGTCAAAACTTCCTCCTCAACTGATTTAGCCCATTGTGAATCAGGTTTGTTGATGTTCAAATGTGTAATATGGCCAGTTGGATTAATAAAAGAGTTTGTACTTTTGTTGAAGTCATCGAGACAATAATTGACTTTGATCGCTTCATAAGGTAACCTGTGAAAGTGTTACATCATACAAAGGTGGAGCAACTTTTGTCATTTTGTTACTGGGCCCAGTCAAAAATATTTTATTAGTTTGTCTAATGATTTCATCAAAATGAACAAATGAGCTAGCATGTCATAGTGGATATTAGATCGGTGCGATTTTTCAAGAAATGATACAAGTGAAACAATTAAATTGAGGAAACACCTTTTTGACCTCACATAGCTACCCAGGGCATTCATCACAATAGATTATTTTTTATTATATTGTATCACCAAGGATACTTTTGTGGTTCAGCATAATTTGTTGTTTTACTGTCACCACACTGACAATATAACACTGTTAAGTGACACTTGTAGTAGGCTAGACAACAGAGAACCCAGCAGATCATTCAGGCAATAAGACAATATAACACTCTTAAGTGACACTTGTAGTAGGCTAGACAACAGAGAACCCAGCAGATCATTCAGGCAATAAGGAATCACAAGGAATGCATCGAGTAGAGTAAATAAAAATATGCATAAAAAATTTAGTCATTTTTTAAACAACTGCATCACAAAGCGGGAAAGTGCTCAGGAATAGCAGGAAACATCCTCCACTAATCAATGTTCATAATTTTTAGTGCTTTTTTGGCGGTTTTTAATGTTTTGGTTTAATGGGTCGCCATTTTGATTTGCCGTTCTTGTTCGTGGTGAATGCACACACATAAAATGTCACATCACTCGAGGCCAAAGAAACAACATAGAATGCCCTCGTGTGCAACAAATAGATAGATTTTACCATGAGTTTTTTGTTTTTGAAAATTACAAAAAACCGGGACATTTCGTCCAAAAAGCAGGACCAATGCAAAAAAGCAGTAGACACCTACGGAACCATATTCACTGCATGTATGAAATACTACAGCCCACAACACACAATCTTGTAGGTAATAAAGTAACTTACCCTGATTATGGTCTGCATGAGTTGGTCCATTAGTTCACACTGCGCCTCGTTATCACTGTAAACAATCCATCCGTAAATCACAACAAATTCTAAATGGCTCTACACTTTCTTATTGTCGCTCAGAGATATGATGATTACACCACAGATGGGACAATTACAAGTATAATTGCATACGATTACAAGTAAGATTGCGTATGATTACAAGTATGTAATCGAGTACAATTACTTTTTTATGTACTTATTATTACACTCATGATTACATTTTAGAATATAATTGACAAAATTAAATAAATAAAAACCCTCAAGTTATTATTGTCGACAATGTTATTCAAGACAAATACAAACACGACATTAAAATGCAGTCTTTGTATATGCATTAAATACATAATGAACAGAAAAGCCTGCTTGCACTGTAGTTGAGATCTTGTAATTGTAATCATGATTATGATTACCTAAGCATTGTAATCGAGTACGATTACGATAACTGTCAACAATTACACACAGTGATGATTACTGAGTATGATTACACCATCTCTGTTGTCACTACACCAACACTGTCACTACACCAACGCTGTCACTACACCAACACTGTCACTACACCAGCACTGTCACTACAAGATTTAACAAGATTTGTCATCCAAGCCAAAGGCCCAGATGGCAAGTGGACAAGGAAGCCATTGGCTTATCGAGAGTCCAACAATATTCATTTACATGTAACCCGCCCTCCTGAGATATGTGTCAACCTTGTTTTTAAACATATTCACGCTGCTAGCATTTACACAATCTGTAGACAATTTATTCCATTCATTTATTGTCCTCTGTGAGAACGAGTACTTCCTGATATCCAATCTACACTGATCCTTTACTAATTTTACCTCATGTCCTCTAGTTCTGCTATCCTTCTTGAGTGAGAAAAACATATTTCTATCAATATTTTCATATTTTCATATTTTCCCATTCAATATCTTTAAAAACTTCTATCTGATCTCCTCTTAACCTCCTTGTCTCTAGAGTTGTTAAACCACATTCTTTCAGGCGTTCTTCATAACTAAGGTCTCTTAGGGCTTCACGTTTGAAAACAACAGGCGAGAAATAAATCACTCGCCTAAATATGCCAAATTAATTTAGGTGAGCGATTTTTTTTTTACCATGTGGTGACGCCACCATTTCCCCATTTGGATTCTGTTGTTGTCGCCATGAAATTTTAATTGGTACTTGCTGGCGCTATGACTTTTGTACAATGAAATAAATGCTTGCTTTAGTAAACCCCATTCATTGCAATTGGTGAAACGGTTTTGAATTGCAACATGTCATCAATCAACACAGGTGTAGCCTAGGCAAGGCCAGTGCAGTAGCAGTGTGCTGTGTTGGTGCCCCGTGGCAGTGACCAAGATGCAACACTGCTACTGGTGTGTGACTTCGCTTAGGCGGTTTGAAAATTGCAATTGAGATTCACAAATACGACACGTATAAGAATCAAATGTATAGTCATAAATGCAGCTTAGTAGGGAACACCAATATAAACTGGGGTGAAATTGCATGCTTCCATTGCATCATAATGCCAAATGCACAACTCAAACTCGGTGCAAATACTCAGCAAAAATATGAATTTGTCATTATTCGATGTTAAGTGGTACCGGAGATGTGCGTCATGAATTTATGTGTTCAGAGCAGTTGAAAGACGAAGTGGAACAATTATTAAAATTGTCGTTTTCAATGTTTAATCAACTTTTACACTCCTTGTCAACTCGTGCGTGTTTGGTAGCTCGGATCCAGGTTATTATTTTCGATTTCCATTACAGCCTAGTTGGTCAATCAGATCGTAACGAAATATTGTTGATTCCTTATCTATTCCATAACTGTACATGTATACATGTATTTTATTCAGTTCGACATACAACAGTATGTGACATTTAAAGATAATACACATTGACGTGCTTCCACTCAACTTCTTTATAAACCGCGTGGCCAGCACATCATGGCTTCAATGGCTTTTTTGCAATCTAGGTGCAGCGGGCTGCGATCGCCAACCCCAGTGACGGATGATACGTGAACTCTGACTATTGGAGTCCAAACACTTTGTTATAAAGAGAGTAGACTTTCCTAATGAATCAAGACGAACACTTGCAGGCAGCGAGCGATTTTAGCAACTGACATGAGCAATAAATCGCTCCCTAGATTATTGATTTGCGCGAGCGATAGTGAGCGAGAGCGATCGCTCGCCTCAAAAAGATGCCCTGGTCTCTCAGTTCTGGAATAATTTTAGTTGCTCTCCTCTGTATGCGTTCAAGCATATCTATATCCTTCTTACCATATGGTCTCAACGCTTGTATACAGTATTCTAAATGAGGTCTAACTATTGCTTTATACAGAGGTATAATTAACTTTTTTCCTTGTATGTTATGTTTCTCTTAATCAACCCAAGAATTTTATTACCCTTTGAAGCTGCAATACCACACTGCTCGGAAACTTTCATATCAGCACTTATTGTTATTCCTAAGCCTTTTTCTTTTACAGTAGTACCTAGAACAGTATCACCCATATCATAGTTTATATCCAAGTTCCCGTGTCCTGTATGTATGCATTTACATTTCTCAAAATTTAACAACACATCTGCCATTTCTCAGACCATTTCACTAATCTATTTACATAAACAAAACAGTATATCGTTTTGTAAATGTTGTTTATCACCATCATTGTTAACCTTTCTAAACGCTTTTGTGTCATCCGCAAATTTCAGTGTGTTGCTTGCTTTTATGGTAGTACCTCGAACAGTATCTCCCATTTTATAGTTTCCATCCAAATTCCTGTGTCCTGGATGTTACATTTCCCAAAATGTAATAACATTAGCCATTTTTCAGACCATTTAGCTAATTTGTCTAGATCTAGATTTCGGTACATTGCTTGTTATATTGTCGTCCAAGTCATTGATATATATTAAGAATAATAAAGGTCCTCATACTGATCCTTGTGGTACCCCACTCAAAACTGATTTCCAGTTTGAAACCTCTCCGTTTACTACAACACGTTGTCTTCTGTCAGTCAGCCATTGTTCTATCCAGTCAATTATGCCATCCCCAATACCATGGGTTTTTAATTTAAGTAGTAATCTTTGATGTGGCACTTTGTCAAAAGCTTTCTGAAAATCTAAATAGATAATATCTACTGCCAATCCCTCGTCTATCCACTTAGTGATTTCTTCAAAAAAAAAACATAACATATTTGTTAAGCATGACCTCGCTTTTAGGAATCTATGTTGAGATGAATTTAGTAATTTATGCCTAACAAGGAAGTCCACCATATGGTCTTTAATTAACGTTTCTAATAATTTACAAATCACTGACGTTAAACTCACTGGTCTGTAATTCTCTGACTTATTTCTCGAACCCTTTTTAAATAATGGTATGATGTTTGCTTCTTTCCATTCAAACGGAACCACCCCGTCTTTTAATGAGAAGATGAATACTCTTGCAAGTGGTACACTAATTTGTTGTACTGTTTCCATTAGTAGTTTGGGAGGAATTCCATCCACTCCAGGTGATTTATTATCCTTCATTGCTTTTATTTTCTTAGCTACCATTTCTGGAGTTACAATTAACTGCCCTAAATAGTCAGATTTAGCCTCCTGAAATTTAGCCTCTTGAACTGGTAATGAACTAATATCCTCTCTGGTAAACACTGCACTGAAGTATCCATTTAGGTTTTCCGCCATTAAAATCCCTCGTGATATTATATTTCCAGCACTATCTTCTAGAGGTCCGACCTTGTCTCGTATGTTTTGTTTACTCCTGGTATATGCATAAAAACTCTTGCTGTCATTTTTTATGTTACATGCTAGTTTTTGCTCATAGCTTCTTTTAGATTGTCTAATTTCAGTCGTAGCTGCATTAATTGCCTCTTTGTAATTTGCAGTCTTCATCCTTTCTGGTACGCCTATAAACCCTCCACATAGTTTGCTTGAACACTATTTTTCTAATAGCTTCTTTTGACAAGTGTTTCTTTCTAGACCGTTTTTCTTGTTTTTTCAAGGGAACAAATTTATCAATGATACTCTCAATTTCATATTTTATAATGTTCCAACATTCAGTTGCGGTCTTATTCTTCAGCATGTTATTCCAATTTAGCTTTGCTAAGTATTTTCTCATATCTTTATAATTGCCTTTGTGGAAGTTTCTCCTGTACGTTTTAAAATTTTTACTTTCTGATTTTACATTGATGTCAAAATGTATTTGATTATAATCACTGGTACCCAATGGTTCATGTATTTTTACACTGTCCACTAACTCTTTTTGTGATGATAAAACTATATCTAATACATTATCTCCCTTGGTTGGTTCTAGCCCGTGCTGAGTAAGAAAGCTATCCTGAATTAAAAATAGAAATTGTTGGTCCTCACCCCGTCACTACATCAACAGTGCCACTACACCAACACTGCCACTAAACCGACACTATCAATACACTGACACTGTCACTACACCAACACTGTCACTACACCAACACTGTCACCACAACATCACAGCTCATGAACAATAGCAGTCTCTTTGCAAAGCCTCTAACAGAACTGAGACAGTTTGGATACAAGTCTCCAACAGATTAAATATTATAATTATTATGTTCTAACTGGGTCCTACACTTAAAAAAATATATCACTGGAAACCTGTTTCTCAAGAGATAATCTGCTTAACATGGATTTTCAGCAGCAATATTCTACACCAGCTACCATTTTAATTGTTTTTTTATTGATAACTGTAGTATACACTTGCAGTCTTGCATATAGAAATACACCCACTACTGCGTTTCTCAGACAAATGATGAGTAAGCTTTTTATAATGAGTAAGCTACTAAAAGCTTACTCATCATAGCAGCTTGCAAGCACAAACAAGCAATATTGCTGGTGCATAAACTAACCCTGTATTTTGAATGAAAGCGCAAGCAAAATGCACACAACTCATAGTTGGGCAAAAACATTGTTTATTTGTGGTGGACTTATTTAAATGAACAAAATTGTAATTCTACATGCTACGTACAATGCATACCTTTCTTTCTGCAGGACTGTGACCAGTCTTTTGATCTCTCCGTCCAGTTGTTCTACATGCTCTGTGATATCAATTGGCTCAAACTTTGGTGGCTCTTTGATTGGTTGGAATTTCAGCTCGCTCCGTAACTTCTCTGTTGACGAACAGGCTACAGTTAAAGCAACGTACATTGCACATATTTGTAACTGGTAACTAACATCCTAATTAACATTTCCTAACTGAATTAAACTGATACTACTCAATAAACTTAACTTGTAAAATGGCCGAATATTTCACAATAACATTAAAAATAATTCCTCAATTACATTTTTTGCTTGTCTCATTTGAGAATTATTTCATGAAAATACAAACCTACCTAGTATCCACTACAACATGCTAGCTCTAGTATCCACTACAACATGCTAGCTCTAGTATCCACTACAACATGCTAGCTCTAGTACCCACTACAACATGCTAGCTCTAGTATCCACTACAACATGCTAGCTCTAGTATCCACTACAACATGCTAGCTCTAGTATCCACTACAACATGCTAGCTCTAGTATCCACTATGACATGCTAGCTCTAGTATCCACTACAACATGCTAGCTCTAGTATCCACTACAACATGCTAGCTCTAGTATCCACTACAACATGCTAGCTCTAGTACCCACTACAACATGCTAGCTCTAGTATCCACTACAACATGCTAGCTCTAGTATCCACTACAACATGCTAGCTCTAGTATCCACTACAACATGCTAGCTCTAGTATCCACTATGACATGCTAGCTCAACTGTAATTTTTTTTTATTAGTTTTGGTAAAACTATTAAATTAATTTTGACAGGGCCCAGTCAAAATTTGGTGAAAAGGGTTGAAGTGGCTCGACCTGTGTATATTATTACATAAGACTATTCACACTGTTTGCACTCCTTTATTAAACTGAATGTACATATTACTTGAACTATTCACACTGTTTGCACTCCTTTATTAAACTGAATGTACATATTACTTGAACTATTCACACTGTTTGCACTCCTTTATTAAACTGAATGTACATATTACTTGAACTATTCACACTGTTTGCACTCCTTTATTAAACTGAATGTACATATTACTTGAACTATTCACACTGTTTGCACTCCTTTATTAAACTGAATGTACATATTACTTGAACTATTCACACTGTTTGCACTCCTTTATTAAACTGAATGTACATATTACTTGAACTATTCACACTGTTTGCACTCCTTTATTAAACTGAATGTACATATTACTTGAACTATTCACACTGTTTGCACTCCTTTATTAAACTGAATGTACATATTACTTGAACTATTCACACTGTTTGCACTCCTTTATTAAACTGAA
The DNA here is from genome assembly GCA_963662155.1 of Lamellibrachia columna. Taxonomy (NCBI): domain Eukaryota; kingdom Metazoa; phylum Annelida; class Polychaeta; order Sabellida; family Siboglinidae; genus Lamellibrachia; species Lamellibrachia columna. The sequence continues at coordinate 6,645,181 of OY759273.1, forward strand.
TGTACATATTACTTGAACTATTCACACTGTTTGCACTCCTTTATTAAACTGAATGTACATATTACTTGAACTATTCACACTGTTTGCACTCCTTTAATAAACTGAATGTACATATTACTTGAACTATTCACACTGTTTGCACTCCTTTATTAAACTGAATGTACATATTACTTGAACTATTCACACTGTTTGCACTCCTTTATTAAACTGAATGTACATATTACTTGAACTATTCACACAACACCATTAATCAAGGAGGGTTGTAATTATAAAAATTTTAACTTTTATACATGATAACCAGATGCTTGTTAGAGGGGTGACATGGAGAGACAAAATTATTACCATTTCCAACCGACCCCTTTTGAGGTATAAAACACTATTATGCAAACTTTCAAAAAGAGATTGTATGCAGTATAACATTTAATATATACTAACATAAACCCAATGTATGATAATTGCACAATTCATACAACATTATTTGATTTAAAAAAACTACATGAATTATATTGACAACAAAGGAAACAACGATATTTTTATTTAGTTTTGACAATCGTCTAACATTTTTAAACTTTAATTAATTGGCCCAATTTATGCACATTTTGTCTTACTCTGTAATATCGGTATAAGTATCGTTGTCGAAGATTTGTCAGTGCAGGACACACCAAAATATAATTCATCTCCTGGTTCCTGACTATTACAAAGAGTACAGGGTTTGGGAGTGACATGCCAAGTACATACGCAGTGGTATATCATCCTCCTCCTCCTCGCTGAACTCGGCTGTGATGTCCATCAGGTTGTTGCTCTCGTTCAAGTGATTCACCGTTGGGTCTTTGGCCATCATCAACTTCTGGTTGTTGTTGTTGGAGCCAGGCTCATCCTTTATGGCTGTCAACAAAGTCGTCAGTCAAATAATGGCTGTCATTTTGAGTTTTCACTGTTCAATAACTGTTCATTTATATAAATTTGTCCACCATCTATGACTTACTCTAGCTTTTATTTATTACTTACCCTGCCTGCTATAACAAATTACTTTTGGATCATTTTCTACACTTTATTATACATAAACCCTGTATGTACGTAAAGAATAAAGATATTTTCTCTCTTTAAAGAAATATTAACAACATTATGACCCACCATGATGACTCGCTCACCGCGGCCTCAGTCAGTTTCACCTGCAACTTACCCTCTGCTGAGCAGAATTCTTGGAAGTTCTCACGGATCATGCTGCGCAGTTCCTTGTCAAGCTTAGAGTTGTCAAACAATGGGGACAGCGATCTGTAATTGTCACACCAACCAACATATTCAACTCCACTCTTGTAACAACACAGTTAACATAAAAACAATGACATGTTATATTATACCAATGGACAAATTTCACAAACTTTCTTTCTAAACGTTGTGCTTATGATATTAGACTACTGATGTGATTGCAGATCTATTGGCATTCGTCTATATCGAAAGATAACAGTGCTGCACTGTAGGTGTTCGCACATCATCTGCTGTGACTAAAGTCTGATTTTTGAGTGGCAGTCTCTGCTACAGCTGGTACAGGTGTAGACAGTTTGATGTAGAGGCGTGCTAGCTGATGGCCTTTCTCTCCAATGCTCTTTCTTCTCCGTCCAGTTTCTTTCGACCCACCTCAGACCCACCTCAAGCCCCACCTCAGGCCCCACCTTTGGCCTCACCTCTGGCCCCACCTTAGGCCCCACCTCTGGCCCCACCTCAGGCCCCACCTCAGGCCCTTTGTGAGACCCTCTCTGCACACTCATTCCGAAGCTTTTCAGCCCCCCCAGTCACTAAACAGTTCATCCAGTTCAGCTTCCTACCATAGCCAACCAGAACAATCCAACACAGTGCAATGTTTGGAGACTTTCAGAGAGAGCATCTGCAGCATTAATACATATTGCATATTTCACACTATTAACTTTTCCTCTCCTAAATTACTTTTCTGCATGCGCACTTCTTTTCTCTTTCTCCCACATATTTTATCGCTTTTCTGGGTTGGTGGGGTGGTCACATGGGCGGTGACCGGTGGCGAATTGGCCCCACCTTTGTAGTTATTCCAGTTAGAGCTAGTGTATTTTTAAGCAGGTAGTTGTATTCATAGACTGCGTGATAGCATGTAGGGCATTATGCTATTTGGTTTAAGGGTGTTCCATAACAATAGTAATGCCATTGTTTCTTTTATTTGTTCTAGGAATACTGCTACTGCTTTGTGGTGAAATGTGGGCTCTATTGAACCCGACGTCCAGGAGGCTCGCATGGGGCGTAGTCAGCCTGGCGTTGGGTTGTGGAGCCCACATTTCTTTGTTTTACATTTCTTTGAAAGTGGGCTTACCCTTAATCCCCACAATAAACGTCATTCATTTGGCCTTGTTTGGCCGTTAAATTACTTGGTTTAGGCGTCAAGCAGGTCGCCGTTTGTCAGGTCATACGTAGACGTAAATGGCGCAACTTCAGTTACGAGGAGGGTGCTGATCGTGTAATCCACGTCAATGACTACCTCGAACATTTCTGTAACGATACCGAAGGGATCTTTTTCTGGAGGCATAAGCGCCTCTGGAATAGCATCCGCCCTGTCTTTCGCAGAGACGGAGTCCATTTTAGTGACATCGGTAATTTCAGGTTGTACCGCTCCATCCGAGGAGCCGTCATAAAAGCTGTAAAGCAGGTCACTGATGGCGGTGTGTAGCCACATGGTCATGGGTCGAGAGTGTTTTTCCGTTGTAACGGGCTGTCGATTGCCTGATGACAATATTTAGGATAGTCTTTGACTGGATTTCATGTAACCACTTATTTCTACCATGATTATTTTGTTGTGTTGTATATGTAGCAAACTGGTAATGTGATGAGGCGAAGGGTAACATAAAGTGCATTGTGGGTCTTTGACTACAGATCGCCGTCACGTCTATGGCGGATTGTATATGTTGGGTTCTCAGTTACTGTGTTCTTGGCTACGTAGTGTGCATTAACGTGTTATAGAGCTTTCTTCATTGTCATGTGATTTTTTTTGTGCTTACGCACTGTTCTATATTCATGTTACATGGTGTGTGGTCACACTATAGTGTCATGATCAACCTCATGGGATTTATGTCGTGCTTCGTCAATAATTTTATCCATGTTACGTAGTGTGCATAGTCACACTGCAGTGCTTTGATCACTGTCATGAGATTTATTTTCGTTATTCGCCACTGTTTTTATCCCGTGTTACGTAGTGTGCCTTGTCACACTGCAGTGCTTTGATCACTGTCATGGGATTTATTGTCGTGCGTCATCACTGTTTTTTATCCATGTTACGTAGTGTGCCTTGTCACACTGCAGTGCTTTGATCACTGTCATGGGATTTATTGTCGTGCATCGTCACTGTTTTTTATCCATGTTACGTAGTGTGCCTTGCCACACTGCAGTGCTTTGATCACTGTCATGGGATTTATTGTCGTGCGTCGTCACTGTTTTGTACCCATGTTACGTAGTGTGCCTTGTCACACTGCAGTGCTTTGATCACTGTCTTGGGATTTAGGTCGTGCATCGTCACGCTTAATGCTTCGTCACTAATTTTATCCATGTTACGTAGTGTGCATAGTCACACTACAGTGCTTTGATCACTGTCATGGGATTTATTGTTGTGCGTCGCCACTGTTTTATCCAGGCTACGGAGTGTGCATTGTCACACTACAAGTGCTAGAGCTTCATGCAGGTTCACACATGGGGAGATAAGCTTTATCTAGTCGCTGCTGCTGTTGTATTGTTGTTGCAGAATGGCACGTGCTAAGGCTACACGGGGTCGTGGACGGCCTGCAATGCAGAACACGTCACCCAGACAAACTCGGGCTCGATCAGCACGCGCACGCTCAGCTGCAGTATCTGCTGCCGCCCCGACGTCTGCTCCTGCCGCAGCGACGTCTGCTGCCGCCGCGACGTCTGCGCCTGCCACGGTGTCTGCTCCTGCCACAGTGTCTGCTGCCGCCTCGGCAGCTCCAGCAGTAGTCTCCATGGGGGCTCCGCCACCTGAGTGTGCGATTCGGGAGCATTTCGAGGATGCTCCTAGTCTTCAGGCGGTGGTGCGAGATGCGCAGGAGCCAGCCTTGCCCCGGAGCCAGTGGGAACGCGACATGGAACGCCGCGTGGCATCGTCTGAGAGAATGCTTCAGCAAATTCACACCATGGTGATGGCATTGCACCCGGCGCCAGCTGCTGGTTCCCCACCTGCTGCTCTGGGCAGTGCCGCACAGGTGACAGCCGGCCAGGGTCCAGACACGTCGGAGTGGGGACACGCTTTTCCGGTGCAGCCTGTCGAGCCAGATCACCCTGCCCAGGAGCAGCCATTGCCATTTGGTTATGGTGCCAATGACAATGTCGCCCCCTGGCCTACTGCCAACTTTATGCATGTTCCAGGTAATGAGGTTTTAGGGTCTCTGCCGCGGGCCACGCAGGAATTGATGGCATCGTGCGCATCAGTTTCCTTGCCACTCCATGCCCGTATCCCCGATGCCCTTAGAGCTAAGATTTGGGCTGGTGAGTTCATCGACCTGTCCCTCCTCATTAAGCCCGACCAGCTCCAGCAGCATGATTACGCCCTGTCAGTACAGGGTGCTACCGCTAGCCCCTCTTTCTGCGTGTCCCCGGCAAAGGCCAAGCCAAGTGAGACCCTGTCTTTTCAGTTGTGGATGCAAGCATTTCAAATGTATATGTCCGTGTATTTAATGCAGCCCGCTAACCTTCCTTGTGCCAATAAGATGTTAAAATATATCGAAGTCGTTCGAGGCCTTGCGCAAGAGGGGGCCGATTGGCGATCATACGACCAAGTTTTCAGGTCCCTGCGGTATCGGGCGGGGTGGGCATGGGACTCGATCAACTGGGAGCTATGGCTGAAGGCATCTCAAACTAAGGCAGATCAGTTGCAGTCCCCAGGGTCCCCCTTTCCAGGCAAGGGCAGGGCCCGGACCCCAACTGCCAGTCCGTGCTTTGCATTCAACCGGGGAGACATGTGTAACAAGAACACATGTCGCTGGATGCACAAATGTAGAGTCTGCGGGGGGTCCCACCCATCGATTAGGTGTTTCAGCAGACGGGCAAAGCACCAGCGCCCAGGTAACCCAACTCCGCCCGGTCCCCCAGCTGGACCTTCGACCGCCACTGGCTCGCCCGCTTGGGCTAGGAAGTAAGTTGCCCTCACCTGTGTCCCCAGAAACACTCGGTAGTATTTTAGATGGTTACGATAACAATTTAGTGGCATATCTTTTGCATGGTTTCACTCATGGTTTTCAGATTGGTTGTGTTGGATTGCCCCCGCAGCGAGGGGAAGTGGTAAGTAATCTTAAATCTGCTGACGAATTTGCAGAAGTCATAGATCAGAAGTTAGCAAAAGAGTTAGCATTGGGTCGCATACTTGGGCCTTACGACTTTCAGCCAACTTGTCTACGGTATAGGATTTCACCGCTAGGCGTTGTGCCGAAGAAGTCTCCCGGAGAATTTAGGATGATACACCACCTATCATATCCTGAAGGTTCCTCGGTTAATGATTTTATTCCTAAGGAGATCTCGTCGGTTCAATACGCAACGATCCAGGATGCGATTGATTTCATACGGCATTCTCCGACGCCTGTTTACATGGCTAAGGTGGATGTGGAATCAGCATTTCGTATTATTCCGGTCTTTCCAGCGGACAGGCCTTTGTTGGGTTTTCAGTGGAAAGGAAAATTTTTTATGGATGCTGTCCTTCCTATGGGTTGTTCGAGCAGTTGTGCGATCTTTGAATGTTTCAGTACTGCGTTGGAGTGGGCTGCGAAGGTGAAATTAGGTGTGACGGGAATGGTGCATGTCATTGACGATTTCCTGTTGTTGGCACACTCAGTTGAAAAATGCAATCACGATCTCATGGCTTTTGTTGCTCTTTGCAAACAAATTGGGGTCCCACTGGCACCTAGTAAAACGGTGGGCCCATCCTCTTCCATCCCTTTTTTGGGCATTATCTTGGATGCTGTCCATATGGAGGCTCGGCTTCCTGACGATAAGTTAGAGAAGGCCAGGTCATTGCTTTTAGCTTTCCAGAGTAAACAGAAAGTTACTCTTAAGGAACTTCAATCACTTATTGGCGTTCTGAATTTTGCTTGTTCAGTTGTCGTCCCAGGCAGGGCCTTTCTGCGGCGGCTGATAGATTTGACGATGGGCGTGCACAAGCCACATCATCATATCCGCTTGACCCGGGAGACTAAACTAGATCTCGGTGTTTGGTGGGAATTTTTGTTGTATTTCAATGGCAGGTCCTTCTTCTTGGACGAGTTTTTTGACAGGTGACTATCTCCAACTGTACACTGATGCAGCAGGTGGTATAGGGTATGGCGCACTGTGTGGGTCAGAGTGGTTTTGCGGTGAGTGGCCAGTGACATGGCGATTATTCAATGTCGCGGCGTTGGAGCTGTATCCTATCATGGCAGCAGTGCATGTTTGGGGTGATGCTTGGGCAAACAAAAGTGTCTGTTTTTTCACGGACAATGAAGCCCTTGTACCTATAATTAATAACCAGACATCGCGTGAACCACGCATCATGGCATTACTACGTCCACTTGTATTGGCATGCTTGCGTTTTAATATTAACTTTGCAGCACGTCACATACCTGGTCGAATTAACACTCTGGCTGATAAATTGTCACGTTTACAGGTGGACGAATTTCGACAACTGGCACCCTGGGCGAAGGTCAACCCGGTGGAAGTACCTTACAGTGTGTCCCCGGCAGGCTTAAGGAATCTTTAGACAAGCTGCTGCAGGCCTCCTTAGCTCCATCATCAAGGGCCCATTATGAGCGCGCTTGGAAGAAATTGGTAAATTTTCATGTCTCGTTGGGCTTACCAACTCGTCTTCCAGTTTCGGTACCGATGGTGTTGCTTTTTATTGCACACTTGTATGCCAGTGGCTCTGCCCCAGCATCCATTGTTTCTACTGTATCAGCGGTGGCTTATTTCCACAAAATCAATGGTTTCCATGACCCGTCGAATTGCTTTATGGTATCTAAGTTGTTGGCAGGAGCTCGTAATTTGGGAACGGTCCCTGATGTCCGCCTGCCTGTCACACTCCCTGTACTCAGTCGCTTAGTGCAGGCTTTACCCACCGTGTTTACGTCTCGGTATAAGTGTCTTATGCTCCGAGCCATGATGGTACTGGCATTCAAAGCTTATTTGCGGATAGGGGAAATGGTGCCTCGATCACGTGGCACGATACGTGGTTGTTTGCACATGGATGATGTTTTATTATCCGGGGAGTTGATCACAATCTCTTTCCGGCGTTTTAAGCATAGTGCGAGGCAAGGTCCCCAATCCCTACAAGTGAGAGGCGAGTGCATTCAGGGGACTAGAATCCACCCCGCTTCTTTTTTGCGAGAGTTCCAGCTGGCCAGAGGCAACGTGCAGGCTTCTCTGTTCGCATACCCAGATGGCTCTCCAATGTTACGCAGTGAATTTGATGTGTCATTGAAGCGACTACTTGGTTTTTGTGGCTACCAAACTAGTGCTTTTAAGGGTCACAGCTTTCGTATTGGAGCAGCCACTGCAGCCGCACTGAGGGGCGAATCCGATGCGCAGATCAGAGCGGCAGGCAGGTGGACTTCGGATGCGTTTAAGAAATACATTAGGATTGCTTGAGTAGGAGTGCTCACTGTTCTATCTAATGGTTCTTAACCTCAGCGATTATGGAGGGTTGGTGGGGTGGTCACATGGGCGGTGACCGGTGGCGAATTGGCCCCACCTTTGTAGTTATTCCAGTTAGAGCTAGTGTATTTTTAAGCAGGTAGTTGTATTCATAGACTGCGTGATAGCAGGTAGGGCATTATGCTATTTGGTTTAAGGGTGTTCCATAACAATAGTAATGCCATTGTTTCTTTTATTTGTTCTAGGAATACTGCTACTGCTTTGTGGTGAAATGTGGGCTCTATTGAACCCGACGTCCAGGAGGCTCGCATGGGGCGTAGTCAGCCTGGCGTTGGGTTGTGGAGCCCACATTTCTTTGTTTTACATTTCTTTGAAAGTGGGCTTACCCTTAATCCCCACAATAAACGTCATTCATTTGGCCTTTTCATATCTCTATATCTGTGTTGTGTTGTTGATTGCATAAATGGGAATATGCAACATTGGCACAGCCAATGTTGCATATAGGTTTTTATGCGAGCAACACCACATACAATTAATGATTGGTCCATTGCTAATTTATTCTATTATGCTAATCCAGCAGAGCTGGGTGACCCACTTTGCTGCCTCCATATTTTGAACCAATCAGCGCGCACCAGCTGCGCGACGCTACAGATTTCAAACTTGGACTAGCCACTTCGTTTTGTGAAAGCATACGGAGTGGATGCGCTTTGAAAATTTGTCCCACCCTCCTCCCCGTGTTTCTCCCTGTTGTATGTTTACTTGTTAGCAGCAATTGCACATCTTTGGTGGAAGTGGGGTGTTCATGTCTCCAAGCTTTCCCATTTTTTGATTGCGATAGTGGACATGGGAGTTTTGGCTTTCCCAGAAGTGTTCACGGGTTTTAACGCTGGGACGCAGCTCGCTTCCCTTCCACCTTGGATTTTAGAACTGTTCGTGTAGCGAATTGGCCCCACCTTTGTAGTTATTCCAGTTAGAGCTAGTGTATTTTTAAGCAGGTAGTTGTATTCATAGACTGCGTGATAGCAGGTAGGGCATTATGCTATTTGGTTTAAGGGTGTTCCATAACAATAGTAATGCCATTGTTTCTTTTATTTGTTCTAGGAATACTGCTACTGCTTTGTGGTGAAATGTGGGCTCTATTGAACCCGACGTCCAGGAGGCTCGCATGGGGCGTAGTCAGCCTGGCGTTGGGTTGTGGAGCCCACATTTCTTTGTTTTACATTTCTTTGAAAGTGGGCTTACCCTTAATCCCCACAATAAACGTCATTCATTTGGCCTTTTCATATCTCTATATCTGTGTTGTGTTGTTGATTGCATAAATGGGAATATGCAACATTGGCACAGCCAATGTTGCATATAGGTTTTTATGCGAGCAACACCACATACAATTAATGATTGGTCCATTGCTAATTTATTCTATTATGCTAATCCAGCAGAGCTGGGTGACCCACTTTGCTGCCTCCATATTTTGAACCAATCAGCGCGCACCAGCTGAGCGACGCTACAGATTTCAAACTTGGACTAGCCACTTCGTTTTGTGAAAGCATACGGAGTGGATGCGCTTTGAAAATTTGTCCCACCCTCCTCCCCGTGTTTCTCCCTGTTGTATGTTTACTTTTTAGCAGCAATTGTACATCTTTGGTGGAAGTGGGGTGTTCATGTCTCCAAGCTTTCCCATTTTTTGATTGCGATAGTGGACATGGGAGTTTTGGCTTTCCCAGAAGTGTTCACGGGTTTTAACGCTGGGACGCAGCTCGCTTCCCTTCCACCTTGGATTTTAGAACTTTTCGTGTAGCGAATTGGCCCCACCTTTGTAGTTATTCCAGTTAGAGCTAGTGTATTTTTAAGCAGGTAGTTGTATTCATAGACTGCGTGATAGCATGTAGGGCATTATGCTATTTGGTTTAAGGGTGTTCCATAACAATAGTAATGCCATTGTTTCTTTTATTTGTTCTAGGAATACTGCTACTGCTTTGTGGTGAAATGTGGGCTCTATTGAACCCGACGTCCAGGAGGCTCGCATGGGGCGTAGTCAGCCTGGCGTTGGGTTGTGGAGCCCACATTTCTTTGTTTTACATTTCTTTGAAAGTGGGCTTACCCTTAATCCCCACAATAAACGTCATTCATTTGGCCTTTTCATATCTCTATATCTGTGTTGTGTTGTTGATTGCATAAATTACTTTTCTGCATGCGCACTTCTTTTCTCTTTCTCCCACATATTTTATCGCTTTTCTCTTACAGCGCAGTAGTACACAAACCGAGTTTAAAAGCCACAAAGAAAGAGAAAACTTATAAGGTGGTGGAAGAAGATCACCCTCAACCACAAATTAACAGTGAGCAGTGAGTACATACGGCAGGACTCGTTTCTCCACAATGCAGCGTAATGACGTGTAGATGCCTTGCTTCACCTCAACAGCCAGCGACAGGTAGAAGTTGGACATGATCTGAACACACAACAATTGGCAAACGTCAACAAGCAAGCAACACAAACACTGAATCTGCCATCTATTTGTTTATCTATACAGACACTTGGGGCGTGACTACAGCAATAGTCATGCCCCAATTGTCATGGTTTTGCAGACAGTGCATGTGTATAAAGGAATGATCATAGGATCGATTGACGACAGATGTACAACGTGTACTTCAAATTAGAGAGTCAGAAAGAAGTAGTTTCAGTAAATAATAAAGCGTATTAAAAAGAAATCACAACACTAGCATCAGAATGAAAAAACTGGCTGATCTGACGTTTGAACAACTTCAAACGCAATTGAGGATGAAAAATTCACACGATTTCACCTTTATGTTAGTGTTACATTATGCACCAGGGGCGCCACGGGTTACTCTGGGTAGCACCTATTTAGTACTCCTTAAAACTCGTAGATTTTAATAATGTGATATAATAAATTGCAACCCAGAAAAAAGAGCAAGAGGTATGCTGAAGAGATAATGGCACGGCGCCACCAGCAACTCCGCAGGCACACTTTGACAAGACGTCAAGAACAGCAGAAGACAGAGAAAGATGGAATGGTCTAGCGTAGGGCTACATCCCGCAGTGAATGGACAGGGACTAGGTGAAGAAACAACATCAACATATAATTTCTGATTCTTTTTCTTGTTATTATATTATATCACTGCCACACCTATTACATTAACAGTTCCATATTTCAATAAAACTCCAAAATAAAATAGATTATCTGTCAATGTAAAGTTGCTACGTCTGAGAAAGAACCCTGGAGTGGGGTGCAGTACCCTCAACGGTTAGTGCACGGAACAGGGTTCGACTGCACCTACTGCTGTTTCGAAACTTAGGCAATTTCTTTCACCCCACTTTGCCTGTGTCTTTCGGAAGAGACTAAAAGCCGTCGGTCCCTTCTGCTGGGTGTCTGTGCCAGGGGAAGTAAGAAATTCCACACACACAAGTAAATATGTAATCTGTCATGTTGTTATCTCTAACACAATATGACAATGTGACAGAGTGGGATATCAACTATACACGAAAAAGACGGAATGTCTCTTCGGATGAAACTACAACGAGTCTTACCCGACACATGAAGTCAAGCAGTGTGGCAGTAATTGCTGGGTGGGGCCTCATTGAGTGGTGCATCACCAGTATACAGGGCTCTACAACATGCAGACAACAAGTGGTAGCTTTAACAAGATTTAATAACAATAACAAAATAAATTAGTCAATTATAGTACGCTGTATATCTCGATAAAACAGCTCAGTGCCAACAATGATGAAATGAGTATAAAAAGTTTAGGATAAATTAAAATATGTCAAATATAAATAAATAAATAAAAGCTAGTCATTTTAATGCAAAAGAGAGAACACAATTACTATATACACCCTCTCAACTCTCATGAATTTTGTGTGAAAGTTTTCCTTCAAGATCGCGTTCTGATATTACTTGTAAAAGCACTGTTTCCTCAGTGTAACTACCAGGAGCAACTTTTCATAAAATACAAGCAACCAGAGGCCTCCAATCACTCTTCGAAACAAAAATAATCTTCTATCATCCCTAGAGATCCCAATCAGGGTTTGACTTGAACCATGACCCCGGTTAATAAAAAATCTCACTCCAAATTATTTCATGGCTTGACATCTGAACAAGGTTGAACAAGATTGCCATCTAAAGTAACAAGCTTTGTATAGCAAATGGATGAGGCCTACCAATAGCCATGATGCTGTCGTGTTCTGGGTCAAAGAACAGCCAATCGTAGAACAATGATAACTTTGCGTTTGATGCTGCAACGTTCGACTGAAAAACACAGATACTCAAGATTACTTGCACTTGTATTGATTTCTTCATCAATCACAATATGTCGGTTGTAACTGATCATGATTGCAATGCAAGGATCATCAAGCATTAACTCTCTGTAAACTTACAATTTACATTAGCTCTTAAAAGTGGTTCAATGTGTGTGCTTGCAACATGCACACTACTTACAATTAGCTGGTAACTAAATAACAATGTTATATACAGTACTACCCGAGTTACCCAGCATTGAATGGGGAAAAAAGGCAGCCAACAAACATAAAGGTCTCTGCCATGGATGTTTACTCCTGCTGAATTAAAGAACGGTTAACACAAGTACGTATGTTTGCAACGCTACGCATGTTTTCTACTCCTGTTACGAGTTACGTAATCTATGTCAAATGTTCCTATAAGTTCTTTTGTAGATACATCCCCACTCCCGGGGGATTTCAAAGTTATTTTATATGAACCATCACCATGGGCATGCAAGCATGGCTATAAAATTCCTGCCTCATACACGCGTAATTGATGGAGATATGAGGGAACACACAGACATACACAGCCACAAACTGTTTTATAGGATAGGAGAAAGACCAAGATGACACTCACAGTACAGGTGGTGAGCAGCCAGCCAATCACGGCCCAGCGTGGGATGATGTCGGAGCACAGCAGCTCGTTGGACGGATGGATGACAGCACAGATGTAGCGGATGAGATCACAACGCAAGGACTGACTCTCTGGGGTCGACAAGTACTGCAACAGAATAATTGGTCAAGTATCATAATATGCATACTAAATAAAAAAAATTAATAGAATTTTAAAGGTCCCTCCTCAACTCAATTTTTTTGTTAGTCTCATTTCAAATTCATTTTGCGAAAAAATCAAACCTACCAAGTATCCATGGCAACATGCTAGCTCGTTTGTGGAAGTTTTGTATGTAGTTTTTGTGATATCATCAGACAAACTATTAAACCACTTAATATTTGGTCAAACATTAATTGAAATGAAAATGGAAACACTGAAAACTAACGAATTTAACCATTTGTGAAACTTTGTCATGTGATCGGTGGGAGGATGGAAGTCATGCCCATGATCAGCATTGACCCATAGTGTTTACCATGTTGGATATCCACTATTTAGTGCCTTACGAGATCTAACAACTAAAGTCAATTCGTTCGATGATTTGAAAAAAAATAGGCATTTTTTTCTATTAAAACAATTGCGGATGTTACATAAACTTTTGACACACTACATATCTGGACATTAAGTGAACCAGATTTGCGATAGGCTACATCAGTTGAGGATGGAGTTTTAAACTGTACTTTTATGGCATTCAGTAGCATTAAATGTATTCACAGAACTGAATGTAGTAGATCATTGTGCCTACCTGTCTCTGTAGCCAGTCTTGGTACCTCTTTTGCTGGCCAAATTTTACCTATAAAGCACACATGAAATATAAGTTCCCTGTCTCTTCAAGCATACTCTGTCAGGCAAGTTACCAGCAGTTATTCATTAATAATTTTGTTGTTGTTAATAAATAATAGTAATTAGTAATTATAACTAACAGCCACTAAACAAATAGCGTAGTGTGTTAAATTGGACAATGTAATGACTATCTGCAGGAGACGATTATAAATAAACACACCTACATCTTTGACTAACAATCATGAATCACACAATATGAAAACTTAGCATAAAAAAAATCAATACATTAAAAATGCTCATATTTTAAATGCTCACATTAACAGTCTATCATCTTTGGTAAAATTTAGCTGCTACAAGGTGTGTTGTTAACTAGTCCAGCACAGTGGCAGTTACAATGAAATTAACTACGCCGGAGTACTGTAATATATGTAAATGTGAAAGTAGCTATTTGGTGCACACAAGATACCTTTGAGGTAAGGAAGAGCAGCTTGTTCTCCATGTCTGGCGTTAGTCGACTCACAAAGAAACGCTTCGATGTGCGCATCTTCAACAGCTGTAGAACGCCTGTTGACACCACATTGGTTGACATCACACACAGGTTTATAGCAATTTACTTACTGGCTAGTAGGAAGACCAACATCATTTATAATTAACTGATGAAGAGACACTAACTGACAGGTGATTATGTTATAATAAAATGGTCACATGACATCATGTAATAAATTAATCACATGACGTCATGTAACAAATTGATCACGACATATGCACAGTTTACACCATAAAACGTACGCCACCTTGAAATAATAGCACAGGGCTTCAGAAAATTTCAATCACCATAAAACCCAGGGATGTTTGGTGTTATTCTTCAGTTAGTACAAGACCATTACAAAGTCTTTGGAAATCATCATATGTGTAGGATTGTCAGATAACATACCTCTGCATGCATGCACAGTGCACATTTAACCCTCGAAGTGTGTAGTCTACGGAAAAATGCAGAGTTGGCGACAATGCTATCACTTACCTGTAAATTGCGGATGAATTGCTGTAGGGTTGTGCAACATGTCACGCCAGAGTTTCTCAAATTCTGGTGTCCGTGCGACGTACTGGAGCAGCCTGACAAGATCCCGGCCTATCACAATGCAGTGCGTCCACTGCAATCATTCAATCAATATTTTTTTTAATTCACTGCAATAGAACATTATTCTCCACCCACCATTGTGGAGATGTCCATTATTCTCCCCCACCATTGCGAATATATCTATTACTTTCCTCCCATCATTGTGGATATATCCATTTCTCTCCTCCCATAATTGTGGAGATGTCCATTACGCTCCCTCACCATTGTGGAGATATCATTTACTCTCCCCCCATAATTGTGGAGATATCCATTACGCTCCCTCACCATTGTGGAGATATCATTTACTCTCCCCCCATAATTGTAGAGATGTCCATTACACTCCCTCACCATTGTGGAGATATCATTTACTCTCCCCCCATAATTGTGGAGATATCCATTACACTCCCTCACCATTGTGGAGATATCATTTACTCTCCCCCATAATTGTGGAGATATCCATTACACTCCCTCACCATTGTGGAGATATCATTTACTCTCCCCCCATAATTGTGGAGATATCCATTACGCTCTCTCACCATTGTGGAGATATCATTTACTCTCCCCCCATAATTGTGGAGATATCCATTACACTACCTCACAATTGTGGAGATATCATTTACTCTCCCCCCATAATTGTGGAGATATCCATTACACTCCCTCACCATTGTGGAGATATCATTTACTCTCCCCCCATAATTGTGGAGATATCCATTACGCTCCCTCACCATTGTGGAGATATCATTTACTCTCCCCCCATAATTGTGGAGATATCCATTACGCTCCCTCACCATTGTGGAGATGTCCATTACTCTCAATCACCATTGTGTCCATTTGAGGAAAACAGTTTAGTGTTTAAAATGTTACGTCATGTTTTTGTTTCAACCCCAAAATAATCTGCAACACACTACAAAACATTATGTACTGCTTAGTCAACAGTCCTGTCTTGGAGAGGACGACTGTTACAAATACATCAAACAATGCAGTCATGACGATGATGATGACGACATGAAGCAGGCATATCACAAACTCTAATATCTGGTGCCTTAACAGTGTATGTGCAACAACTAATCAGTGAAATGATATGTACAACAACTGACTAATGAAATGACATGTGCAACAATGAATTAATGAAATGACATGCAACAATTACTGAGTGAAATGGTATGTGCAACAACTAATGAGTGAAATGACATGTGCAACAACTAATGAGTGAAACTGCATGTGCAACAACTAATGAGTGGAATGGCACGTACAACTAATGAGTGAAATGGTACGTACAACTAATGAGTGAAATGGCATGTACAACTAATGAGTGAAATGGCATGTACAACTAATGAGTAAAATGGCATGATTATGATTAACAACAACACAACTTGTATTCATAGTCACCTTCTCCCTCAATAACGATATACAGAATTCGACTTCTCGTTGTCGTAGGTTGTGAAACATTCGGTTGCCATGGTCGACAATGACTCGCAGGAATGTGTACAGCGCAATCGGCAGCAGTTGGGGTAGCTTGTCCAGCCACTGCCTGTAATGTACCCAGTATGTGTCAACGCTCTAGACCCGGTATGTGTCAATGCTCTAGATCCGGTATGTGTCAATGCTCTAGATCCGGTATGTGTCAATGCTCTAGATCCAGTATGTGTCAATGCTCTAGATCCAGTATGT
This sequence comes from Lamellibrachia columna, assembly GCA_963662155.1. Lineage (NCBI taxonomy): Eukaryota > Metazoa > Annelida > Polychaeta > Sabellida > Siboglinidae > Lamellibrachia > Lamellibrachia columna. The sequence continues at coordinate 6,661,294 of OY759273.1, forward strand.
GTCAATGCTCTAGATCCAGTATGTGTCAATGATCTAGATCCAGTATGTGTCAACGCTCTAGATCCAGTATGTGTCAATGCTCTAGATCCAGTATGTGTCAACGCTCTAGACCCAGTATGTGTCAATGCTCTAGATCCAGTATGTGTCAATGCTCTAGATCCAGTATGTGTCAATGTTCTAGACCCAGTATGTGTCAATGCTCTAGATCCAGTATGTGTCAATGCTCTAGACCCAGTATGTGTCAATGCTCTAGATCCAGTATGTGTCAATGCTCTAGATCCAGTATGTGTCAATGCTCTAGAGGCAAACCTATCATTTATGAGAGCAAGTTATACATGTGGTGCGCATAGCTGCCCAAGAGCATCTTACGACACCTTGTTACAGACAGACATGTGTCATCAGATAGACGTGTCATCAGACAGAAGTGTCATCAGACAAACATGTCATCAGACAGACGTGTGATCAGACATACAGACGTGTGATCAGACAGACAGACATGTGTAATCAGACAGACAAACGTGTGATAAGACAGACAGACATGTGTGATCAGACAGACAGACATGTGTGATCAGACAGACAGACATGTGTGATCAGACAGACAGACATGTGTGATCAAACAGACAGACATGTGTGATCAAACAGACAGACATGTGTGATCAAACAGACAGACATGTGTGATCAGACAAACAGACATGTGTGATCAAACAGTTAGACATGTGATCAAACATATAAACATGTGTCATCAAACATATAGACATGTGTCATCAGACAGACAGACATGTGTCATCAGAAAGACAGACATGTGTCATCAGAAAGACAGACTTGTGTCATCATCCTCTTGTGGACACTGAACTATATGTGCTTACCTGTGTTCAGTTAATATGTCTAGGACAGATTCTGTCAACCAGATGTTTTTCGCACTGACATCGCCTCCTGCACGAACAAATACAATGACAAACATATGCACTGGGGTAGCAAATAATAGTGTGACCGCTAATTTTTTTAATCAGACGATAATGAATTTATAAATAACTGAAAGTCTTGCATCACCAGTGAGCTAATAATATGCACGAATAACATCCAATAATAATTGTTTTATGACTTTGACCTAGATGCTCAATAACAACTTGCCCAGTATCTTGAGGTACTGGCTAATCTCCTGTATGATTTGTACTCTTCATTTCCAAATGAAACGTGAAATCATAAGCTACAGTGCTTCTAAATAAAACCTATGCATTTTGTTTCCGTACCAATATAATATACAGTACATGTAGATATCTGTGTTAGGATGGTACTGACCACTACAACTGACCTGCTATTTGTCGTATCAGTGAATGTATGATGCTGTCTGCACCGGTCACTCCATTCTTGACCAACTCCTTCGCAAACCACAGTAGCTGTGGACACAACATATACACTGTTGATATCAACTGGCACAAACACAGCAGCTGTATACCTAACTATGTACCACCCCATACAATATGTGACTTTGTTATAAGTTAAAACTACTATTTCAACATAGCAAACTTAAAAGATATTATTCTTTGGTGTAAAAGTAATTTTCCATATCTTCCACACAAACAAGGCAGTTTGTGATGTTTTAACAGGAAGTAGATATAGACTTGCCAAAAGTAAAAAAAAATTATGTCAAAGCAAACACCTGGCATCAACTTAGATAAAAATCCATATTTTAACAACATGTACACAATGAAACACGCAAGTCTTACTAAAAAAACTATTCACAATGAATGACTTTTCGTAGACAAAAAATCAATAAATATTTTCATGAGGAAATTAATTATATTATGTAATGTTCATAAAACACCCCAGAAGGTGTTAATATCCACCACAAAGAAGATCGTGGGGTGATGTAGAATACCTGTGTTCTCGGAGTGTCCTGCATCTTGATCCATTTCTCGTAGATCAATTGATTCGTGACGGTCAGCACCTTGGTGAGGCCATCCCGACTGGTCAGTGTCATGTCTCGGTAATACTGACAACACAGACAGCTTTGTTATATTATCAAGTACACCAGTGTCCAATTCACTACTGACACCACTTCTATCAATCTTTGTTATATTATCAAGTACACCAGTGTCCAATTCACTGCTGACACCGCTTCTATCAATCTTTGTTATATTATCAAGTACACCAGTGTCCAATTCACTGCTGACACCGCTTCTATCAATCTTTGTTATATCATCAAGTACACCAGTGTCCAATTCACTACTGACACCACTTCTATCAATCTTTGTTATATTATCAAGTACACCAGTGTCCAATTCACTGCTGACACCGCTTCTATCAATCTTTGTTATATTATCAAGTACACCAGTGTCCAATTCACTACTGACACCACTTCTATCAATCTTTGTTATATTATCAAGTACACCAGTGTCCAATTCACTACTGACACCACTTCTATCAATCTTTGTTATATCATCAAGTACACCAGTGTCCAATTCACTACTGACACCACTTCTATCAATCTTTGTTATATTATCAAGTACACCAGTGTCCAATTCACTGCTGACACCACTTCTATCAATCTTTGTTATATTATCAAGTATACCAGTGTCCAATTCACTACTGACACCACTTCTATCAATCTTTGTTATATTATCAAGTACACCAGTGTCCAATTCACTACTGACACCACTTCTATCAATCTTTGTTATATCATCAAGTACACCAGTGTCCAATTCACTACTGACACCACTTCTATCAATCTTTGTTATATTATCAAGTACACCAGTGTCCAATTCACTACTGACACCGCTTCTATCAATCTTCAATCAAGGTGTTTGTAAGCATATGAATGTGCACTGATAAAACACTAATGAGTGCTTGCACACTGAAACTTTCAATCTGAGACACAAGGTGATCAATACCTATATTAGGAAGTAGTCAAATCATCAGATCACAAAACAACAGAGGGTTATTGTGTATTAACATGCATGAATGTGTGTATGTCACGCATGCATGCGCACACATACACATATAACATTTAATATTAATGTGCACTCTGTCCTGCAGACATGGAGAAAACATCCTGACCCAAGGGAAAGAGATCACTGTGCTTGTTTTTAGACATCATATAATCTCTACCACACAATTGTCGGTGAACAGACCCATAGGAACACATGGCATCCCATGAGAATTCTGTCTGCTGATACGACTATGTCAATGACTCACTGTGGCTGCTGTCTTCGTGTCTGTCTTCATGTCACACAGGATGTTGTAGAGCAGACCGAGCTGCACCTCCTCATGCTGCGGCTGACCCTTGCACACCTGCAAGAGTTCATTCACTGCCTTCATGAGTTCATTCACTGCCTTCATGTGTGAACCAAACAGAACTCTAGCAAATCTTAGAAAGCACTTACCCTCACAGGACGCAACATGTGTGCTGTCAAACGTATTTTGGACTTGCTATGATGCTACTTGGATAATATCATGTGTTGCTGCTTCTGGTGACGTGCACATGTATGAACAAAGATGTATGAACAAAGATGTATGAACACAGATGGAGTCGACAAAGAGAAAGTTTACGACGACGCATGTATTTGGCAAGATAAAGAGACACAAAAATAAGCCAGGGAAAGGCAGGCCACGTAAAACAGGTTAGTAAATATACGGATTTGCTGTCCTCCTTCTTCGGGCGTGTGACAACTGTGGTGTCCAGTGAGTATGCATCACCACAGCTGTCAACAAGTGACAACCCAACACGACAGCCCTACACCATCAACCACCTTGCTGTGCTGGCAGCTCGTGCGACTGACAACACTAATGAACATCAAGGGCAGCATTCACCACGAGAGGTTCAGCACCATCTATTTACTATGCAAGGAGCATAGTAAATAAGAAAAACTACTAACATTATGGCAGAAGATATTAAGCAAATATTTAGCAAAGCTAGATTGGCTACAACACACTGCAGGAGGCACATAGCATTGTGCATCGTGACATTTATGGACATCATGATGGACCACTGCAATTGGCAGTGAGCTATGATGGCACATGGAAAATGAGAGGACTCCATTCTCAGTTCGGTGTGGGATTTGTCATCGACATGTTGACTGGACTGCTCGCTGACTATGCCATCTGGTCAATGTACCGTGTGCTGTGTGAGCTTGTGGGGAAGAAGTTGAAAGGAGAGGAGAAAGAACTGTGGCAGCAGCTACATCAGGATCATTGCGATGTCAACCACACCGGTTCGATGGAGACTGACGCAGCCAAGGTCAATCGATCTGATAGATGCCCAGTATAGGTCTATCCTGGGTGATGGTGATGCTGCAGTGATATCTGCCTTGAACACACTCCAGCCCTATGGCATGTATCAACCACATGAGCCAGCGCATGTATAAGGGCCTTGAGAACATCATCAAAGAGTCGACCACCCACACCAAAGAGGCTCGTAGCAAGGGCAAGCAGGGTGAGGCCTCGACATCCATGACCACCAGCCTGAGTGGGAAAGGCAGGTTCACAGGAGTGAGGATGAAGAAGTGGTCCAAATATTACAGGAATGCGATCATGAAGAACACGCACGATCCGCCACTACCCAGAGATGCATCTGAGAGGCTTCCTCCACTCTCTGAGTGCTTGCTCTCAAAGCCCGAATTGTTGGAACGATGCATGTCCCTGGGCATCTCCAACGCTAACGAATCTCTCGATACTGTCATCTGGAAGAGAGCTCCAAAAGTGTTCAGCTCTAGTAAGACCGTGGAGATAGCTGTTGCCATGGAGCTGTTGCCATGGGCATTGTGCAATTCAAAAAGGGAGCACAGGTCCTTGTTGATGCAACAACAGCCATTGTCCCCCGGTTTGCCCAAGTTGCCAGCTGTCTGCGCTCGCAGTCAAGATGGACAAGACTCGGCTGTGCAAAGCAGATGTGGCAGCCAAGCTAGAGACTAAATGAGCCAGAAAGAGGAGGGCCCTGCTGAAAATGCAGGCTGATGCCAAGCGATCAGAGGAGGAGGGTCACCTCTATGACCCTGAAGTCTGGTAGTTGCTGCTATGGACTAGCAAACTAGCTATGAAGCAGGTGTCGCAGACATAAGAATTGTCTTGTCAATACCTGTATTTGTTCATTATATAGCTCCAGTATATAGTTACATTAAATTGTTTGCATTTAATTTATGAATTTCTTTATCCTCTCAGTGTTTGACATTACGTCTTAGTATCTTAGTTTTCTCAAAAATTTTCAACATTTGTCAAGTTTATGAAAATAATTTAAGAAAAACGGTACAAGATAGAGACTTGAAATTTTTACCAGTTGTTCCCACATATCTCTCCTGTCAAATATGACTGACTAACATTGAGGGCAGCCAAGATCCAGTAGATCAAGGCAACAGAAATGACAGTCAGATATCTTAGCCATAAATCACATTATTAGGCAAAGCAACATTCTAGCCAATGATTCTTCACGCATGATTGTTAGCTCTGACATTTTTGGGGGGATATGCCTACCCATCACACTTAAAATGTTCGTTGCCATGGCAACACATACGCAAATGAGCCAAAATTCCACAAATCATGTATAATTCACATAGGTAATTAGTAACACAAATTTGGTTAAGACGTGTTCAGTATTAATAGAGATATGGCCTATGGCTGTTTTCGACCAGTGACTATCCTTAACAGCAACAACTACAACAACAAACTTCACTCAATCCATCAATTTAATCTGAAATTAGTCTTACGATTTTTAAGAAGGGGACCTCATTTGTTGTCCAATATGAATAAAAACCATCCTTATTTCACCTATCAATTTGAATAGCACATTTATTATGGGCTTCTTCCCTTTATGATTAAATTTTTTGCGCACATTACAATAGGGACTCTTCTGAAGACTCATCTTCATCGTGGTGTGATTTTATATCCAGTAGGCATTGGGCGATATGCACCATTTCATGGCTGGGTCCAATCACATATTTGTAACTGATTACAAACAAAATGTTGTATTTCTGAGTCTGGTTTTGAAATCATGTCATACTTGCAAATGATTTCATTGTATTTTTTCATGTAATAAACTTTACCTGTACAAACCTATATCAAAAGTACCATCTCTCAACAAATCACTCACAGATACAAAATATCCAGCAACAAACGTGCCATATTTAATTAACAAATACTCATTATATGACCCATATCACATCTGTAATTGTATTTGTAACGGGAATGGTGTAATTAATTTCTAAATATTGGGTGTGTATTTGAACATTTTGAGTTCTGAATGGATGATGTTCCAGTTTCTTGGATTGTTGCTTTTGATATGTTACATATTCACAGAATACAAAACATTTTCTAGAGAGGTAACTAACATGTCAAATATAATTTTATTTGATTTTGTACGAGAGTACCCCCCATCCTGCACCTTTGCATGGTTCAATTGACAATATTTGTACATAAACATTTTCATGAACACAGGCATGTACCATCAAGTACCTACATTTGCAATGAGGCTAACGACTGTGCAGATTTATGACAGCAATTTAGACCAACTCAGGTTGCCAATATTACATTACTTACGTAAGCTTGATATGCATCATTTGCTTCTCTGTCTGACCCAGCACTCAACTTGCTGATCAATGACGAGTATTTCTCCAGTTTCTAAAAAGAAAAACAAATATAATTGATACAAGGGCACAACTTTAATACTTCTAAATTCTGTAGAATTGTCTCCCATGGATTTTAGCGCAATAGAAGTATTTTATATATTATTATTATTAAGTCAAGCTGTTCTTACAACAACCACTGGCTAAGTATCCCAGTTCAAAATATTGTCTCTGAACATAATTTTTGATGTTTATGGATCATTCAGTGTTTAATCATATATAAATATTATTGAAATAACAAAACAAAAATATGTAAAATTTATAATACAGTGTAATTGGCCCGAACATAAAAATAGTAAAACATAACGCTGTAGTTAATAGAAAATTTTGAAGTAATAGAAGCATTGTTTTGGTGTACAACATACTTGTGTACATAATTAAATTATTTCTATACATGTTTGACTGTATTCAAATCAGTGGGGCATTCCGACCAGATTCAGATATAATTTATTCAGATCCACAGCAAACAAATCATAAAATACAAATTCAACATACATTAACATAATATAACAATCTTATGACAATATATAAAAACATGGAACAAGACAATATCAAAAGTAAATAAAAGTAAAAATAAAAGTATAAATTAGTATTTAGTAAATTATAACTGTTATCTGATAGCTGCTACGGACCTGGGAGTAGGGCCACCCTCTGGTAAATTATTTAATACAAAAGCTTCAAATGATTAAATGTTATGCTAGAAAAAAATACAAAATAATAAACATGTTGTTCAGACACTGACAGTAGTAACAACAATGGATTATATATAATGTACTATGTGGAAACCAGGAGAATTATATAAATTATCCTGTAATTGGTGACATATATAACAGGTAAAAAACACTGTTTTTTATAATTACTTAGGTAATAAACCTTTACATAATGGATAGTCATATAAACTATGTGTATCTGTTGTTTTTTATCAGATCAATTTACTAAAATTGGTATACTATGCCTCAAGCATCTTTTTTTTGCAAATTCATGTTGAATTGTGTTTAAATGAATGTCATTATAATTATGTTCGTGTATTATAATTGTGAATGGTGTGATTGGGCTGCAGTGGTAATTGTTATAAATGAGCAGGTAATTCGTTATGTGTAAATTTATAATAAAATTTGTATTGTTGAATTCGAAAGATATCTTCATCCTTCAGTATGTTTAACTGTTTCAAAATTGGGTCTGTATGCGCATTATATTTACTTAGATTAACAATTCTTATTGCTCTTTTATAGCTTGAAAATTCTGTCACAAGATGCCATAATTTATGTATGGTTGAATTAAAGTGTTATAGAGGGTTAATTTTATGTTGGTAAATTTTTTTTAGTTTATTAAGAATTCTGATTGTTTTAGAACATTTGCTGGCAGTTTTTTCCAGTTTAAATTATCATCTACGATACCAAGAAAATAAAAAAATTTTACATTGTAAATAACTGTGGCATTTATTTTAAGCACAGGGATATTTAAAGCTTTGTTGATCATTTTATACAATATGTATTTTGATTTGCTTACATTAAGAGATAACTTATTTATTTTTAACCATTCACTTATTTTAGCCAATTCATTATTTATTAGGGGTATTTTTAGGGCATCTACGTTTACTTCCTTAGCGGAAGTTTTAAATGACTAAAAGGTGCTAGAGTGTGGTGTCATTGGCATACATAATAAAATTAAACTGTGTAGTTGCTTGTGGAATGTCATTTATGTAAATTAAAAAGAGAAGTGGGTCAAGGATTGAACCTTGAGGTACACCAGTGGAAATTTGTAATGTGTTCGATAAGATCCCATTGAATTCCACGAATTGAGTCCGATTTTTTATATAACTTTTGAGTAGTTTTAAAGCTGTTTTTTTTACACCATACTGGCTTAACTTGTTCAACAATATTTGATGTGTAAAAGGTTTTTGATAAATCAAGGAATATATTGAATGGTGTACAATTTTTATCAAAAGCTGCGTATTGTTCTGTCTACGAGTTCCAAAGCAGCCAGTTCAGTTGAATGTTCAGTTCTAAAGCCATATTATATTGACTCTCATACAAAATATTCTGTTGTTTGAAGTGTGCATAAAGTTGATTATGGATAACCTTTTCAATTATTTTGGAAATTACTGGCAGGAGTGATATAGGTCTATGATGGGGCATTCTGACCAAGTGGTTGGAGCATTCTGACCAGGGTAGTGGTGCATTCAAGCAGTGGGGCATTCCGACTATGATTTGCCACAGTACAGCTACAGCCTACCCAGCTACAGCCTATAGGGCTTGCCTTGGTCTTGGACTGGTTTGAACTGAGCTGTCACGCTCGGCAATCACAAATGCTTTGTGATATATTTAACATATTTGAATTAAATAATACACATATTGCTGATTTTGATAACATCCAGTTAACATGTTGTTGTTATCAAGTTATCAATAATGAACTTTAGTTTGCTGGGAAACTCGTTTACGACTACGTTCTGACGTCTGGGGCTAAACGGGGTCAGCTTCCGTTTCATCCACGACTGCTTACACAAGAAACCAACGCAATTTTACCTCATCAAGGTCATCCTTCGTTTCCAATATCGTCGTGATAAACATATTGGATGCTGTTATTTTAGATTTGTCCATCTTTGCATTTATTCGTGTGCGATAACCGCTAAATTTTGCAAAATGCTTCAGCGGACAAGACACTTCTGCCTTCGTTTACGCGCATTGATATGCCGAACTTGTAGTTGTACCATTTTACGGCTGTGCATACTAAACTAGTTACACGTATATGCAATTGGTGGTTGGAGCCACTATTGTTTATGATCTACTTTGACTTGCATATGTGATATAGATGAGAACTGTTGCTTTATATTATAATATTACACATTAACGAAACATTTCCAAACATGCTATGTGCATTTCGAAAACGGCGGATGTCAGTCGGTTTATGCACTTCGTCGAATGAAATCGGCATCGTTATGGTTGTTTAGCGCGCCATTGTCATTGTCGACGCACTTTTCCAAACTTTTAAATCTGCAATTAATATACAAATTAAGTATAGGCAATCGTCATCGTCATTCACAGTTGACTTGTATAATAATAATAATGATAATAATAATAATAAAATGAATTCACCATATGCATCATGTATGGTAATGTAGAAATATAATAATAATTATTATACATTTATCAAGGCCAAAAGGTGGTCTAGCAATTTAATATTTATATAATATTATCTCTTCACGTGTACCGTGTGACCACGTTTGGTGCATTTGATAGTCAACAAAAGCTATTTAAATTAGAATACTGTGTAAAAATGTTTTTGCCCCAGTCCTCTCAATTGAGAAAACTAGCTGGGGCTCAAATCCACTTTGGCAGTTTCAAAGCTTGAGCAAATTGATTCACCCCATGTTGCCTAAGTTCACTTCAGGAAGCTGTATAAATGAGTACCTGGCTATGCAGTGGGGGTATGTACGAATGAATAGTCTTCATGCAGTATTTATAGTGTGGCTATATGCTTCCTTAAGAAGTCGAAATGGTGTTGTAACGATCAGGTCTGTCAGTGGGTGAAGTGTAAAGCACTTTGAACATTCCTAAAGGCTAGATACCTTGCCTTGCCTTGCCTTTTATGAACATATAATATTTTCTACCCAAGACTAACTGGCTCCCAGTTGAATTCCATTTAGTGTTTCTTACTTCCTATAACTGTTTATCATTGTTTAATTTTTGGTGTTGTATCAACGCTTCACACATAAGATCACACATAAGATCACTGCTGAGATCATCGTTGTTCTGATGGACAGCCAGAAAAAACTTTCTTTTTATAATAATTTAAATTGATTCCTGTCCATTCCTTAATTTTTCGCAATTCATTTTACCAAAACATTTTAATCAGTGCCTTCTCACTGGCTTCTTATTTAAGATTTATTCCTACCATATTTTTTTTCAGAATTTAGTATCATAAATTAATACAATAATATGAATGTAATAGTTTTTTAATTATGCAGATTTTTGTAGAAAATTGCACAAAAAAACTTTTGGGGAAACATAGTCCTCAACAAATACCTTTACTAGAAGCAAAGACCTGTGATATGTGAACCCTAAATAAATCAATAGAATAGAAATAACAACAAATCATGAAAACAATGTTGAGCTATGAGAGATCAAAAACAAACAAATGGATTATATGCAACTAAAAATTAACAAGGTTGAATAAGATATTCATTAATTAAGTGGACAATGAAGGCATTGGCGTATTGACAATCCAAAATAAGATATTAATTAATTAATTAAGTGGACAATGAAGGCATTGGCTTATTGACAATCCAAAATAAGATATTAATTAATTAATTAATTAATTAATTAAGTGGACAATGAAGGCATTGGCTTATTGACAATCCAAAATAAGATATTAATTAATTAATTAATTAATTAAGTGGACAATGAAGGCATTGGCTTATTGACAATCCAAAATAAGATATTAATTAATTAATTAATTAATTAATTAAGTGGACAATGAAGGCATTGGTTTATTGACAATCAACATTTTTTACTTATGTATATCCCATCCCATAAGGGCTTAATCAGTTTAATTTATTAAAAATAAAATTTACAAATATCTCATATGAGATATCTGTAAATAATTTGTTTACATATTCAACTGCTTGCAATTACTCAATCAATTGCTATGTTCGCTTATTGTCCTTTGTGGAAATACTTTGTTCTTCTACTAATGGTTTTTCATGTCCTCTAGTTCTACCTTCTTACTTATTTAGGTGTGTGCTCTCCTGAGTTTAGAAATGCATGAAGCAGTCAGTACACTCCATTCGGATTGATCAGCAGCTTGTATCCTGATGTTGATCCATCTTCTGTTGACCAGCTATAAGTTTCAGTCGACAACAGTCTGGTTCATTCTCAGTTGTCCTCTTCTTCTCTGACCAGCTTGTGTCCATTGTCCACCATAATGCTTGGTGGGTAGGAAGGAGCCTCGTGACATGGTTGAGCCAGCTCATGCGTCTTTTGCATATAATTGATAAGGCTCAAGGTTGTCAGGATCATATTCTGACCTCTTCATTTGTCACATAATTAATCACTCCAGCAAATACAAAAGGTCTTAATTGGTAATTGGTAAGGGGTAACTGGTACTCTTGAAACTTAAACCAGACAAAGCTAGCGGCAAGATCTATTAAATGTAAATCTTTTAAGAAATTGCTTAGATTGTGATATTCCTCTAGCCTATATATTTAATAAATCCATACAAACAAGCCACATACCTCAGGATTAAACAGATGCATATGTAACACCAATCCACATGAAAGGTCCATGAAACAAGGCAACAATTACAGACCAGTGACACTCACCAGCCAAGTGATTAAATTATTAGAAAGAATAGATTTAGATTTAACAAGATTTGCCATCCAAGCCAAAGGCCCAGATGGCAAGTGGACAAGGAAGCCATTGGCTTATTGAGAGTCCAACAATGTTCATCTACTTATAACCCGCCCTCCTAAGATATGTGTCAACCTTGTTTTTAAACATATTCACGCTGCTAGCAGTTACACAATCTGTAGACAATTTGTTCCATTCATTTATTGTCCTCTGTGAGAACGAGTGCTTTCTGATATCCAATCTACATTGATCCTTTACTAATTTCACCTTATGTCCTCTAGTTCTGCTATCCTTCTTGAGTGAGAAAAACATATTTCTATAAATATTTTCACACTCATTCAATATCTTAAAAACTTCAATCTGATCTCCTCTTAACCTCCTTGTCTCTAGAGTTGTTAAACCACATTCCTTCAGGCGTTCTTCATAACTAAGGTCTCTGAGTTCTGGAATCATTTTAGTTGCTCTCCTTTGTATGCATTCAAGTGTATCTATATCCTTAATAATAATACAAGATAATTTGTTTAAATTAGCTGACACAATCAATACTATCAGCTGTGACCAACATGGTTTCCAAAAAAAATGTCATGCATTAATCAACTAATAGAATGTCTCCCCACACCTTTTCGCAAATTAAAAGCCTTGAAAGAGTGCAACACTCTGCTGCCAGATTTGTTAAAAATGATTACAGATGGAACACAAACCCAGCAGATCTAATTACTGCCCTTGGATGGCCAACCCTCGAACGAAGGCGCATTATCAAACAAGCCACTACCTTCTACAAAATTCTAAACAACATTATTGAGATCACCCCCCCTCCGGGCCTACTAACTCGCTGTCGAACCCGTGGACAATACATAGCCCCCAAGTGTCGTATAAATGCAATGGTCTTTTCATTTTATCCCAGAGCCATTCGCATATGGAATATGATTCCATCAAAAATTACCAACATAAAAAACCCAAAATCATTTCAAGAAGCTATTACGGAACTCCCTTTCACCACACCTCCTCACCTAAACTGCCTTTAAAACACAGTGCTCAGCGTAAACTTATCCATGGTGTGGGTATGGAGACTGTCTATGTGTGCATGTGGCAAGGCAGCGACAGTATCCATACACACAACCAACCTATTAAAAATTTTCGTTAAACATCCTATACATAAAATAAATAAAACTATCAGATAAAACCATTTCAGCAACATTAATTATACTAGTCTTTTAATCGAACGTACCACCCACAGCGCATGCGCACAGTCCACCACAAACTCCTGCGTTAGCCCAAGTTTGGGCTGTTTGGAGTAAACCACTTGAGACTTGAGACAAGACAGTAAATACAGATAACAGTGCTGAAACTGATGTAATTGACTTAGATTTTTTAAAGACCTTTCATACCGTACCTCATAAATTATTGATTTATAAATTAAGACAATATGGCATTAAAAGCTAAGTACTATTATGGATCCAATCTTTCCTAGCAGGTAGAATGCAGAGGGTGGTCCTAAGAAATGGTCATTCATCATGGAAAAATGTCAGAAGTGGGGTTCCACAATACTCAATTCCAGGGCCATTACTATCTACCCGACTTAGTCAAGGCAACTGCCAAAATGTTTGTTGATGAAACAAAACTCTACTAAAATATTTCTACATTAGATGATCTAAACAAACTTGCAGTTTGCGCAAAAACTTGGCTATTAAACTTCAATGCCACTAAATGTGTAATTCTCAAAATAAGACAAAACCTCAACTATGCATACACATTAAATGGAGAAATCTTAGAAGTTGTTGAAGAACAAAAAGAACTATGAAACACCATATGCAAAAACCTAAAAAGCCAAGCACCCACATAAAATATATTACAGTTAAGGCAAATCAATGCATAGGATTAATTAAACGATGCTTTGAAAGTAGATTGGAAAAGATAATAAAGACCTTATATGAAACAATGATACGACCAGTGCTGGAATATGCTTCACCAGCTTGGAACCCTTTGTATAGAAAGGATATAGATGAATTACAGAAAGTTCAGAAGAGAGCACTGAAACTCAGCATACCTATCGAATCAGTTCCTTTGGAACAGAGATGACTTGAGGCGGACCTCTGTGTGGTATATAAATATCTCAGTGGCGTAAATAGGAATGACTCAGAGCATTTTTTCTATCAATGTAGCATCAATCTGAGGGGCCATAGCTTAAAGCTAAGAGAGACATACACCCGCACAGAGCTCCATAAACAGTTCTTCACAAATCGTTTCATTGATTACTGGAACAAACTTCCTGTAGAAGTTGTGTCAGCTTCTATTCTGAACACCTTAAAGATGAAATTGAGGTCTCTAGCCACTGACTGAAAGAGACTATGCAACCAAGTATATACCAAGTATACCAAGTATACCAAGTATACCAAGTATACCAAGTATACCAAGTATACCAAGTATACCAAGTAAGTTAGTATAAGTATACCAAGTATACACTTGACATTAATATATAATGCATCTAAGGGTGACGTTTTGCTGGGTACATAAGCATTTGGTGTAAAGTCTGCAGTTCACCATCTGCCACATTTTGCATTTGGTTCAGAATAATCTGTATCTTTCCTGGTATCTACAACAATGTCACTCCCCTCCAGTTGTGACATTCGGTGACATTTCCTTTCCTGGGGATACCTAAATGTGAAATTTTTTCTTCTATCAATGTTTTCATAATCACTATTAAAAACAATTTCTGTTTTATCCCCTTTAATCTCTTTATAGCCAATAGCAAGCAAATATATAAGCTGAACAACCGGCGGCAAGTAATGATGAATTACAAACTAGGTTAAGAACAGGCTGAGTGGCAAGTATCTGTGCTAGGTAGAAGACTAGAACGACAGCTTACAAAGTAGTGGGATGAAATAATAATGGCAACACAGAAAAAGTCACTAGAATGTGAAAAACACAAGATTGGTCGCATCTGGTGTTCGTGGAGGACAAAGTATTAACTTATGCCTAATCTAACCTAATAACTGGTCTATAGCGTATATGGTGGTGGTGCATGCAGTTATGCGTTTTTAATTACATACTAAATTATGTACAACATTAGGAATTTGTACTGGTACTTTAATTATAATGTGGAAGCTGTTTAATCATGACCTACCGTGTACATTTATGTCTTAAATAAATTATAATCTTTTATTATGATTATTATTTAAATCTATAATTGTAACCATCTATGGACCGTTTTTGTTACAGGTGGTACAACATTGTAGACACATATTAGCATAAAGGTAAGTTAAAAAGAAGTGTGGTGATATTTGCTACATTGCCGAATGTTAAGCATTGTCTGACAAACAAAACGATCAAAAGGATGTGAAATAATAAAAGGTTAGAGTGTATAAGATTTTACGACATTCCTCCCCGCCAGTGTAGTAACACCAGTGAGTATGACATCCGGTTTCTAAATTGGTCGACGTTACCGGCAGTCTGATGCAACGTGGAAAAATATTGCTAATAAAACACTACTCTTTAACGAACGTTTGATATAACTGGTGTGGTTTAGTGGGGCACAAATATAGTGCATCACCAAGTGAACGCTAGCATGGCTGACATCGGAAGCGAAGTAGGACAACTGAGTCTTGGTAAGACTAGTCTGGTTGATATTGATTTAAAGTAGGTATGTGAAAAAAAAATTCAACCTACATGGATAGACATCAATTGAGTATCATTGTACAGAGCCTGAAAAAAACTTTAAAATGCCTTTGAGATATTTGTTCTAGGTTGAATATTAGACAAGTTATGACATTTTAAAGATTAGGTGCACCACCCGTTTTTCGGCCTTGTTTTACTAGAAAAACAAAAGAAAAGTTGTGACCTTTTGGGCCAATTATGGTTCACTTTGAGAATACAAAGTGTCATAACTTTTTTAATACTGAAGAGATTCTAATGAAACTTTAGGGGAGATGCAGTCTTCACTTAATTCATGATTTAACTAAATCATCAATTAATGATCTTAATTACTTTGATTGATAAACAATACACATTCATTGATAAATTAAAATATCAGAATGCAACATTTCCCCCCAATTTTTATTATAGTATTTTTTTCATTGCATCTATACCAAGAAATAACAAATGTGATCATAGTACACTGTTTCTTTAGCTTTTTTCTATCTTTCTGGTAATAACTTGATGTTATTATTAATTAATAATTAGCTAAATTAGTGAATATCAACCGTTTCAGGACAGACCTGAATTCAATAAACCTCTGAAGTAAAAATCATGCAAAGTAAAGACATGTAAGGTTCTGCATATCAAGATATTATAATTAGTTCACCTTTAATTAACTGTCTGCCGTAATCGACCGACTCACTGGCCCATACGTTTTTTATAGTTTTGATTGATTTTTTAGGGGTCTTTCATGTATTTTTTCAAAACTTCACTCAATAACTACCCAGCCTAAAAAACTTGGGTAGGCTTACTATTAATATCATGAATAAGGTAGAAACAAACGTTTAGAAAGTTCAAGTAAATGTATGAAGTAATGATAATTTTGGTCACTGAAGGTGCTAAATAATACAATACATCAAAAAGAATTATTTTAGTATGATCATGGTGGGCCACGGTCATTTAAACGATGACAAACAGGGGATTGTCGCTATGAAATTCAACCCGATCAACCATTTGTCGGTTTGACATGAAATTTTGCTAACTCTAGAAAACAATGTGCTAATAATTTAATTTGCCTCAGATTTGGCACACACATAGACAAGTATATGGAAATACAAATTATAAAGGTTTGAAAGAAAAATTTAGTTACCTTCAGGTAAATGGTCGATGACTTTGACAGTCAAAAACTTTGACGTAAATATTTTTTGACTTCTACAAATCGGATTGGAAAATTTCGAAAACGACGCGTCAGCGGAACATGTTAACTACATCATCACAATGAGTGTTCTCCGGGAGCTCCTAAAATACGCCAGCCAAACGCGCAGCAAAAACACGGTCACCGGGCGAACGAACGAGCATGGAGATCAACGTCGCGGCCAAAGCGATTAGCGCGTATGTAGGCCGATTGTCACGTACCTATTTAAAGTGAAACAAGGCAAAGCCAGGCCAAAGGCATTTTTGGGGCCTTTGCACCTATACGAGTACTTGAAGGCGATCTTTTACTTTCTGACCTAACCATGAAAACGACCATCTAGAGCACCCAAACTTGTCATATATCTACTATATATATACACACGGGCAACTGAATCAGCATGAGCCCCTGTAACTAACACGGGCAACTGAATCAGCTTGAGCCCCTGTAACTAATATATATATAAAAGGGTATGCAACTAGGAATGACCCCACTCACCTTTCAACATCCGTATCTCGGCGTTGCGATGCGTAATCCGAATACTATGACCTTACACAAATGTTCCAATGAATAAACTTTCACTGTACCTACTTGTCATTAAAAACATATATGGATTTCTTATAAAAAGAGGTACGTTAACGACTGTATGCACAGAAAACACATCAAACCGCATACGGTAACGTGACAATGTTACCGGAAGTGAGGTGCAAAATCCCTTGTTAGCCAAATAGTCTACCCAACAAAAGGAGCCAATGATCAGTCTGACACATTCTACAGCAGGTGTCATCATTCCTAGTTGCATACCCTTTTATATATATATTAGTTACAGGGGCTCAAGCTGATTCAGTTGCCCGTGGTAACTAATGTAATATATGTGTGTGTGTGCGTGCGTGTGTGTGCGTGCAACTAGGAATGACCCCACTCACCTTTCAACATCCGTATCTCAGCGTCGCGATGCGTAATCCGAATACTACGACCATACACAAATGTCCCAATGAATAAACTTTCACTATACCTACTTGTCATTAAAAACATATATGGATTTCTTATGAAAAGAGATATGTTGACGACTGTACGCACAGAAATCACATGAAAACAAATATGATCACGTGACAATGTTACCGGAAGTGAGGTGCGACAGCCAAATAATCTAACCAACAAAAGGAGCCAATTATCAGTCTGACACATTCTACAGCAGGTGACAGATGTGCTCTTGCAAAGGTTATGTTTACTCGTATATATATTGCAGGCGATTACCTTACATTTTTTAAACATAACACCTCATATCTGCTGCAATTGCTACTTGCAATTACAAAAGAAATTATTCTTTATTTCATTGAGAAAACTTCACTTGTTCGTCACGTGCAAGAGAACACCTGTCACCTACTGTAGAATGTGTCAGACTGATCATTGGCTCCTTTTGTTGGGTAGACTATTTGGCTAACAAGGGATGTCGCACCTCACTTCCGCTAACATTGTCACGTGATCGTATTCGTTTTCATGTGATTTCTGTGCGTACAGTCGTTAACATATCTCTTTTCATAAGAAATCCATATGTATTTTTAATGACAAGTAGGTATAGTGAAAGTTTATTCATTGGGATATTTGTGTATGCCTACCTAACCTAACCCAACCCAACCCAACCCAACCTACCTACCTACATAATTGTATATACATTATATATACACACACACACACACACACACACACACACACACACACACACACACACACACACACACACACACACACACACACACACACACACACACACACACACACACACACACACACACACACACACACACACACACACACACACACACACACACACACACACACACACACACACACACACACACACATGCATCATGTTTATATAATTTATTTAACTCATTAATTTAATAAACTGTATTTTAAGCACATTTGCGCTATATAAGTGTACTTATTATTATGTGTGCATGTACGCATGCGTGTTTACTGCAACTAACAAAATGTTATAAGTTGAAGTTATTGTAAATTAAATAAATGGTGATGATTACATGTATTAATATTGAGTGATGTCTGGGTGTGATGCTGTTTTAATAATAAATTTTTTTATATATGAAACATCTACGTGCCGAATAAAAACACGCTACTTTTCCTGGAGAATGCATTATATGCTGCAATCTACGTGCATGTGTCTTAATTTGTGTTTAACTTTATACTGATTATGAACTGTGCCCAGCAGCTGGTAATGCAGGGTAGTGTAGTGTACATGCTTCGGTATTCTTGCATCGGTCACCAATGTAGTTTTTGTTCCACACCAAATTTTGACATCTCGCTGGATATCATTCATCATTAGGGATACAGCCAGGTCAGAACGGTGACATATCCAAAATAACGACAACCAAAATGGTGACAGTTGTGGTCAACACGGCAACAAAACTTAAGTCAAAATGGCGACAATCATTGATCAACACTGCGACACCAAAACTGTAAACATTGTATAAAAACCAGTAAAAACTGTTACTTTGCTACCGCTTTTTTGGCTTCCTTTTGCCTTCTGATTATCCATTTACTATCAATAGCGATGTCAACAGATGGTGCCGCTAATTCAGTTGGACGAGAATCCAACCTGTTGTGATTTGGCCGACTTTCAACTTGCTTCCGCATATCTACACATTGGTCATATATGTTGATACTTTGAAATAAATTCCTGTACCATCACCTTTTTTATATTTATTTCTTTGCTATTTTGAACATTTATTTATCATGTGCTTTGAATCTGCTGCCCCTCTGATGATTTGTTTCCGATCGTTTCGATGCGGCCCCGCTCTACGTTTAGGTGCAGCTACTTCACAGACAATGCAGCACCAGATCTCAATATCCCACCTACCAATGCGATATATCAAATTAAAGCTAACACAATGAACTTTGTTCTCGTTCATGTGGTATGTCAACCACATAGCTAGGCTATTGTTAAGTTTAATTCCATATACTACGCAGACATAACAGACTAATTCGTCCTTGCCAATGCCAAATTGTTGCAGAAATGGTTGCATGTTAACCCTTACTCCATAATGCCACAGTGCCGTCCCACGTGGTGTGATTGGGTATAATATAGTGTTTGGTGGCATATCAGTTGGTGGGCCACTTACATCATCGCCACAATTAAATGCCCTCGACTTCGCCATCGTTGGATGGATGTTGCCGTACCTACCCACCATTTTGAACAAGCAATGCGAATGATTGTATATGACATTTATGCACGATGATTATTTATTTTGATAACTTGCTAAAGAATGTTTTACGTTTGTTTTACAATGTTTATTTGTGTGTTTGGTTTTTCGTCGTTTTAATTAGTCACCTTTTTTATAGCTGTCGCCATTTTGGATTTGTCGTTTTGGTAGTCATTGTTTTGGTAGTCAATGTTTTGGTAGTCATTGTTTTGGATGTGTCACTGTTCTAACTGGTACTTGTCATTAGTCAGATATAAAACCATATATCGGTCACTGGGAGTATAAAAGTCTGACAAAGTTAACTTTTTGCAAAGAAAAAATTACAGGTTTTTGAGACATATTTTCATTTATCTAATTTGATATTAATTGCTAGGTGGCACTAGAGGTTCAGCATGTCGGTGCACTCTGTAAATATGCCAAATTTCACTTTACTGAACAAAAATCAACACAACGATTCATAATAATTGCGACAGGAAAATACTCAAACGGCCCCAGATGATTTTCAAAGACTACTTTTCTAACATTGCACTCAGTAGATGAAGTAACACCGTATATATGTGGCCTTTATTATTACAGCTTTATGTTTCATTCTTACCATCCATCCCAACATGTTAATTACCTCACAGCTACCCAAAGGGCAGATATATTATCAAATATTGCATTTCATTGTCAAGAAGGAGGCTGTCAAACAAGTGTCGATGTGTGAATGTTATTATGCAAAGAAGAGCTTTTTGTAACTTCATCTCCTTTTCTGAACATCATCTAAACAGTAGTCTAAGGTACACTGTATGTCAAATTATCAATACAATTGTATAAATTGTCTCTATTATCTACATTACCAAACATTTTCATTAAGTTTAGTATGAAACCGCCTCCATTTTTTTGTAAGTACTAGATTTTTTTAATCACTGGAAAAATTTGACAAACTTTAAAAAAATTAAATAATCATTTATACTAATTTCATCAACAACAACAACATGTGGTATAAATGCTGTTTGTAAACTGTGTACATGTTTTATTAATTGTATCAAAGGATAGTCGTTACTCAGCTGACAGCAAGTGAACTGTGTGCTTCAGCCGAGATGTATACGTCGGAGAAGGAAGGTTTGGATGATACGGGAGACGGGAGTGCTGAAAAGCCTTTCAAGACAATACTGAAGGTATATCTCGCCTTTGCTCTCTTGTGCTTTCTAAGAACCACGTATACCAGTTCAGATCCATGCAGAGTGAGCAGTTTTTAAAGATACAAAGTCTGATCATTTATATCATAAAATCTTGTTATATATATATATATATATATATATATATATATATATATATATATATATATATATATAATATAAACTATATTTGTTCCAACATTTTGACTGTCCAAATTTGTTTTGATGAACCACAATTTTTGTCAGTTGATTTGACCATTATTTATTTATTTTGAATGTTTTTTCACTCGAATATCTTGATTACGTTGCATGCTGAACAGCAAGGTCAGCATTCATAAACAGACAGAAGAAATTATATTTACAAATTATGGTTCATTAGAACACATTTTGGTGGTCCAGATGTTAGAATATAGTTTGTGTTATAAAACAAGTTGACCAGACTTTGTACCTGTGATGTGGTGCCGTGGTGGCGCCACTATGGACATCAATGTTATGCTGGATAAGGTCATAATGTTGATACAGTCTGGGAACATGATTTTGTAAACACATACAAAGTTTGGATTGATTACTGATCCAACAGAAACATTAGTTACACCCGTTCAGTTGATATAAATTTGGATAGGGATTGAAGGATAGGTTTACTTAGTGATAAATTCAGGCAAAAACTGGCTGGCTGGCTGGCTGGCTGGCTGTCTAATATTAAAACCCGATGGTGAAAATGATAATTATTTTAGATCGGGCTTTGTGAATTTGTTGTTTATCCACAGTTTGTTTTCTAGGCAATGAAGGCAGTTGGGAAGGAGCCGTTTCCTACAATATACGTTGACGGGAAGGAAGACGGGAAGGTAAGTGGTTGACTCCAGATATCCCCGCCACCAGGGTCTTCTGGCTACACCAATACCCCTGGCAGATCGACCTGTTGAAACGTTGATTTTTCAGTTGCTGTATTAACCAATGAAAATGCGAGCTCGAATTTATTAAGCCTACATACGGGAACTTTAATTGGTTGTGAACCCGTCATTGCTGGTTGAATGGGTAATTGTAGAAATTTCACGGAAGTACTCTTTGATGTTTGGACATGGACGTCGACCAAGACGAAGTACAAATGATTCAGCCTTCATCCACACATGGCGTGGGATTAACTGAAAAATCCACGGTTCAACATGTTGATTTGCCAGAGGTACCATAGTACTATCACCATTGGCTAGTGAGGATATATCCAGACAGTAATACAGCCGTTCTGTTTGTGCTGCAGACATTGTGCTAGCAAACTAAACAATTTAAGGTAAGCCTGATTATTTACACAATGAATTCAACATCACAGAATGGTGTAACAAGTATCATGTGTCCATTTTTAACTTGTCATCCAGCATATTTTATTGACTTACTGAACTTAGGGCGGTGCGTATTCATTGTGAATGTGGATTTTTTCACAGAGGTATGAGGTGGCTGCTAAGTCGCAACTGAAGAAAATCGTCAAGATCTTTCAGCGAGACATGCGGAAACTTGAGGAATCAACAAAGAAAGAGGTAAGTTAATTATTAATTTGTTGTAATATTTGTTTTATTAGTGATAACTACAAAGCCTACTTTCACTAGGAAACTGTCTTGTCTAACCGTCCGATTATTCAGGCAGTATTTCTGTCTGCATGAATTAGAATTATATGTTACTTAATTACCATTTCCAATTTTTGGCCCTTCAATTATGCTGTGTCTGTCTGCTAATTAATAGGTTTTCTGAAAAATTCTCATAAATTCCGTTCACCTTTTTATGGAAAAGACAGAAGACGCAGAAAGACGTGAGAAGAATCTGCAAGAAGCTAAGAAGATTGTTGTGGAGGAAGACAAGTCACTTCCAGCGCCACTGACGGTGAGTTCGACAAGTGATCTCTCATGGGATGGTTTATTTCTTGTTCACATATATTTTGGATAATGCCATGGTTTATAAAAGTGGAAAAAGAATAAAAAAAGTATTTTTGGGTACAAGTTTTTGGTATATTCTCTAATTGTATTAATTATATATTAAATTGGGTGATACAAAAGACAATGTATATAAATGTGCACATAATAGAACATTTTTGAACTGTCAATTTTATTATAAAAAATTAAAAAATAAACATTGTTGGCTTCTCGTGTGAACACAAATGCATGAAATGTTGGATTTTCTTTATTACAATTTAATTGTAGCACCAGAAAAGCTTGGCTGGAGTATCAAACTCTCCTCAAATTACAGCAAGCACCATTCATGTCATCGCTGCAAGAATGGTTTGTAAAACAGTAAAAAGTACATAGTGGTACTCAACGTTGAACTGAACATTTAATACAGAGGATTGTTGTTCTTGTAGATAAAGTTGCGTGATGCAGAGACAAGGCGTGATGTGAGGGTGAAGATCTTTGGCTGGGTGCATCGGTTGAGACGGCAAGGTAAACTATGACTTCTACTGGAATCCTTAGACACAACTAGAGGTCAGACCACAGTTAGGCTTTGAAAATGTTTACACAAATGTGGTGCCTAAAAATACACGATTTAGTTGATTTCAGGGATTTTGTTTGCCAAGAAGCAACAGTAAAAGAGCTGGAGGTACCATATTCAACCTACATTATGCTGGAAAAAAATGTGGCCATGAAAAAATGTCAAGGAACCTGTTCTTATAAGTGTACGCAACATTTTTTTTACAAGACAAGGTAATTTTTCAACACCAGTGCTGTCATTTGGTGACTAATGTAAACACCTGATAAATGGTACCAGCTGTTTAGCACCAGATGGTGACACTTTAGCTGTTCCACACTACTCAGATTAAAAAAAAGTTAGGGATCCTGCTGATTAAAAAAAGGGAATGTATGCTAATTAGGGCATGTATGGTTAATAGGTCGAACACGGTATGTGATTTTGATGAACTTGTTCAGAATATCGATGACATGATGGCGGTGGCTGAGAAGAAGTTTCATAATTTTTGATGGATTTGAATTTAAATATCTTGTCTAATTTCAGTCATAATTTGTTTACAGCCAATAATCATCACACAAAAGGAAGACAGCTAATTATAGATTTGTCTCGTATTGTAACTTTGTAGCAAGACTTTTTGTATTGTGGAAGGAGAAGGTTCTCTCATACGCCACAAAGGGTTGTAGGGAAAATAATATTGTTTTGTGATGATTGTAAGGATTTTGCAGTGTTAGGGCCGGTGGCTAATGGCCACTTGCTGTGACTGTTGCAGGCAAGAATCTCATGTTTGTTGTGTTGCGGGACGGCACAGGCTACCTACAGTGTGTGTTTGCTGATAAACTGGTGAGTTCACATCTCAACACACCATAGATACTAGTTACTCACATAGTTAACTGTCATTGACTCTGTATCGATAATGTAACATGCCCAATGTGTAAGTTTATGTTATGGTTCTCATTGCAGAGTTGTGTATTGATTTTTGTGCTTCTTTCACATTTGTTACAATAATTTACCTAATCTCTTATGCACATAACATTGATGTGAGATTTTGCTAGATGATTTTTATTTGGACAAACCTACGGTATACCAGCAGTACAAGTTATTGTTTATCTGTAACATTCCCATCATCGTAAAAACATTTACATTTTGCAAAGTGTGTAGCATTCAGCCAAGTTGAACGTTATTCTGGTAATATCAGGCTGATAACTGTTTCTTCACAGTGTTGGATGATAATTGGAAAAGATGATGTCATTGAGAGTGTTTGTAAATACTAACGTTTAATCTGATAACTGTTTCTTTACAGTGTTGGATGATAATTGGAGAAGATGGTGTCATTGAGAGTGTTTGTAAATACTAACGTTTTATCTGGTTTGTTATTGAGTACATTATGTGTGATGTGTGTTTCAGTGTCAGACGTATGACGCCCTCATGCTGTCGACAGAGTCCAGTATCTCTGTGTCAGGCATGATCCAGTTACTGCCTGAAGGCAAAACTGTAAGTGTCACGCACGCACATTGTGTGTAATTTAGATCAGTTTTATTTTTAACTCATTTTGTATGGCGCAATATAGAATGTAAAATAATTGTTTATATCCAGTCTGAAATGTTATGGACATTGCTGGTTTTAGGAATGATTTGTTGTATGGGATGCCTTAACTGGACATTTAATTCATCCCAGACTGTCAGTTCTGTGTACAAAAAGTGGCCACCTTGGTACTCGCATTGTGGAAAGAATTTCTTGGATATATAACATTTGCGGCTTCAGTAAAATGCAGTTTGTTAGTGTGCTGTCTTAAGTGTCTTTGACAAAAATGTACCATGCAAACTGTAGGCTTCAGTGTGATATGTGTACTGTGTCTGTACTTATAGATTAACTATGCAGGTTACTTAAATCACTGGACTGGTGATGGTAGTATAATAACAAATGGTGTGTATATGTAAGCACATGCATCAACGTTATTGTAATAATATTGTACCTGGCATTGTGCAAGGATTTAAAAAAAAAAACTAACGGAATAATTTTGTCATAGGCACCAGGGGGACATGAAATGAAGGTCGATTACTGGCAAGTGATTGAACTAGCCCCACCAGGTGGCGCTGACAACCTGTTGAACGAGGAAGCTCACGTAGACGTGCAGCTCGACAACAGACACATGCTGATCCGTGGTGAAAATGTGAGTAAGCATTTAGATATCGCTATCAGTTGTCATTACTAACTCTGCTAGTGAGCATGGATGAAGATTTTGCCCGCTGTTCCAATTTTTGTAGTAATAATAATTTCCATTCGTTGAACAGAAACCAGCAGTAATGAGAGCAAACGGGTTCAAATCCTCTTGCTGCCGTTTCGAAGCTTGGGCAATTTCGTTCACTCCACGTTGCCTCAGTTCACTTAACTGTATAAATGAGTACCTTGCTATAGACAGCAGTGGATATATGAACGAATAGTCTTCTGTCAGTAATTGCAGGGTGGCTAAATGCTTCCCAGAGAAGTCGAGTTGGTGTTGTAATGAACAGGTCTGCCAGTGTAAAGTGCTTTGAAAAGTAATGAGTACTGGATACTTTGCTGTATAAGAACATAACTTTAGTGTATCCTGATTGCAGACATCCAAGATCCTCAAGATGCGGTCGGTCGTGATGCAGGCATTCAGGCAGCACTACTTCAAGCAGGGATACTTTGAGGTAGGCTGTGAATGCTTCATATTTTTGGCATGGATAGTTAATGGGCAATCAAATGAGGGATCGTCCAAGAAGTTAATTCCCAATTCCCAACAACACCTGGGTCCCTTTCGCATGCAACGTTTTTGTAGGCCAAAAACCGATGTTTTCGGTTTTGAAATCATTATCAAAGGCAAACAACACAAACAACAGCAGTGAGATATCTGGGGTTATCTCTTTATTATGTTTACAATCATTCAATGAAATACCTGGTGTTATCTCTTTATTATGTTCACAATCATTCGATCAAAATCACATGTTTTTATTTGTTCCTATTCAAATATTGTAAACATTTTTAAAGATTGAAGATCTGAGTGATGACCTTTTGAGAATTGCTCATATTTATTAGTGCTTGTTTATTTATGAGAATTGCTCATATTTGTCAGTGCTTTATTATTTATTGATCATACGAAAATGTGCATTTTATTATGGGGTAAAACTTTGTGAAAGAAATGTGTAAACGGAATCTGTTAATGTTGACTGAGGCAGGTGATGAGTGAGACATTGTCACATAACATTGTATTGTTAACTACTTCAGAAACTACTTCAATAACTTTCTTCATTGTAAGGGATTATCCATTCATGTAGACACTATTATTATTGTGATGGAGAAATAGATGCATCTTCTGCAGTGTATACCTTATTTGGACGCCTGTTGCCTCAGTGTCTGTGTCTGCAGACTTGAGAGTCAATTGCTGAAGATCTTGTCTGTTAGCTCCTGCCGTCTTTGTCTGTCTGGGCTTTGCCTGCCTCCTTAATCGCAGCCTGTGGGATATCATTTTCTATGCATTTAATGATTTCAGACTTCAGCGTTTGATCAAACACAGTGATTTAACAATATTTTCATCCAAAGCAGAATCCCAGATGGCAAGGTAGCCTTTGGCTTATCGAAAATCTGACAGTTCATCTATGTGTGACCCACCTGTCTGAGATATTTGTCAGTTTTGTTTTTTAAATGTATTCATGCTGCGTATGGTATGGTGTATACGCTGCGTATGGTATGATGTATATGTGCATTGTGTCATTGTGCTTTGTATTGGTTGTAGGTGACACCCCCAGCCATGGTACAGACTCAGGTAGAAGGAGGGTCGACACTCTTCAAATTTGACTACTTTGGAGAAGATGTAAGTAAGCATTATTCTTGCTGGACAGCTCATCTTGCTGGACAGCTCATCTCTTGCTGGACAGCTCATCTTGCTGGACAGCTCATCTGGCTGGACAGCTCATCTGGCTGGACAGCTCATCTTGCTGGACAGCTCATCTCTTGCTGGACAGCTCATCTCTTGCTGGACAGCTCATCTTGCTGGACAGCTCATCTTGCTGGACAGCTCATCTCGCTGGACAGCTCATCTGGTTGGACAGCTCATCTGGCTGGACAGCTCATCTGGCTGGACAGCTCATCTTGCTGGACAGCTCATCTCGCTGGACAGCTCATCTCTTGCTGGACAGCTCATCTCTTGCTGGACAGCTCATCTTGCTGGACAGCTCATCTTGCTGGACAGCTCATCTTGCTGGACAGCTCATCTCGCTGGACAGCTCATCTCTTGCTGGACAGCTCATCTCTTGCTGGACAGCTCATCTTGCTGGACAGCTCATCTTGCTGGACAGCTCATCTTGCTGGACAGCTCATCTCTTGCTGGACAGCTCATCTTGCTGGACAGCTCATCTTGCTGGACAGCTCATCTCGCTGGACAGCTCATCTCGCTGGACAGCTCATCTCTTGCTGGACAGCTCATCTCTTGCTGGACAGCTCATCTTGCTGGACAGCTCATCTTGCTGGACAGCTCATCTTGCTGGACAGCTCATCTCGCTGGACAGCTCATCTCTTGCTGGACAGCTCATCTTGCTGGACAGCTCATCTTGCTGGACAGCTCATCTCGCTGGACAGCTCATCTCGCTGGACAGCTCATCTCTTGCTGGACAGCTCATCTCTTGCTGGACAGCTCATCTTGCTGGACAGCTCATCTTGCTGGACAGCTCATCTTGCTGGACAGCTCATCTCTTGCTGGACAGCTCATCTTGCTGGACAGCTCATCTTGCTGGACAGCTCATCTTGCTGGACAGCTCATCTCGCTGGACAGCTCATCTCTTGCTGGACAGCTCATCTCTTGCTGGACAGCTCATCTTGCTGGACAGCTCATCTTGCTGGACAGCTCATCTTGCTGGACAGCTCATCTCGCTGGACAGCTCATCTTGCTGGACAGCTCATCTCTTGCTGGACAGCTCATCTTGCTGGACAGCTCATCTTGCTGGACAGCTCATCTTGCTGGACAGCTCATCTCTTGCTGGACAGCTCATCTTGCTGGACAGCTCATCTCTTGCTGGACAGCTCATCTTGCTGGACAGCTCATCTTGCTGGACAGCTCATCTTGCTGGACAGCTCATCTCGCTGGACAGCTCATCTCGCTGGACAGCTCATCTCTTGCTGGACAGCTCATCTTGCTGGACAGCTCATCTGTCGCTGGACAGCTCATCTCGCTGGACAGCTCATCTCGCTGGACAGCTCATCTCGCTGGACAGCTCATCTCGCTGGACAGCTCATCTCGCTGGACAGCTCATCTTGCTGGACAGCTCATCTCTTGCTGGACAGCTCATCTTGCTGGACAGCTCATCTCTTGCTGGACAGCTCATCTCTTGCTGGACAGCTCATCTCTTGCTGGACAGCTCATCTCGCTGGACAGCTCATCTCGCTGGACAGCTCATCTCGCTGGACAGCTCATCTCGCTGGACAGCTCATCTCGCTGGACAGCTCATCTCGCTGGACAGCTCATCTCGCTGGACAGCTCATCTCGCTGGACAGCTCATCTCGCTGGACAGCTCATCTCGCTGGACAGCTCATCTCGCTGGACAGCTCATCTCGCTGGACAGCTCATCTCGCTGGACAGCTCATCTCGCTGGACAGCTCATCTCGCTGGACAGCTCATCTCGCTGGACAGCTCATCTCTTGCTGGACAGCTCATCTCGCTGGACAGCTCATCTCGCTGGACAGCTCATCTCGCTGGACAGCTCATCTCGCTGGACAGCTCATCTTGCTGGACAGCTCATCTTGCTGGACAGCTCATCTCGCTGGACAGCTCATCTCGCTGGACAGCTCATCTCGCTGGACAGCTCATCTCGCTGGACAGCTCATCTCGCTGGACAGCTCATCTCGCTGGACAGCTCATCTTGCTGGACAGCTCATCTTGCTGGACAGCTCATCTTGCTGGACAGCTCATCTTGCTGGACAGCTCATCTTTCTGGACAGCTCATCTTGCTGGACAGCTCATCTTGCTGGACAGCTCATCTTGCTGGACAGCTCATCTTGCTGGACAGCTCATCTTTCTGGACAGCTCATCTTGCTGGACAGCTCATCTTGCTGGACAGCTCATCTTTCTGGACAGCTCATCTTGCTGGACAGCTCATCTCTTGCTGGACAGCTTATCTTGCTGGACAGCTCATCTCTTGCTGGACAGCTCATCTGGCTGGACAGCTCATCTGGCTGGACAGCTCATCTCGCTGGACAGCTCATCTTGCTAGACAGCTCATCTTGCTGGACAGCTCATCTTGCTGGACAGCTCATCTTGCTGGACAGCTCATCTCTTGCTGGACAGCTCATCTCGCTGGACAGCTCATCTCGCTGGACAGCTCATCTTGCTGGACAGCTCATCTTGCTGGACAGCTCATCTCGCTGGACAGCTCATCTCGCTGGACAGCTCATCTCGATGGACAGCTCATCTCGCTGGACAGCTCATCTCGCTGGACAGCTCATCTCGCTGGACAGCTCATCTCGCTGGACAGCTCATCTCGCTGGACAGCTCATCTCGCTGGACAGCTCATCTCGCTGGACAGCTCATCTCGCTGGACAGCTCATCTCTTGCTGGACAGCTCATCTTGCTGGACAGCTCATCTCGCTGGACAGCTCATCTCGATGGACAGCTCATCTCGCTGGACAGCTCATCTCGCTGGACAGCTCATCTCGCTGGACAGCTCATCTCGCTGGACAGCTCATCTCGCTGGACAGCTCATCTCGCTGGACAGCTCATCTCGCTGGACAGCTCATCTCGCTGGACAGCTCATCTCGCTGGACAGCTCATCTCGCTGGACAGCTCATCTCGCTGGACAGCTCATCTCGCTGGACAGCTCATCTCTTGCTGGACAGCTCATCTTGCTGGACAGCTCATCTTGCTGGACAGCTCATCTCTTGCTGGACAGCTCATCTTGCTGGACAGCTCATCTCTTGCTGGACAGCTCATCTCGCTGGACAGCTCATCTCGCTGGACAGCTCATCTCGCTGGACAGCTCATCTCGCTGGACAGCTCATCTTGCTGGACAGCTCATCTCTTGCTGGACAGCTCATCTTGCTGGACAGCTCATCTCGCTGGACAGCTCATCTCGCTGGACAGCTCATCTCTTGCTGGACAGCTCATCTTGCTGGACAGCTCATCTCTTGCTGGACAGCTCATCTCGCTGGACAGCTCATCTCGCTGGACAGCTCATCTCGCTGGACAGCTCATCTCGCTGGACAGCTCATCTTGATGGACAGCTCATCTCGCTGGACAGCTCATCTCTTGCTGGACAGCTCATCTTGCTGGACAGCTCATCTTGCTGGACAGCTCATCTCTTGCTGGACAGCTCATCTCTTGCTGGACAGCTCATCTTGCTGGACAGCTCATCTTGCTGGACAGCTCATCTTGCTGGACAGCTCATCTTGCTGGACAGCTCATCTCTTGCTGGACAGCTCATCTCGCTGGACAGCTCATCTTGATGGACAGCTCATCTTGATGGACAGCTCATCTTCACTACTTGCTTCACAGATACACATTGACCATTAGATCACGTTAAACACAATTTTACTCATTTTATATTTTAACCTTTTTATATAAATATTTGTATTATGTTGAAAGCCTATTTTGTTTTAACTTTCTACTATGCTATTTATTGTACTGTATAGCACCATAGAATATTATTATATAAATAATGGTGCTATAGAAATCAATAAACATTTACATTTTATGTTACTGTTTTATTTTGCTTGTGTTTAATATAATTACTTGCAACATTAATTTAACCTGATATACTTGATAACAGAACACCTGATATACTTGATAACAGAACACCTGATATACTTGATAACTGAACACCTGATATACTTGATAACAGAACACCTGATATACTTGATAACAGAACACCTGATATACTTGATAACTGAACACCTGATATACTTGATAACAGAACACCTGATATACTTGATAACAGAACACCTGATATACTTGATAACTGAACACCTGATATACTTGATAACAGAACACCTGATATACTTGATAACAGAACACCTGATATACTTGATAACAGAACACCACGGTGGAGCAGTTAAAATATTAATAGGAGCATTCCTTCTTGACGCTTTTGCATTTCTAAAAAACACTTTAGAGAGAATTTCCTGAGGAAGCTGTTGAGGTTAGAGTGGAGAGTAGAAGGAGAAGATGAAGACTGAGATGGGAGAACTGTGTGAAGAGAGATTTGGCGGGAGTGGAGAACGAGGGCGAGGGTTGGGGGGGTGGAGACAGCAGTGAAATGGGACTAGTGATGAAGAAGGGGGAAAAATAATCAAAGACTGGTATCTGTGCCAGCCTCACCCTGCACTACAGGGAAAAAGAGGAGAGCAACAACAACTTTGTAATGCTGTATAATGCTACAAAATGTGATTTTGTTCTGACTCGTTTACGTATTACCTGTTCAGGCGTACCTGACCCAGTCGTCACAGCTGTACCTTGAGACTTGTCTGCCTTCCATGGGCGATGTCTTCTGTATCGCTGAGTCATTCCGGGCGGAGCTTTCTCGCACACGCAGACACTTGTCAGAGTAGGTCTCACATACTTCTGTTTTGTCACATTCTTAATATACTACTCCAGTCCTTCTGTCGGCAAACAAAACAAATATTTTTTATGGGCTTCATTTATAAGTTCTGCATGTTTCCTCAGTACAGTAGTACATGTCTTCAACGACCCCTCTGATCAGCGACCAACTGCTATTGATGGACACTTTTCTAGTGTCCCGATCGTTTTTCAACATATATGTCCCTTAGATCTGCGGACACCTGCTGAATGCGGATGCAGACAGCTATTTTTTATTATTATTCCACTGCTAGGGCAGACGATCATCTTTTTTCTTCCGAAAAACATTTTAAAGATGGCGTCGCCCATTTCCTGCACAGCACTGTGCATGCTGAGAGCGGTGTTTTTGTTAAGTCACGCGAGACCGCTAACTGCATGAGATCCACGAGGACTTCACGGCATCAAACGGATGGCTGCAAGCATGGCAGAAGCGACACAACGTCAAGTGGGCTGCGTTGTGCGGCGAGGCAGCCGAGGTGCCAGAAGTTTTATTTTTAACAAGCTTAACCTGAAATTAGTATATTTCTGAAAATTTTTCACTGGAACTGGCGAGGATATAGACAAGTGTTGCACCGTGAAGAAAATGGTGAACTGTACGTTTGTTTGACAAATGTAGGTCGTTTCCTGTAATGCTAAAAAGCCTTGTACAAAGTAATGTCTCCTATTCTTGTAAGACCATCAAATTTAAGAAAATGTGTAAGAATTACGGGTAAACCATGTGAGTTGCCACGCATGTCAGACTGATACTGGTGCTTTCAGATACACCCACGTGGAGGCTGAGTGCCCGTTCATCACCTTTGATGACCTCCTCCAGCGCCTGGAAGACTTGGTGTGCAACGTCATTGAGAACGTCCTCCAGTCGCCCTTCGCTGCACTCCTCCGTGACATCAACCCCGACTTCGAGCCCCCCAAGAGACCCTTCAAACGCATGAACTACTCCGACGCCATCACGTACCTGCGCGAGCACGATATAAGGAAAGAGGACGGCACTTTCTATGAATTCGGAGAGGTTTGTTCAGATATCACTTGATGTGTGTGACATCAGTAGAACAAGTCCTGATGATGTTTGTTTTCTGACATCCATGTTTTTGAGATGTCCCTAACTGCCGTCATACTGGGCTTAGAGTTATCAGGTTTGGAATTTATCTGTAACCTCAATGTTGAAAGAGACAGTTCTTGAATAATCAGTTACACAAGATAATACAAGATAATGCGGTACAGAATCCAGTCTCTTGATGAAACTGATTGTCATGTTTTTGCGAGTATCTAGTAGTATTTAAAAGACTTGTTAATGTCCGTCAAGTTGTATTCCATCTTATGTAATGTACAGTCTTCTGAATTTATGCAGTCTACCTGGCAGTAAAACTTTACACTGGATTTCCACCCATAACAAACACTATTTGCAGAAAGCCATATACAAGTTATTTCTCCTTTAAATGAGATCCTTATTTCTGACGGGCAGTTGACATATGGTCAGTGCTACAACATTGATCCGTTGCATCTGTGATTGCAGGACATTCCAGAAGCGCCGGAGCGGAAGATGACAGACCAGATCAATGAACCCATTTTTCTGTGTCGGTTTCCAGTGGAAATAAAATCATTTTACATGGTCCGTTGTCCAGAAGACAAGAACCTCACAGAATCCGTGAGTCTGGCTTCTTTATGTGTGTGTGGGTGGGTGGGTGGGTGGGTGGGTGGGTGGGTGGGTGGGTGGGTGGGTGGGTGGGTGGGTGGGTGGGTGTGTGCTGCCGTGATTGGTCAGATTGTTACCATGGAGTCAGGTATCTGTGGGAGACCAAATGTAGGGTACATCAGTTGTAAGGTGAATGTTATTGCTTAGATTATTACCTGATCTGGCCAATGTTCCCTCGTTTATCATAATACATTGCAGTTATTGATAATTTGTATCATATCTACTTAAGTAGGAGTGGGTGAGATCGTTGAAGGATTGTTGCACTGTAATATATAATGTTGTGTATGCAGGAGGGTATGCTGCTGGGGATCTGCTAGTGTTGTGAGTGGTGGAGATCATTTGGAGGATCGTTGTGAGTGGTGGGATCATTTGAGGGTCATTGTGCTTGGGGAGATCATTTGTGTATTGCAGGTGGGTCTGCTGATGCCCAGAGTCACGGAGATCAATAGAGGATCATGTTGTAATCTGTGTGGTTGTGTTTATTGCAGGTAGATCTGCTGATGCAGGGAGTGGGGGAGATCATTGGAGGATCATGTTGTAATCTATGGGGTTGTTTTTATTGCAGGTGGATCTGCTGATGCCAGGAGTGGGAGAGATCATTGGAGGATCAATGCGTATCTGGGACTATGATGAGCTATTGGCGGGCTACAAACGAGAAGGGATCGATCCAAAACCCTACTACTGGTACACAGATCAGGTACACTGGATCATGGTTTGACTGGTGAACACAGCTGAAGCTGTCTAGTCACGACACTAGCTGTGATGTCAGCTGTCCTGTCAACTAATTTGATTTCTATGTTGCTCTCCAATGGTTCTGCTAACAAAACAGTTTAGCCCTGTCACTGCGTAACTGTTATGACTAAACTCTGAGCAGACACAGGAGTTCAGCAGCCGGTTTCACGGAGCATCCATACTGTACAATAAAACTGATATGAAATGTTTGTGTACATTTGATAAATCATACATATTGGAACAGTCCTTTGCGAATAATTGTACGTAAGTGTGAACTACGAAAACTGTGTTAATCAGTTTTTCGTATGAAGTTTCATACATACGTACGGACACTTCGTGAAACACCCCGGCACGTCTATGCCACAGACCCAGGTTTTCTGAAGTTTGCCCCATTGGCAAACATTTTGGGTGTTCAAAAATAATTTTCCCTATTGTAATGATAGTACAAATTCTATGTAGTGCCAAAATCAGCGGGGACCCAAGCTCAGAGACAGAGCACACCAGAATCATTAAGCGTGATATCATTGCACGCAGGAGTCATCATCGGATTTACGGTGGAAATGCAGTTTCGAAAAGATACATCTTGAGATTTGTAACCAAACTTTCGCTGTGAGCACTCCACTCTGCATTGTTGCACAATCTCATAAGGTCAGTGTTGTTGTGTATGCAGGACCATAGATATATCTGCCCCATCTATTGGTTACATGTACTCTATCTGTTTCAGCGTCTGTACGGCTCCTGCCCTCATGGTGGCTACGGCCTTGGTCTTGAGCGCTTCCTCACCTGGTTGCTAGGGCGACAGCACGTCAGGGACGTGTGTCTATACCCTCGCTTCATCGGACGCTGTCGGCCATAAGAGTCGTGTCTCTCGTCGCCATCGACACCGTCACCAATGACTGCAGTCTTATTGTCATGTAGCAAACATTTTCTCACACAACTGTGTCATCAACCACAAAGATACTATTGGTCAACTATGCCAACAGTGGGCTTCAACGGAAATATAGCATCAAGGATATGATTACCTCTGCCTGGATGGTCTGCTGTAGTTGTCACAACACTTGGTACAGCTTGTTTGTGATATTTGGCACGACTGCTAGCTTGCGACATTTGGCATGGGTGCTAGCTTGTCTTGTTTATTTAATTCACCGGGTGGTATTTCGAGTGGAAGATCTTGTGTTTGTAGCTGTCACAGCACACTGCCTACATCCAATGGATGGATAATAAATTAACTTTATTATTGACATTTTCTTGACTATGTTGTGATAATGAGAACAGCCATCAAGCAACTTGCCACGTTTTATTTATTGAATCTGCCATAATAAATTTGACAGCGGGACTAGTAAAACCTCTTTTTACTTAGTCAGTAAATAATAAATCCAAATGTTTTTAAGCAAATTGTATTTTTTCATAGTAACAAAGCGTTCAATAACCAGTGTAAAGCCAGGCTGGTAATTGCCGACTAAAAGTGTAAGGCTCGAATAATGATAAAACTGAAAAGATATCACAGCATGCTGATGATCTTTAAAATGTCAATTTGCTAGGTCTTTTCAGTTAACAATATTGTACAGGAAGTTCCAAATATCTTCACCACAAACAACATGTTACAATTTCACTGCCATTTGAATTTTTCCAAATAAATGCTGTTATGTCAGAAGAATATATGGATTTTTTTCTGTGACAAATAAGAGCGAAATAGCCCAGTATACAAAATTATGAAACGAAAAATGGTTACATACGTGGATCTTTTAGCTGACAGCAAGTTCTGTGTATTGGGGTGCACGTCCGTAGCAACCAGCTGTTTACGTTATACATATAACTCCATGGTCTGCTAAAACCATTCCATATAGAACTGTTTTTCCTGAACATCATTAAAGGTAGATATGGCAGCTGGATAGGATTTTTTATTTGCATAGTTAGTGCGTTTTTTATACTCAAACTGTAGAGAGGGTCTTACTGAGGAAAAAAATATATGGGAAATTTTTTGCCAGACTGTTTTCGGGGCAACAAACAAAATAGCCGCCATATTAAAGAATTATAGCATATCTAAACAATTACACCTTAAGATGGAGAGATTTTGTGAAGAGATCTGGAAAAGGCTGGTATGAACAGCAGAGAATGGGAGAAAAAGGCAGATGTCAGAGACATGGAGACAAGTTGGTGAAGGGGTGGAAATGAATTTGACGTGGCCTCGACAAGAGATTAAGGGCAAGAAAATATTTCTTGCCCTTAGTATTTCTGGGACACTACTGTGATTTATCAAGCATAAATTAATGAGAAATATTATAACCCATTGTTGAGAAGGTTAGCATGTTCATGACGAACCTCGTAAACCGTGGTGATCAACGTGAAACGCGAATCTCGACTGATCCACTAGAAGGGCAATGCTCTTGCACAGATCATAATAAATAAACACAGATAGTCATAACAGTGGTTTTATTTCGTTTATACAAGTTTGTACAATTTCATAAACATAAAATACAAATAACTACCAAAGTCGACAAATAAAAAATAAATTAAAATACAAACAAATACAAACAAAGAACTCTGTGTGTGACAGGACACTGAACCATGAAACTCAGACTGATGTGAAGTGGAGTACGCATTAAAATCAACCTCTATTCTTGTCACATTTTAATCAAATAAATATCACAAGGTGGACATGTAACATTAATTTCTCCTCCAAGCTTGTTCCAATCATCCAAAGAATGTTCCAGAACCCCCTAGGAATGAGCGGGGTGCGGGGGCATTTAGGAGACGGGGTTTGCGGCTTGACAGGTGAGAAGCAGACGTAAGGGCACTGCCGGCAGCTGCAGCTACCCTCTTGTACTTGGCTAGGGCGGACACCCCCACGGCTGGCCTACAATCGCCACTCATGGGTCAGTGAAACAGGCATTATATATGGTAGTGTTTTTATCAAATTTATTTTAAAGTGGGAATATATGTTGTGCAGAAACTACACTCTACGTGACTCTGTGATATCATAACGAAGCAGGAATGAAAATGTTAAATGCAAAATTCCAGGCAAAATATGTCATGAAAATTCTATGGGGAATGAAAGTTTTTAAATGTAATTTTGTGGATATCTTGTTACACATTCTAATTTTTTTATTTCCTGAGCAACTTTAACGAACAAATGTGTCCATTTATCATAATTAACACTTCAGGGTCTTTACATTCACAGCAAGTGAATGTCTACTTGGAACCCCCAGAATTTCTTCGGGATCTCCTACACTCCTGAAGATCCCTTTTAAAGGGATAAGGAGCTCTTTCCAACAACATTTAACCTTTAACCCTTAATATTTTATACACTCTTCAACAATTCTGACTGATGCAAACATTTAAAATGTTGAACCATTTGCTGCTTAATATTAGGTCAGCTCTATTCTTGTGACATAAAGATATCAGATTGATCAGAATAAGATGCCAATCTGTTGAATTTTATTAAGACGAATTAATACAATAATTAATTATATAATGATTAATTCTATAATGTATGAGCAGACATACGTGTTTAAATATTAGTTTGGTTCCACAGCAAGAGGTAATACTATAGTCTTGGTCACAAATTAAACGGTTACACTCACATGCTTGAGGATTTCTTTGCCGCTGCACGCCCCCGCCCTTTTGCTGCGCCCCACTGTTGTTTACCCTTCTGTGTGATGGCGCTACGAGGCTTCCTCTTCTTCCACTTCCTCTTCTTACCCTGCAATGAGGGGTGTAAAAGCAGGGCGTGTGATCACACATATACCCTTTTCACTCAGACAAATCAGTGCCTGGTAATAAATAGTGATGGAACTGTGTGAAGTGACCGAATAGGTTTTGTGCAGAATTTACAATGTGGCTGAATGCATCCCAGAAAAGTTGAGTTGATATTCTGGTGAACAGGTTAGCTACACAAGATCAACTGCACCAATGCTGCTTTACTGAATCATTCAGTAGCTATGTGAGATCAGCTGTAGTCATACTGGATCATTTGGTAGCTATGTGAGATCAGCTGTAGTCATACTGGATCATTCAGTAGCTACGTGAGATCAGCTGTAGTCATACTGGATCATTCAGTAGCTACGTGAGATCAGCTGTAGTCATACTGGATCATTCAGTAGCTATGTGAGATCAGCTGTAGTCATACTGGATCATTCTATAGCAAGTCTATGGAGCAACTAACATACAAATATCATAATGGAATGTTTTTGAGACTCCTTGAACCATGTAGGCCTAGGCTAGGTACACACTGGCCCAATCCGACCGAATTGGGCCAACCATTCGTCTGGAGCGGGAACCAAAAATGGTTGGTCTGCTTGGTGTGCAATGAGTTCCCAACTCCTGACAGCCGATTCAAAAATCAAATCTGGAGTCGGGAGGTTGGTCCAACAATAGTTAGGTTGGGTTGGTGTGGAACTCCTGATCCACAGCAACTAGGAGTTGGGAGCCAGTGAGATCAGGGCGCCAATGAGAGTTTACCACGTGATCACCTGATTACGTTTGGGGTGCACAGTTCACGCTTTTCACACCAGAGTTGGAACAGTGCGTCAACGGGTCGGTTTGGTTGGTGTGAAAACCCCCAGTCATGGGGTAGGAAGAGAGTCGGTTTGGTTGGTGTGAAACCCCCAGTCGTGGGGTAGGAAGAGTCGGTTTGGTTGGTTTGAAACCCCCAGTCATGGAGTAAGAAGAGAGTCGGTTTGGTTGGTTTGAAACACCCAGTCGTGGAGAAGGAAGAGAGTCGGTTTGGTTGGTGTGAAACCCCCAGTTGTGGGGTAGGAAGAGTCGGTTTGGTTGGTTTGAAACCCCCAGTCGTGGGGTAGAAAGAGAGTCGGTTTGGTTGGTGTGAAATCCCCAGTCGTGGGGTAGGAAGAGAGTCGGTTTGGTTGGTGTGAAACCCCCAGTCGTGGAGTAGGAAGAGAGTCGGTTTGGTTGGTGTGAAACCCCCAGTCATGGGGTAGGAAGAGAGGGAGCACACAACTACCTCCAACTTCCTCCAACTACCAACAGTTGATCAGTCGGCCTGGTGTGTGCCTAACATGAGTAGGTTGATGGAGTCAGGCAGTTATAATGACAGATTGTTATACATAGATACATAAATAATGAATATGAAAATTACTAAAAGTTACAGTTGGAATATTTTAGGTGACAGAAAGTGTAGCGGACGATGAGAAATTATAGAATGCACTTGATGTGAAGATGTGTTGCTCTCAAGTGTGTCAGTGTTAGACAACAAGAGGGGTGTACCTTGTTCGTTGAGGTAGCTGCATTGTTGTTACTGTTGAAGTAGCGGGACTCCTGTTGGGCATCTAGTTCGTCTACATCATTTGTGTCCTCCGCTGTCTCATCCATACCTACAGACATGATCCAGACAGATCTTAGGGGGTTGTAGATCACTCTACTGGGGGTTGTAGATCACTCTACTGGGGGGGGGTTGTAGATCATTCTACTGGGGGGGTTGTAGATCACTCTACTGGGGGGTTGTATATCACTCTATTGGGGGGGGGTTAGGCCAACATTAAAGTTCTGGTTTCTTGTCAAAAGCAAATTGCTAAATTTATGACAGGGCTTCTTATAATTTTTTTTCAATCGTGTGTTTGGCATTAGAAAAGAAAAAAGTATGCTTTTGTACACAAAGTGTGTCGTGTTCACAAACAAATATGTATAATTTCATAAGAAAGTTAATTTTATAGACATATCTACATGTTACTTAACCAAGTTAAATACAAGAAGTCAGTATGATTATTTTTGCTAACATACCCAAGCATCTGGCAGTACCATGATTGCAGACGAGAAACCAAAAACTGAATTTGTAAATTGCAGTAAAATTTGTGCAATATTAGCCAAGTTCATAGCCATACAAGATAATAAAGACACCCAGAGTGCAGTACAGGGAGATGTGAAGTTGGAGGAGATCAGGGATGAAGAGGTAGAGAGAGCAATGAACAAGATGAAGAGAGGACGAGCGACAGGTATTGATGAAGTGGGAGTAGAGATGCTGGTGATGACTGAATGTGTTGGGGTTAGATGGACAAGGGGAATGTTAAATACCTGCATGAGAGAAGGGAAGATCCCAGGGAGTGGGGGACGGGGTTGATAGTCCTTGTATAGAAATAGTTCACGACCTTGGAAAATACCCAGGTATCATGTTGCCGAGTCATGTTCTGAAGATGTTAGAGGGAATTTTGGATGGAAGGATAAGGAGGATAGTGGAGTGTGAAATGGGAGAAGAACAACAAGGTTTCAGGAGAGGGAGAGGTACGGCGGACGGGAAGTTCACTCTGATACAACTGGTGGAAAAGAGACTGCAGGGACAGGGGAATATGGCTCTGGGATTCATAGACAAAGAAAAGACATATAACAATTCGGAGAGAGATGGCCATGGCCACGTTGAAGTGGATGGGTGTTCCAGAGGCGGAGGTGAGGATGTTCGAAGGCACGTGTGAAGAGACAAAAGGTAGAGTAGGGTGCGGACCAGGAATATCAGAGGAATTCAGGGTGAACGTCCGCCAGAGACAGGGTAATGCCCCAAGCCCACTGTTGTTCATCGCAGTAGTGGAGGTGATCAGCAGGAAAGCAAGTACAAGGGACATTCTCCGCAAGTTGCTCTACGCAGATGACCTGGCAGTAGTAGCAGACAGTGAGGCAGACCTTCAAGAACGGTTGGTGGAGTGGAAGGAAATCTGGCAGACATGGACCAAGAGTAAGTCAGGAGAAGACGGAGATGCTTTGGGTCAGGCAGCAGAACAAAGATCTAAACATATCACTGGCAGGGAAGAAACTGAACCAACAAGACAGCTTTATATATGTGGCTGGAGCAGTTTGCGGGGACAGCGGCATGGAGATGGAAATTCGCAGGAGAATACAAGCTGGGGCGAATGCGTGTAGGAAAGTCGAAGGGGTGATGGGAGATAGACATATATCTCGAAAGCTAAAAGGAAAGGTGCTTAGCTAGAGATCATGGCGATGACAAGAAACAAGAGAAACTGAAAGTTTGCGAGAATAACTGGATGATAAGAATTGTGGGAGTGAAAAGAATAGACAAGTGAAGAATGGAGGAGCTGAGGGAGGAGGTTGGTGGGAAAGTGATGGGAAGACTGCGTAAAGTGGGATGTAAGAAGGGTGGAGGAGGATGACAAGGGGTGAAAGAAGGCTGCGGATAGGGAGATATGGAAAGGGATAATAACTGGGGTGGGGCAGCAGTACATGGACTAGCCTCATCCCTTTGATAAAGGGAGTGGCAAGGAAGAACACATACTTGCAATCATGACAGCATACTTGATGGTGACGTCAAGGAACTGTTGGCCATACTGGGCGAGCTTGTAGGTGGAGACACCATCCATGTCCTTCATCTCG
The DNA here is from genome assembly GCA_963662155.1 of Lamellibrachia columna. Lineage (NCBI taxonomy): Eukaryota > Metazoa > Annelida > Polychaeta > Sabellida > Siboglinidae > Lamellibrachia > Lamellibrachia columna. The sequence continues at coordinate 6,703,254 of OY759273.1, forward strand.
TCTAGTGTGAGAGGCGGAGAAGCAGACATCTCCTGCAGCGTGGCGTTGTTGAAGATGGATGTGTAGTTCTTGTACTGCAATCGCTGGCCTACAGGCACGGGGTCGCACACACATCAGAATGAGTGGCAGCAACACTAGCAAATACTACAGGTTTTGGTAGCACTAGTTTGGTAGCACAATTCTGCTAGTGCCTTTTTCATGGTCGTATATACTCAGAAATAGAAATACGAATTTGTAACTTCTTACACAATTCTCGAAATGAATTTACTCAGCTACAAATTTCCTGTTAGAATAACTATGATCAATCAGCTTGTATCAATGTTCAACAAAATTGCTGCCGAGTTGGCTGAGAGAAGTTACAAAAAGAGTTGAATCTACACTTACTGATCTGCTTGGCAAGCGAGACGAGTTCGTTGTAGCATTCCTTTGTGATGTCACTCTCTGTGTTCGCATGCTCCCCTCCGCCCTGCTTCGTCTCGAGGGCTGCTGGCCCGCTCTTGCGCATCTGGAACTCCACCTGGTGGGCATGTCAGGCAACGAAATGAGTAATGTGACACAAAGCAACACAATCATTGTGTTAGGTAAAACATTTAAATATCAAATTTGGGTTATTTCTGCCCTGACATATTATTATTATATTAAATTCATGTAAACTGTTTACGCACCTTCACGTTATTGATTTTGTTAATATTACTGTAAGCACAAACGTTTTCCATCAACCGATTATTTGGTTTATTTGTCATAAGTTTCACCTTAAAACTTTTTTATAATTTTAATTTAACCACATACTTTTGGCCCTATTTGCACGCATGCATGCAAGAACTTACGATGGAAAAGAATTTGAATTAATGATACTGGATTTTAATATGAACTTTTGAATTTCAGTGTAAGATTAGTTGAACTCTTACAGAAATATACTACAAAATTTGTACTATCAAAAACAACTCATAGAACTGAAAATGCAATAATTTTAATTTCAAGATTATTTTACGCCACCTTGAGTCTGCCTTGAAGGACGTCTTGGGCCTTTCGTCCGAGCTCCATATAACACACTGTGTGATCTTGGGCCGTCACAAACAACTTCTCGGCCAGGACACCGTCCACCACAAGTTGGCGCCACAGTCGCTCACAGTCGCTGCGAGAGTACGACCGCCCCCGGCCATAGAAGGCACAGTTGTTGTGTCCGTTCTCCATAACCTTGGCATTCTGGGAGCCTTTAGACAGACACTGGCAGTTAGCACACAAACCACATTCAACTTGAAAGGTTCTCCTCAAAATAAGATGTATTTTTTATTTAAATATATCACAATTAAGGTAGCTGGGGTGGCTATTATATGCTTGTCTTGAATTGATTAGTTTCAGTAAAAGGTATTACGATAAATTAACAATTTATTCACAGATTGTAGTTGAAATACTATATAATATACCTGATTAAATTTTTTTTTTTAGTTTTTCATTTATTTCGTTGTTACAAGGTTTTTAAAAATGTTTGTAAATGTGAAAAAATAGCCACTAAAAATGACGCTTAATCGTTTTGAGAAAATCCCCAAAGAAATAAATGACATACAAATATAAGTATGATAGTGTAACTGATAACTTTACAGCAGATGTTGGTTAACATAAACCAATTATGTCTGCTACACCACCGTGATTGAACTAAGCAAAAGTTTAATGAAAGCCTATAGTGGCAATGTATTTTTGACACAAACCCTTCACCAATCGCAATTTACTGGCATATTACATTGCGTGCATGTTAGACGTGTTCATACGCAAAATTGCAATGTCATGAGTGTTGTCTCAAGTCTCAAGTAGTTATACTCCAAACAGCCCAATCTTGAGCTAACGCAGGAGTTTGGACCAACGGCTTTTAATGTCTCTTCCGAAAGACACAGGCAAAGTGGGGTGAACGAAATTGCCCAAGCTTCGAAACGGCGGAGGTGGAATCAAACCACCGTCCTCTCGATCGACAGGCGGGTGCTCTAACCATTAGACCACCACTCCCCACAGTTGTAGTTTTTCTCAAAGAATACTTTAAACATCATTTCCTAGTTAATAATGAAAACACAATCTCAACAAATGCTTGTTTTTGGCGTTTTATGTATTGCTGACAATACATAATGGCCATTTGTAATATTGACATGTCCCCTTAATTTGCCACCACAAAAGCCCTTGGATCTGTACTTGTAACGTGTTGTCGTCTATGGTATCAGGTTACGCCAGCCATCTAACAAACATGTGACAGGGCATGTTTACTGTCATTTTGATAGGCCCGTTATCCGGCATGGTCACCAGGTCACTAGGTCATTTCTTTTATCAGTTTTTGTAGGTTCAAAGGCATAATAAACTTTGTTAGTGCTGATATTTTTTGTACATGATTTAGTTAGGTAGATATAATACTGATGTGTACTAGCATAACAGTAACCAGACGACGTGTTCCGCTTTCACGGCAAACAAATATAGCTGGTTCGAACATTGCAGCGCACGCAGATGTTACTATGGAAACATTGTCGCTTTCCCAGGAACTCAAGGGGATTTCCAAAAGGACTGCATTTTTAAAGGATGGATTGGCGAAATATGACGTCAGTGCTGGGTGATTTTTTGTGGTGTCGACGTTTAGTTCAGTACAACTGACACGTTAGCAGCCCCAGCCACCTTAACACAGTGATGTTGGTAAATTAATTTAATTTGTATAAAGCAAGAATTATATATGATCATTACACGAGGCTTATAAAAGTTGTCTTTCCTCTTAGGACACGATTGGTGAATTTGGTAAATTCTTAACTTTCCAGTAAATATGTTTATTTGGTAAAATTCTAACATGATGTTATGCAGTTTGAATGCTCTACAAATTGAGAATCAAGAGAAGGAACTATGCAGCCATGAGTTTGAAGAGTCTCACCTTTAAAGACTTCAACTAGATGCAGCAGGGTGAAGTTGTTGTGGCGAAAGCCGGAACCCAGAATCTTCTGGACGCCGCGTATTATCAACTTGACATCCTCGCTCACGTCTCGACAGCAGAACACCTCCTACAATTGACAGCGTGACAGTGTTACAGGTAACAGAAAACCTCCTACAAGTGTTAGCATGACAGTGTTACAGGTAACAGAACACATCCTACAAGTGTTCGAATGACAGTGTTACAGGTAACAGAACACCTCCTACAAGTGTTCGAATGACAGTGTTACAGGTAACAGAACACCTCCTACAAGTGTTAGCATGACAGTGTTACAGGTAACAGAACACCTCCTACAAGTGTTAGCATGACAGTGTTACAGGTAACAGAACACCTCCTACAAGTGATAGTGTTACAGGTAACAGAACACCTCCTACAAGTGTTAGCATGACAGTGTTACAGGTAACAGAACACCTCCTACAAGTGTCAGCGTGACAGTGTTACAGGTAACAGAATACCTCCTACAAGTGTCAGCTTGTCAGTGTTACAGGTAACAGAACACCTCCTACAAGTGTCAGTGTGACAGTTTTACAGGTAACAGAACACCTACAAGTGTCAGCGTGACAGTGCTACAGGTAACAGAACACCTCCTACAAGTGTCACTGTGACAGTGTTACAGGTAACAGAACACCTCCTACAAGTGTCACTGTGACAGTGTTACAGGTAACAGAACACTCACAAGTGTACAGGTAACAGAACACCTCCTGCAAATGTCAGCTTGACAGTGTTACAGGTAACAGAACACCTACAAGTGTCAGCATGACAGTGTTACAGGTAACAGAGCACCTCCTACAAGTGTCAGCTTGACAGTGTTACAGGTAACAGAACACCTCCTACAAGTGTCAGTGTTACACGTAAAAGAACACCTACAAATGTCAGCTTGACAGTGTTACAGGTAACATAACGCCTACAAGTGTCAGCGTGACAGTGTTACAGGTAACATAACACCTACGAGTGGCAGTGTGACCGTGTTACAGGTAACAGAACACCTCCTGCAAATGTCAGCTTGACAGTGTTACAGGTAACAGAACACCTCCTGCAAATGTCAGCTTGACAGTGTTACAGGTAACAGAACACCTACAAGTGTCAGTGTTACAGGTAAAAGAACACCTCATACAAGTGTCAGTGTTACAGGTAACAGAACACCTACAAGTGTCAGTGTGACAGTGTTACAGGTAACAGAACACCTACAAGTGTCAGCTTGACAGTGTTACAGGTAACAGAACACCTACAAGTGTCAGTGTTACAGGTAAAAGAACACCTACAAGCGTCAGCATGACAGTGTTACAGGTAACAGAACACCTCCTACAAGTGACAGTGTTACAGGTAAAAGAACACCTACAAGCGTCAGCATGACAGTGTTACAGGTAACAGAACACCTCATACAAGTGACAGTGTTGCAGGTAACAGAACACCTCCTACAAATGAGTGTTACAGGTAACAGAACACCTCATACAAGTGACAGTGTTATAGGTAACAGAACACCTCCTACAAATGAGTGTTACAGGTAACAGAACACCTCATACAAGTGACAGTGTTACAGGTAACAGAACACCTACTACAAATGAGTGTTATAGGTAACAGAACACCTCATACAAGTGACAGTGTTACAGGTAACAGAACACCTCCTACAAATAAGTGTTACAGGTAACAGAACACCTCATACAAGTGACAGTGTTATAGGTAACAGAACACCTACTCCAAATGAGTGTTACAGGTAACAGAACACCTCATACAAGGGACAGTGTTATAGGTAACAGAACACCTCCTACAAATGAGCATTACAGGTAACAGAACACCTCCTACAAATGAGTGTTACAGGTAACAGAACACCTCATGCAAGTGACAGTGTTACAGGTAACAGAACACCTCCTACAAATGAGTGTTACATGTAACAGAACACATCATACAAGTGACAGTGTTATAGGTAACAGAACACCTACTACAAATGAGTGTTACAGGTAACAGAACACCTCATACAAGTGACAGTGTTATAGGTAACAGAACACCTACTACAAATGAGTGTTACAGGTAACAGAACACCTCATACAAGTGACAGTGTTATAGGTAACAGAACACCTCCTACAAATGAGTGTTACAGGTAACAGAACACCTCATACAAGGGACAGTGTTATAGGTAACAGAACACCTCCTACAAATGAGTGTTACAGGTAACAGAACACCTCCTACAAGTGACAGTGTTATAGGTAACAGAACATCTCCTACAAGTGAGTGTTACAGGTAACAGAACACATCATACAAGTGAAAATGTGGCAGTTTAATATGTGACTCTTGAAACACATAGTGGCAGTCAGTTTAAGGTTTCTAGTCTTTGAAGTTATAGAAGTAGCAGAAGTAGTGGACGTAGTGGAAGTACCAGAAATATTGGAAGTAACAGAAGCAACAGGTATAAGATATGAATGTAAGACGTAATAGAAGCAGTAGTCGTAATAGAATATTTAAAGATGGTGATCATGTTATGTTGGGTGTTTATCATGCCATTTATTTGCATAAATATAAAGAAAACACAAAAATTTGATGGAATGGAAAAGAAAACGAGCCATGGATTTATAACAAGGCACACACGCACGCACGCAGACATGCATCTTGATGGACATCATGGATGCACCATCACTGACAGAGCTGGTGATCTCTGTGTCTATCAAACATACAAGATTCCTCCATACAGCGCATAACACATTGTGTATTGCATCTTTGACAGACTGACCCTCACCTTGGACGAGCAGTTATCGCAGATTGCCGATGGGTTGCTGCGACACTGCTTGCGATCAAACACCTCGCCAAAGTACTCAAGTAACTGGGAGCGGCGACAGTCAGTGACGTTCTCGCAGTAGTGGACCATGCGGTAGAGGTTCTCCAGGTGTAGACGCTTACTCTCGTAGTTGGCGTGCTCATCCACTGCTCGGGAAGACAACAGTCACATTCACTCACTACATCATACAAGTTTACATAACTATGTTAGGCTTTTAGCCTTTATGAAATACACAGTCATGCATTCACTCATAAATGTGCTCAATACACAGCAATTGGACAGAAGTCACATCATGTATTTCATCAAACCAACATATGTACACTTAATGATACATTATTTAGATACACAATACTGGCCAGAGCCTAGTATAAATCAGTAATTGCATATAATAATGATATATTTCTTTAACATTACTAACTCAACTGTAATGTTCTGCTTTGTTTGTTTGCGATGTTTTGTGTTGAAAATAAACTTAATTCATTTATTCATTCACCCCTCTAAGACAATGGTTTTGTAAATCATAAAAAAAATAGTTATGTTTCTGTGACCAGAAATGTGCAAATGTATAAAACAATGACTGCTATTTAAACAAAAACAAATATATGAACATTAATAAGTAAATGGTGTGTTCTAAACAATCACTGTTTAACTTTTAATTTATTTTATATATTAATTCTTGAAAGAATCATTATTTAATTTGAAGTTGCTTTGATTATTCATTTTATTGGGACAAAAATATGAAAGATTATTTATTTAATTATAAATAATGTCCCTATGTCGACAGAATCCCAGCTAGACAGAACCCAAAGCAGACATAACACCTGTCGACAAAATGAAAGTAGTTATCTAAAAAGCTTTACCCAGTACATATAATAATTTTGGTGGGGTGGTCACAGGTTGTTGGGTGACGTTGTGGTGAAATGGCCCCACCTGTTTGTAATTAAATTTATGTATTAGTGGTGGAATGTTTGTATTCTTTGCATATGTTTATGATGACTTCTTGATGTATATATGTTATCATCATGCAGACAGGACTATACATGTGTTCAGTTCCTATCTGGTTTGTTCACATTCCTGTTAATGGCTGCATGATAAACAGTCCACTTTGGTATTCAAGCATGGAAGCCATATCGTAAAAAGGACATAGACAAGCTAGAAAGAATACAACGAAGAGCAACTAAAATGATTCCAGAATTGAAAGACCTTAGTTACGAAAGTCGCTTATTACAGTGTGGTTTGACAACACTAGAGACCAGGCCAGGAGACTAAGAGGAGACCAAATAGAAGTGTTTAAAATAGTGAATGGTTATGAGGATGTTGATAGGAATATGTTCTTCAAACTTAAACAGTAGAACCAGAGGACACAAAGCAGCATTAGTTAAGGAGCAGTGTAGGTTGGAAAGTACTCTTTCTCACAAAGGTTGATAAACGAATGGAACAAACTGCCAAATGATTGTGTTAATGCTAGTAGTGTGAATATGTTTAAAAATAGAATTGACAGATATTTGATAAAGGCAGGCCACACATAGATGAGAAAATTGCTGGACTCTCGATAAGCCAATGGCTTCCTTGTCCACTTGCCATCTGGAACTTGTTGTTTGGGGTGGCAATCTAGTTAAATCTTGAATAAACGTCATCATTTGGCCTATTTCAATTATCTGCAACATTGGTCTACTGGTTACTGGATAAAATATAATTATCAATCAATTATTTGAATTTTTGGTAATATGTTTGTCACCGCTTCATCTGGTGGGAGTTTTGTTAGTGCACCTATTCCACCTTGACATAACTCAACAGGACATAAATCCCCTGGACGAAACCCCTCACGGACAAAACCCCTCACGGACATAAACAAAACTTCTGAGTCATAATTATTGTGAGTTTAATAGTAGTGCACCAACATAATTTTTTCTGCAATTTATTTACATAAAAAGTATTCAGAACTTGGATATATAACAGTAACCATGAAATTCAATCAGTGAAGTTCACACAGCCATTTGAAATCTTAATTAGTCTGCAACTAGTCTCAAACATGAACTAAGTCATAGAAGTCATTTCAAAATAAGCACATCTTTGTTCATCTGCGACCTCCTAAACTAACTCAACCCTTTCATTCCATAGAAGAACCAAATTCTGAACTCTGATGTATGCCAAGAGAATCTACGAAATGCAATCAGTGAAGTCCAAACAGCCATTTGAAATCCTAATTAGTTGGCAATAAATCTCAAACTTTAACTCGGGTCTACTCACAAAATGTACTGAAATTGTGTCTCACAAATATCTCATACCTGTACATTAGTAATGTTCATGCATGTTCACGGGATTACCCCTGTAAAGTATTACCCCTTACAGCCTGAACCAATTGCGGGTCCTATCACCTATCCATCTCTAAAAAGGTGCGGGGTTTTGTCCATGAGGGGTTTTGTCCAGAGGGCTTATGTCCATGAGGAGCTGTCCTACATTTTTCCACATTATGGCCGAATGGAGCAGTGAGGTTTCTACTGTTGAGGAAAATCATAAATTTTATTATATAACAGAGAATTTAAAGCCACTGAATGAAATAAGTGAAACATCCTAACAAGCCTGAGATGATCAGTAAAGCCCGCTCCTGAAGGCGACTGGTGCTGATGTTGTCTATAAACAAACATAATGAAACAGTTTGCTGGTGAGACATCCAAGGTACACACTGTCAGACACAAGAGTGGTATGGAGACAGGGTACACTGTAGGGGGAGACAGAAGCCAAACTGAGACAGGGGGATCCCAATTAAAGCATTGTCTCTGTGTGTCTCTTCTTAGGGCCCATCACATTGATGTCAGTAGCCCCATTGTCGTGAATGAGACCCTGCTATTCCCGGTCCCAGCAGCCCCAGTCGGTCAGGGCAGACGTCTCATCTAAATGCAATCCTGTCAGAAACGCTGGGGAAAACAAAATGATTTGTTCAAACTTCACGTCCATGAACTGTGAATTAGACTGTCCAGACAAAATCCAGTGGCACAACTCAGTATTGACTAAGGAATACAATGAGAAATACTTCCTTATTCCCTGTTTAGAGATGTCTGGGACAACAAATCAATCACCCCAGGGTTAGTGCAAATGAATTAAAGTTAAACTGTTAAAGACAAGTGACCTAGCCCCTTCAACAACAGCCAGATGCACAATATTTACATTTAGCTTAGCAATATTTTTTAGGGTAGTGCAATATCATTCTCTTCACAAATTACTGTTCATCAAAGATACATTGGCCAAAAAGTTTATGGACAATTTGAAACCCTCATTTAATTAGCTTGTAGATTCTGACATATCTAGTTTTAAAAGCTGTTCAGAAAGGGAGTTTCAGATTTCTCGTCAACATTAAGAACAGGGTTACTACCACTGCAATTAAGACATTTCTAAATTATATATTTAAAGTACTATACTAATTGAATAAATACTTTTTAAGATATAACATCATATGCTGATTTAAATGAATTTTTACTTAAATTGGTCCTCCAAGCTTATGCCTAACAGTAACATGACATCCTCCACTTGCATATAAATATGTTATAAAAATTGCATATAATAATGATATATTTCTTTAACATTACTAACTCAACTGTAATGTTCTGCTTTGTTTGTTTGCGATGTTTTGTGTTGAAAATAAACTTAATTCATTTATTCATTCACCCCTCTAAGACAATGGTTTTGTAAATCATAAAAAAAATAGTTATGTTTCTAATTATAGAAGGTTGTGACATCAAATTGTGTAAAACTATAAATGCATATAAAGGGGATGAAACCACTTTAATGTGCAAGGATCAGCTCAGGAAGAACTGCTCCATTGTCAAGAAGAATACCTGCATTGCTTACTGTGTAGTAGTAGTGTGTACACAACAAACACTTTCATACAGCACCAGCCTACCCCCTGGATTAGCTCACCCTGGCCCCAACACTCTGAAGTCAGCCACCAAGACCCTCCCATTGATTCAAAGACAACTTAAGTCCATTCATCCTTGGCATTTCAATAGAAGGCTTATGTTATTCAAAGCTTACACACACTGAAGCCTGGACACCTTTGTCATGGCTTCTTTGACCAACAGTTCAAAACAATAAAAATGTAACAACAAAGTAATAGCAATTTTGTATTACTTTTGCCTACTATTTATGCTGTTATGAAGAAAATATGAGGTCATTAATATTATTATTTTTACGTAGAAAAGTGTAATTCCAAATAGAACAGTGGCAAGTTTTGTTTACATAATATATTTCACTAATCTCTTTTCTAGGAATATCACATTTACATGGGGTACAAAATAAAAAAATAAGCCCCCACATCAAATCAGTTTGTTGCCGGCAGAACATCAGTGATCATCTCTCCAGAAGTTTTGGTGTATTCCAATAATTACACTGCTCTGCCTAATCTGCTAATTATATAACACTACACAGCTTGCATCACTCAATGGTTGCATGACTTCAGGATGAAGGAAAGGGTAAAGCCCCTGGCCAAACCTTGTTTGTCTTTGCAAAGTGAAATCATCTTAATTTGGTTTTACTTTGATACGTTGTGTTCTAAAAAAATGTGTATAGGTCAGTTATGGTATCAATTGTATTTATAAAAAAGTCAATGTATTTTTGTTTCTGCTTATTTTTTGTACTGTTATTTATTTAAATACAATTTATAAGCACTGATGATTGCAGTGTGCTACTGTAAAGGATGAATGATATGTGGAGAAAGAATTGTGAAGATATTATTAATTAACAAAAGGTTTACGTGGGTTTGTTCGTCCACAAGTTATCTGGGGTTTGTTGCATTGTACAATCTTGTTAATGTTTGTCAGTGTAAAGTGTTTATTTCTCAAATCATCTACCATCCATGACATGTCACTATGAACATACTTTGTTTAATTGATAAAATAGCATTAGTTACTTAATATAGCCACATCTTACACAGATAGATTGCTTAGATGATGATATTTTGATCATGTTGATAATGTTCTTGTTGCTACTGAAGACAACCTCAACCTAAGTTATCCAGCCATTCTTCACATCTGCCTTAATTCCTGTGAGGGTTATGGCTTCCTAGAGACCCCCAGCTTCATTGGCACACTACTGTATATATGGCTTCCTTTCACCCTCCTTGGGGCCTAATGACTTCCGAATCACCTGATTTCCATGACATGATAATAAAGTTTAGGTAATGTGATGGCGATTCAATGTCCTAGACTGGTAGAGATTTGGAGCAAACATTCTATGAAGCGTTTGCCTGTCTTTCTAGTGATTTAAGATCAACAGAACAACTAACAAACATTGGTGATAATTTACATGTCTTCATGAAGGTAGGTTGGACAAGATTTTGTAATACTTAAATTTTCAATACCTGTTCAATCTATGTGCGTAACATGTGGATATATATATATATCAAATAAAAAACGTTACTACATTTTTCAATAAAAAAAAGTATAAAAATAATTCTTAGTAGATACTTGTGATTAATCAAAGCTGCTGTTGAAATTTTCACATGACGCTGTTGGAAAGATTTCCAAAATGATGAAGTGAAGGGTATATCCATAATGAAACATAATTTTTTCATACGTCTTACACCAGCTGGTTATGATAAAACTAAAACAATAAAGGAAGGTGACAGGAAATCAAGTCATTGATAAAAGTCAGTTTGGGTCAAATTCAAACAATAATCCAGATGAAATCATTAAATTAAAACAATTAAATTACCCTCAACAATCCTGGAGTCATCTGAGGCCAAACTGTCTGTGAGCTAACTTTCAGCCTGTGTGATCATGACATTTAATTGTGGGCAATATACAGTCTATTTAAAATCACTATTATCACTTCTGTCCCACTATGAATGACAATTTACAAACTTATGCCCAATAATTGTGTAATTAAACCAGTTTAGTCACCTAGCAGCATTAGCTTTAATCGGAAATGTAACCAGAACATCAACCAAAGGAAGAAATTTAAGTATTATTCTAAGTCAATTACACTTGGGCTGCACAAAGTCAGAAGAGCATTATTAATAACTTTGAAGCTGTCACTTGGGAGAGTAATTAAGATACTGCCGTGCACCCAACCGATAAGTCTGTGATGCAACATTTCAATGTGTTTTACGCATTGAGCAAAAGCTGTTTTACATTTTTTTAGTAATGTGAGGGGGGATTTTGTCCTACTTGCCATTTGATTGCAGGGATTTTGCCCAATGGGACCATTATGTTCGTACGATTCCAGGACATAATCCCTGCTGGACAAAACCCCCCCCCAGACCTAACCTCCATCTGAACATAACCATCTCTGCACAAACCTCCTGTGGATGGCACCATGTGGCCATAACCCTCTCACCTTCATTTTTTAACTGGTTCCATTATATAGAAACAACTTTTTTCTACCAGGCTTTTCTCATCGGGTTTTCTCTACTAATCTTTGTGTATAACAAAATGCTTAAATTTGTCATTGCTGTTTGTGTTCTCTTTCTGCCGAGTTTTGCCAGGTAATTCATGCCAGCATTAACTTTGTTCAATCTGTCATGTCGTGATGCCAATCATTTAAACAATTCAGTCCAGTCCAATTTCCTGACACTTTTCCAGGCAGAAAACTTGACCAGTGGCTTTCTGACAGTCTGAATTTTACTAGGCATGATCTCTACACATCCTACACAAAGGTTCCATTTCCTCTTAATGTATATAAACATGAATTGTATCAGGTAGAAATAAACTGACAATTTCACACTGTTTCTTTTCTGCAGTTTTCCGTGTGTTGCACATTTATGCCAAATGCAGAGTCCATCCCAGTTTAGATGTTTTTGGACTGGGCTTTGTCTGGAGGGGGTTTGTATGTATTTTTAGATGGGGTTGTGTCCAGAGGGGGTTGTGTCCGGTTACCATGTTACCAACGGGTCTACGACTTTTCGTCTAACGACATTTGGTCTAATGCGACAATTCGTCTACTACGACATTTGGTCTAACGGGACAATTCGTCTACTACGACATTTGGTCTAACGGGACAATTCGTCTACTACGAACCACATTAGCGCATATCAATCACGTATGGAGATCACACGATGCACAAAGTTTTATAGTATATTGTCCAGTTAGACCAAATGTCGTAGTAGACGAATTGTCCCGTTAGACGAAAAGTCGGACACCCGTTACCAACTGGTGCATGTCTATATACATTATAGTCATGATACTTTTGAAAGCTACAATGCATTCAACATTATTAAATAATTTTTCGAAAACCATCAACTGTCTGATTTAATTTTCATGGGGCATGAGTTTCTAATAAAAGTAAGCATTTAAAAAAATAAAGGTATGTATCTACGTCCCCGATATGATATTTCTCCAACCAGTGAGGGGTGGGACATTTCCCCAAAAGTTTTGATTTATTTACACGTATTTAATCATAAATAACTTGAAGCAACCTGAGTGACTTTATTAAGATTATGATTAGCATTCAGAATAAACTCATTTTCTTTTACAAATGTGTATTGTTCACCACATTACTGATGAAATCAAAACACAAAATAAAATACAATCAATCAGTGCTTTCATTTTCTAAAAATATCTGCAACGAAAATCAAGGCTGTGCTGCAATATTTCGCTGTTCATTGAGAAATTAATTACCACTGACTAATAAATTATGTACACCAAAAATACAGATAACTATCAAATGTCTGTTGATGGAATGTTCCACCCCCAATTGGTTGGCGAAATGTCCATTTTGCAAAATGCATGTTGGTGAAATGTCTAGCGGCAAGATGATTCCTAATATGCACAACATTTTTCTTGTTCCATCTCTAATAGTCATGTCTAGTAATTCTATTACCTAGGGATTTAAGTTATAATTATAATTTCTTGCAATATCTTGTATTACTATCATTCTGTAAAATATCCTATTGCTACACAAAATATGCATTACATTTTCTCTTGTTCCATTTTTAACTCAATATGCCTGTGGATTAAATTTATAATTGTAACTGCAGTATCTGAACTCCACACATCTGTGTGCTGGGCCCTCCTATTTGTGCCTTCATTCTACACTTATATCTGTCCTTTTGCCCTTTCCCTGGATGGTAACCCTTGGACCCACCCAAGTACATTATCACTGTCATCCAATTAATGAAACAAATCTTAAAGAAACTAGACTGTCACTGGTGTGCCAGTCACACCAAAAACCCTGCACAAACAGTCAGGTGTGAATGCAGCCTGCACTAGTTACCTGCTGACAAGCACACCAAATGACTAATCCCTAGATTAGCACACTATGGAGAAATCAAGATGCCCAGTGAATGAATGAAGACAACTGACACCACAATCACTTGCTAACAAGCTTTGCTCCTAAGTCTAGCAACTGTTTCTTCTGATGTCAGGAACAATCAGCAGATTGAAACTTGGTTGATAGTGACAGCTGACCTGTATCAAACACTAGCTCAGTATCAGATCATAGTGAATTGAACAAATAAATAGGAAACTTGTGACAGTTTCAGTGCCATAATTTCTCTCACTGCTGTTTATTATGTAATGTTTGAAACCAAACCCATATGTTAGTCATGAGCTCACAGGTGATGCAATAAGTATTTGGAATCACAATTGCCATCACCCTATAACTTTCTTCATGCAGTAGTTTATATGGGTACCCAGTTTATATACATTGTGTTTGCTAATCAGGGAGTCATGTTAGTCACGTTGCATAGATAATATTAGTTACTGAACATTACTGGCTTAACAGAGACATTTCTTCACCAGGGTAGATACATGTTGTGTAGTTTAACAAGTGAAGTTGTGACCATGTAGCTTAGATTGTATTATGGTTTGTATGGTTCTGGTAATAAACAATTAATTAAATTAAAATGTTTTGTTTCCCTTATTTCATAAACATCACGATTCCAATTATTTCAGTAATATTATTACCAATGTCTTATGTCATATATGTATACCTTTGTTTTTATGTGTCCCAATTTAAGTGTAATTTTATTGTTTTTATTCTTTGCTTTATTTTCTTTTCTTTTTTTCCGGGAGGGTTTATCTGGGGGGGGGCTTACTTGTGTATTTTATTATAGGCATACCCTAACTTGTGAAAACACTTCATTTATTGATATTTTAATCCACCCCATTCACTTTATTTTCTTAATGTTTTTTTTTCGGGAGGGTTTTTCTGAGGGGGGAGCTTATTTGTGTATTTCATTATAGACATACCCTAACTTGCAAAAACGCCTCATTTATCGATATTTTAATCCACCCCATTCACAAATAACGACAGTGATAAATTTTGTCAGGATGTGCATCCTCCAAAATCTAATCTAAATTTTTTTATGCATACATTTTTAATGCTTTACTTAGAATAAAAGTATTACTTAAAGCACAATACAGCACAGCGAATATGGTTCTATATAATTATTTAATTTTTATCATTAATCATACATTTTCTGTGACAGAAGAGAAAGTCACATAAGTTCTTAGAAAGAAAAGGCCATAAAGTCATGGCAATAAAGTCACACAAGACACAAGAAGTAAACTTCACTAAAATACAATTAACAATATTTCCACAATTAGTTTTCTTTATTTTTTTGGTATTCTGTGTTAGTAAAATAATTGTTCACAGATTTCTGTTTAAATTAACAAACAACAAAGATAACTTTGAAGAAGCTGGTCAGTTTGCCAACACAACACAACATGCATAAGCAGGTGTGATTCAGTAGTTCTTGTTTAGACAAGAAGTGAATTGTGTGCCCATTGCCTGGTGATGACTGCAGCCCACATGGGCCACCTATGCCTAGTTAATGCCTCCTTTGTCTTGTTATTAGCCAGGCTTCAGGAATGTTAGTCCACCCTACCTGAAGCAAGGCACTTTGGTCCCCCACTGAGGGGGCATGTCATAACTACACAGATTACTTGCCAACTGGTCATCCACCCTATGCACTAACTGATAAATTGGAAGCTGGGGGGAATTGGCTAATCACCAGTTTGTATAATCTACTTTCACCCAGACAGCACTTTTGTCATAAGTGTATTCCTGTAACCAAATGTGTACAAACGACAGAAATATGTACAATAGGCGTACCACAAACATGTGTATACACAAACCTACAGGAGCATACTTTATCTTCAGATTTGTCTTAATATTCAGAAACATGATTTATGAGTCAAGCATTGCAATTGCCTAAAGTTCAATTTTAGATTGACAAGCCATAAATTGAACAAGTTAATATATTGCCTACAAATTCAAAACAATAATAAATCTGTCTCCAAACAACATTCAAATAAGATGTTTAATAAATATGATATATTTCGGAGACCCAAACGGTGCTCCACCATAAAGACACATCCAAAAAAAGACACGACCCAAAATGGCACATACTATAATTGCACAATTGATGTAAGGACAAAAATGGCACATTTGAATATAAAATGTGATATGTTGTGAATCTTGGCGTATATCAAATAAAATATGAGCCCAGATAGATTGCATTCATCAAACTTATAGATAACGTCTGTAGTGCATTTTGTCCGTGTTCACCAGTAGCGTTCATCAATCATGTACAAAAATGGAAAACCCACATACTTTGCCAATAATATTGTTGTAAGGTTGTAACCCTTGTAAGTCAAGTTATTATTTTTGAGGTAACATTCATGAAATTGCATCATCATTCCCAGATTCTATTCTCATCAACTCAGTCACAATCCATAAAAAATTGCGATTGAAAAATATGACACACAGAGTTCCCCAAAGTTATCACTCAGTGGCAGACACAGAGATCACAAATGTAACCCCAAGTAGGAGGAGACCTGTGTGTCATTGTCACCAGTGTTGTGACAACAATGTTTGTTGATGTCACCTGTAGACCAATGGGCAGTGAGCTAATCCATGACCAGTGGTCACTGCCATGGGTCAGGTGACTGAGCTGTTAACACAGTTAATGAGGTATTCATGCCAGGGGGTCAGGACAGACTATAAAACCTGCCTGCCCAGCTGGTGGTCATTCACTTGACCTGGGATGGCCTGGACACTGGACATCTGAACACTGGACACTACAGGTATTGGCTTCACTTATGTTTAAATTTTTACTAGGTATGACAATTCTGTTTCAAATGCAGTCTTCTGGGAATGAGATGCACCTAGTTTTTCTTGGGAAATCTATTTATTGTTAATTAAATAACTTTAATTAAATCACTGCTTAAAATAGGACTTCAAATTAATCATGACTGTGTTAATTTTGGATGGGAAAGAATTGTTTTTAAATGTGAGGTACATAGATGCCGATTGTAGGATCTTAACAACTTCATGGTCTGATCCGCTGCCTTAAATTAAGTTTATATCTGTGTTGTGCCTTACTAAAAAATATAACACTACTATTTTGCCCCAGGTTTCTGGCAAGATTTCTTAGATTTGTATGCATAAGCTAGAGACATTTCAACAGTGGACAATATAAAGTCCAGAATATTTGTTTCATGCACTAGTGCCATTGTGTGTTTGTGTGAATTAACTGACATAAGCACCACAGGTACTGGTGCATGCGGCAGAAAATACATCTGGTGCTTGCTACAGGAAGCCACATTATAAATTTCATGTATCCGTAAATATGATGCCATATTTGAATGAAACCTTACCCTGTCTGATTATGGCCAATGTGGCACATGCCATGCCATGCATCTGGGGCTTAAGGAATGGGGTAAATAGGGGTTAATTGCTGAATGGATCATAACAAGCTGTATAGAAATTTCTTCCATTGTAAGTGCATTCCTGGAGGTCGGTGAAGCGTGACTGGGAATCAAGGGATCATTGTAGTTGACCAGTCTATTGTGTCATAGTGGTCATTGACAACCAACTGTTACTTGTGTGTGCTTTTGCCAGGTGGTCAACCATCAAGAGTGACCACGACCAGACACCAGGGTCATCTAGCAGACTTGATGATTTTACAGCAATATTATTTTCAATGGTTTCTAACAGGATAAATTAACATTATGTTAGGTGGTTTTTGACAGGATAAATTTTAATATTATTCGATACGGTTTTTGACAGGATACATTTTAATATTATTCGATACGGTTTTTGACAGGATACATTTTAATATTATTCGATACGGTTTTTGACAGGATACATTTTAATATTATTCGCTACGGTTTTTGAAAGGATACATTTGATATTTTATAACTTATATAATTTTATAATATTATTTTGACACAATCCATTTAAGATGCGTGTTCACCCGTCCTGTACTGAATGTGTGCTTGTGTTGTATTCATCATAAGCACCACTTGGTACTGGTACCGGTGACATGCCAACACCCCTGACAGATTGCCGCTAAATGCCCCCCCGACAGATTGCCGCTCAATGCCCCCTAGGAGTTGATGATAGTTACCCTCAATGGCACCATCAGTGTGTGCTTCTGGTGAGACGGGGCAGAAGCACCTCCTGGTGTCATACAGGGCAACTAACAGTACGGCTACAGGGTACACGAACACGAGTTTACAGGTTACAGAGATTATATTATATTAGATCCACATCTTGGTTGTATACAGGACAATGCTTTTGTGTCTTGGGCGCACGGTGGCTGCTTGTGGTAAAATATCACATAAGCACCATCTGGTGCCTAAGATTGGAAGTATATTTCTTGGTGTCTTGTTCAGTTTCTTAGTAATTATTCACCTAAAGAATAGGTGAAAACAGAAAATAATATAATACTATGTATTTGTAAACCCGTGGCATAAAATAGAAAAAAAAATTTGGCTTTCTGTTTCGGGCACCAGGCGCGTGCTTGTGACTTACAACCATAAGCACCACCAGGTGCCAAAAACATGTCGTCAAACATCTACAAACGGACATTTGTAGCAGCAGATCACTGGCTTTCTGTTTCGGTATCAGATGTGTGTTTGTGGCAACAGCAAACATAAGCACCATCTGGTGCCAAAACATGGAGTCAACAACACCATATGTACGTTTTTCATGATATCGATATATATGTTTTGCTTTCTGTCTCGGGCATCGAGCGTGTGCTTATGGTAAACAGCATCATAAGCACCACCCGGTGTCTAAGATATGAGGTGATATATACAACAGAGGAGGTTCTTGAGTTGTATGATGTGATGTGAGGAAATAAACAATGGAATTAATCTTTATAATTGTTTTTAGTATAATTAATTTCTATTGCATTTATTTATTATATTTCTATATTTTTACTGCATTTATTATATTATTACATTTAATATATTTTTACTATATGTTGCCATGTAACTGTCACATTTGTTCCGTACTGTTGCTACTTCTCTGTTATTGTTACTTACATTCTATCATCTTGCGCAGACGAGAGACATCAGCATAGGTGTAGAAGAGGATGCAAGCTGCCACGAGCCCGTCCCTGCCCGCACGTCCGGACTCCTGGTAGTAACCCTCGATAGATTTGGGCATGGACTGGTGCACCACAAACCTGACTTCAGACTTGTCTATGCCCATTCCAAACGCTATTGTTGCACACACCACCTGGGAGTGTAGTACAAATTATATCAGTGTGTATAAATATAACTGCAGTTTTTGATTTGTGTATAATTGAACTGTTATTTAAAGCATATTATACATTAAATGATGCATATATTTGCTTGTACCATTCGTGAATTTGTATATTTAGCTGCATTTATGGATTTATTTTTATCTTTCAATGAAGCATTTTTCTTTAAATTGTTTAGTATATATTTTTTTTTGTAAAATAAAAACACCACTGTTCCTGCTCAACTCCGTAATCTTGGACATATTTTATGGATTGGCGTAAATCCAATCAAGCATTTGTTTGCAGTATTCGACTGTCTTGAATCTTGAAATAATCATTTCTTTCTCAATTGCATACTATTTCTTACCTTTCTGATATAATGCTTGACGACAACAACATATTCTCAGTTTTTTTATACTTCTGAATATATAAAAAATTGTAAAATACAATTCTCCCCCAGTCCTCATCTTTAGCAATGCAGCCACCAAACCTTGCATGGTCCTTCGTCCATCCAGCGTTCCTGTACGGCTGTGCGCTCGGCATCGGTCAGACCAGCATGGTATGACTGGGCCCCAATCCCCGCACGCCGCAGGTCAAGGGCAACCTGGTCACACTCTCGCCTGGCAACACAAACATGTACTGCATCGGTAACCAATCTAGTCCCAAACCAATGTAGCTTACTGCTGGAGGTATCGTGTACAGTATGTTTGAAAAAATCTCTGGTCACATGATTTAGGATAATACAAAACCAGTGCAAATATATTAAAGATATAGAAATATAAAATATACTAGATAAATATTTATTTAACGCGCGTAGACTAACCTTGACAAGCAATAGACGATGCCGGATTGGCGATGGTAGCTGGCCTTTATCAAATTGATGATGTCTGTTGTCACAGTCTTGGGTTTCTTGGGCCGGACTTCATACTTCAGATTGGTACGGTTGAAACTCTGCATGAACCTACAGGAACAAACAATGCACCATGTGCATGTCACATTAAATATATTAGTTTTATATATTTTATGTGGGAATTGTCGCATTTTATGTGTAGTATTTTACATTTTGATCTTCATGTCCACACAAACAGGGCATGCTTATACAGCATGTCCAGGACACTGTATCAAGGAACCCAACATCAGCTCCCAAATCCCCAAAAAATAAATCACAAATCTTCTATTAGCCTGTCGTCGAAAAAGTGCATATAACTCCTACTGCAGAAGGCCTGTTGTTAATGTCATCTCTCTGAATTCGAAGTCCTAAAAAAGTCGACGAATCTGCTTACCACATAGGGTCCTTCATGTGTAGTTGGTGGAGGATGTCTTTGCGCACCCTGGGTGTTGCCGTGGCAGTTAGGGCAAGCATTGGCACCCCAGGGAACCTCTCCCGCAACACGTGTAGACGCTTGTAGTCCGGCCGGAAGTCATGGCCCCACTAAAGGGATATGATTAGGAAGTTAAGCAAAGATAATATTGAGAGAATGAGGCAACCGAGAAAGCCCTACTTCCATTGTTAAGATAATGCTAGCCATGTAATGTTTCTTGTGTGATTGTCAATGCGCCATCCATAAGTTAGATATTTACCTCTTAGGATCTTTTACTGGCATAAGATATTAGATAGAAGCAGCAGTGTCACATAACGAAGTAGTACTTCTTGACAATTCTTTACAATACTATAGTAGCTATTTCCAGTAATTGGTATGTAACGAAGCACAGTTTTGACTAAATACTTTTACTTGTAACGATAACGATGTAGATAACGACAACGAAGTATTTTATCTAAAGTAATGCGACTTCATTTAGAGCACACAACATGCTTGAATGCTGTCTCAAGCCATGGTACAAATGTCTTTGTTACACCACTGAATCAGTAAGTTTCCAATATATTATAAATAATAAAATTTGCAGTTTCAACATTGTGTTGATAATCCCCATACAATGGTACAATTCTGATATTCGAGAGCGAAAACGCACAGACCAAGAACTGCACCGATATTCGCACATTGTCAGCAAGATGTTTAATAAATTCAACGATTAGCTTACAAAAAAAAAGAATTTACACACTGCCATTGCCAGTATGTTTTCAAAAGCCCCTTATTTGCACTGCCTTATAATAGCTTATTCACACTGGCCATTATCTGTGCACTTAATTGCAATTAGCAACAGCAGGCCATTGTTGACTGCCACTGGTCTGTCTTTTCATCATTTCTAGTCCCAGCTGGTACCAGGTAACCAACCCTACTAAGTGCTAAAGGGTGTTGTTTCAATGTTTGTGTGAGCTGATAAAACATGGGAAGGTTTGGGATTGACAAGCCAGATGGCTTCATCAGCTAGGCATTGTCTTTGTTACTTTTACTATGGACAGTGCTAGTGGAAAAGTGGAGTATTACCCCACTACAACTACTGGACTAACTGTCTGGCTACTCCTGTACAATCACACCTGTGTATATTTATCCTGTTCTACAATCTAGCTCCTCCCATACCCCAGTGGAACAGGTCAATAAAAAGACAGTTTGTGCCTCATTCATATAGGTCTGTATTTAGTTGACATTATTTGATGTTGTGAGCTCTTATGACTTATGACATTTAACTCCAAACAGCCTTGTCTTGATCTAACGTTGGAGTCGTTTATTTTCTTCAAGTTTTCTTTCTCTAGAATTAGTGAGTCCACAGTAGGTATTTTCAATTTTCCTGTGTGGGGTCTTTTACTTCCCCTGACATAGGCACCAAATAGAAGGGATCAATCGCTTTTATTGTCTCTTCCGAAAGACAAAAGCAAAGTGGGGTAAACGAAGTTGCCCAAGCTTCGAAACGGTGGAGGTGGTTTTGAACCCAGGTCCCTTCGACCAAAAAGTCTGACCCTCTACACAGTTGGTTTTGAACCCTGGTCCCCTCGACCAAAAGTCTGATGCTCTACCACTAGACTACTGTGCCCCACTTCTCATTAATGATAATATAATTTTCCAAGAATACCAGACCCAGTGAGCACCATATTCAAGGGGTTGTCCCCCCGACATAAGCCCCCCCCCATGTACACAAGCCCCACAATCTAAATGCAGAGCTGTATGTAGTTATAATAGGAAATAAAGTACCGTAAATTTCCGTGTATAATACACATTTTTCCCTTCAATTGTTACTTAAAAGTCCGGGTGCGTATTATACATGGTGATAGGGCTAAACAAAATTCTCTCCGACCGGATATGGATAATGCTACTGGGACACTAGTACTATGACGTCAATGAGCGGGAAGCGTACGCGACCGGGAGCGTTGCCGACCGGGAATAACGCAGAAATGTGTGGACAATTAATACGCTCAAATATGTGTTGCTCCCTGAGCGCCAAAGCACCATGATTGGCGATCTTGAATCACGTGAACGACCTGACTAGCCATGGGTCAGCCAGTGTGGCTCCATGTTTAAAGCAAATGCAAATAAAGATGACTGTACCATATGTATGTTTCGCAGTTGAAAGTGTGCGAGTAACATATCAGAATAGAACTTGGTATTAATTTAAAATTGAGAGCAGAATGACGCAAAGTTCTAACAAGCACAAATTTAATAAGTTGCGCAATGGTCAAACTAAAATGCAAGTTACGTAGGGCTTACACGACTGACGAGGCGATATATCATTGCGTGCGACGAGCCGGCGGCAATGCCGTAACTTGCGTGACATGTTTACGATTGCGAGATGGATTCAAGGATCATCACACAAACGAACTTTGTCGTTTCAAGCAAACTATCAGAAGCCGGAAAATCAGGGGTCAATGTCAAAAGTTGGAGTGCGTATTATACATGGTAATATAGGAATTCTATCAGAATTTAGCAAAAGTCAGGGTGCGTATTATACATGGGGGCGTATTATACACGGAAACTTACGGTAAGTTACCCTCCTGTCTGTCTGGTTGGCACCACCTGTTCATTTACACTGTAGTACAATACTTGAAAGCACAGCATTTTGGTAAAGGACATTTTGGCCCTGGACGGTTGTTGGACACCTGATATATGACGCCAATTGTGCATTGTTGGTTGTGGTATTTCATCATTCGATATGATGTTTTACTTTGAATAAATTGTCACTTTATAATACAACCATAGTTCACATTCATTCAGATCAGGGCAAACATCATCAGCACACGCATCTACTTGGCATAGCTTTCTAACAACTGTTTTTTATAATATTCTTCAAAATAGCTTGATCAAATATTAAATATATTAACATTCCAAGACAGGTCATATTGTATATGGTTAATATTATATGAATAACAAGTTGTGATTTTCAACATAAGAATTAGTCAAGTAGTGTCTAACAAACTGTACCCATGATTAATAATAAAATAATTAATTTCTATGGCGCCTATATATATCCTGAATCTGAGCTCAGAGGCGCAATAAAACAGAATCATTAAGCATAATCGTGAACAGGGATGCACAAGTCATTATCAGAATGAGGGACGAGGGACAACCAAAGATTTATGGTGGTAATGCAATTTGGGATAAATGTCTTGAGTTTTTTTCCAGAAGATAGCTGTAGTTTCAGATGTTTTCAAAGTGATGGGAATTCATTACAGACCCTAGGCACAATGACAGAGAAAGCACGTTTGCCCAAGTTAAGTTTTGTTTTAGGCACAATAAGTTGTTGTGAAATTGATGATCTGAGCTGCCTGGGGATATTTGAAAGATGCAGGAAAAGTAGCGAAGTAGGGTGGTTGTTGTGTAGATAGAACACAATATGTAAGAGTGGACAAATGTAAAATTAATATAATATATTAATATAATATCACAAGTTTTTTTAATGGCGGAAGACCTAAATGGATACTTCAGTTCAGTGTTTAACAGTGAGGATATTAGTTCATTACCACCTGATGCTAAATTCCAGGAGGCTAAATCGGACTATTTAGGGCAGTTAATTGTAACTTCAGAAATGGTAGCTAAAGGCGATAAAGGACAATAAATCACCTGGAGTGGATGGAATTCCTCCAAAACTACTGATGAAAACAGTAGAACAAGTTAGTATACCACTTGCAAGAGTGTTCAACTTGTCATTAAATGAGGGAGTGATTCCTTTTGAATGGAAAGAAGCAAACATCATACCATTATTTAAAAAGGGTTCGATAAATAGGTCAGTGATTTGTAAATTATTAGAAAGGTTAAGACCACCAGGTGGACTTCCTTGTTTGGCATAAATTATTAAATCCATCTCAACATGGATTTGTAAAAACGAGGTCATGCTTAACAAATATGTTATGTTTTTTGGAAGAAATCATTAAGTGGAGTGACGAGGGATCACCAGTAGATATTATCTGCTTAGATTTTCAGAAAGTATTCGACATAGTGCCACCTCAAAGACTACTACTAAAAGCCCATGGTGTAGGTGATGGCATAATCGACTGGATAGAAAAATGGCTGACTGACAGAAGACAGCATGTAGATAGGGAGGTTTCAAACTGGAAATCAGTTTTGAGTGGGGTATCACAAGCAAGCAACACACTGAAATGTGTGGATGACACAAAAGTGCTTAGAAAGGTTAACAATGATGGTGATAAACAACATTTACAAAATGATCTAGACAAATTAGTTAAATGGTCTTAAAAAAAGGCATATGTTATTAAATTTGGGAAATGTAACATCCAGGACACAGGAACTTGGGTGGAAACTATAAAATGGGAGATACTGTTCTAGATACTACCACAAACGAAAAGGACTTAGGAGTAACAATAAGTGCTGATATGAAAGGTTCAGAGCAGTGTGGTATTGCAGCTTCAAAGGGTAATCAAATTCTTGGGTTGATTAGGAGAAATACAATATAAAAGGAAAACAAGCTAATTATACCTCTGTATAAAACAATAGATAGGCCTTATTTAGAATACTGTATACAAGCGTGGATACCACATTGTAAGGATATAGATACGCTTGAACGAATACAGAGGAGAGCAACTAAGATGATTCTATAACCGAGAGAAGAAGATATCGAATGGGTATGAAAATATTGATAGAAATATGTTTTTCTCACTCAAGAAAGATAGCAGAGCTAGAGGACATGAGGTAACATCAGTAAAGGATCAGTGTAGATTGGATATCAGGAAGTACTCGTTTTCACAGAGGACAATAAATTAATGGAACAAATTATCTACAGATTGTGTAACTGCTAGCAGAATGAACATGTTTAAAAACAAGGTTGACACATATCTCAGGAGGGCGGGTTACACAAGATGAAAAAAATGTTGGACTCTCGATGTGCCAATGGCTTCCTTGTCCATTTGTCATCTGGGCCTTTGCTGTGGATGGCAATCTTTTTAAATCTACTTTTAATTCAACTACTATTGAAAAGTAGTTTAACCTTTTACTCAAGTACTTTTTTTTATTTTACTTTTACTCAAATAGTTTTGAGAATTACTTTTACTCTAGTACAAAAGAAAAGTAATTCAGTCACCACTGGGTAGAATTTTAGTGTTTGAATGGTTATAAAAATATTGATAGAAGTATTTTTTATCACTTAAGGAAGACAGAAAAATTAGAGGACACAAGGCAACATTATTGAAGGAACAGCATAGATTGGATATCAGAAATTATTTTCACAGAGGATGATAAATGAATGGAACAATTTATCTACTGATTGTGTAAATGCTAGCAGCGTGCCAAATTGACAAATATCTCAGAAAGGTGGGTTACACATAGATGAATCATCGTTAGACTCTCGATAGGCCAATGGCTTCCTTGTTATTTGTTTTGTTGCTTTGGATGACTGCTAGATCTGGTTAAATCTTTCGAAATGTACTTGCCTGACTGACACAATGTGCCTCGTCTACCACAAACTTAGCAAGGAGTTTGCGCCTGTAGAGAGAATCGAGGGCAGAGAGCAACTTCTCGCTGATACCAATCTGACAACACAGACAATGGAGCCAGTTACAGAAAGCTCAACATATACTTCGTAATAATAGTTTATTTCAGGTCAGAAAATGTCAGATTCTACAGACTGTTTCTCGTGGGTGCCAAACTGCTATCAGTTAAATACCAATTTAACAGGAGACGCAATTTGAGAAATTTATTAATTAAATCAACAAATATGTTAACCCTTTGCACAGTCATGTTAATAAACTACCCATCTTTTAACATTCAAATGCATTTAACTTGCTCTTAAAAAATTATTTTGATTCATGACATTTCACACATTAAAATCATTAGTGTTATCACACTTGTTAAATATAGACTGAACTATAGTTTACCTTCTCTGGAGTTACATAGAGCAACTTGATGCCGGGTTCTCTGAAGTAGAGCTGTTTATAGATGTGATCAGCAGCAGCCAGTGTCACGCTGCCAGAGAGATGGGTCGCAGGAACCTACAGGCACCACATGACAGACTTACTCACTGGGCTGACCAGTCTTGTGAACTATTGGTGATATTGTTGTCACTCCTGGGATGATGGTGTTATAACTCCTGGAGTGATATTGTTATATTTTCTAGCATGTTGAGGAAAGAAATTAAAAAGTCAACTGACACGTTAGCCGCCCCAGGTACCTGAATATCATTATTGATTCCATAGAAAATAAAATATTGAAAAGTCGAAATAACATTTGTTTAGGTCAATAAAAAATACACTTACATCGAGCGAACATAACCTCTGAACTTGGTCTTGGATGAGAGACCGCAACGGAGACACTACAACAGTGACACCTGGTGTCACGAGTGCTGGCAGCTGATAGCATAGACTCTTTCCGCCTCCTGTGTACAAAATATGGGGTATAATCAACAATTACACAACATATAACTACCCCAATATGAAACCTGCTGCCCTCCCCAATTTGAGCAATTTGAGTGTCGAGTCAGGGTGACAATTTATGGGGTATGATTTCATAAAATAAATTTTTTACATTACATTTTCAGCCATACTTTGCAGGAAATGACCAAACCTTTACTGTAAATTAAAAGTGGTGCCCAGAATTTTTTTTAAATTGATTACTTAGGCCTACTGATGGATGGTAGATAAGGACAACTGCATCCAATTGTCGACCATTGAAAAAAGAACGTTAAACAGCGCAATCAGGTTCACAACGTATGGTGTTAGTTTTGCAGTTTCTTGAAAAAATTAACAGTGGCGCCACCTAATAGATAAAACAAACATAACAAATAACATGGCTAAATTAGCTTGGTATATCTAAATCTGAAGCACAGGAGATATGACAATGAGGCAGCCCACCCACCAGTTGGCATGAGAATGAAGCAGTCGTGTCCAAGCAGACTGGCATTGATGGCTTGTAGCTGGTTTTTGCGGAACCTGTTTAAGCCAAACACCTGCTTAAACACCTTTTGCATCTCGTTGCTGTGCGGGAAGCTGAAACCATCAAACTGACCCGTTGATGCAGAGTCATGGTGTTGGTCCGCGTATGACACCGTTTGACTAATTGAACCAGAGTCATGTGACTGGTCCATGTACGAGACTCTCTGATTTGTAGACGAGGAATCATGTTGATGATCCGTGTACGATATCCTCTGATTTGTTGACCCGGAGTCATGTCGCTGGTCCGTGTATGACATCCTCTGATTTGTTGATCCAGAGTCATGTTGTTTGTCCGTGTACGACATCCTCTGATTTGTTGATCCAGAGTCATGTTGTTTGTCCGTGAACGACATCCTCTGATTTGTTGATCCAGAATCATGTTGTTTGTCCGTGTATGACATCCTCTGATTTGTTGATCCAGAATCATGTTGTTTGTCCGTGTATGACATCCTCTGATTTGTTGATCCAGAGTCATGTTGTTTGTCCGTGTATGACATCCTCTGATTTGTTGATCCAGAGTCATGTTGTTTGTCCGTGTATGACATCCTCTGATTTGTTGATTCAGAGTCGTGTTGTTTGTCCGTGTATGACATCCTCTGATTTGTTGACCCAGAGTCATATTGTTGGTTCACGGACGAGATCCTCTGACAAACTGGACAGAACATCAATAAAAAAATGTTTCACATTAAATATATCACAGCATATACACAATTTTTTTTGTAAAAAAAACAATGCACCATTCTAAAATGTGGAATCATATTCAAAATAGTACTTTTTAAAAAGTATTATTTTAATCATATTAGGCACTAAAGGTAAGTTCTTAGATAGCGTTGTATCCAGTCCTAAGGACCACTCAAATCATTTTGCAATTCACCCCCCTGGTGGCAGACCTGTTCATTACATCACTAACTCAACTTCTCTGGGAAGCATTCAGCCATGCTGCAATTATTGCAAACTATTCATTCACATATATTATTACCGTCTCTTGCTAGATATTCATGTGTACAGCTGAGTGAACTAGAGTGATATAGAGTCAACAAAGCTTCGAAAAGGCAACAAGACGATAAAGGTTAAACAAGATTTTTGCATTACAAGCACCAATTATTACCGTCATTATCATTAAAAAAAAATTTGCATTCCAATTAATTACGCTTGCAAAAATGCCCATCCTCTGGACGGAGTAACTTGGTAGTGCGTAAGTGACTGTCATGATAACAATATTAACAACTTTATCACAGAAATATACATCTATGCCTTGGTACTTGGTGTTGCTAGTCAATATCTCTCGAAACTGTGACGTAATATTGGCAGTTGTAGTAACGTATAGCGACGCCTTGCTCTTGTATTACGTAACTTGGGACAATCAAAGAAAAGACGCACAGCACTGTCAACAATTGTACGTAATTGTTAGCATAACATTGCGGACAATTGTACAGAATAGCTACAAAGGGTAATTCGACTGTTCGTAGAAAGGGTAATAAAAGGGTGAATTAAAAAAAATTATAAACTAAGACGACCTGGTCGTAGGTCGTAGATGAACCCCTGAAAGTTTGGCGCCCGAGATGCAAAGCGTCTACGAGCAGCATAGCATACATACAACACATGCTGGATTATAGTAAGATGGAACATCTAACTTTATATATACATTCAGTGCCAAACACAGAAAGACAGCATACCATTGTTGTGTGATGTTGGAGGTGTCTTTGGCGGTGGGCCGGTGATACTTGGCAAGTCATCGTCATCTGCCAACATGTCTGATAAACTATCTCTTTGTGATGACACTGTCGTATCTGGAGACATTGCTCTAGCTGGGCTGTCATAACTGTCCACACTATGTTGGTGACAATTGCCACTTGTCATGTAACTGTCAACACTGCTAGTGTCACCTACTGAGTGACTCTGTTTAACTGGTGGTTTAAAGCAGAACGTGGACTTCGTGGCCGGTGTCACCAAAGCAGCTCGCAAAGGGTTGTATGTCTCTTTGGGTAGTGTCATGCGATCATTAAAGAAGCTTTCCCCACAAGGAGGGGAGAAAGTTTGTGCGGTGGTGAGCGATGTTTCTCTGCTTGGCGTGAGTCTTTCAGGAAATGACGGTGAGAATGGCTTTACAGAGACACGGTCGTTTGAGGTAGGGACCTTTAAGTGTTTTATTGGTTGGGGTTGTGGGGTAACTGGAGTCACCCTCCTTAGCTGACACCCCGAAGACTTGGGAGATTTGCTACAGTGCGTCAGTTGAGCATCCATGCTTCTCTTCTCAATGTCTGTCTTCAGCTGTCTTCTACAAATGTAACAGTGAATGTCTGTGAGTTTAGCGGATGACCAATTTGCAAAGGTAGGTTCTTATATAGCGCGGTATCCATGCGACCACTCAAATCGCTTTACACTTCAACCTGGTACTAGTGGTAGACCTGTTTCTCCCAACACTTATTTCATTTTCACGAAGAGGCTGTTTTACACTAATCATGGCATTACATGTCGAAAGCAGGTAAACTTCCAGACAAGACGTTATAAAAAATAGCAGAATTATTAGGTGACACGTGTCTTCAAAAGAACGATCATTTTCAAGATTTACTGACATTTAAAAATGACTGCCATACTAGTTTTATTTCTAGCTTCATCCGATTACTGTTATAGTTATTCTTATATTCTTATAGTTAAAATAATAACAAATGCAGTTATATGTGGGAATGCATAAGATGTCAACCTATCGGAAAATTTCATAGTATCCCCAAACCAAACACCCAAAAAACTAAATGTATGATATTTCATATACCTCAAAAGAAAGTAGAAATGCCCTTGTTGTGAACAGATGAGGAGAACATTGATTGCATAAATGATTTTAACCCTTTGGTTAACTTTGTAGAAGACACTAAATAACCATTTAAACTGGCAGTCATATAAATAAAATAGCTAACAAAATTAATAAAACAAACTTAAACATATACATTATTACCACAAAATGTATTATCTTCATATAAATAAAATAGCTAACAAAATTAATAAAACAAACTTAAACATATATATTATTACCACAAAATGTATTATCTATTATTATCTACTTCCCTTATTATTCCTCACATTAATTATGTTATATTGTTTTGGGGTCATCAAGCACATCAAATTTTCAAACTACAGAAAAAACAATAAGAATAATTTCTCTGATTAAATATAAAGCACACACAGATCCTATTTTTAAGAAACTTCAATTTCTAAAGCTGGATGACATCTATAAACTCCAGCAACTTAAGTTTTATTACAAATTAATCAATAATTATCTACCGGATATTTTAGCCACATCCCTTACATGCACAATTTTTAAATTCATAACAATACTCAAGCATTATCACTGATAACATTTATACACATAGTCTATAAGTCTATATGGTTTCATTAGGTACGCGACAATCGGCCTACATACGCGCTAATTGCTTTGGTTACGACGTCGATCTCCGTGCTCGTTCTGCTGACGCATTGTTTTTGAAATTTTCCAATCCGATTTGTAGAAGTCAAAAAATATTTACATCAAATTTTTTGTCTGTCAAAGTCATTGACCATTTACCTGAAGGTCGCTAAATTTTTCTTTAAAACCTTTATAATTTGTATTTCCATATACTTGTCTATGTGTGTGCCAAATCTGAGGCAAATTAAACTATTAGCACATTGTTTTCTAGAGTTAGCAAAATTTCATGTCAAACCGACAAATGGTTGATCGGGTTGAATTTCACAGCAACAATCCCCTCTGTTTGTCATCGTTTAAATGACCGTGGCCCACCATGATCATACTAAAATAATTCTTTTTGGCGTGTTTAATAGTTTCCCGATTAATTTAACGAAAATAATGCCTTAGTAACGCGGATGATTAAAAATTTTGAAGGATACTATTCATGCTTAAAATAGAGCTATTCCTGGCATTTAGGTCACGTGACCCTATTCTTGCAATGTGATTGGCTGATGCTGTTGTTTACAAACACAAGGGACCATGTGCTTTGATTGCTGTATTATTTAGCACCTTCTATTTTATGAATTTAAGTTAATTTTGTGGATTGTTGATTCTGCTAAAAAAAATGTATCATTACTTCATACATTTACTTGAACTTTCTAAACATTTGTTTCTACCTTATTCATGATATTAATAGTAACCCTACCCAAGGTTTTTAGGCTGGGTAGTTATCGAGTAAAGTTTTGAAAAAATACATGAAAGACCCCTCAAAAATCAATCAAAACTATAAAAAAACATCTGTGTTGTCACATATGGGCCAGTGAGTCGGTCAATTACGGCAGACAATTAATTAAGGGTGACCTAATTATAATATCTTGATATGCAGAACCTTACATGTCTTTACTTTCCATGATTTTTACTTCAGAGGTTTATTGAATTCAGGTCTGCCCTGAAACGGTTGATATTCACTAATTTAGCTAATTATTAATTAATAATAACATCAAGTTATTACCAAAAAGATAGAAAAAAGCTAAAGAAACAGTGTGCTATGATCACATTTGTTATTTCTTGGTATAGATGCAGTGAAAAAATACTATAATAAAAATTGGGGGGGGGGAATGTTGCATTCTGATATTTTCATTTATCAATGAATGCGTATTGTTTATCAATCAAAATAATTAAGATCATTAATTGATGATTTAGTTAAATCATGAATTAAGTGAAGACTGCATCAACAGTTTGTGTTTTAAAGGGGATATCTCCCCTAAAGTTTCATTAGAATCTCTTCAGTATTAAAAAAGTTATGACACTTTGTATTCTCAAAGTGAACCATAATTGGCCCAAAAGGTCACAACTTTTCTTTTGTTTTTCTAGTAAAACAAGGCCGAAAAACGGGTGGTGCACCTAATCTTTAAAATGTCATAACTTATCTAATATTCAACCTAGAACAAATATCTCAAAGGCATTTTTAAGTTTTTTTCAGGCTCTGTACAATGATACTCAATTGATGTCTATCCATGTAGGTTGAATTTTTTTGTCACATACCTAGTTTCATGACATAAAAACCATCTAATTGGGAATTATGAACTTCATTGCCTTATTCCTAATTGCTACATCTGTAAGAATTGAAATACTTTAAACTGACTACATAGCCTTTCACAGTATTGATGAAATTATATTGGTTTTGTATTTACTTTTTGTGTTCTATTTTTATTTTGACGTTACATAATTATTAGTTATTTTGACAAAAAGTGGCTCCCATGTTAGCGACATGTGTCTGTCTTAATGGGAGTCTCCTGGACCTTTATACTTGTGATCTGTATTGATTATTTCAACTTGTATTAATGGTCAAAATAAATATGTCTGTCTATCATGCTCCCAGCGAGAAAACGAGCCCAAGCTCCCCTTGAAGAAGTAGTATTTAGTGAGCAAGGAAGCCGTACCTTGTCACGAGCAGCTGACACAGTCTGGTAGAGTCAATGTCGGGCAGACAGAGGAGACTGTCTGGATTGACGTCATCCATCAAGTCACAGATCTCACCCATCACTCCTTGCAGTCTCTGCAGCAGGACGTCAGGCTGGCAAGACATCACATCATTAATAATATATTTATAATAATATTATTGATGGACCTGTGTGGTCTAAATTTATGTATTTAATTATTCATTTTTATTTTTTAAGTTATTTATATTTTAACATACAGGTGTATATTTTATTTTTGCATTTTTACATGAAATAAAAGTATTTGTATTCGTAATATATCTTATTTGATATATCACCAGATCCAAGAATGTTCATGGCACACATCGATAATATGGTCTAGAATTGTAAACAAATATATAAAATACTAATAATACTTATAAAATAACCATAGCATAATATTGCAATATAATAATAAATAAAGATATTGAAATATAGTCAAATAAAGTTTATAATATAGATAAACTGAAAATATTTGTAGCAAAAACAATAACAATGAATATAGCAACTACTATGTTCATCTGCAGGAGATACTATAATGAGGAAGGACGAAATAGAGTCGCCACACCCACCACGAATCAGCTTTGATGCGAGTCCAACACCATATATGCAGTGAACGTATGACACTGCCACTGGCAGTCAGAGAACCAGCCAAATGAAAGATTACTTTTCTTAACCCAAACAATTTAACATTCAACAAAGTTAACATCCACCTTGGCGCCTTACATCAGCACCGACTCCCACAGTGGAAAGGACAGCTGCTGAGCCAATGAGAAGACATAGAACACTTTAAAAAATTTATTTTCTCTATAGTGGAACTGTATCTAATGAGATAATAAAGAACAAAATAAACCCAAAATGCAGCCAATTTTCCCTGTCTCTAAATATTGATTCCTGGGCACAAAGCTTAAATCAAGACCACCTCAGCAAGTTCCAAGGTTTCATTGAGTGTTCAGCAGTACTGACTGATGCATAGTACCTGTTGTGTTGTCGTACAGTCGAGTCTGCTGTTTTCTCTGAAGTCCGACTTGGGGTCGGTGACACGCACAGAAGACAGGGCGCTACAAACACGTTATGTTGGCTGGTTGCAGTGATGAAACAATACAATGATTTTTATAATTATATATTTAAATGCCAAAAATGTATGTAACGTTCTTATATAGCGCGGTATCCAGTCCATTCAAAGTGCCTTACACTTTACCCTGGCAGACAGCTCATTCCAACACCAATTTGACTCCTCTGGGAAGCATTCAGCCATGTTGCAATTACTTTGTGAAAACTATTCGTTCACATATCCACACTGTCTTATAGCCAGGTAATCCTTTGCACAGCTGAGTGAACTGTCTATAGCCAGGTACTCATTTACACAGCTGAGTGAACTGAGGCAACGTGGGGTGAAAAAAATTTACCAAGTTTCTAAAAGGCCGCAAATGGATTATAACACTTGTCCTCTCAACCGAGAGTTCAACATCCCAACCAGTACGCTACAGTGCCCCTATAAACAAACTAGGGCACTACATACTATCGTCAGTAACTTGGCAATGGACAATCTTTGCCAGTTCCAGCAACATCAACAATAACTTATGTATCTATCTGTGTGTACGACAACATAAAAGATCAATAATTAACTAAAATCTAAAAAAGTTTTATTCAAATTTGGAGAAAAAACCTTTGATGTGACATGAGCATGCAATAATACACACCTGTCCATCACATTGTTGTCATCAAACTGGTGATGGTCTCCGGGCAGTGACAGTGATGACAGTCTCTTAAAAGGGTCACATTTCTTTCCACTGTTAAATGCCACTTCTGATGCCACCTACAGAGAAACTCAAGTACACAATGCTGTTCCAAAGTTTTGTTTCCAATAAACTCCTCTGGGATAGTAGAAAACAACTTAATGTTATCATATTCATTTAATGTTTTAGTACTTCCTAAAATAAAAAAATTTACCCTTATATATGCTATATTTAAATAAATATATGTGACTGTGTCCAAGAGGAATTTGTCAATAGTGATTGCACAATTGTGTGTCTATGCATGTGAGTACGAAGTGTGTGTATGTGCGTTCTGTTGACATTAATTGTGTTACCTTGTGCGGCTTGGCTCTGTTGTCGAGTCCCGTCTCAGGCAGCCCTTTGCCAATTCCTTTAATTACAAATAAATTTCATACGCGGTGTTACACGCACACAAACATGGCAACACAAACTAACAACACGAGTGAGACCTACTGATGATGTTTGTTTAGCAGGAATAGCTCATGAAAGTCGAATCCTGCATGTTGCGTCCAACATTACATCAGTGGTGTTATTAAAGTATATAACTGTATCACAATTAATCTGCTCTGATAAACTTTACCACCATGATTTGATTTGAAGTTTTTTAATGCTGCCACATGGATTTTTTTACACATACTGTATGTATTGCAGATGTGTGCCACTGGCCAAAATAGTGCACCATTATCACTAATTTTCACTAAATTATCATTTTAATGCACATACAATTCAGTGGCAGTGTTATATACTGTGACATATCACCAGTGACTAAACTACTGTCAACTAATGCTATAGCGGATATTATAAATAATTATACAGGTGTATTCTTCATGTATCCTTAGCTGCTGCTACTAAAAATCTTGTATATGTACCTGGCTGCCAGAGCCGAGACAAGGCAGACGTGTCCTTATCTTCAATGTCGTCTTCTTCATCGTCACTAATCACAACACTCCTTGGTTTCTTTCGTCTCCTCACTGTCACGTCCTCCTCGTCATCAGACACCGTCACCTGCAGCATCCAAAACCCATTCAGGCCTAATCTTGCAACCAATCCTATGCAAATGTGTTTATTCTGTAATAATCATAATGTAACATAGATTTTGTTTTAATCACAATAAAGTTGAATCACACTACAACATTTTGGCAACTGCCGGATGCCTTCTTGAGGAACTGAATTTGGGTCCAACTTATTTCTTGTTCTGCTCACCAGATGGTAGCTGGTTCACACCTGACTGAGTCAGTTTTAACTGCGATTAAAAGAAAATCTATATTATATCATTCTCCACATGAACATTTTCATGAATAATCATAATACACATGTAAACATGAAACAATGGATGATTTCAAAACATTGATGTATAAAATGATACATCAAGGTTTCATTTAGGAGCCTACGACTCTAAACAGCATTACATAGACCAAACGTCGTAAAGTAGTGGACCCTTGTGATCTGCTCAAAAATTAGTCTTACCGGATGTGTTTTCTGACTGTGCGGCTGTAAATCTGGAAGAAGACATCGCCTATTTAATATTTTTTTAAGTAGCAACACAACTTTCAAATATGTATTTAGTTATTTATTTAAGGTCTATTGAATAAAGGAGATCATATAAACACATATTATTTTATTCACTTGAACACACTTGGAGCAACCCCCCCCCGGAACAGATCACCCTATTGAAGGCCCATAACTTACTGCTGAATGACCCAGATATAATCCACCTACACTGTAATGTACTTGTGAAATCAAAGTCATCATCATCGTCAATGCCACCCATGTCAATGTCAAATATATTGGGTGACTTGGATGGTGTCCTGATTTGTCTGTGGTCCACCGTTGTGCTGGACTTCTGCTGGACATTGTCCTGAAGTGGCCTGGGAATAGATTGGCTAGTTTTGGCAGTGACCATGACACTTTCTACATTACATTGATGTAGCCAGACAGCCTGTGTTAATATCACCAATTACCCTGTATGTGTCATTATGTGCCCCAAATGTCACCAATGCTAGGTAGAAAACATCACATAAAAGTCTGTGTGAATATGGTGGGATCAGATTATTGGTTTCAAAGACTAGATACTTAAAGGTACTTCTGCAATAAAATTTTTGCTGGTCTCATTTCAGAATCTTTTTGAGGAAAACTAAACCTGGGTCATTTCATGTGAACTCAACCAAAATCTCTTACATTTGTTGTAATGATCTGTTCACTTTTATATGAATCAGTTTGCTTAAAGCCCTTGGTAAGGTAACCACGTAACCAAAACTTTAGCGTCCTGGCTCCAGTAGTTTTCTAACTACGTAACCAAAACTTTAGCGTCCTAACTCCAGTAGTTTTCAAACCACGTAACCAAAACTTTAGTGTCCTAGCTCCAGTAGTTTTCAAACCACGTAATCAAAACTTTAGTGTCCTAGCTCCAGTAGTTTTCACGCTATGGCAGTTTAGGAAATTTAGGGCATACAATTTTTTTTACCGTGTTTTTAAAATAAATAAAATTATTCGTATTTAACAGGTTAATATCACATGAACTAATCATTCTATATCAATAAAACTTAGTGGAATTATTCTCTGCAACATACAGATCACATAACTGTTAGAAAATACGTGCAGTTGATGAGTAAGGTAATAAAAACAATGATTTCTTGAAATCATATATTACATGTTGCAGTAAATTTCCATTTCCACAACACCGAAAAATTAATTTGAATTCAATTAATTAATAATTCCAAATAATACTCTATTTCAACTGGCCTGCTTCAATTATGCATATTTTTTTCACGATTATCGGGCAAGCTTCGATGTGACGTCTCTGGTGTAAGTGCAATGAGACTGCGACTTTCCATTTATTCCCCTATGTTTACATCGGTAGCAGTTGTTTCAAAGTGAGTGTCAGAGTGGCTTATTACGCTGTATTCGGTTGTAATGCAA
The DNA here is from genome assembly GCA_963662155.1 of Lamellibrachia columna. Taxonomy (NCBI): domain Eukaryota; kingdom Metazoa; phylum Annelida; class Polychaeta; order Sabellida; family Siboglinidae; genus Lamellibrachia; species Lamellibrachia columna. The sequence goes on from OY759273.1 coordinate 6,740,838, forward strand.
ACAGTAATAAGAATAGAATAACATGTAGTTTGTCTAAGTTCCCTACGCAGCGGATGGATCGCAATGGATCGCGAAAATGAAGCCTGCAAACTTCAAGCCGACGAAGCACAGCACATTAACCATCAACAGGATGTATGTTCTAATTATGGGTACATGATCTACATATTGCAGAGAACAATTCTACCAAGTTTTACTGATATAGGTTGATTAGTTCATGAGATTAAATAAGTAATTTGGCTGAGTTCACATGGAGTGACCCACCTATCTAGTATCCACTATGACATGCTCGCTTTTATGTGCAAATGAGTTATATTAAGTTTTAATAAAATCATTAGGCAAACTATTAAAATATTTTCTACTGGGGCCCAGTTTAGATTCTGCAAAAAAGGCAAAAGTGGCTTCTCAATAAACTATAACACAAGTTATCTGATCAAAGTTTTTTTACGATTTTAACAAAGTAATCTTTTATTATACTGTGCAAATTACTTAAACTATTCACACTCTACACATCTGAATATCAATTAACCTGATTTGCGATGGACTAAATGAATTGCAGAAGTTTTGTTTTCTACAGTACTATGGACACCAAGTCCTATTTTCTTGATGAGACTTCTTCATGTTAAACTTTCCTGTCATATTTATATTATTTTCAACTGTGCCAAATTGATATTATCTAATCAGTATTCTGCACAAAATTAGTGACATCTAGATAACACTGTTATGTCTACAAGGAAAGTTCTTCACCTCATTGGGATAACGCAGGCGATTTTCTTGTCACTGGTCGAGCCCACTGGATGTGGCGAGGTGGCGGCAGTGCTGCCCCCTAGTAATTGGCTTTGAAAATAGGCAGTCATTGAGTGCTGACTGCTGTTCATCTTGACTTTCTGGTAAGACATATCAAGTCTGAATGATGGTGTGTGCAAAGTGTTTGAATCTTAGTCAATGATGGTAGAAGCCATTCTTTTAAGATAACTTTCACCAGGTACCCAATCTATCGATCAAGGTCAATTCTATGATGGTTTTAACAAAACTATGCGCTCTTAAACAATTCACATATTTCAGATCTGAACATCAATGAACCTGATTCGTGGTGGGTTAAATGAAATGATGAGGGAGTTTTCAGTATGTACCTTAACTGCTGGTCGAGTTCTGAGTGACGGCAATGTCCGCTGCTTGCACACATTACTAATGGCTACAGACTGGCTTGAAGGTGGCCATGACTGTCGCGCCACATCTTCCGCTATTGCTTTGTGCAATGTTAGTCCACCAGGTGGTTCGTTTGTTACATTCAAACTGTTGCGTCGACCTGGTGCTTTGAATTCAAATTTCCTGGGAACAAAATGTTACTACAATGATTCTGAATGTGCATTGTATATATGTACATGTATATGGTAATAGGATCATGTTAACTGATCATGTACACTGTTTTATTTTAAGAAACAAATGCAGTATTTAAATAATAATGGGTCAGGTTACCCAGGTGAGGCTTTGAATCCTGTTTTTATTCTGATGCTAAGCTTTAAAGGTGACATACAAGGTTGGACAACTCAGTTAATTACACAACTACAGAGTAGAAAACATTGTTGAACAGCAGATCAGGGTGTGTAAAGGTAAATATGCAGTCACCAGTGACACCAATATGTGGCAATTTGTTTTAATATTTTGTGGAAAAAATCAACACGAAACAGCTCAGGATACAAAACTGACCCACAAAATGCTGCTAAATTATAACTTACCTCTTCTTTGAAGACAGCCTGTTTGGAGTCGCAGTTGGCAGACCTTGTTGAAACTTGGCCAGGTGTTCACTTGCATTATTCTCTGGCAGGGCCATCTATAGGAAGACATGAGAGGCTAGAATGTTGATGCATGCAACCATCAAAGATGCATAGCATAAATATCTTAAAATGCCTGCACGCCAGTGAAGTCCAGATAAGAGAGGAAATTTTTTCATGGACACAACATAATCTTTTTGTAATGTAAATGTAGACATTTTTTTCAATTCAATCGAACCATTTGAAAACTGAACGACTGGGATTTGTTCCATTCATCACAATTATCTACAGATTGTGTAACTGCTAGCAGCATGAATATGTTTAAAAACAAGGTTGAACCATATCTCAGGAGAGCGGATTATACATAGATTAAAAATGTTGGACTCTCAATAAGCCAATGGCTTCCTTGTCCACTTGCCATCTGGGCCTTTGCCTTGGATGGCAATCTTGTTAAAATATGGGTTTTTGCCTGAAATAAAATATTATTATTATATTCATTCCAGTTTCAAACCAGCGATGTTCCTTGGCTAGTATTTTGACATCATTGTTATTGTAGGTCCTGCAATCATGTCCCACACTCCGTCCAGAGCAACACCTGGCCTTTAGCGGATATTTAGTTTAAACTTTAGAAATGCAAACAATGGGTGCCAACATCAGACTATTTGCTGTCTACACTTATGTCACAAGAATGCAAACTCATGTGACTGATCAAATTTTAAGAAGAAATTTGTAAAAGGATGATAGCTTTTAATATGGTTATGTTGTGCTGGTGCTTGGTACTGTTAAGGAGCCATAATGGACACAATTTAAGGAAGGTTTTGTTGGCACTGCTGGCGCTGGGGAAACGTGGCTGAACCATAGGATGCGAGTGTTGAAAATAAAACATGGCCGAGCATCATCAGCATACGTGCTTGCCACAAGTCATGCCACTTAGTACTCTATATGATAAGCGCCAGAACATCTCATGTTGATGCCACGACTGCGCAGATCGTCGTGTAGCAGTGCATCCCATTCCCACGGTCCCCGACGCTTAGTGCCTTCACCATCTCCACTCTGCAGGGGTCATCCTCATCCACAGTACAGTGCATCATCCATTGAAGACGCCAACGCCTTCAGAAACAGTATTCTCGAATCCCACTTTGTCATGTGTGATGAATATACCGCACCAGTCATTTCAACCAGCCGCACCTCCTTTGTAGCATCACATGCTCGTGTGACGGTAGAATACTGCTGGGCCCGAGGCACACATACTCAGCCACTGGCACTGCCACTGGGTCTACGAGTTGGCCAGGGGGTCCATGGTCATGGAGGAACGATTCCACATTATGAAGTCCGAGAACTTAGAAGGATGTTGCAGTGTGTTGGCATGGATGCATCCACGGGCAGATGATGGAATGGATAAATACAGATATTACAGTCTAAATAAAGTTCTTTTGGGGAGGCATACCTAATAATAGTCACAATGAAAACTAAAAACCACTGTCATTCGCACTTTAGGTTTCACTTGTATGCTATTTAATAGGATATGCCTACTTTTCCTGCATCACCTTCTTGAGCTTCTAAAACTAAATCTGGCGCGCTGTCACCGAGCACTTTGCCTCCACAGCAGATGTGTCTTGTTGGTCAACCGTCTTGTTTATACTTTGATTGTCCCGTTATTCGTATTGATGCACCTATGGTGTTAGTAAAAATATTATGCACAATAAAATTGTGCAGAATTTCAGGAATAATGACAATGTTGAGCTTTATTCTGCTACAACAAAAATACATAAACAAAAACCCCATGGTGAGAAGTTATGTTTAGTACACACCAAAAGCTATCCGTACGTTAGGCACTGCCCCAAAATGGTTCGCCACCGGTTTCCCAGAATTCAACTTCCTTTTCTATCGCTGTGTTCCTCTCCTCGGGTTAGGAAGGTATGTTATCTCAAATAAATCTGTTTTATCTGGTTGCATCCGTTGTTGTAAATTTCCTACAAATGTTGTTACACACAAATAGATTAATTACCAACATGTTTTACTGTTAGTTATAAAGATGCATTGAGTTTAAACCCCTATAATGTGAAAAATGTCATCTTCGTTACTCGCACTGTCGTGTTTCTTAAACGTTTTGAGTCTGTATGCCGTTTTATTTGCAACTGTACGCACGTGGCTTGCACTCATAACACTGTTTGCATTACCAAAACGTTCTATTTGGAATAAGCTGACGTATCCGTTCTCCCCGTCCGATACGTTCAAGTGGCTGTGTTGCTCGTTTTGTTGGTAGCAGCCACGGCCCTAGGCAAAGTCAATCGCCCTACAATGTTTTTCTATCTGGCTGTTGCTACTAGTAGGGGCGAAGGTCTCGTTCATCAAAAGCTTAAGTATTTTCATGAAACGTGAAACCTTACAAAAACGCCATAAACAGAGCAATAAACACGTCTTTCGTGTCTGTATGCATTCTTATATGTATATCACTAAAGTTACCTGACAATAACCATGAAAAAGTGTGAAATTATTACCTTTTTGTCAGAACGCATGTGCTTGTCAAGGTTTGTATATAACCGGATGTTGTTGTGAGCGAGAACAGCACGCGGGATTTCCATAGATCTATATAAGGTCACGCTAAGAATTGCCGTCTGCTGGCCATAGAGTTACATCATTAATAATGCCCCTATAAACTACTAACTTACTAACAGGTGTTTTATTTATGTCTGTGTTGCTGGCTCATTCTACACGAAATCGCGTTTGATCATGTGACCCAAAGGCAACATCACGTGCACAGTATGGCGGCTAATTGTGAAATGTTTTCTATGTCACCGATAAAAGTACTCATAAGTAATTATTTGGAGCACATTTCTTCAGTTTATTGACGCCCAATTGTCGGTTGTATGTCACAGAATACACACGTGAAACGGTTAGTACATATTGGTTTTAAAACTTAAGTTATTAGTTCTGTAGCCATTTGGCTACGGAACTGCCAAAATGGCGCTTTAGCAAAAGCCCCTGAAGATCTCCGCCCCTAGGCTAGCTCAAGAGTGGGGCGGATGACTCTGCCTACCACGGCCCATGCATGGTTATCACGTAAACTTTATTATAGTCTGAAAAAATATGATTCTCGATCTGCTTGAGAAATGACTGCATTATTTTTGCAATGAATTGTCGCCATGCAGTTTTAGAATGATTCCCATTAAAACGCCTGAATGCGGCCATTCTCAAAATGCGACCCGCCACAGCTTCGGACACTGGTCAAAACGGCTTCATCCTTGGTCAAAACAAACAGTTGTTTTCGCCATATGTATGGCAGGGTAATGGTCAGAACGGTGACAAACCAAAACGGCGACTCAAATAAATAATCATTGTGTATAAGCGTCACGCAAAAATAAATAATGGTGCATATACCCGATGTGGATAGCCTCTGATGTGATGTACGCTTGATTATATTAAATGGAATCCAAATTATGTTATAAGTGATACAAATAAATAATAATCGTGTCTAGATATGGCATGTGTCCCCGCTTCGATTGGCGTCGGTTTTTTGTTCTGTTGCTCATTAGTCAAAAATATAATTCAAAACAAATAACGTACATTACGATTCCTGCATATTGGATATTTAGTATAACCATAACACACACAAAAACAACAAGCACTAGAATGAAGTTTACAAAACATCAGTGCATTACATTTTGCGCAAATGCACATGCATAAAACATGTCGATAACTTGCACAGCAGTAGGTCAGAAAGGTTTTGTGGTTATTATTCAGCTTGCATTTCGCATCAAAACTGTGGCTCAATTTATAATATATTTCATTTTGTGGACAAAAGACAAAGCAATCAGCATATAATTGGTAATGAGTGGTCATGTGTAGTTCCTGCTAGTAAGTGAGCGGAGCTGGAATGTATCACGTGTAGTGGCTGAGTAACCAGTAGACACGTGCACAGGGACAACGAAGGTCAGAGGTCCACAAAAATATGGGTAATCCGAGCACGATTTCTCCAGACTGAATATTCACGAAATAATCTTGTATCTCTTTTAATGTTTAACTGACATTATAGGTCTCATTACTCGAATTATTTTAACCGTAACATTAACAAGCTGGCCTTTGCATCATCAAAGGGAGGGCAAACTTATAGTGGATAACCCAATTTGGTTCACTGCTGATGTCCAACACATCGCCTCGTACAATGGGCAGGTGTGAATTGCAAACATTGCTGCACATTCGCAACCGCAACCCGGGCTTACATCTCATGAAAACCTATATCAAAGAACCTATGCAGATGGCTTCGTTGCGTTCAAAAACAGTACTGATATAGTTAGGGTATGATCTCATGATGACATTTTTATTTCCAATAGTAATACACACAACATGTAATATTTATGCAATTAATTAACCGTTGTATACAATTATCGTCTTCATGTATCTAGTTTGTTGCAATTCTTGTTGCTGTTTTGAGAATATTTGTCGCCGTTTTGACCACGATTGTTGCCGTTTCGATTTGTCGCTGTTCTGACCTGTATCCGCAGCTTCTATAGGGGCATCTGAATCTCAAACGATTCCAGCAGCAACATTGTCTGCCATGCAGAATACTGACAGAAAGTAAATCACCAACAGCAATAGAAATAACAGTCAAACATACTTTGACTTGTAATGTGATGTATTGCAAACATTTTGTTTTTTTTCCATAAATTTATAAAACCAAAAATTTTGACCAGTAACCATCTACTGGCCCAACGGGCCACTGAACACAAAAGCTTAATGTCAAGGCCTGAATACTGTATCTAGTCACATATTACATACAAAATAATAAAGCTGTAATGGAAGAAGAAGAACGAGTGAAACAATATGTTGTCCATCATCTGACTGCAAGTAATTTTGCTAAGATAAAGAATTCACGTTCATGATACACATACTAATTATGTTGTGGTGGCATTAGCCGTTAATTTATATCTGACTTAAGTCATTGATATTTAATGAAATGTTCACTGGCAGTGTTCTTTTCATGTGATGAGTAATTCCATGACTTTCGTTCTACTGAATTAACCAGGTAGATACAATTGGACTCTGATGAAATCCACACACTGCCTACAATGCTACAATTATTGTTCAAACTGGCGCATGCAAAATGTTCAAATACTGATTTAGTATTTCATGTTCTTTCGCATCTAAAATTAAGTAGCTACACTGTTACAGTTTAATTTTTCTTATTCTGCTACTTTTTATAGACACTTATGTAGCCAGTGCAAGAATGTTTTGTATACCTTAGCCTACATGCTTTTTTGACACATTTTTTTGGATATACATGTGTTTTGGTGGCATACCTTTCTTTATTTTAATAATTTCCAATTACCGGTTCTTTGTAAAAAGTTAGTAATTGTTGCCTTCAAGTGGTGAATTAACTGATTAAAAATCATTCATATCATTTGTTTCTAACTTGTTCAGAAATGTCAAGAACTGTTCAACAGTTACTATTAATGTGTGAACAATATACTAATATTTATCATCTTTTGTAGAAAGATGGCGATCCGCTATGAGATGGCCGTTGGCCTTAACAAAGGCAAAAAAGTCACCAAAAATATCACCAAGCCACGCCAATCAAGAAGAAAGGGGGTAAGCCTTGAATTATAATTGTCTCATAAGTAGTGTCAACAAGGCTTGGGAAGAAAGTAATACTTATCAGTCATATTTGTTGTGTGCATTTGTCATTGGGAATCTGGATGCCTATCACAGATCCTTTGATTTAGAATGTCTGGGAACTTCCAGTGTGAAATCTTGTGTTTATGAACCTTTGTTTTCAGATTGCACTAATATGAATATACCTTGAGTAATCTGTAGCTCCTATCCCAACAAATGATCATTGCATTTAATTAATTTAAGCTATACATAATTTAAATTGTTTAATTATGGTATCAACAAATGTAACATTTAATGAAATATAATTTATAATATATTTTTTTCAAGATTTACTTTGGGTGAACAGACTTCCAAACATCGGTACTTTGTAAAATGTTATTAAAGTTGCGATGTTGCATTCATGTGATGAGTAATTCCATGACTTTCGTTCTACTGAATTAACCTTGTAGATAACAATTGGACTCTGATGAAATGCACTCATGTTGTCACTGATACCAAAATTCTCAACATGTACATTGACAATTTATTACTAGCAAATATGTAATGGAAAATGAATAACAGTTCTGTGGCAGAATTGATAAGTAGAAAATGTTGCTAGTATGTGCTAATGAACTCTAATGTACATATTGTAGAGTCTGACGAAGCATGCCAAGTTTGTGCGAGACATTGTACGTGATGTGTGTGGCTTTGCACCGTATGAGAAACGTGCCCTCGAGTTGCTGAGGATCTCAAAGGACAAGCGAGCTCTCAAGTTCTGTAAGAAGAGGGTGAGCAACATATTACTGATGTTTATGTGTAAACAGCTGTGTTTTCTGTTTATTGGTGATGAAGATCATCATTGCTGTTATGAGTTGTGGCTGAGAATTAATTAATTTATTTATTTATATTTTATATGGACTATAATGATTGTCTAAATTAATTGATTTGTTTTAATTAATTTATATTTTGTTATGGACTATAACGATTGTTGTTGAGGACTTTATATACTTTTCTGTGATGACGTTTTAATTAACATATTTATATATATATTTTAGTTTGTACGCACAGTGATTAGCATAAGCTAGAAAGTGGCACATCAAAGCAATGTTGTTATTATTATGAGAATTGTCCCAGTTGCTATGTGTAACTGCTTGATTACTGTTTTCCCTAATTACAGGTTAGTTATTCAGCTGCAAAAACATCAAAATAGTGGATTGTATGGTGATTCACACTTCAACTGTTTGGTTATTGAGATAACAGTGCCATTTTGGCAAACAATGTCAACAATTATGTTGATGTCATAAAGTTAGAGATTTGTGTGAAATTAGTAATAATTTGCATCATATTTCAATGGTATAATTATAGTCTTTAAGAAGGCATAACATTAATGGCTGTTGTGGAAATTAGCAGATTTTTGGTCTGCTCTGACAATAGTATAATTTGACAGCCTTCAAGAGTTAGTGTGTCACAAATAATTACATTATCTTGTCATCGTTTTTTTGTTCCAGTTGGGTGGTCACGTGCGCGGCAAGAAGAAGCGAGAGGAGATGCAAGTGCAGCTGCAGCAAATGAGAAAGTCTGGCCACAAATAAACTGCCACGCTTGAGCAAAATAAACATGTACAGAAAGTCTTCACTGCTCCTGTGTTTCTTTGTAATATTTGAGGTGCTGTGTAAAAAAACCTGGACCCAGTTTTTTGCTCTTTTTTTCATAACCTATAAAGAAAGGTACTTTATAACAGGCTTGTTAACAAATGCATGTCAACGCATTTTAATGCAAATGTTTCACTTGAGCCGAATGCAAATTCCATTTTTCAGGAACGCATGCAAATGTTTTGGTTACACATTTGCAAATGCATTTGAATTAATTTCAAATATTTTAGCTTTATATTGACAATTTGGAGAAAAACAATGCAGTGTATGCAAACATATTATTAATTTATTTGATAAATACAGTAGTATATTATTGTAACCACGAAGTACCACTACATGAACATGATGTAGAGTTGTACACTGAGTCACACAGTCAGGCCTGCAGATGTGGTGGAAATGGGAGAGAGAAGTAGACAATTTATTGTTTACTGGGAACCATGGCAGGGAATAAAAGGCTAATCCTTCAGGTAGACCAGAATGGAAGGGGAACCCAAGACAATAGACTGTCCACTGGTGGGGTCACTGGGAAGATGACCTGCTCCATACAGAGCAATTTTTTTAATGGCATGTGAACTTGTGAAAGTAAATCTATTAATCATTCAAATAGTTATGCATGCATTTGGCAAATAAAATGTTTGTAGGTTGCATTGAAATGCAAATGTTTAAGGTGCGCATTGAAATGCAAATGCATTAAGTGTTATGATGGAGGCATTTGAATGTGCATTCAATTGCATTTGTTAACAAGCCTGCTTTATAATTCTCTAACATTGTCACCCATTTTATCCATGCACCAACTTTTTGGTCACTGTCAGAATACCATTTAGAGAAAAGTACACAACCTGGAAATATTCATAGAAAGATGCCACTAAAAGAAAGAAATTAATTTGTACACTGATGCACATATATAGAGCTGTCTCCCACAATCTGTGATGGAGATTCCATCTAGTCAGTCTTTTAAGGGGGAAATAGACAAGCTGTGGCAAAACGGTCATTTAAATTAGACCATACTGCCCCACATTGTCGGCATGCACACAAACAGACCTGACAATAGATGTTGGAGCTGTATTAAGAAGCAGGACTGCCTGAAAAGCAAGTGGAGGACCGTCGTGTAAGAACTGGTAGTTTTTGATACAGTAAACAATGTGTAACTGAATTCAATCATTCAAAGTATATACAGTGTTAGAGGAGATCTTGCCATGCAGCAAATAAGGCTTTCCTGTCATAATTGCATTGCCGCCCGTGAAGCGCATCTGAAGTCGGCTAAACGAATTTACACCAATACACATTCCAGCGCATGCTCACAACAGTCGCCATTCTCGCTAGATGACACCGGCGAATCTTGCTTTACGACTGGGGACGGGCGCGTAGTCCCAGACTAAGCCCTACGTCCGGAGTAACTAAGCTATAGGGGTCATGCCTTAGTTAGACTTCCTTGTGTGTTACAGAAGTGCGCTTATGCAGGGACATTACCCGGTTTGCTGGTGGAAGCTGTTGAGAGTGAAATGGTGGATTTTTAGATGATTTTAATAGACGGAAGGATATTTGTGATTTTTTTGCCACTAGACACGTGTGCGTCGTAATTCATGCCAATATTGGTAAACATTGAGGGGTATCGCACATATAGGCATATTACAAGAGTTATAAATGTCTAATTTTTACAAAACTCGACCAGCATGTCAGTGAGATGATGACAGCGGCTGGTAAAAACTTTTAGAATTTTTGATGGTCACGTTTTCTTATAATTATGCAAAGCGTTAGCATTGCCACCAATGCCAATGGGAAATGTAACTGTATCCTGAACCCTATAGACTAGCGATACATTTAGTCGCGATGCATGAACCGGACGTATAGCGCACCGATAGTCTCAGACTAGTTAATCTATATTTAATTAGTTAGTCTATATAATATAACTAAGTAAATAATATGACCCCGCATGAACTTGTGGTGCGCCCCTCTATAGTGGGAAAATTAACCACCCTTGCCTTGGCCTTGTGAAAAGCTGGCAACGCCAACGGGCCTAAACAATTGAACAAATTGTAAAATAAATTTAGGTATACTGAAAATCACAATTATCGTGAGCTTAAATTCTATGAAAACATGTGAAAAAAATTGTTTACCGAAACTTTAAAAAGTTACAATCCTGCTTTTACTTAATGAGGAACGGTGGTCAAATGAGTAATGTCTACTAATGACCTAAATACTAATATGGCTAATGCCAAATAATAGTTAGCAAAGGCCCTGTTGATCGAGAAGCCGGTGCATGGTGCACCCGCCATTTGGAAGATCGGGCAATTTCGTTCACCCCACTTTGCCTGTGTCTTTCGGAAGAGACACTAAAAGCCGTTGGTCCAAACTCCTGCGTTAGCTCAAGGTTGGGCTGTTTGGAGACTGGGAATGAAAATATCAAATCATACAAATTAATGGAACATTCCGATTTCGGTGGCAAAACGGCAGGGCTATGGCCGGGGACGTGCGACACCACGCACACGCCCGTGTTCTGAACCTCTTTGCAAAAAGCACAACCTTCCTGTAGTTATTTTCCTTGTACCACCTGGTAACGCAATTATAGGTTAGGTAACTGCGTAGAGAGACAGACAGACAGACAGACAGACACAGAGTCAGAGCGCTCTACGGAAACTAGAGATGCTTGTTTACCGAAGGCGCCGGGTATGTGGCAGATTATTAATGCGCATGCTCGGAGAAAATGGATGTTGGCTGCTGGCGCGTCGGTAGGTGTTGGCGTTGTTGACCGTTCTTTCTGGTTATGTCACGGACAACCTATTCATAATCTGTCTTTTGTGGTGCATGGTAGTGATTGGCGAAATGGACGGGGAGTTGTGACGTGACTGGAAACGTTGCATTGTAAAACTGTAGGCACTGCGCACTGTTATAACGGAGGTCTACTTTAACCAGGACAGCTGATCCGGCTGAGCGAGGGAATAATAAATTATTATGTCTAGTCTAGGCAACGGCGTACGCGTACGACTACGTAACAGCTGGTGTGGGTAGCTCGGTTACGAAGTCGACTCGTTAGGAAAACCAAACCACGTGCATTTGTTTATGTCTGTAAAAGTGTAAAATGTAAATGGTAATACAACTAATAACAATGACAATGTAGATATCTGTAATAATTAACCATACAGTAAGACATACGTAAATAACAAATTAGACACGACTTAAATATTATTACAACCAAGGCAAGGGGATTATAGTGGTATGAAGGCAAAACTAGACTGCACAGACTGGGTGACAGGGGTGGATGCAGGGTTTAGAAAAAGGGGGGTCCAAGGTAATATATGAAGCGCCTAGGGGTGTGTGTGGTAGGGGAGTATCCCCCTTCCTACCCATCTGACGTTTTTTAGACAAAACACTTGAAATTGTGTAATTAGGGACACCAATAATCTGTTTTTAATCGAGTTAAGGTCTAATGTAATCAACTGAAAATTCAGACATGCGACATCGTACGTGTAGAATACAGATTTTTGGGAGGAATACGGTCTTGGGCCGTGTCCCGTTTTAATACGGATTTGCTAAAAATAACAAAAATCTTAATAAAGTAATCCTACGGATTTTCTTGTATTCGTCACATAAGTATAACTTCAAATGTCAAATTTACAGTAGACGAGGTGCAAAACGCAGTGGACTTTGTTTCATTTACACCTGTAGTTAGGCCTATTCTAAACGAGTATACTACAATTGACTAAACCAACACGTAATCGTCTTAACTCTGTATCAGCATTATTGCAAACTAGAGGCACAGTAGTGTAGTAATAGTAAAACTATATATTTATTCGTATGACAATGTGTACAGTTCAATTACAATTGAAGTATCTTACTTCTATTACAAAACCCAAAAGTATAAATGTAGCGATTAGCACATCTGCCTTTCATGCCATAGTTCTGAGTTCAAGACGCAAACCGGACACGGTACATGTGGTGCTTGGCGATACAGTTCTGAAAAGGCTAACTAGTTGAATGAGACCTCAAAAGGACTTAACATTCTAACTACAGTATAATTATAAAGACTATAGTCAGTTAATAGAACGTTGCCGGGTGCTGGAAACAACTAGATACTAGAAACTCTGTTTATATCAGCTGTGTTTTAATAACTGTTGTTCAACTGTGTGTGTGTGCACGGGTGCACGGGTGTTGTGTGTGTAATTTTTTTAAACATTTACAACATAAAGATACAAAATCAAGTGAAATTTTTTTTTTTTTAACATTCGGCACGATAGCATGTTCCTAATCTAATAACTCATACCACACCATCATTATTACCAAGATTTATGAAATGCTGCTCTCCAACATGTCCGAAGAGCAGAGGATCTCGAGTGCAAGCATGAGGTGGGCATGTGTGTGTGCGTGCATGCGTGTGTGCGTGCGTGCGTGTGTGCATCACCGTTAATGCTAAGAATAACTTTGGGGATACGCTGGACGCCATGTATTATATCGCCAGTGCTAGATAATGTCTGAAAACGTTGGCCTGCTACTAAAGTATTCATACGTAGTAAGCAAGAATTTTGACCTTGTGTTGTTTCTTGGCAATGCCTTAATCCCCCTTGTCATGCAATTGCAATGGATTTTTGGTACCCAAAAAGGGGGGTCCGGACCGCCTATGGGTGATATACTTGGCACGAGCACTATAAACCATCAATGGTTAGGTTTTAAAGAATATATTAAAAAGATAGAGGATGAATTCATCCCTCATCGACTTGTGAGCTATATTAACAAACATAAAGGGGAAGTACCCCTAAACAAGGAATCAGTAAAGAAAATTAAGAAAAAACACTATGGAAACGTTATATGGAAACAAAAGAAGAGAAATACTATTCTGAATATTGAAGGGCTAGAAATCAAGTCTGTAAATTAACAAGGAAGATACAGAAGGAATTTGAGATGAAGCTAGCAAGAAAGGCTAAGACAAACCCTAAAGCAGTATGGAAATATATGAACTCCAAAACCAAGAATCGGGAAGGTGTTTCAGACCTGAACATAAACCTAAATGTAGATTCACAGACAGGGAAAAGGCGGATGTCTTAGGACATTTTTTTTAAAGTGTTTTTACTATAGAGCCAGATGGCGATATCCCTCATCTTCCACAAGTGAAGTTAAGGCACACCATGGAAGAATTGGCTATTGATGAGGAAACGATTAAAAACAAACTTTGTAATCTTAATGTGTGTAAATCAATAGGACCAGATGGTGTTCATCCTACGTTGTTGAAAGAGTTATCTAATCATTTATGTAAACCACTAGCTAGGCTATTATTTTAATAATTAACTGGCTGTGGGTGAACTACCAAAGGAATTGAAACAGGGAAGGATCTCAGCCATATTTAAGAAGGGTAATCGAAGAAAGGCAGGAAATTATAGACCAGTCAGCCTAACAAGTATAATATGCAAATGTTTGGAACACTGTATCAAAGGCCATATTGTCAATCATATGATGAGAAATAAACTATTCAGTACGCAACAGTTTGTTTTTATTAAAGGTTGTTTTACTGTTGTTAAAAACTTAAATGTTATGGACTCGTGGACCAAAGCTTTAGATAGAGGAGAATCTATAGATGTAGTTTATCTAGACTTCATGAAAGCATTCAACACCATCCCTCATAAAAGATTGATAGGCAAACTTAAATCATATGGCATAGAGTATTACACACTAAGATGGATCCAAGTGTTCTTGTCTGACCGTATACAACAGGCAAATGGTATAAAGTGGGCAAATAAAACAAGTGGAATTCCGCAGGGCAGTGTCTTAGGACCGATCCTATTTGTTTTATATATTAATGATCTTCCGGAGAATATAATTTTGAATGTATATATTTGCAGATGATACCAAGGTTTTCAAAATGACCAACATTCACTACAGGATGATTTAGATTATTTAACATCTTGGTAAAGTCAATGGTTATTAAGATTTCACCCAGATAAATGTAATTTGATGCATATAAGGAAAACAATACAGCAAGAGTATGCTTATAACCTGAAAATAGATAATACTGCCCATAAATTACGAGGAATAGAAGAACAAAAAGACATTGGGGTTATTATTGATTCAAACCTAGAAAACCAAAAAATAAACAAAGCAAACAGTATCATGGCAGTTATTAGAAGGTCCTTTACAACCCTAAATCAACATAATTTTGTGCCATTATATAAAGCTTTAGTTAGGAGTCATTTAGATTATGCAATAATAATAATAATTATAAGCAGAAATACACAGATGCCATCGAAAACATGCAGAGACATGCAACAAAGCAGCTTCCTGGTATGAAGGATATTCCTTACCAGGAAAGTCTTGAGAGATTGAAACTTCCCACACTTGCATATATAGATGAACACATGGTGATATGATTGAGGTATATAAACTGCTTCAAGGCAAATATGACAGTGATATATCTAACATTGTCAAGCTTCACAAAGACAGTGGTACAAGGGAAGGAACAAGGGGTCGTAGTTTGAAATTGTTTCTAGAACATGCTCGTAGAAATGTTAGAAAAGAAAGCTTCTCACTTAAAGTTACCAGCTTATGGAATGAGCTACCAGAAGTAGTTGTAACTGCCCCAAGTGTCAACTCTTAAAAACCGCATAGATAGACATTGGAGTACTGAGGAATTTCTCTACAACTACAAAGCCTCCTTGCCAGGAAGTCAGAGCATTCCAAGGGAAAGTTGAAGATCTGAACACCGAGGCCACTGCCTACAGTCAGGAAAAACCTAAATAAACCTAAGTAAGCAAGTACCTGTAGTCTGTACCGAGGCTGTAGTAAATGTTTGTATACATACACATACAGTACTACAGGCATCAAACTGAAAGTTAGGCAATTAAAAAGCAATTTGGAAAGTGTGAATTGTGCATTAAGCTATTGCTTATCATTCGTTGGTTGATGTTTAATTGTGCATACATTGTAAAATGAATTAATATTTTAGATGAAATTATCTTATGTTGGGCATTCTGTGATGTCAGATACTATGTGTGGGGCTTACGGTGGGTAGTAACACAGTAGTTAGAATGACTAGGGAGCACCAGGGTTTTAATCCTTTTGTTGCTGTTTTGAAGACTGGGCGATTTGTTCACTCCTCGTTGCCTCAGTTCGGTGACATTGCATTTGTATAAATGATTTAATACCTGACTATGGCCAGTTAATTGTTGATATATAAATAATAATAGTCTCTGTGCAGTAATTGTAGTGTGGCTTAATGCTTCCCAAAGAAGTCAACAGTAATTAGTGTTGGAATGAACAGGTCATCCAGGGGGTGAAGTGTTAAGAGCTATGAGGGTCCCACGGACTGGATACCCTGCTATATACAGACCTGTAAGAAGCAAACATGTTGGTAAGGCCATCCCCGACTGGGAGCCCAGGGGCATGTGTGACAATATTTCCCCCAACATTGCCTTGTTCCGCATTCAATAGAGCAGAATTGAATTTAATCTGATTTGACTTTTCAAGTAGATTGTTTGTTATGTTGTCGTCAAGTCGTTAGTGTTATACACCTGTATGACATTTTAGGAACATGATATTATTTCAAGTGTATCCTATGAAAATTAACACGAGAGAAACTTCCGTATATACTGTATTTCCATGACACACTATACTGGAGATATGACCATGTCAGAAGTAGGCTATCTAAAATTATA
The DNA here is from genome assembly GCA_963662155.1 of Lamellibrachia columna. Taxonomy (NCBI): domain Eukaryota; kingdom Metazoa; phylum Annelida; class Polychaeta; order Sabellida; family Siboglinidae; genus Lamellibrachia; species Lamellibrachia columna. Next base: position 6,757,494 of record OY759273.1, read on the forward strand.
CTAAAACTTTGACGTGTTGAGGTCAGATATGGTACAGATGTACACTACTTTTCCATGAGAAATCTCAATGTTGGCCATGCCTTACGTACAATACGCAATTCCTGGTCTTAGACGCCTACTTCTGCCTGGCATGTTTGATGAAAATATAAAACTATGTCAGATAGAATGTGGATTCCCATACAAATAACCAATAGGCAATAAAAAATTCTTGTAAAACTTTGACATATTCAGTTCAAGTTTGGCTTAGACTTGGAGGTATATATTCTAATAATTTATATTATAGGATTTATACCATCCATTTAAAAAAGTGCAAACTTGATTAGATTATAATATTATATAATGCAGTTTGTAAATTGTAACTATCAACGTGCTTTATTTATTTTAGCCACCCTTTAAGTGACAAGGCCAGTCCTCATTGTTAATATGGTGTCTGTCCCTGTCTGTTGGAATGGTTTATTAAACTGTGATAACCATAACTAAAACTTGAATTCATACATTCATTCAGTTGTTTATTGTCTTCTATGCATGTTTGCCAAAAGAAGTACAAAGCATGTAAAAATATGTTATGCTATTCGACAGTGTCTAGGCATTGTCTACTAGTTAAGTACACAGAACAAGAGCAACATTTCTGAGTGTGTGTAAATGTATTTGCACACATTCATAGTAAATAAATCATCAACCTTTGCACACTGTCAATAAAAATAAAATTTACTTCTCAGCTAAATACATATTTTCCAAACCCCCCAGGGGGGCCCACATTCCATAATGGAATATGGACCCAAGGTCCATTTTCTATGGGATCCATATTCTATGTGACAGATAGAAAATGGACCCGGGACCCATATTCCATTATGGAATATGGAGCCCTTAGCCCAAATTATATAGAGGGTCCATATTTTTTATACTAGAATATGGACCTGGTGGGTCGAAATTGTGTAAGGGAAATGGACCCACAGGGCCATATTCTATATGACAATATTGCTGAATGGATGATGTGGAAGTCACGATCAATGTCATAACAGCTATGTGCGCATATGACAATGACGTGTGGAATGCCTTGCAATAAGTGGTAGGTGTTTCAGCCTAGTATCTGTTACCTATCAACAACGTGCATGTAATGCAGCTCCCTCCCTCCCTCCCTCCCATTTTGTCTGAGAATTTAAATTGGCTACCCTGCTGCATCATCTCATTGCATCAAATTACCCTTTAGCAGCGTGGGCTGTGATTACAAGGAATGTCTCTTGCTGACAAAACACTGGAAATACAAGAGCTGCTTTACATGTGTCATTACTAACCAGATCAGACATGGGTGATGCTAGTGAACCCCCAAATGGATAGAGGATAAGAAGTGGCTACTTGCACATTGAGCTAATTGTCTCCAGCCATGGAAGATGAATCCAATAAAAAAGGGGCTCAACATTTGACTATTTGTTCACAGAGACAAAATCCCGGGAGCCAATATTACACAGAGATGGAGGTTTTACTCTTTAACACTATACAAATGAAAATTTTTGAGTGTGCAAAAAACTCCATTCATATGCGTAACTAATGGTAATGAGGCTTCATCAGTGACTGACTGAGATCTGCCATGGATCTAATCTGAGATCTGCTGGCAGATCTTAGGTGGATACAACTTTATGCCCCAAAATTTATTTGAACATTTAACGTAGATTACACAACTAGGAACAATCGTAGAAAACCTGCATAGTGTTGCTAACAATTGTACATAACTATGAACTCCTGTTGTTCTGAGTTACGTCAGATGTTCACATAGATTCCTTAGTAATATCCCAACCCTCCGTGGAATTTGTTTAATGTACAAATCGTCCCCGTGGGCCCTTGGGGCTTGCCTTCAAAATACATGCAAAAATTGATGGAGATATGATTAACAGACAGCTGAAACACATTGTCACAAACTAATGTAAAGTACCCTAACATTGTCAGGTTTTGCGCTTCCCCGATTTCGGTTAGATGCATTTAACCAGCAGGAGCAACTAAACAATGTTCAGTAGCATTGTAAAGAGTGACGTCGTGGGAACAATCGAAGTACACTATGAGCTTACGTATGTTAAAGGTAAATTATACAGAGTGACTTAAAGGCGAGAGGAACACAGTAGCCTATTTCCATCTGCATTGGTGTCTGTAATTCGGCTGCAACATATATTATTAAGTTCTCTCCCTGTGTTGCACCCTGCTCTTCCTCCAGTTCACCGTCCATCCGCTCTGCCTTTGTTGCACCCTGCTCTTCCTCCAGTTCACCGTCCATCAGCTCTCCCTTTGTTGCACCCTGCTCTTCCTCCAGTTCATCGTCCATCCGCTCTCCCTTTGTTGCACCCTGCTGTTCCTCCAGTTCACCGTCCATCAGCTCTCCCTTTGTTGCACCCTGCTCTTCCTCCAGTTCACCGTCCATCTGATCTCCCTTTGTTGCACCTGCTCTTCCTGATTCTAATTCTGGTACGTCATAATGAGCCAATGTTCGCAGGATAGACGGTTGAATTCACCTATTGTTCCAGCCAGTTCCTAGAGGCTCACTGAGTTGGTTCTATTCAATTATTGTCTTTACAAAATAGGAATTCTTGAATTGGTATCTCTGTGGTGCAGCCATTACAAAGCACCTAGTTATTTGTTTGATGTCTGTCAATAGTGACACAGTCTTTCAATGGTCACACAGTCTGTAAAAAGTTTCGGCTGTACTCGTCTTTTGCTTGGTTTTTGGGAATGAAGTAATTTATCAGAATGTATGGCCAGCACAGAGCCACTACCCTGAAAATAAATATAAGTCACTGATCTCGTTGTCGGCTTTGTAGGCTGTGTAGTTCAAGGTTAGTAACCATGGTGGATACACAGAGTGACACTCCTCGTGCCTTGAACAATAGTCACCAGATATTAAACGGACGGCGCGGTGTTGAATTTCGCTCAAGTCGATTTATGTCGCCCTGATGGTACAGGTCCCATACAATGGCTCCATAATCTAGGACAGAGCGCACAAGGGCAATGTATGCTGTCCTTTTACTGCTGATTGGGCAGTGACGTATGTTATGCCTCCATCGCGCCGTCTACCCGCTCTCCCTTTGTTGCACCCTACTCATCATTTATTTCATCCATTCAGGCCGATTGTTTTTGTTATGTTCTTTGTTCTGAGGAACGAAATGGTTTGTCTGTCACCAGTTAGACGGTGTGCTACTGGACACACTAGCAGGCCTGCACACTAGTCCACATGATGTGCTGAATGTTCTCAAACTGCATGTTTCTAGATAAGATAAGACGGCGGAGGTCACGTGTTACATTACCCATGCTTGGGTATAATGATTTCACTTTTGCTTCCATTATGGACGATGTGGCATGGATTTGCTAAGTGCCCATGTATTTTCCTGGTTTGACAACGCTCACCGTTTCTTCGTGAAACAACCTACATATTTCTGAGGATGCTTGGTTTGTGCCGGGCTGATAAAAATCAGAGAACATGGCATATGTCGTACTCATTGAAATGCAGTCGTGAAACCTTTTGCAAGGAAATTGTCATCGTCTTGAGCAGCAACTTGCACAGCAACTGTCACACTGGCTTCAACGTGGTGATCTGCATTCCCACGCATATAATAACTTGTCGTGGTAGGAAGACAGTCACCATATAGTGATATACAGGTATATTAGAATATTCTGCTATGTCACACAGAAGGTTTGCAGAGACTTCATTGGCTACATGGTTTGTTGGTAGCCTGATAGGACAATGGCAGGATTTTATATGCTCTCCTCTTCTTTGGACACTTTCTGTACCTCATTAAACAACCTCTTCTTTGCTCGATCTGCCTTCCTCTTCTGCTTTGCTTCTTCTGCATCTTGTTTAGCTTTCTCGTGTTCTCGTATTTCTCTGGCAATTTCTTCAGATGTTAGTATTCTAGCTATAGTGCCTCATTCCGTGATGTTCTATTCATGGTGGTGACATAATATGCGTAATTTGTTCTCTGCATTGATGTCTGAAAACAACTAATACAAGAAAGGCAATATTGATGCAAATAATTGGACATTTTGGCAGAAGGGGTGACATTAATCTGTCAAAAACACGGTTTTTGGGGACCTAATATCGTCATACAAATAAAATAACTACCTTCACTGCATAATGCATGATACCATCATAACATTTGTATTGATGAATGGCAGAACATCATGACCAGAGAGCCATAGTGTATACGACAGTAACTTTAGCATTCAGGCAACAACATTCGCTTTGCAAATACACTGGTGTCAAGGCTGCATTATGAAAAAACGCTACAAAGAATAGGGGTACCATCTTTCACAACATATTTTACATACAAATACAGGTTTCCACTGTTGTTCTGCCTATAAATGTGAAAGAGTAAACTCACCTGAACTATTCTGCGCTATCCATGGATTCATCCGATCATGTGGGACGTAGCAATGAATCATTTATACTTCGATGACGATTTTAGGACCCTGACAAAATTAGGGCACTTTACATTACTTTATCGTATAGATATAAAACTTTGTATACCTGTGTTGTAGATGAGCAGCTGGACAACCAGAATGGGCCAATGAGAAGTCCTGACAGACACAGCGTAGAAGCCCAGAATGGGGCTTTTAGTGGCCCGGACACACGCATACTCGATGGCCAGAACGGAGCGGCAAGGAACATAAACAGAAATGGCACAGACAGTCAGAATGGGACAACGAGAGGTGCAGACAGACTTATGGTGGTAGACACCCAGAATGGGGCAACAAAAAGCAGTTCCCAGCATTCCTCTGGTCATAAGTCCCGTACGAAGTTCCTCCGTGGGTTGTTCAAGAGGAGAAGATCATCCACAACTCGAGAGAAAGACTCCGGCCGCACACACTCTCCCCGTGCAGCTCACAGTCAGCCTGACGTGCGCATGTGTAGCCCTGCATATACACCCCAGTGTAGCCCTTCATATTCACCCCATGGTGCCGTCTCATATTCACCACAGTGTACCGGTACCCCCTCATATTCGCCCCAGTGCACTCCAGTACAGACCCCCCTGCAGGACACTGACTCGGGGTCTGTGTGCATGGACCCACAGAGGATCGTTTATTTACAGGAGAGTCCCCCAGGGAGAACTTTCTGTGGGATGACGACGTGTGGTGGATCTGTGCAGTCACTGGACGCAATCGTTGACTACAGCAGTGGCGTCATGGCGATCAGAGCGTCTGTGAGTATCAACCTTTTATTGATGCTAATAATAAGTTCATATATATCTGGATAAAATCCATTTAGTGGGGCTTATATTACCGGGTAAAATACATTTTATTAAATAAATCATAATATATTAGTTAAGCTATTCATAATAATAAATTAGTTAAGATACATGATAAAAATATAAATATAACATTAAGTAGTTAAATAAATACTAATTAATTAGTTAAAGCATGAGTGACCCGCTGTTGCATGACACATAATAATTATTAAATACAAATGTTACTGCCTATTTATTGACTACCACCCCAAATGTTACTGCCTATTTATTGTATCACTTACTTATCCTCTTCATATTCTAGTTGGTGCTTTCTTTGTATCTCTGTATGCCACATGGAAAGGTGGCCTTTAAAAATTGTAAAAGTAGTTAAACAAAATTTAGATTGTCTGGGCAAACTGACAGTGACTGGGTACACAATACAAGTCTGAACCCTTTGTTGCAGTATAAATACATCACATTCACCACCTGTATTGAATTGTATGTTTATGCAGTATTAAAAAGTTGTTTGTGTAAGCCCTGTTTCTAAAACTGATCATGTAAAGTCTATATAAACAAATCAGCAATTTGTGATACAGTTTCATAAACTTTCACCATAGTTTATTATAGGTCATGAGTGAGGTCGCATTTAAGGCCGTGTATGAGGTCACATGTGAGGTCATGTATGAGGTCACACGTGAGGTCGCGTTTAAGGCCAAATATGAGGTCACGTGAGGTCATGTGTGAGGGTGGTAGATACAGTATTCATCCTGAGGTGTTGCAGGAAATGACAGGGTTGAGGAGACGGCGAGCCTCGCTCCAGGACCACCCCTTCTACTGCCTCGAGGTTGTGCTGAAGGAGGGTAGAGACCTGGTCATCAAAGACAACTGTGGTCAGTCCACTTCACCCTACCTGTGTTGACACTGTGTGCTTCCAGTCTTTAATATATATAATTTCATTTAAATAATGATAATCAATGGGGCTTTGTAAATATAACAATTCCAGTAATACAAAAATTGATGTGAGTGGGTGGGTGGGTGGGTCCAGGGTCCATATTTTCCCAGTTTAAATTTTTCAACAATCAGCTTCCCATTCACTGCATTAGCAATGTGTATACAGTGCCTGTTATTTTTTGTTTGCAAGGGGTGTGGGAGGGTGGGGTCAATCCTGTCTGAAAAAAATTGTATTGGAATTTATTTACAAAGCTCGAAGCAGTGTCATAAAGTGTTGCATTTTGGAATTCCATGTACTATTGTATAGAACATATTGTCTGTCCCAACCCACATTTTGTATCAGTAGCCCCCGAAAGAAAACCCTGTTGTGATACTGTCGTGTCTCAGAGGGTCCCATCCTCCCAAAATTTTTTAGGGTCTACCGCTCACCATATTGATAAATACATAGAACCAACCTTTTTGGGTGGAGTATGTGTCATATACAGTGCAGTCACATGCTGAAATATGATATCTCAGTTTGCTTTGGTTGAGCGAAGCACAAGCATATATAATGATTTAAGCATACTTAATGTAGTTCAGGTGAGTGCATCAAATTCAAGTGTGTCTGCAGCAATGAGACTGCCAACTGGAGCATATACCCAGACTTATAACTAAGTGAAGTACAAGATATTCTTCATAGACTGTCCACAGTGATCATGTATCAAGTTAAGCAAATGTGTCATTTGAATTCAAATTTTTTTTGTAGTTTTCCTGTATGATAGTAAATATAAAGTCCTCACTACATCACAAGTATCACCTTAATATAAAATTTGTAACACCCCAGCTCCCACCTCAAAATCCAACTTCTCACCTTTTTTTACGGTCAATCTCCCACTTACTGCCACAAACCCTCACTATGTGGTGTGTGTGTGGGGGGGGGCATGCTAATGTGTATGATATGCCCATGGTCTGGGTGTGTGTCATGCTAATGTATATGGTATGCCCATGGTCTGGGTGTGTGTCATGCTAATGTGTATGATATGCCCATGGTCTGGGTGAGTGGCATACTAATGTATATGGTATGCCCATGGTCTGGGTGAGTGGCATACTAATGTATATGGTATGCCCATGGTCTGGGTGAGTGGCATACTAATGTATATGGTATGCCCATGGTCTGGGTGAGTGGCATACTAATGTATATGGTATGCCCATGGTCTGGGTGAGTGGCATACTAATGTATATGGTATGCCCATGGTCTGGGTGAGTGGCATACTAATGTATATGGTATGCCCATGGTCTGGGAGTGTGGCATGCTGGGCCAAGTTCGAGTAGCAACCAACGTGATTAATCATCACAACAGTTGCAACCAGCATCAGCCGAATGCATTCTGTCTGATCTGGTTTGGTCAGAATTACATAACAAGATGATTTATTGTTGTCATCTTCATTGTATTGTTTTTATTTCATAATATAAAGTTATCTTTCCATTTTTCATTTGGTGTTAATCTAGTTTGCAGCATGTCATGCTTCTCTAGTTGTGAAACAACCAGCCTTAGCTAATTCACTTACTGCTATGATCAAACAGATGGCTACCAAATGTAGGTTAAACTGAACCCATTCTATTTGTTAACCCCTGGTCAGTAAGTTGAACTCGACCCCAGTATGGTGGTGCTGTAGGAACAAGCGACCCATATGTCAAGTTCAAGATGGCGGGCAAGCAGTGCTACAAAAGTCGCATCGTTTACAAGAACCTCAACCCAAAGTGGGACGAGAGGTTCGCTCTCCCTATAGAAGACCCGTATGTCCCCATTCAAGTGAAAGTGTTTGACTATGACCGATGCACCACAGATGACCACATGGGGTCTGCGATCTTTGACCCCAGTACCCTCCAGCTGGACACGTAAGCACAAAGTTTCTTATTCATGCACACGCTATGATGTGAACTAGTGTCAACAGAAGCACTTTCAGTTAAAAAATCTATTTAAGCAGCTAAAATATTTGCAAGAATCACTGGATGAGTTTGGAACTGATGAATCACATGCCATTTGATACACGAGGGCCGTATCCCGTAAACCAGAGGTATCTTGTTCAAAATGCACAAAACAGTAAGACCGTCAAATTTCCGAAAAACTGTTGTGGGTAATCCATAAGAGTTGACCCATATGATGGCAAACGTGATGGCATACAATTGCGAATTTTTTTAATGAAATTGTGTGTGTGAAGAGATTGAGCTGGAATGGTATATTTGACATAAATTATGTTTGTTTGTTTCTTGGATAGACCCACACCAGTGCGACTTGACCTGACCGCGAAAGGCCAGACAGGCAAAATGGGCTACCTGCTGCTGGAGTGTACACTCATGCCAAGGTCACAGGACGACAAGGATATGGTGAGTTAACCGACACTCACTAGGTGGCAGCACTTATTGTCATAATGTGGTGGTAGTGTCTAGTTTAGAGACGGTTCAAGACAGTGCGCTGGCGTCACTGTTTATAAGAATTGATATGCAGATTGTTAAGTGTCACTGATTTTTTATAGTACTGTGGTTTTATTATTAACACCTACAACAAATTGTTGTTAACTTGCAGACTACCAAGACAGGATACTGATAACTTACGGACTACCAAGATAGTTTGTTGGTAACTTACAGACTACCAAGACAGTTTGTTGGTAACTTACTGACTACTCAGACAGTTTGTTGGTAACTTACTGACTACTCAGACAGTTTGTTGGTAACTTACAGACTACTCAGACAGTTTGTTGGTAACTTACAGACTACTCAGACAGTTTGTTGGTAACTTACACAGTACAAAGGCAGGATGCCGGTACCTAATTCTGGGTTTACAGGAGGCAATATCATCATCACGATGAGGTGATGCCATTGCATCTGACTAGTTTGCAAGATTATTTGCCATGTCAACTGTACATCACTGTGACGTGTCACAGCGATGTCATGTGCAACTGTACTGATCCTGATTTGAAGCAACATCGCATGCAATACCAAACGGCTTTGACCTTTTGTAATGATGTAGGCAATCACCTCGTCATGGCAACGACATCACCTCATGTAAACCCAGGTTTAGAGACAGATTGGTAATAACTTACAGACTACTGTAGTGCTGGGACAGATCACTATTATTTCTACAGTCACACTGTGCAGTAGCTTTTACATGACATGTCATTGGTCATCAATGCAAACAGGTGTGTTGCATGTAGAATGTGTAGTCACAGATATGAATTTGGGCAAAAGAAGTGTAGCATATCTGTCGTTTTGATGTCCTGTTGCACTGGGCCAAAGTTGTTAATAAACTGTACGTCACTAGGAAGACGGTCCCACCCGAGGGTTAGGGTCAGGGACTACAGTTCTTCACTGAGTAGATTTATATCAGTTGAAGAAGCTTATCCATAACAGCTCTTCTTGCATATGTATCCATGAAGAATGGTACATGATTCTTGTATAAATCCTGCATCAAATTGTTACTCAGGGTGAATTTCTTCAGTTGTTAAACCAGGTTTTATTGTTGATGAAAGCTTTGGGTATTTCAAATCTTTTTTAGTGCTGTGAGACACATTTAGACACTAATGCATTCATAATTTCTTTTATAAATTATTTATGGTCTGATGAATGTGATTTCTAATTCATGTTCTGCAGATAGATAATGTTAGATAATGGAAGGTGATGTTATTTATCAAGGCTAAAGATATAGTACAGTACCTGATTTTCTAATTTGTTGCAGTCATAGGTGATTCACTAAGGGTGTGATTTAATTAGAAGCTGACAAACATTGATTAATTTACATGCTAGGTTCATAGCAGAAAAATGCTGCTTAGATCTCTTGGCCAGGATGGTTTTTATTTCACACAAAAATCTCACAAAGTATGCACAAGAAATATGTGATTCTGCATTGTAATTACTGGAATATAAACTTTATAAACTTTCTTTGAGCAAAGAAGTAGAGAAGTAGAGAAGAGAATCACAAATGACAGTATACCATTTGTTAATATGAATTAGATTGTACAACTATTGTGGCTTCTAGGAATTAAATTATACAACTAGTGTGGCTTCTAGGAATTAAATTATACAACTATTGTGGCTTCTAGGAATTAAATTACACGACTAATGTGGCCTTGTGTTATGAGGTCAAGGGAAACCACAAGAATTCAATCAATCAATCAATTAGTAATTTATTTCCAACAACAAAGAAAACAAGTTACATTATTATAAAATACCATACCATTTGCAAAACTTAAAATAAAGTAAAAAAGTGAGTGTTAGAAAAGGGATGAACGGAGGGGTGAAACTGTTCTGTAGTTCACCCTGACCCAGTATAGTTATAGACACAGTTACTTATAAAAGCTATAAATTACAAATATATGACTATTGCACTGTCTACAACATATGCTATTTTATTTGTATTGATTTTATTAGACCTAACATGTGTACATAAAAAAATCCTTGCACACTTCTGCGCCCAGTGATTTTTTGTGTAATGAATAAAAAAATTTCATATCATAAATAAATATGCACATCAATGTTATGTTGGTATGAACACAACATCTACTGAAAGTATCTTTCTGTCAAGCACCATGAATTCATCTACTAACCAAACTACAGGGACTAATAATTGTGTCATGAGAAACTAATTGCCCCATTAGTATTGAATTATTGGAGATCAGTTGCTTGTTACTGTGAGATGATGCAGGAGATTGTTTTAGAAAAACTTCATTTTATGACGGAAGTTTCCAGGATTAATTTGTGATGAATGTTTTCTTTGTACTGTAGACTCGTTGCGTGACTAAGGTAATTGTGTGGACGCTGATAGCATGTTGTCGTGCATCGTACACCCTGTTGGGAATGTCACCTGAATCTGACAGTGAAAATGTGCCCAGTGAATGACCCAAATAGCTGAGCTGTGCCATACTCATGTTATTAGTTTTGTGTAGCGTGTTATTAGTCTTGTGTAGCGTGTTATTGTTGTGAGGTAGATCTCATGTCACTGTTGATTTACACAGCTTCAACCGATGGGTTGATTGATGCGGTACTGTATTAGTATTGTGCATTATGACTGGATCAATATATTGATTTCTGGAGACATTATATTGTCATTTGATGAGCTGACAGATATTCATGTTTGTGATGTATCAGTTCTATAAATAAGATACAATACTTTCTATGGGGAGATTGTCCCAACAGATGATTTTATCGGCGGACGCCAACAGAACATTCTGTCTCTGGCAGAGCAATGGAAATACACCCGTCAAACTTGTGACATTAAATCAGCCTGGTTTCCTTGGTGAATATGAACAAGAATTTAATTCTCCCTTCATACAATGTATTGTACTGCAATTTATTATAATAATTACAGCCAAGTTATGTGTTAGTAAATCATGGTATTATTATAAAATAAACCATAAAAGGTTAACAAAAGTTAGAACATATCGGCGTGACAAATTTAAATATAATAACACTTGCTTGCTATCTACACATTAGTGATAAACTAAAACATTTACTTTCAGTCAATTTCCATTAAAAAATACCCTACCCCTAGGATCTACACTTGGACATGTTGAGTTCAGCATGCGGATGGATAATTTTAGACTTACGCAGGGACTACAGATGATGAGACATTTAGTTGATGGTTATTGGGGCATGTATATTGTGTTATGTGTATAATCTGGTTTTTAGCATTCACACACCTGCATCATCCTCGTCGCCAAGGGTTCTGACCACATCAGTACCCCTGGGGTTCTGACCACATCAGTACCCCTGGGGTTCTGACCACATCAGTACCCCTGGGGTTCTGACCACATCAGTACCCCTGGGGTTCTGACCACATCAGTACCCCGGGGGTTCTGACTACAGCAGTAGCCCTGGCAGAATAACCTGCTGAAACATGGAACTTGCTGTTGCTGAGTTAACCAATAGCGGCTGCCCGTGGGATCTTGGAGGCTCGCATACTGGAATCTAACTTTAATTGTCTGCGGACCAGTCTTGGGAACAGTCTTTGAAGTAGTTTGCCACTTTGGGCACGGACGTGTCTAGTTGCAAGAAACATGTCTACCAAGACGGCAAGTGGGACGAGGTACAAATGATTCAGCATACATCCGCACATGGCGTGGGATAAAATGACAAATCCACATTTCAACGGGTTTATCTGCCAGGGGTACTGTAGTACTACTACCACCCCTGGCTAACGAGGATGACCTCCATGCATGCTGCATCAGCCTTACCCTTTAGTCTTTGCTCCACACATACCATTACGCTGCACTGTCATTGGGTCACAGTAATGTCTGTGTTTTGCGTTTTATGTTCCCAGCATGCCATATACACTGGCATCACCACATACCACCAGCATCACAGCCAAGTTAACCGAGTCAGTTTCGATTACAGTGTGATTGTAATAATTTTTGTAGAACACTAATTATAATTGAGCTTTATGAGGCTATGTATTTGTAATTTACCATTGTAATTAAACTCAACCCTGGCAGAAGGAATGCATGATTTCATCTAAGACCATGCGTAAGATTATAATAATGATAATAATACGGCATTTTTAAAAGCGCTAATTCCCACTATATGGATCAATGCACTGTACATTGTTAAAATACTATTCACATGGTATAAAATACCATGCTCATTACAGATGAGCTGTAATCATACATGTAGGCTTCCTTTATAAAGCAATGCAGTTATACTCAACCTATGAACTATTGCAGTTGATCCGTTATTTAGCATTTTTATTGATTTTTTTAATGCTGCATAATTGTAGTTGATTTTTTAAAGTGCTGTAATTGAGGTTTTATGTACAATTGTAATTGAGGTTTTATGTACAATTGTAATTGAGGTTTTATGTACAATTGTAATTGAGCCCAACCCTCGTTGTCTGTGTGTGTAAGTTGACAACGAAGTTGACGGAGGCAGCCAAGAAACTGAAGACCCACCCCAGGGGTAGCGTTGTTACCGTGGTCCTTGTGCGGGGCACGGACCTCCTGTCCATGGACGACAATGGTCTCTCTGATCCCTACGTCAAGTTCCGGCTTGGCAACGAAAAGTACAGAAGCAAGGTGAGACTCTGTTCATCCATCCAGGTGTTCATCCATCCAGATGTTCATCCATCCAGGTGTTCATCCATCCAGATGTTCATCCATCCAGGTGTTCATCCATCCAGGTGTTCGTCCATCCAGGTGTCCGTCCATCCAGGTGTCCGTCCATCCAGGTGTTCATCCATCCAGGTGTTCATCCATCCAGGTGTCCATCTATCCAGGTGTCCATCCATCCAGGTGTCCATCCATCCAGGTGTCCATCCATCCAAATGTTCGTCCATCCAGGTGTTCGTCCATCCAGGTGTTCGTCAATCCAAATGTTCATCCATCCAGGTGTCCGTTCATCCAGGTGTTCGTCCATCCAGGTGCTAGTGGGCTACACCTGGAGGAATCTCATAATATTGATTATGTGACACAACGTGACAGTGAGGACATTTAATCTCAGACTCCCCAGCTGCTGCATGAAACTGTAATTACTCTATTCGACCTATTAAGCATACATGCCCTAATTAGAGTACATGCCCTAATTAGCGTACATGCCCTAATTAGCGTACATGCCCTAATTAGCGTACATGCCCTTTTTAATCAGCAGAATCCATAATTATTGTAATTGTGGAACACCTGAAAAGTGTCACCATCTGGTGTTAAACAGTTGGCACCGGTTTTCAGTTGTTCTATAGTAGTCACCAAATGACAGCACTAGTGCTAAACAGTTGTTGTTATTGTCTAGAGAAGCAAATTTTGGTGGCTTCTTAGAAAAACGTATTCATTGACATTTTTCCATGGCTAAATTTTTTTCAAATGCTTTTTTTACACTTATTAGGTCGAATACGGTACATCAACTTGTGAATGCCTGTGAAAATGTTCTCGTCCTTCCTGCTTTAACCATCACATCACACCGTTCATATACGGCTATCATAACACAGAACTGCCTCCATGCGCTCCAAGTTAGCACAATTGTGAACAATGATTAGAAAATAAACAATGTGGGAAAAACACATCAATGTGTGATGCTAAACAAAACAGCTACTAACCTCCATCCCCCCTTAATCCCCACCCACTTAACCCCCACCCCCTTGGTTACACTATAGAATATATGTTGTCATGGTTGCAGTACAAGGTCTCTGATGTCATAGTCACATTACAAGTTTTGTGTTACCGTGGTCATGGTATAATGTCTCTGTTGTCATGACCAAAAGTTTTGTGTTACCGTGGTCATGGTATAATGTCTCTGTTGTCATGAGCAAAAGGTCTGTGTTGTCATGCTTACAATGCAGCATCTGTGTTGCCATGGTTACAGTACAAAGCCAAGACCTTGAACCCGGTGTGGTTGGAGCAGTTTAACCTGCACATGTTTGATGACCAGACGAGCCACCTGGAGATCTCAGTGTGGGACCACGACGCAGCCGGCAAGGACGACATCATGGGACGGTTAGTGACACTAGCAATGTTCAGTTCAACTCACACGGGCAGTGCAAAATGTCAGACGAGAAAAACAGTTTTCTTACATCTTTTATAACCCGTTTACATAGCTCAAGTGATCACAAATCAATGTGCTGAAGTAAATTTTTATTACTAAATTTGGAAAATTAAATATTCTATTTTTCTATTTTATTAGTGCATAAATGTTACATACTAGATTTCATACGGGCATATCAGGATTTCATATGGGCAAATTTTCCAGTATAAAATTTCTTAGAACACTAACTATATACAGAATCTTAGGAGGTTTGTGGCTATATCCTGTTTTAGATTTTATTTGATTTGGGAATACGTGGAAGCCAGATAAATAGCGACCCTCGATTGGAATCAGAATGCTATAGGCCAATTAATCATTGCCAATGACAAAATTATATGGATTTATAACAATAATAATAGAGCATTTTGTTGCTGTGCCATATATCTTGCAGTTGTGGCCATTCAGAGACGCATTACAGGAATAAAACATTTATAAATGAGTTTTAAATAAAGAATATATATGACTAAGACATATAAAGCATTAAAATAGTATTAAAATAAATAAATAAGATAAATAAGTTAAAAGTGAATAATAATAATAGTTAAAAGTGAATGCTGAAATGTTTGTGTTGTTGAAATAAAAGTGGCACGAGTCCATAACTGTAGACAAATGTTATTAAGGAGAAAATGCACAGATATAAAAATACAGAATTTCAAAAATATAGATTTAAAAAACAAATGTGGCAGGTCTGCTCCAATTTTGTCATGTTGTCGAGACGGCCTGTCAAGACTGTCATGTCGTCATGCTTAGACATAATGTGTCTAGACTTTTATGTTGCTATGACAGGGCTATAGTGAACCTATCAAGGCTGCAGAGGGAGGAGACCCATTGCCTGGAACAGCGGCTGGAGGATGGTGCTGGGAGCATCAAACTGCTGCTCACAATCAGTGCTGTGTCAGGGACTGACGTGTCGGACATATCGACGTACTCACTGACACCACTGCAGCGTCAGAGCATTGTCAGACAATATGTGAGTGGATGTTGACATTGAAAACTATTTCTTGAAGCTCCTTTCCCAATTCAGTTTTTTTAAAGCTTCGAAAAGAGCAGCAAGTAGGTTTGACCCCCCACTCCTCTCAATTGAAAGTCGGACATTCTAATCACCTCGCTTATCCGACTCTCGCTCAGCTTTGTGAATGCTCCGAGAAGAGAGTCTGGCAGCAGAGGAGTGGTTTCATTACCCACTGTCAACACTCCATTTTGTGACGACGTTCCCATGAAGCACCAGCAGCCAATCAATGTCATTATCAAGATTCTACACTAAATATTTTTTTGCCTGATTTAACTTCAGTTTGACAGTTGTGTCAATATAATAAAAGTTTAAAGTTAATTCGAACTGCATCATATGAACTGATAACAGTTAACTCGTTTTTTATGAATCAGTCAAATGCCCGGATGACATCGTAATTAGTTAATTATGTATGCTCCCATAACTAATATAATAAAGGTATTTCAGTTATAAATATTGTTATTTTCAGGGTCTCCTGAACTCATTCAAAGATCGCTACAACATCGGTTGGCTGCAGGTAAAAGGTGAGGCGCCATACTTTTTAAAGCACGTCTGTACATGTGTACAAAAAACAGTGTCATGGTAACCACTATGAAATAATACCAAAGTTGAAATTGAAGGGATTGTTTGTTTGTTTACATATTGAAATAAGCTCCTGTCATAATTCCCCTATATCACATAGTAACACATAAAGTTTGCAACACTTAAATTAATAGTAATTACCATGATTACATTTTGATGCCTTAATGACCAATTTAGGGGTAATCTCAAAACACCTGGTGGGTGGAATCCATACTGTCACTGCACTGAATGTTTATGTTTCAGTGATCAAGGCAGAGGGATTGGCATCTGCTGACATCGGGGGCAAGAGTGACCCCTTTTGTGTCCTTGAACTCGACAATGCAAGGTTACAGACACGGACAGAGTACAAGACGTTGAACCCAGAATGGGACAAAGTATTTGTTATGTTAGTATTTCATTAAAGTGGACATTTAGGGTCAGATAAATGTACTTGTATTACTGAAGAGCAGACATTAATCTAATATCACGCCACATTGTTTCAGATATTACTATTTTTTACACACTATGCTATTTTTGCAGCTAGCCATTTTGAAAACTGTTTTTTCTGTGAACTTTTCAACTGTGAAACGCTACAAGAAATGTGTAGTTTTACTAACGTGCGTTTGTAGTAAATGAACTTTTGCCTGACTTTCTCCTCTTGCCTGTCTTCACACAATTTCTTGCATTTAAGCTTAACTTTTAACTCTTTCCTGTTGTATAATTTGTAGGCATGTGAAGGACATCCATGCTGTCTTGGAAGTCACCATCTTTGACGAAGATCGCGACAGAAAGGCAGAATTTCTGGGCAAAGTGGCTATTCCCCTCCTTAAGGTCTGTACAATATGATAGGTCTTGATTGTTCACATCACATCTTAGGATTACAATTTCCTTTGTGATCTATTTATTGCATTAATTAACATATTTGTAGAATCTATGCATTAGTTATAATAAGTTAACAACACTTTTGGTTTGGGTACTCAACAAAGCTAGATAACAGTTCCCAACTGTACAAGATTAGTTCCATCAAATTGCATGTTTCTGGTAATCAGACCTACTCAACATAAATATACTGCGCTATGAAGCACTTTAAGAAGAATATACCCAATCAACAGGAATTTTATAAAATGAAAGAAAAACTAAACATATGCTGTTTTTTATCTACCACCATATGGATGGATGATAGTAATAGAAATAGTAAATTTGACCCCACCTGTCATAGTGTTTTTGGTGTGTTACTGGAACTACAGCAGTATTTTGTGCAGTGTTTTGTTTGCATTAAAAGTGCCAGAAGAAGATGAGACAGTTCAGAATGAAAGTGTGGCTTGTTGTTAACAGGTGAGGAACATGGAGAGGAAATGGTTCATGTTGAAAGACAGGAAGTTGTTGGTTCGAGCCAAGGGTGCCATCCTCTTGGAGATGGACCTCATCTATAACCCGGTCAGTCTTATCTCTCTAGCTCACTTATATCTCTAGATAACTTGTTCACAAAATAATTTCATATAATTAAGTTTCAACAAAGGTCATACTACCCAACAAAAGAGCGCTCTCTCTCTTGAAACGTAATATATGTTCTTTATGCATAAATTAATATGATGAAAAACAACAGTAATGTTATGCATTATTGCAATAAAAGTTGCATTTCTTGTTGACTTTGAAGTGATATGCAGCTAAAGGAACCATACAGTTCAAAGTATTTATCTTGTTAATTTATTTTAATAGAACCACTACATGCGTGTCACCAGATGGCACTACCATCACCACATCCTCCTGATCTTGCATAATTTATTCCTTGACTAGTTTAATAACTATTAATTATAAAACTTTCATTTTAACTCACTTTGCTGTCATAAAACTGTCCACATGTATTTCAATGAATTTGTGTAACTATTTTAAATCATATAAATTTTAATATAATACTTTTCACCCTTATTTGAAGTGAGAGTGAAAAACATGCTGGCTTTTCCTTTGTGTTTGTATTAGTGGGTGATATTAAGTGGTAATATTAAGGGTTTAAATGATGTGTTGTAGATGAAGGCCTTCATCCGAACATTCAGTCCTCGCGAGGATAAATACATGGTGCCGGAACCCAAATTTCGGATCGCTGTAAGTATGCATCTCTGTGATATAGTTATGCTGCTTACAGTGTATAGTTTCCAAGTAGAAATACTATGTACTCAGTGTCTAATATATCAAAACTCCAACATAGCATAGACCATACTAAAACATAGTTTATTCATATATTGTTGACACAACATAGAAACATGATCTAGTAACATGGCACTGACACCCATATAAAAACATGATATAGTGACATAATGTTGACATTCATATTCAGCTCATATGGGCAGTGCTGAATGTTACACAGACAAAACGTGTCGTTATATTTATTTTTGACAATCAGTTTACTTTGAAACTTATATCATTTGTTTTAGGCTTGTAGTTATGTAGTGATTATATATAATATTATATTTTAAAGTTTTCTTATTAAATGTTAGATAAAAAACTCATACAAGCTGTGCAATGATTTCATATGGGCAAATTACCGATATAAAAAGCCTTAAAAACACTAATTCTTACAGTGTGTATTTATTGTTAGTGGGACGCAGTAGTGTAGTGAACATTGGACTCTCAGTCAAGAGAACCAGGGATCCAATCCTTTTGCTGCCAAGTCGAAACTTGGGCAATTTTGTTCACTCCACATTGCCTTAGTTCACACGGCTGTATAAATGAGAGCTTGGTTATAAAGAGTGATGATTATATATGTAAACAAATAGTCTTTGTGCAATAATTGCAGCATGGTTGAATGTTTCCCAGAGAAGTCGAGATGGCACTGGAATGAACAGGTCTGCCAGGGGGTGAAGTGTAAAGTGTTTTGAATGGCCTAAGGATTGGATACCGCGCTATATAAGAACTGTACATTTATTGTTGTTTGTAGTTGATGAAGAGGAACATAGAACGCGTGTCCAACATCATCCAGGCAGTGATGGAGACAGGGAGGTTCGTCCGGAGCTGCTTCGAGTGGGAATCTCCTCCCAGGAGCATCACAGCATTCATTGTAAGTGAAGCTGCAGTCAGCCTGTGGCCACTTGTTGCACTGGCACATTGTCTCCTGTTGCCGGTGTGAGTGTGTTATGTCAACACCCGTATTGACTTGTGTTGTATCATCTTATATGTTGACAGTTTGTTGTATTACAAGTGTTCATGTAGTGTGTAATCATATATGTTGACAGTTTGTCATATTGCAAGTGTTAATTTAATGTGTCATCACATAGTAATATATGATTGCACCTAGCTGGCTGCATGCAAATAGCTGTCGACATATTGCCTTATTCACCCCCTGGCAGACCTGTTCATTCATACACCAACTTGACTTGAAGGATTCAGCCATGCTGCAATTACTGGGCAAAGACTGTTCGTTCACACATCCTTCACTGTCTATAGCCAGGTACTCGTTTATACAGCTGAGTGAACTGAGGCAATGTGGAATGAACAAAATAGCCCAAGTTTTGAAACAGAAGCAAGAGGGTTTGAACCCTGGTTCTCTTGATAGAGTCCGATGTTCTAACTGATGTCATCCTGCCCCACACTGTGACCCACACACATGCACACATGCACACATGCATATTAATCTAGGCAACGTGGAGTGAATGAAATTGCCCAAGCTTTGAAACAACAACAAGAGGATTCGAAACTGGGTTCATTCAACTGACAGTCTGATGTTCTAACCACGATGCCACCACGCCCACTCGTCACACAAGCTGTCACTTTGCAGGTGTACATTGTGATGGTGTGGAACTTTGAGCTCTACATGCTGCCAGTGACACTACTCATCATCTTCCTCAAGAACCTCCTCTTGCAGCAGATCACAGGCAGTCTCATGAGGGACAAACTCCATGAGATGGTCAGTCTGAACTCCTTTCACATCATCAGCCAGAGGCGTCATGGAATGTTGACAATAAATTATGAAATTCGCATGGTTATACATTTTGCTGAAAATGTTTCAAGGCTAGAAAGCGGGTACTTTTAAATAAATTAACAGTGAATAAACAAGTTTACATTATTTACAGGTTTACATTATTTTTTACATGTTTATATTATTTACATGTTTACATTATGTACATATTTACATTATTTATTTAATCATAATTAATTTTATTGTTAGGGTGTAATAATTTACAATGAATTACAGTTAAGATCATAATATATACTAACCTTAGTAAATATAGTCGTGTCATGTTTTATAATAAAACCTTGAAGCAACTAAACATCACCACATTAGTATTTTATCAGTAATGAGTACTTTTGTCCACTGAAGTCTACCTGACCTGACATACATTAATTGGACGTATTATTGTAAGCACACAATATCCCTACTTTGAGTGACTGTATTCCTAAAAAACTTGCTCTAATTTCAAGACAATAGTAGAGTGCCAGACTAGATTTCATGAATTTCTACCATGTCAAGGTGCTTAATATTACCTGTCATACAAAGGCATCTAACATAGACATGTCATTGGTGAACTACTGTATTAGACCATACGGTTTTAACATAGATATATGAAATGGTGGCAGTATTCTTAATACTGCCAAAACCAATTTTTACTGATAT
Organism: Lamellibrachia columna; assembly: GCA_963662155.1. NCBI lineage: Eukaryota > Metazoa > Annelida > Polychaeta > Sabellida > Siboglinidae > Lamellibrachia > Lamellibrachia columna. Next base: position 6,778,372 of record OY759273.1, read on the forward strand.
CAAACTGAATTGACCTTTATTTTCATCTCATAGGATGATGCTGAAGAAGAGGAATGTGACGATGATGATGACGATGATGATGATGACAGGGACAAGGTAAATCTCATAACATCCTCTTCAGATGTTGCCATTCTGACTTGTTTGCCTTTGTTTGTAGATTATCTTTAACAATAGCTGAACATGAATCGTTTGTGTGTGTTATAAGTGCTAGATGTTACTAGTGTATTTTAATCACCAGATTTTTTGTAAATGCATGTGGTTTATGTTTCTTTTGTTGTTTTAGAAGCTAACCAGGTGAGATTATACTTTACATTATTTTACTATTTCATTTAGATGTAATTTGTATTTACACCAGGAAACGTATACATGGGGAAAAGTACACATATATATTTCAGTAAGTGAGACCAATGTTCTGGTATATAAAGATAATTTGACAAATTAAAAAGAACTCTAACATGAAATATAAATAAAAGAAATTGTTTTATTTTTTCATATTCATCAGAACATTTACAGCATTATTTTATTTTCTAATACTCAATTGAACATTTGCAGTATTGTTTTATTTGCAATGGAATATTTACAGCATTGTTTTAGTTACTGATACTCAATGAAACATTACAGCATTGCTTTTTTTGTTGACACTCAATGGGACATTTACAGAAAAAGGTAACTTTCCCCAGTTCCATTGGTGTTATGGATTTGCTTTGTCTTAGTGCACTAACTGCTGGGTATAATTATAGGCACCTAACACGTCTGATTCTGTACACATTATGCAGAATATCACCAAGTTGAATTTCACGGACAAACCTTTTCTGCTGTACTAAGCTATTTTGTTTTACCACATGCTTACCATTGTATTCATCAATTCTATGCCGTGCTTGTTCACTGAACACTGCAGATGTATGGGTGCAGTAGATAGCAGCAGATACGTCTCCTTCGAAAGGGAGCGGTAGATAGCAGCAGATATGTCTCCTTCGAAAGGGAGCAGTAGATAGCAACAGATACGTCTCCTTCGAAAGGGAGCAGTAGCAAAGAATTTACAAGCAAACCAGCAAATTTGAAGTATGTCAGAAAAATGTGCATCATACCGGGAAAATGGTGCCATATTTCAGTACCTCGCGTTATGGTCTCCTTGGTAACACATCCACCTTACCATTGTAGTCACCCTGAGATAGTTATGGTCTCCTTGGTAACACATCCACCTTACCATTGTGGTCACCCTGGGATAGTTATGGTCTCCTTGGTAATACATCCACCTTACCATTGTAGTCACCCTGGGATAGTTATGGTCTCCTTGGTAACACATCCACCTTACCATTGTGGTCACCCTGGGATAGTCATAAATTATTTCCATAACAGTAAAGTATAGGACATCAGTCCCACTAGTACAGACACCTCGCTATTCAGGTAACTTTGGTCCAGTTCCGAGGGTGACGTTAAAAGTGAGGTTCACTGTATATAATTTGTTCCAACAGTTTGTCGTAGTGGCGTCCGAGAATAGAGACACCTGGTGTTGACAAGTTTCAACTTTATATAATATGTTTCTTTTTCCATCTAGTTGCCGAAAGAGTTGCAGATTTTGTTAACGGCTGAAACTATTATGCAGGTAACGGTGTATATCCATCTGTGTGTCAGTATCTGCTCGTGGTGGTCATTTGCCGAGCAGCTGAATACTTCAGATGATATACAGATACCATTCAGTGAATGCCGGAATGGTTCATATCTACACATTCTTGCTGTGCTGGTTCTCATCCATGATGCAACATCGGTGACGGTGACTGCGTGTCTATCGGATAATTCCTCTGGGCAATTCATGAACTGTAGAATTGGGTTTTCATTCTATCGGTTTCAGGAGTGAATGCATAATAGTTAAAGGAGGAGTTTCCGCTAATCACCAGTTTCTGCTACCTTTTGAGATCTCGCTGGATCTCAAGTTAGATACGTCATTGGTCAAATATAGGTCACAGGGAGTACAAATGTCCAACAAAATAAACTTTTTCAAAGAAATAAATAAAGCAAGCAGGTTTCTGAGACATATTTTCATATATATAATACAACATTGAATGCTAGATGATAGTACTCTTGTGACACCTTCATGCAGGTTTTTTTTATTTAAATCATTTGATTTAAATCATTGATTTAAATCATGATTTAAATCACTCCAAAAAAATAAAAAATCATTGATTTATGATTTTTTTTACTTCTGGTTTTTTTAATCACTGATTTATATGAATTTAGCACAAATAATTGTTTACAAGCATCGAGATCAACAAAGTTAAAGTCCACTTAGAGTTTGTGCTAGTTGTTACCAATTCAGTATGTTGACTCAGTTGTTTAATACTGTACCAGTTTGTATTCTGGTTAGAGACCCTTAGAGTACACAGAGCACTGGACAGGTGCTAATCCACCCTCTCAGCAAACAATAATTACCACTGCTACAGCCACAGACACACAGCATGCTTTCCTTTCCAAGACAGATTATGCAACTACAGGGGGGTGAAGCCTTGTGGACATTGTCTAAAGTCTTTATATAAAAAAATCATGTACCCTCTGTTAAGACAAGAACCCAAATCGATTTGAATAGGACACGTTTGAAAGAGTTTACAAATTTAAACATCTATATAAATGTCTATATACCAGATTAAAAAAAATTATAAAAAAAAAAAATCCGATTTAAATAAAAAAAATCCGATTTTTTTTTTTAAATCCTGATTTTTTTCAACCCTGCCTTCATGATTTTGATGTAAATACGCCATATTTCAATTTATTGGAAGAAAATGCACCCAACTATTGTAATAATAATAATTGTCGTTATTATTACAACTTCACCACAGGAAAGTGTTATGTGATGTGAACGGCCCTGCGATGTTTATGCATTTAAATTTTACCATACAGTGAAGCTTTTGAACATGCCGTAGTGATTTCTGGTACTGAGGTATTTTTGCGAAATGTGTTTTTGTCAAGTATTTCACTAAAAAATAAGTTAAAAAGTGAAAAAATAGCGGAAACTCCTACTAACAAGTATATTACTTGTCCAACATCAAAGTATCTTATGACAAATGTTGATATGGATATCCACTGAGTTGTCCGTCACAAAGGCGGGCGGCTGCATTTGTAAAGTGCTAGATATTGCAAATTCTCCCACATTGTTTGGTGCCAGCCAGTGACACTAATGATTGTCATCAATGGCTTGCACTATTTATCAGCCGATGACACTAATGGTGCATCTTCCTGCTTGCACTCTGTGCCAACTGGTGACACTAATGGTGCATCATACTGCTTGCACTATGTGTCAACTAGTGACACTAATGGTGTGTCCTACTGCTTGCACTATGTGTCAATTAGTGACACTAATGGTGCATCCTACTGCTTGCACTATGTGCCAACTGGTGGCACTAATAGTACATCCTCCTGCTTGCACTATATGTCAACTAGTAACACTATGGTGCATCATTATGCTTGCACTATGTGTCAACTAGTGACACTAATGGTGCATTCTCCTGCTTGCACTACTTGTCAACTGATGACACTGATGGTGCATCCTACTGCTTGCACTATGTGTCAATTAGTGACACCAGTGGTGCAGCTTCCTGCTTGCACTACATATCATCTAGTGACACTAATGGTGCACCCTTCTGCTTGCACTATGTGTCAACTAGTGACATAAATGGTGCATCCTCCTGCTTGCACTGTCAACCAATGATACTGATGGTGTGTTCTACTGCTTGCACTATGTGTCAACTGATGGCAATAATGGCGTATTGTACTGCTTGCACTATGTGTCAACTGATGGCACTAATGGTATACCATACTGCTTGCACTATGTGTCAACTACTGACACTAATGATTATCATCAATTGCTTGCAGAATGTCTCAGTTGTTGACACTAATGGCATTATCAAATGCTTGCGTTACGTGTCACAAATTTCAAGCAGTTTCTTCAAGTCTTACATGAAATAATGAAAACGGCAACTGTTGCAATTAACCTGTGTAACTATTGACATTTAACCAGACTTAACTATGTTGCCATAGAAGGCAAAACTTGGCAAGTAGACAAGGAAGCCATTGGCATATCCAATAATTGTTCAAGTATGTATAACCTGCTCTTCTGAAATATTTGTCCATTTTGTTTTTAAACATATTCACATTGCTAACATTTACACAATCTGTAAATAATTTGTTTTGTTCGTTTATTGTCTTCTGTGAGAATGAGTATTTTCTTTCTTACATCTAATCAACAATGTTCCTCTACTGGCGTTACTTTGTGTCATCTAGTTCTATCTTTCTTAAGCGAGAACAAATATTTCTATCAATATTTTCACAGCCATTCAATATCTTAAAAATGTTAATTTGATCTCCTCTTAACCTGCCTGTCTCTTGGGTTGTTAAACTACATTGTATCTGTGTAGCTACATGAAATTTGTTCCAGTCAAGATGTGTGACGACTACAGAGCATTTGGTTGACTAACATGGGTACTAACATTTTCTCAAAGCTGCATGTGTGCGTTAACTAACATGGGAGGGCATTCTCTCACTGCCCGTGGGAATGGCACATTTACTACTGCATGTAGGGTCTTTTACAGGAAAAAAATTTCTTAACAAGAGCCTTGTCATGAAAAAAAACATGATTGGGAAGTATTTTTATAGTTGACAAAAGATGTCGGAAATACTTCTTAGAATATTATGTGTATGTGTGTTCTAAGTATATTCTTATTCACTTCACATTAAACTTATTATTGTAACATAAATTTGCCAGATTAAAGCAACGTGTTTAGTCTTGGTTTATTGGCATATAATATAGCTAATGAAAATATGTCTATTAAGACACATTTATGTAAAAAAAAAATTGAGATAATTAAGGGAGAACAGGGATGGCAGTGACAGCCCTCCACTACAGGCATCTTGGGGAGTGACACCCCTCAAATTTTATATCAGATCTGATCCTGTTCACTGGAAGATGTTAGTAACATGACTTTTCCAAGTTACACAGCTACAATGATTCAGACCTGCCACGTTTTGTTTGGTTGAAATCCTTGTTTTTGACTGGAAATTCTGTATAAAAAACATAAAAATTTTCATTGGTTAATTGGCTTATGGCATACCTATTCAGGTCGAGTGTCGTCATCTATCAGGCTAAAAAAGTACCTACATCAAATGAAGTCTGCTAGATTTTGTCAGAAATCTACTTAGCATCAAAAGTATTTGTGCTTCAACCGTTAAAGGTTTGTCATTCGATTGTTCTACTTGTCTGTTGAACAGAAGAAAAAGGGTATAAAAATGTTCCATTTGAAACAAAAACAAATCCATATTAAAACAAGATACGGTCGTATACCTCCAAAATCTGTGTTGCGTATGGGATATCTGTACGATGAAGTTGTGGTGTTGGTGTATAGACAGTGGGTGTCATTGTATGAGGTGTTGGGTGTGGTTCAGGATGGCAAGAGGAGTTTGAGGGAGAAGCTACAAGGCATCCAGGACGTGTGTCTACAGGTCCAGGAGGGGATGGACTCACTCGCCTCTCTCGGAGAGAGGGTCAAGAAGTAGGTGCATGTTTCCTACCCTACCAGGGTAACTCACATGTTAGAGAGCACAGTTTTAGTCCTCATAGGAAAGTTTAAATTGTTGTCATAGCCTGATTTTGCCTTACCTCCGTGGGGGGGCAAACATTTATGGGGCTTCATAATTTTGTATTGATGCCGGAGGCTGGGCCTTATGGAAAAATTACAACGAAATGTAAATCAGTACAGGTTCATTAATTCAAGATTGCTTCTATTGATCTGCTCTCATGTGTATCAGTTTATGTAATGATGTCTTGAGTTTTCAACATTGATGGTGATGAGCCTGTATTCCAGCAGACTGTGTAGTTCACTGTCACTGTGTCACTGTCACTGTGTCGCAGCACCTTCAACTGGACGGTGCCTTGGTTGACGTGGCTCATGGTCGTACTACTCGGTGTGGTCTCTGTCATTCTCTACTGGGTCCCTCTCAGATACCTCATGCTCCTCTGGGGTAAGTCTCTCAGGTACCTCATGTTCCTCTGGGGTAAGTCTCTCAGATACCTCATGCTCCTCTGGGGTAAGTCTCTCAGATACATCATGCTCCTCTGGGGTAAGTCTCTCAGATACCTCATGCTCCTATGGGGTAAGTATCTCTCAGATAGATACCTTGTGATGTCTAAGTATGGTGTGGGTGTGTAATTGTACATGTGTTCATCATGAGTATATTTAAAGATCTCCAATAAAATTGTTTTGCTCATGTCATTTTAGGGTCATCTTGTAAGTTTGTCAGGTCAGTAATGCTCTGTTGCATACTGTTGCATACTGTAGTGGAGTATAAGATTAAGTACCATATTCGACCTATTAAGCGTACATGTCCTAATTAGTGTACGCACCTTTTTTAATTAGCAGAATCCATAAATATTGTAATTTAACTAGTGTGGAACAAATGAAAAGATATATGATGTTAGACAGTTACCTTTTTGTCTAGAAAAGCAAATTTTGGTGTATGCTTATAAGAACAAATTCTTTGAAATTTTTTCAATTGTTTATCAAGCGTACTGTAAGCTTATTAGTTGAAATACGGTACATTGAACTGCAGTAAGCTTCAGGTAATGTAAGTTTATTTTGTATGAAGGTATTAACAAGTTCACCAAGAGGTTACGGGCTCCAAATGCCATTCCAAACAACGAACTGTTGGATTACCTCTCTCGAGTACCATCAGACATGGAACTGGTAAGATTTCTTTGTTTTCTCTACAGCCTAACAGTGACTGTTAAATTAATTTATTCTCTTTAGCTAGCTAAGTACATTACAAGTCACTATGCTATTAGTAGTGGATTGTATGATACAAACTCCTGGAAGGTATCTTGTAATGTTTGAATTTTAAATAATTAGTAACATAGCCTTTATCCATACACCCACAATACACATGGGATACACACAATGCACCTATTGTACATCCACAATGCACTCATAGTACATCCACAATTCATCCATCATACATCCACAATGCACCCATTGTGCATCCACAATTCACCCATTGTACATCCATAATGCATCCATTGTACATCCACAATGCACCCATTGTACATCCACAATGCATCCACCGTACATCCACTGTACATCCACAATGCACCCATTGTACACCCACAATGCACCCATTGTACATCCACAATGCACCCAAGATGCATTCACGATATACCCATGATGCATCCAAGAATTCAAATCTACCAATGAACTATATGTTCGTATCTCAGCAATATATCACTGCAAATACCTTGTGAATGTATTCTGCTAATCTTACATATGAATGTATTCACATACTCTACAAGCTAGCAGGTGGTAAGTAATCATGCGCCGATGTTATCAGAAGGAACTTGAAAAAAATAAGGAAATCTCCCTATTTGTTCCAAATGAAAGACGAAGATTATGGTTAAAAAATTGGTGGTTAAACTTTCTTGGAGAAGAAAATGGCAATTTTTCAACTTCAAAAAAAGGTCAAATGAAACATCTCCATTGTGAAGCAATTTGATAATCGTGAGAGGGCACCACGGTGTTGTCCATTGAACAACATATTTTCCCTGATTTTATTTTAAATCAGGAGATTTTAATAAGTTTGCTCTAAATTTGGGAGATCTCTCATAAATTCAGGAGACTTGAAACTTCTGTTTTGTTGATTCTATATTGTGATACTGCACCATGCACTGTCGGCCATTTTACATTGTGATAGCATTGCTGCGTTTTGCTTAGCAAAAAAAAATTAATTGCTTCCATTTCTTTTGGCATTGTAACCTGCAAACCAGTGGGTTTGCTTTTAGAGGCCCGTGGGTAGCTACCCCAAGACTGAATCCTACCGCCCCTTATAATTTTGCACATTTTAGTATTTTTGTTCAGCATGACAAGTATGCCAATACCTTAAAATATCACCGTATTTAAAAATGTTTAGCCTCAAATTGTTATGAAATGTCTTTAAATTCTGCCTACTTAAAAACTCCCCCTCCCTAGGTAGATTTGTTGTCTCTTTGCGATGAATGGCCCTGTAAATGTTGGGTTTCCAATACTTTAGACACAACCCAACAATTCTTGTAGCTATAGCAATCATTTGCAAGATACCTGTCCATATAGCTATTACCTATGGTTCAATGCCTTTTTAGTGAATTTCTCCAATGGAATTTGCTCATTGGGCAAAATAAGACTTACTAAGTCTCACCTAGAATAACCAAACATGAAAAATTTACAACTTTCTCGATCAACATTATCATGAACTTTATGAAATTAAAATAAATTAGTTAATATTGTTAACAGCAGGCAGTTGTTAATAGCATACAGCTGTATTGTATTTTGACAAGCTATGGTGAATGACATACAACTTTTATTCTCAACACAGCTTTCATGACTTTCTCAGTCGTTTCTTCAATGTCACACTGAACTGTTCTCCAGTGTCACATGACTATGTTGGTGGTCTCCAGTCTGATGCTGATGAAGTGACCGAGAAGGTCATGAAAGCTCCGTCGAACTATGAAATGTTTCTAAACTTCAATATGAATGTCAGAGTCTAGAAACATTTCAGAGTTCTCGGTCACTTCATTGCATATCTTCAATATGTCAGAATCTGGTACCAACCTAGATTCCAATACTTTTAAATAATGTTTGTATGTTGTTTCAGGCCATGTACCGGGTGTTGCGGCCGGACTCCGGTCTGGGAACAGCGAAAAAGAAGCGCAGTTAAATCCAATACTTTATGTGAAAAATTTATTTCAGCTTTGTCAGTGTAATTTAATTTGTATCAGTGCAATTCCAATGTTATCAATGTAATGTAAATTATGTCTGTGCAAGTTAAATTTTATCAATGTAATTTTTAGCGTCCAAAAAGCGAGGGGAAATATCCCTTTGTAGTGCATTTGTGACATGATCTACTACATACAGCTGTATATTTATATAATTTAGAGTATCTTTTATATGTACAGTACATATAAGACTTGGATCGTAGATGTAATTGTTAACTTCACACAAATATATGTGTGCCCAGTTATTTTAACATGCTATTTATACTTTGTTGGTTGTTACTGTCAGTTTTCACATGGGCATCTGTTTTTATAATATAAACATTTTAGTTTTAAATACTTGTTTATGAAGTTCAAATACGAAATGACGCATTCATGGTTTTACCAATACTACAGTTAAGGGTAGAAAATGTTCATTTTCAAAATGGCTGTGTTATAATTTAAGTGAAATCTGTAAAACATCAGCACTGCCAGTTTTAGAAGTAACAACCACCTTTTAGAATGAATTTTTGTTGCTAAAATTTTTATATCATCACTCTGGTGAAGGCGATATTTAATTCGTTTTATTTAATGCAAACATAAAATGAAATTTTTTATTTAATATGATATAAGGTAAATGTTAGACATAATATGTGTTTGGCGCAGGTTGTGAATTTTCATTGCTGGGTAACTGCGTATCTGTGATACGTAGCTATATAAACTAAATGTATGGTTTGGTTATGTTCACATTCCTGTGTACAAGTTGTGCCTGCTTAATAGCTATATGCTTAATAGCTATATGCTATATGTACAAGTTGTGCCTGCTTAATAGCTATATGCTTAATAGCTATATGCTATATGCTAATAAATGTTGTGTATTTTACAGGTTTTGTGTTGGTCAGTCATTGTTTGCTTACATCTGCCTTTAAAGCAACATCCACAGTTAGATTTTTTATCATCTTGTTTCAGACCTGTTTCATGAAAAATCCAACCTATGGTATCAACTTAGGCATGCTAGCTCGTTTGTGCGAATTTGTTACTTTTTAAATCATGGGACTATTAAATTAATTTCAGTCCACTGGAATAAAGGAAAAAAATATTATGTGTAATCCGCCTTTATGATATAAAATAAGTCACACTTTCACAAATCAATTATTTTACTGATTTAAACAAATATGCCCTCTTTCTTTAGATTGACTGCGCATCTAATGTCAAAACAAAACTTAAGTCAAACATATATTCATTGAAATGGTACAAAGAAAACATTGGCCAAGTAATCCAAGTCATCTTATGTGTGGTAAATTTGGCAGAAAAAAAAATGGATGAGGGACAACTGTGTACCATAAACGTACACTGTATTTGACTTAATAAGTGTACAGTATGTTTGAAAAAAAATTGGGTCATGGAAAAAGTCAAGGAATGTGTTCTTCTCAGCGTATGGCAAAAAAATTTTCTCCACACAATAAAGTAACGTTTAAAACTAGTGGTGTCATTTGGTGACTGGTGTAGAACAACTGAAAAGTGGTGCCAATTGCTTAACACCAGATGGCGACACTTCAGTTCTTCCACACTACATTTAGTAAAATTACAATTATGGATTCTGTTGATTAAAAAGGGTGTTTATGCTAATTAGGGCAAGTACGCTTAATAGGTCGAATACGGTACCTGTAATGGGAAAAGTGGTGCCAATTGCTTAACACCAGATGGCGACACTTCAGTTCTTCCACACTACATTTAGTAAAATTACAATTATGGATTCTGCTGATTAAAAAGGGTGTTTATGCTAATTAGGGCAAGTACGCTTAATAGGTCAAATACGGTACCTGTAATGGGCAATTGCTGACACGTTTCGATTCTAAACATCTAGAAGCACATTGAAAGCAGATTAGAATGCATTTTAATGATAACAATTGCCAGTGGATTCTAATATGTAGTCATGTGACATGGTCTCATTTATCGGTCCTTCAATAATCGTTTTCTTTGGTAATCCACATGAACTTCAAGCTAGCTGTAGGAAATTGGGTATGAAAATCAATTTCTCCAAATGCAAGGTCATTACTTCATCGGAGAAGCGTATTATTCTGGAAGGTGAAGAACTAAAAATTATGAGAGTTCTGCTTCTTGCTTAGCATGGTACTGTCTACAGAGATGTTAGTAGACGCATAGCCTATGGTAAACTCAGAAATGGCATATTTTCCAACAGAAGCATCTCAACAAAACTGAAAGCCAGATTATATGGAGCCCTTATACTGCTAATAGCAATCTATGGTACAGAGGCTTGGAAGCTATGATCACCGAGGTTCAATCTCTTGAGGTTTCTGAGATGCACTGTGGGTTATTAGAGGTGTTACCAGGGCAGACAGACTACAAAATATCAAGATCATATGACACCTTCACCCTTGAATCTGACAGATGTCATCAGACGCAGGTAGTTTGGGCATGTTTGTCGTATGCAGAGATAACATCAGTAGGCAAGCAAACAAGACTTTGTGTGGGAACAATCACACTATATTTGCTTCATTATTCTGTGCTTCAACAACCGCATGTTTTGTTAAAGCAGACACAATCATTGAGAACCAGTGTGAATAAATGAAACATGACTAGAAACATAAATTTTGCACGTGATGTGTCCAAGAAACAACAAACTGGTTGCATTACAAGTTATTTATTTAGGAATTCATTATCAGTAAAAACATCCCCATGCTTAGCAACAGTCATGTCAAACAAGTTTCAGTTTTAGTTGGCATGCGAATAGCAAGTAGATACAAGTCTGTAAGCAAAAGGTCTGCTGAAAATACATAAGATACCAATTGAAAATTAATTATGTATGCAAGTCATGTTTCTTTTCAATCAACACAATATTTGTCATCTAATTACTTATAGTATATAGTTAATGCCTATTTAATAAAGATGTTGCAGCACTTGTTTTGTGCGTTTCTAAGAGGATGTGTAAACAATGCACTTAAAAATGTAATGTTTCTGGCATTAAAGAAATTTTATCGTGTACATGCATTTATGTATGCATATTACACTTGATTTTACCACACCAAAATGTATGTTCACACTGTTAAATCTCTGCACTCGTGCCTCAGACATTTATCTTGGCGTTTAGTTATACAGTTGATTCAAGCAAGCAAACTTAAGTAAGACATCTGGTGTCGCAGTAGTGAATATAGTTACCACAGCAACAATTAATAACATCTGAAAGCGGTTTCATTAATTTTAAGAACTGCAGACTCCAAACATAATCAAACAGTATCTTGGTGTATCGATAGTCGAGTAGATTTTGTCTTTAGCAAAACAGCATTTATACTTTTATGGACTTTTTGTGCAAATGGAAAGTGGGAGAGGCAGATTTCGGGCAGTGCCAGGAGGGAAACAAAAGGAAAAAAATATAAACAGCCGAATCTAGTTTTAATTTATTATCATGCACAAGTTCTTAAAAATCTTAACTACAGACGCTTTGACAGCAATTCAGCAGATACTGCTGAAGCAGTAAAGCCAATGTTTAATTGAATCACCAGTTTTAAATGATTCATTGTTGTCTTGTATATAAATCTAAATCTGTATATATGCAAATTGACTGCAATGTTTTTAATTCACTTGAGCATTAGAATAAACCATAATGCTGCAGGAAAGAAGCTGCAATAGTATAACAAACAAAACTGAAGAACTATTGTGCATTTAAGTGATCTGCCCGACAAATAACTTCACAGCATGAAGCGAGGTTATAACTGTACATATAAATCTTAGACTGCTCCAGGAAAGGATGGTTTTCAAGAGCGATTAATTGTCGAATTGGTCAGCAGTGTCACGTGATACTGTGGTGCATGAATCGGTCATATAAGCACCCTCACAGGACCAATTTGTGAGGCCAATTAGTGGTTTCGACTGTGTCAAATTAGGGCTGGTCCCCATTTGGCCAACAGTTAAAAACCGCTCGTGTAAACTGTCCTTGAGAACCAACAGATTTCACAAGTAGCCTAGCAAATGTTCTCTCATTCACAGTAACAAGTCACCGCGGACTGGACATACTCCGAAGTGATATCTCTAGCATCAATGTTGGCGTACCAATGAAATGATGCTGGTGTTATTATGATCTTGTGCATTGCATCTAGTGGTATATGAATCCATCTAAGTTGTCTAGTACTATATGAAGTCGTCCATGGCATCGTAGTCATCCAGTTGGTATTCATCGAGAGCAGCCTGTTTCCCTGCGAACAGCTTCCCCTTGTGTTTTGCTTTCTTCCCCTTTGTTGTCTGCAAAAAAAAACAAGTTTCTGTACACAGCCACAAAATTAATTTGTGTTGCAAACAGAGATGTCTGCTGAATGTTGAGGTACGTTACTTGGGCAAAACAGGTCCAACTGCCAAATTTTTACGCATGACTTTTACACAGGAAAGGCTGGGGAAAATCATGCATATTTTTGGTCATACAAACTAATTAAAGATTTGGTTGGCCAAAAAAACATTATTAAAATATTTATTCCATTTTATTGTCATTACTTTCCCATGCCCACATGTCTGAGAACTTGGTTACAATAATGTAAAATCAGATATATCGGAAATAATTAACATTAAACACTGCTTTATTTAAAATCCAATTTGCCCATTTCTTACAGGTTTGTGTGCCACAACACATAGGCAAGAAGAATGAGATGATACACGCTATATAAAATACATTTTAATGAACGAAATTTGGACGACCAGCACGATACGGTAGAGAGTACATGCACAGACTGAGTGGCCAGCTGTGGTGCTGCAAACCTTCAGTGTTTTCGTCTTCTCGTTTGATAAGGCTGTCAACGTTCCCGATAGTTTCTTCATGTCTTCAGGATTCACTGCATAACAAGAGCGCTAACTGTAGCACTGTTCAAGTCCGACTCAGTGCCAGATATAACACAGGGGGCGCTAGAAACATAACATAACAAGAGCGCTAACTGTAGCCCTGTTTAAGTCCGACTCAGTGCCAGATATAACACAGGGGGCGCTAGAAACATAACAAGAGCGCTAACTGTAGCACTGTTAAAGTCCAACTCAGTGCCAGATATAACACAGGGGGCGCTAGAAACATAACAAGAGCGCTAACTGTAGCACTGTTCAAGTCCGACTCAGTGCCAGATATAACACAGGGGGCGCTAGAAACATAACATAACAAGAGCGCTAACTGTAGCCCTGTTTAAGTCCGACTCAGTGCCAGATATAACACAGGGGGCGCTAGAAACATAACAAGAGCGCTAACTGTAGCACTGTTAAAGTCCAACTCAGTGCCAGATATAACACAGGGGGCGCTAGAAACATAACAAGAGCGCTAACTGTAGCACTGTTAAAGTCCGACTCAGTGCCAGATATAACACAGGGGGCGCTAGAAACATAACAAGAGCGCTAACTGTAGCACTGTTTAAGTCCGACTCAGTGCCAGATATAACACAGGGGGCGCTAGAAACATAACAAGAGCGCTAACTGTAGCACTGTTTAAGTCCGACTCAGTGCCAGATATAACACAGGGGGCGCTAGAAACATAACATAACAAGAGCGCTAACTGTAGCACTGTTTAAGTCCGACTCAGTGCCAGATATAACACAGGGGGCGCTAGAAACATAACAAGAGCGCTAACTGTAGCACTGTTTAAGTCCGACTCAGTGCCAGATATAACACAGGGGGCGCTAGAAACATAACAAGAGCGCTAACTGTAGCACTGTTTAAGTCCGACTCAGTGCCAGATATAACACAGGGGGCACTAGAAACATAACAAGAGTGCTAACTGTAGCACTGTTAAAGTCCGACTCAGTGCCAGATATAACACAGGGGGCGCTAGAAACATAACAAGAGCGCTAACTGTAGCACTGTTTAAGTCCGACTCAGTGCCAGATATAACACAGGGGGCGCTAGAAACATAACAAGAGTGCTAACTGTAGCACTGTTTAAGTCCGACTCAGTGCCAGATATAACACAGGGGGCGCTAGAAACATAACAAGAGCGCTAACTGTAGCACTGTTTAAGTCCGACTCAGTGCCAGATATAACACGGGGCGCTAGAAACATAACAAGAGCGCTAACTGTAGCACTGTTAAAGTCCGACTCAGTGCCAGATATAACACAGGGGGCGCTAGAAACATAACAAGAGCGCTAACTGTAGCACTGTTAAAGTCCGACTCAGTGCCAGATATAACACAGGGGGCGCTAGAAACATAACAAGAGCGCTAACTGTAGCACTGTTTAAGTCCGACTCAGTGCCAGATATAACACAGGGGGCGCTAGAAACATAACAAGAGCGCTAACTGTAGCACTGTTTAAGTCCGACTCAGTGCCAGATATAACACAGGGGGCGCTAGAAACATAACAAGAGCGCTAACTGTAGCACTGTTCAAGTCCGACTCAGTGCCAGATATAACACAGGGGGCGCTAGAAACATAACAAGAGCGCTAACTGTAGCACTGTTCAAGTCCGACTCAGTGCCAGATATAACACAGGGGGCGCTAGAAACATAACAAGAGCGCTAACTGTAGCACTGTTTAAGTCCGACTCAGTGCCAGATATAACACAGGGGGCGCTAGAAACATAACAAGAGCGCTAACTGTAGCACTGTTTAAGTCCGACTCAGTGCCAGATATAACACAGGGGGCGCTAGAAACGTAACATTGATAAGATTGGGATGTAACAGCACAGTGATTAGAATAACTGACTCTCAACAGAGATCACCAGGATTTGAAACCTCTTGCTGTCATTTCAAAGCTTGGCAATTCTGATCACTCTATGTTGCCTCCGTTCACTCAGCTATCCTCAGTTCACTCAGCTATCCTACGTTCACTCAGCTATCCTACGTTCACTCAGCTATCCTCAGTTCACTCAGCTATATAAAGGAACTGAATTTCAAAAATAACTTCTACCAGTTTTATCCTGGAAAAAAATCACTTGCCTACATTTAGCTGTGAATACAACTGTGTTTCTCACTAAGAATACTCGAAGAAAAAAACAGTATACATCTGTAAAAAGTACTTACAGTTAAGGGAAAGATCTGTGAATAGTGTTTCAAGGAAGCCGAAATAATGTGCTGATGTCTGAAACAGATGAACAGGATAAAGTCAAATGTTACATCCAGTCATGTACACAGCTGCTAACCGCTTCATGATTGAAACCAACAGAATAATTATTTATGGAACATCTATATTTTAGTTTCAATGAGTCTTAGGCATTTTGTTTCCCTAGAGTGTAAGCATAGAGCTATACATGTGGTAAGATTTTACCAAAAAAGCATCTTTAATTTCAGCATGTTTACACAGTACAGATGTGCATGATAAACATACCTACTTAAATACCAACAGCCAAATTACTCACATCGTATTTTGTTACTTTGTCTCGTAAAAGGGTTCCAAATTTGTCGAAATCTTCTTTCGTATCTGGTTCGAATGAGTCTAGCTGCCCAATTCTGCCTGCTAGCTCGTCATTCGTCACACCTGGCAATAAAATATAACAGTTGCAGTATAACATGAATCCAAACCAAAGCATTCAATTTAAACCACGCCCCTTCAACAATCGTTGCACAGCATGTTACACTCAGCCCCTGGCAGACTTCACACAAACACCATAACTATTGTTGGAAGCATCCAGCCATGTTGCAACTTCTGCGCAAAAGCTGTTCGTTTTTATAATTCCTTCACTGCAATCCCGCCACCGAGGTATGGTACTCACTCATACAGCTGAGTAAACTGAGGCAACTGGGACTGAACAAAACTGCCTAAACTTCAAATGGCAGCAAGTGGGTTCGAACCCTGGTTCTCTCTCCGTTGAGAGTCCAACATTCTACCAACGTGTCACCAAGTCTTGCAGTCAACTCCTTGTCAAAAGGTATTTTATATAATTTAAACTATAACCATACATTTTCTTGCATATATTTTCTTCATTCGAAGCTGATTAAACGACACAAATATTGTCACATTATGTGGGGCGACTACTAAATAATATGGTAGCACAACAGCTGAACATTTTTATTTTACTAGTCCAATATCCATTACAAATATTTACGAGTTGGAATATGAAAATTTTGCACCCACCAAATGCTTCTTTTGCCAAGAGTAAGTCCGATTCCTCCTGTAGTTGCTGTGCTCTCTGTTTCTCCAGGGCCTGTTCTTCTGGCGACAGCGGCTGTCGGTTCGCTTCCTCCTGACAACACACAACGCCGTTGATAATTTACAAAATACTCAGAAAGATGACACGGAATTTATGCAATACAACATGGAGACAAAAGATCAAACATTGCAGTTAGTTTGCTGTGTCTCTACATGCATACATGCAAACTTGTGAATGTATCTATAATGTACGACATTTTACAAAGCAATGTTGCACAACTGGCATGTTTCATACATATTCTCTAAGATTTTAATCCACCAACTGCTGCCGTCATATAACTCTCATTTGTTACCCGCTACCAGACACCATTACCTGCTTCCGCTTCTCCTCAAGGTCTGCTTTCCTCTTGGCTTCCTTCTCGGCCAGTCGCTCTTTTAACGGCTTCTTCTTTTTCTGCACCTGTACAACTCCGCTTTCTGAAAGAGATTATGACAAAACTAAAAAGCTTTCAGATTTCAATTCCACACCAATTACAAATACCACCTCAAAAGTACCAGTTCTATATCAAAAGAAAAGCATATGAACAGAGCAAACATAGATGTACTCAACACCAAAAAATAACAACTATTTTAGAGCAGCTTCATTTAATTTTTGCATGTCATAGTGCATAATTGCAAACAAATATAATATACACAACATATTATATTTTACTGATTATTTGTAGCAATTAATATTTTCGTTAAAGGGTAAACGATGCAATTGAAAACGTAATTGAAAACACAATTGCCAGATTTTTTAGCTGTTCCAATTCCAGTGTAATTAACCCCAAGTCTGACGGCTTTCAATGCTTTTGAATTCGGACAAGGTAAATGTGAACAAAATGTTATGAAGTAAAATTTCACATGGTGCTTTATATATGAATGAGTGAGAATGCTTAGACATAACTAGCACCTAGTTAGACTTTAGCTGTTGACACACTAACTATAAAACAGTTGTCTGAGCTATTTAAGTGTAGCCTATACAAGAATGTTGGGGACAAGAGTATTATGTGGAAATAGCAGATCAAACTGTGAGCTGCCACAAAACATTAATGTTAAGGTTTTCGGTGCAGCTCATCACTATGACTGACGTTGTCTTTGTTGTCTCTGCTCCTGTTATGGGATCAACTACTTTGTCAACACAGACACCAGGTTGTCTACAGATGACATGGCCGATCCATGTTTTCCCACCGACATTGAAGCTATGCACATACTTGACCACGAACAGTGGCAAGAGTTGTGGTGAGAACTCATGGCTTGACAACAGGTCAGTTAATGAACCCATTGTATAGAAAGCGCGGGTGACTTTTTAATGACATGTCCCTTTTATTATTTAACATATTTAAACTCCAGAGCTCATTTTATTAATCTTAATATTGATACGACTAATTTATTCATTATTTATGGTGTGATTCACATAGGAATGGCATATATAAAACCCATGTGCTTAGCGTCTGTAATGTGATCTTTAAATGCAATGATAGAGCTTTGTCAAGGCTCTCTATTATCCCAGTTTGGACTGCACTCAACACTAGCTATGCAGAGAACATAATCATTTACCTTCTGACTTTTCTTGTTCTTCATCATCCCAATTGTCCTGCAAGATATACACATAGGATAAGAATGTGTTATTCACTCACAGAACTAGGGTCAATTACATGTTATTAATTCCAAATCCACCACCAGTTACAGCACGCTAATTCCACCACCAGAAAAATACCAAACCAAACTCGGGTTACTTTAAACCAAAGCAGAATAAATAACATTATGCCTAGTTAAAAAAGACACTGTTTCTCATCCTCGCCCACTTCCGTTTTGATCGCTGCCTCCTTTTTTATTACTTACTATTGAAAAAAGATTATTTTGAAACGTTTTTTTAGTTCTGTGGAGAAATCTATGTCCAAAACTTGCCATGCGAAGCACTGTTACTCTTTCAATTTACTCTTTACGTATCATACATGGTGTAGAGTATGTGCCTTTAACAGTCAAAAATACGAGCAATGACCCCTTGCTTTAGATAGTCTTTATGCAGACTCGTTTATGTAATAACATTCCTAATCAGTATGCCAGGAGTAAATGCCATTCAGTTGTATACCTGTGATACAAACTAATGAAAACATGACCATTGTTTGTAGTCAATTTGAGTAGTTTTCTGGTGTAACACATATGGGCCATATTCCATTGACGTAAATGTTTCTATTCATCTGCCATTCCTGCTAAAAAGCATTGCATTTGCTAATTTGCAAATGGAATGATAGGCTTTATAGGAATATACATCATTAGCATGTTCCACAATGCATCGGAAAAGCTAGTGTCTTTAAACTTGTTAAAAAAATTGAGTTTCTTTAATAATATGAAAATAATGTTTTCACTGACATGATAATAAATTTGTTAAATAAATTAAAGAAACCTCTCTACAGCTCAATCACCAAATTGCAGTTGTAGCAAAAAATTAAAGGGTAACATGCAAAAGTGTAAACAACCTTGTTATATATTTATATATAGATTTGGAAAACTAAAGACCGCCAAAAATGTGTAATGATTTCATCAACAATAAAGTGCAAAAACAAGCTAGTATGTTGCAGTGGATACTAGATAGGTTTGGTTTGTTGCGAAATTATTTTAAAACGAAACAAGCGAAAAAATTAATTGAGGAAGGTCTTTTATTGGGGGAATATTGCATATTATTGGAAGGGTTAAGGCCATTTTTTAAGGGCTTCAGATTTTAAGCTCTTTTTGGAAGTTTAAATTTCTTGCTCATTCTAGCTATCACTTTTAGTCGTCATCTGTAATTTAAACACATTGACAAAGCTCTATCACTGCATTTAAAGATCACATGCAAAGGTCAGATACATTTACTTGTTTCCGCTCGTTCTGGATAGAACTGTATCGCCTTATTCATATCCAGTCATGAAATTGTAAAAAGTTACATTAACTCCGTCATAAAACGGGGGATATACCTAAATTTACGAAGGCACTTTCCGAAACCAGTTTGTGGATTTTTGCTGGTAGATGTCAGACTGCGTGACATCATTTTGGCCAAATAAACCAACTTCGCCTACGCCAGTTCATAGGCACTTTTAGCAAGATTTAGATCACGCAAAATGTCAAGCGACAGCGATTCTGAAGGTGCAACTGACATAAACTTATCGGTTCAAGTCGTTCCGTATATGCTTGAGTCAACACCGCGATCAGTCACAAAAATTAAGTTAGTAGCGACAGCAAATTGTGTCAAACCAGCTCTGATTTGTTGGCTGAAGCCTTCGGATTCACTCTGCAGTTAACAAGTGCCTGGGATCCAAAACCTCAAAATAACATAAATGTATTTACAAGTGTTGCTTTGGTAGTTCCATGCGTATTTATTTATCAAACTGTTTTTAAATTCCATGTTTAGTTTGTACAAACTAGTAGACAGTCATCGAGTCTTGCCTAGCCCTAGCCATGGGTTTGAACGTTGGACCAGTGGCCTACTCTGTCTTTGTGTTACTCAGTGGTTTGATTAGGAATATTGGAACACATGGGGAAATATGTGGACACTGTATGAGTATGATTTGCCTCTTGTTTTTCAAATAATGGAACTGATGGCACACCTCAATTCATAGTTGTTTGCCCCACTGCAACATATAAGCGTGCACAGTGCACAGATGCTCTGCATTGCTATGGAATGTCAATGTTTGTTGATATTCGTTTGGCCAGACTGATGTAACACACTGACTACATACGGACACTGCCAAGCAAAATGCCAAATCGATTGGGGCTTCTTTGCTACTAATATAATTAGCTTTTACTGAAGAGTAGCCAATAACGTTATTTGTTAATGCATTCCAAACTACTAATACAACTGTTGGTAATTGTTTACTTAACTGGCCTGAATTATTAGAGGTTTATGCCGACGGTTTTTACAGCATTTTTGTACCTGAATACGTTCCTTACATCATTCCGCATATATTCCACACAAAAATTTCATATATTCTTTAAAAATATTGTGTTTTAGGCCACTTTTAATCAGTTTTACACATCAAAACAGCGGAACCAATTGCATGATAAACATGGCGCGTGCGCGATTTGCGTATTAGTCATGCCTCGGTGCCATCAGAACCGCGAAGGCGATCTTTGTGTGTATCGCGCGTACAATTATGCATCATAAAAAATTAAAAGAAAAAAAAAGAGAAAGTAAGCTCAAAAAAATTTTCAAACGAAAGAAATCTACAAAAAATTTAAATATTCTCCCCAGTTTTTATATTAAATGTAACATTTGTAGTCACTTATACAGTCACTTGTAACGTAATATTTCATCTTTTATTTAATTAAATATTTGATGTTACAAATATTGTTTTTTTTTCCATAAATTATTTGGTTGATATTAGATGTTATGCGCATGCGCAACTACAAGGGGACATCTCATTGCATTTCATTGTTAATATAATAACATTTTATTTCATTTAATTCATATTATCTGTTGTTTGGTGAACAAAGACTATTGTTTTTGTAATTAAAAATTATACTGTTGATATTGCATGTGATGCGCATATGCAACTTTAAAGGGACAACTCATTGCATGTCATTGTTAACATAACTAAATTGAAAAGAATGCATGGGTTAATTATCTGTCGTTTGGTGAACAAAGGTTAGTTTTTGTAATACAAAAATATACTGATGATATTGCATGTCATGCGCATGCGCAACTTTAAGGAGGGATTGAAGGAGTACTTTAATTTAATTAAGTCAATTTATATAAATTTAAGTCAATTTATATAAATTTACAATTTAATATAATCTCTTTACATTAACATGTTCATTTAAATAATTTACTTATTTATTTATTTTATTACTTATTTAGTTTTTTCAATAATTCTAAACTGGTGAGTAACCAAACCACATATGTATTCCTTTTGTCGTATATGCTGTGTCTATGTTGTAGTATCACTGGATTTGTCTGAATACACATTTCTTGATCGAATGACTGATAACACATTCTCAGCTCACATCCAGTGGATACACAAACCTGTGCATTCAATGTGTATTCGACGGTTATGCGCCTGTCATGGCAGTTCGTGCAAATGCCACACAATTTCTTTTGTGCAACTGCCTCGGACCGAGGCCCTCTGTGCGCGGAAGAAAGCCACATGACGTAAATACTTACTAAATAGTGTTATTATTTAGGCTTGGACAAGGATTTCCTACAGCAATTTACCTTATTTCTGCCAAGCAGCAGTATGAGTTACACCAGCAGACACCTTTAAAACACCATTGCTACTTAGCGATTTTCCTTCAAATAAATATAAGAAACTTTTACAATAGTTGGTTCATGGAGTTCTTTACATATAACTGGCCATTGATGGTAATGATAATGAAACTGACAATGAAAAGTTATGTAGTCCCATAATGATAATAATACATTTATGTTTTTACGTAATTATTGTGGCAAGGATACTGAATACTCTATGACGACTCCATCCCTCTAAGAAAGCTAAATAACTGTTAACTGTTGTGTTTTATTTATTACACGTCAAAATCACACTAGCAGTTACAATAGTGTAGCACGTTGATTAATTAATTATTAATATGTTAATTAACGTTATATATTTTGCTGAACGTGTGTATGCGCAATGAAAGGATGCTTTTAATTCACATGTATTATGAGAAAGTAATTAATGTTATTTAATATGAACAATTAAAATTGTTTCTGAGCTATATCTTCTCCTTCCCATTAATCACTGGCAAGGCGGTACTACATCAAGATTTCACCGCAGGATATTGCTGTGAAAACGGACAACACAGAATCCCTCCCTCCCTCCCTCCCCCCCCCTCCCAACTGATTAAAAGTGGCCTAAAACACAATATTTTAAAAGAATATATGAACTTTTTTTTACTGGAACATATGCGGAATGATGTAAGGAACGCATTCAGGTACAAAAATGCTGTAAAAACCGTCGGCATAAAGCCCTAATAATTTAGGCCAGTTAAGTAAACGATTACCCAACTGTTTATTATCATATATCATGATTTCTAGAATATTTACAAATAATCTTTAATAGTTTGTGTCTACCATGACATGTCCATATGGCATATATGAATGTTCTGTTATCGCTCATGCCAAGTTTAGAGTTAGACACGTCTAATAATGGGTTAAACTAGAGAGAGAGAGAGAGACATAAAAAAGCTAGACTGTGTTGATTTGCGCAGTACGATGACTGCCACTTTGCCATAATTTCACATGTCTGTCTGACAGAAAATGAGTCATTACGCCCATTATATGACTTGGCCCTGACCGTCAGAATGCGGCATGTTCGAATCAATCTTGTACCTTCACGTCATCGTCTTCATCTTCGCCTTCCCACTTATCTGTCGCCTTCGATTTCGAAAGTACGTCTGTTTTTGGCTCGAATTCATCGGCATCTAAAACAAAACAGAACAACGAATTGCTACGTCACTTTTAAAGTGCTTTGCGAAATACAAAAACTACTGACAGGCCACCACGCTTACCCCACTCAACGTCCGACATGATTGTTCTCGAAGCGCGAGAGTCGGGTAAGCGAGACTACGAAGGGTTTAGAAAGTTGGCTTCCTTGAAAAAGGGCGCACCAATTTGTTTAGTACCGCATCACGTCGCTGGGTAAATATCGCTGTTAGTATCGTTTACACAGTCCTCATAAGGTGGCGCCAAATAATAATGACCACAAAAAAAATTATAATAATAATAATTGCTGTTGTTGTCGTAGTCGCAGTCGTAGTAATAGCCGTAGTCGTCGTCGTTGTAAATTTCGATTAAAACAAAATATACTGTTTTGTTTATGTAAATAGTTAACATTAATAAATACTTAGATAAATGCTATGCATAATTAAGCAAGATCACAATGATAAATAGTGGTAATTATATATTAAAATAGTCGAAGAGCCTATGGCCATGCTACGTAATCCTAAATTAGTGTTGGAAAATGTGCGATTTGAGAGCCACCTCGAACTGCTCAGTGTGATCGACAGCAATTGAATGTTGGAACATTCTAAAATATGAAATTGAGAGTATCATTGATAAATTTGTTCCGCTAAAAAAACAAGGAAAACGGTCTAGAAAGAAACACTAGTTAGAAGAAGCTATTAAAAATTAGCATACAAGCAAAGCATGTGGAGGGTTTATAGGCGTATCAGAAAGGATGAAGACTACACAAATTACAGAGAGGCACTTAATGCAGCTACGAATGAAATTAGACAATGTAAAAGAAGCAAAGAGTAAAAATTAGCATGTAACATAAAATGACATCAAGAGCTTTTACGCATATATCAGGAGTAAACAAAACGTACGAGACAAGGTTGGACCACTAGAAGACAGAGCTGGAAATATAATATCACAAGGTTTTTTTAATGGCGGAAGACTTAAATGGACACTTCAGTTCAGTGATTACCAGAGAGGATATTACTTCATTACCTGTTACAAATGCTAAATTTCAGGAGGCTAAATTGGACTATTTAGGGCAGTTAATTGTAACTCCAAAAATGGTAGCTAAGATAGAACAATAGCTAGCTGACAGAAGACAGCGTGTTGTAGTGGATGAAGAGGTTTCAAACTGGAAATCAGTTTTGAGTGGGGTACCACAAGGATCAGTATTAGGACCTTTATTATTCTTAATATATATCAATGACTTGGACGACAATATAACAAGCAATGTACTGAAATTTGCGGATGACACAAAAGTGTTGAGAAAGGTTAACAATAATGGTGATAAACAACATTTACAAAACGATATACTGTTTTGTTTATGTAAATAGATTAGTGAAATGGTCTGAGAAATGGCAGATGTGTTGTTAAATTTTTGGAAATATAAATGCCTACATACAGGACATGGAAACTTGGATGTAAACTATAAAATGGGAGATACTGTTGTGGGTACTACTGTAAAAAAAGGACTTAGGCGTTACAATAAGCTGTGATATGAAAGTTTCAGAGCAGTGTGGTATAACAGCTTCAAAGGGTAATCAAATTCTTGGGTTCATTAGGAGAAGTATAACATAAATGGAGAAAAAAGTAATTATACCTCTGTATAAAGCAATAGTTAGGCCTCATTTAGAGTACTAGCTGTGTACAAGCAAGAAATTAGGCACACAGGTTGGGCCTGTTATGATATTTACCTAAGCCAAATTTCAGACTTGTAAATGAAATAGTTTTTGAGTTATTGCATATTAATGATGAAACAATGGCAATAATTTTGCGTTACTTTGTAACACATATCAAGACATAACTTTGGCCCTAATGGTCCTAAAGTCCTGGTTTTGATCTTAAGATAAAGCTAAAATATTGCTCTATATATCCAGATATATACGTCATGTGGCAGTAAAAAAGTGTTTTTACCTTTGACCTGATATACCAAAAATGAGTAAACTCGGATTTTAATCAAATTCGACCATTAGTAAGGTCATTGCACAACAAGTTCCATTAACAAATTAGAATGGGTCCACGGTAAGTTCTTGAGATACAACTTGAAGTTAGGAAGGTGGCAATGTGACCATTTTGCTAACAGGTGACCATTCCCACCAGAAGAACTGTATCATATTGCAGCCAGCCTGGGAGGGTTTTACATCGTTTGTCTTTGTGACAGTGGAAGTGTCAGGGGCAATACACAGCACAAGACCCAAGGATCTGGTATTTGGCATCATATCAGCCCAATAGATCTGACAGGGGACTGATACTCAGCTGTGTGTATTGCTACACTAACACTTCCAGTGTCATCATTACAATAGGATTTACAATCCCACAGGGTTGATTGTATATAAAACCCTGGGCTTAGGTGTTAGTCTGGCTCTGGTGATGGCTCCAAAGAAAAAATCTGTACCTAATCCTGAGTGTTGCAATCCATTTAAGAATCATGAAAGGAGGGTTAAGGGGGGTTCATTAAGGGTGTGTGACCGATATCTAGACAATTGTCAGAAAGAGATCCAATTTGTACCCCATCAACCCAACAACTCTGTTGCTTCATATCAGGGTTGTTTGATTTAAATCAATGATTTAAATCAAATGATTTAAATCACTCCAAAAAAATCATTGATTTATTATTTTTTATTCCCGATTTTTTTATTGTTGATTTATATGAATTGAACACAAATAATTGTTTACAAACATCGAGATCAATAAAGTTTTGTATGTTTTTTATTACAAAAGCACAGTGTGCGCACACTTATGTAGTTGTATGGTTACCAGATAGCCTGATAGTCAAATATTTTATGACATTGTGTATGTTTGAGCTATTCCATTTCTGAATGTAGTGAAGCCACACAAACTTGTCTTCAAGAGGAAGTATCTTTTCAAGTCAGAAGCCCTGAGTTAAAGTCCACTTAGAGCTTGTGCTAGTTGTTACCAATTCAGTATGTTGACTCAAGTGAGACAGTCTTGGTGACAATTGTTTAATACTGTACCAGTTTGCAGTCTGGTTGGAAACCCACAGAGTGCATAGAGCCCTGCACAGGTGCTAATCCACCCTCTCAGCAAACAATAATTAGCACTGCTACAGCCACAGACACACAGCTTTCCTTTCCAAGACAGATTATGCAACTACGGGGGTGAGGCCTTGTGGACATTGTCTAATGTCTTTATATAAGCAAAAATCATGTACCCTCTGTTAAGACAAGTACCCAAATCGATTTGAATAGAACATGTTTAAAAGAGTTTATAAATATAAACATCTATATAAATGTCTATATTCCAGATTTAAAAAAAAATCAAATAAATAAAAATAAAAAAAAAATCCAATTGAAATTGTATGCATGTAAACAAAATGTAAAAAAAATTAGGGCTTTAGGCTAAACAGTTTACATCAGAACTAGCCAAGGTTAGTAACACAGAATGACACACAGAATCATTTCAGTCCATGCAGCTGCAACAACAAATGCTCACACTTTAAAAAAAAACCTCCCCCCAACACACACCCACCCACCCACGCTGAACAGAACAGCTAGGGCCAGTCTGTCATCCTTTTAGCTGGTCTTAACTATTGTTTGTGTGCATGCGTGGGAAGTGTCATGTCATTAAACAAAAATCGACGACCGGTATCGGTGCCAGCCTCGCCCCGGACTACAGGCGAGGACATTTCCATGGGTATCCACAAGTCAAGGTACTGCCTTCGAGCGCATAATTGCAATGCAGGGTTATCACAGCTGAAGGGTTGATTGGGAATATGAAGTTTCCATTGCAAAGTCCATATGGGCGAGAACATTTTCATGGGTATCCACAAGTCTATGTAATTCAAAGTTTCATGTATTAGGCGAGAAGGTCTGAGGGGATATGAGGAGGTCTGAGGGGGTTAGAGGGTAAATGATGTTTGTTTTGTGTAATGTCTCAGATCAATTTGAGATCACCACTTGCTTATCTTTTCAACCATCTTTTACTTATAGTGGAAACAAACAACTTACTCTTAGTAATTACTTTAATCTGTTCTGTGTTTACATTTAAAACAATCTCATTCCATTTAATCAAATATCTATTTCAATGGAAGAACAAATGCGAATATCGTTCATGTGGAATTATGATTATCGGACATGGTGGCTGTGTGGGAGAATATCGGACTGTCAGTACAGGGGACCGGTGGACTAGTGAAGAAGATGAAGGGGAAACAAAAATCTACGACCAGTATCGGTGCCAGCCTCACCCCGGGCTACAGGGAAAAGATGGAGAGCAACAATTGCATCTCTCATGTGTAAATGTTGTGGACTCTATCTGGTTTTAGTAAATGTTATGGACTCTATCTGTTTTTAGTAAATGCTGTGGATTCCATCTCTTATGAGTAAATGCTGTGGACTCCTCTTCTTATAAGTAAATGCTGTGGACTCTCATGGAGTCCACAGTTGTAGACTAGTGATGAAGAAGAAGGGGAAGCAAAAATCGACGACGGGAATCAGTGCCAACCTCACTAAAGGGAAAAGGAGGAGAGCAACAATCCATCTCTTGTGAGTAAATGCTGTGGACTCCATCTATCATGTGAAAATGCTGTGGACTCCATCACTCATAAGTAAATGCTGTGGACTCCATCTATTATGAATAAATGCTGTAGACTCCATCTCTAATGTGAAAATGCTGTGGATTCCATCACTCATAAGTAAATGCTGTGGACTCCATCTATTATGAATAAATGCTGTAGACTCCTTCTCTCATGTGAAAATGCTGTGGACTCCATCACTCATAAGTAAATGCTGTGGACCCCATCTCTTGAGAGTCAATGCTGTGGACTCCATATCTCGTGAGTAAATGACATGGACTCCACCTCTCATCAGTATATGCTGTGGACTAGTGATGAAGAAGAATGTGAAAAAATTGACGACTGGTATCTGTGCCAGCCTCATCCCGGACTACAGGGAAGAGGAGGAGAGCAACAATGATGGAGTTGGAATTAACATGTCTGCCAACGTGTGGAGTATACAGTGCTTTGAGCAGTCCCAATGACTGTATTGTCCAAGAAGTTTGGAAGAGGAACTCTTACACAAGAATGTGCTGCAAGATGTCAAGAGACTCACCAAACCATCATACTGTCAGCCTGGAGACTTTTCAGTATTGTCAATCATTTTGCGACCAAACACACCAGCTTCGACAAAGCCTACATATGGTGACATTGACTTTGCCGAGTTCAACCTGTCATTTCCTGAGTGAAAAAAATATTGGTGTCATCAGCAAAAAGAATACAATTTAACAGTGATGAACTACTATGTAAAGCACCTTGATTGATCAGGCCCTGTATATGTACTTTATTATATTATCATCATATGTAAGCATCACTTCTATCCAGCTGCACTGTTCGCTGCTTGTATACTATGCAATGCCTCAAGAATGGGGTTCTCTCGAACGACACCAAAAATGAACATGAATTCAGAGTCATCGCGGTTACACACAAGCTTTACTACAAGAATAACGTAAACTTTGTATTTGTTGCCACTGAACTACAATATGTTAAATGTCTGTATTACCCAGTATTATTGAAAAGTTTGCAGTACCTAGTAGGGGTTTATGTTTAATATATATGTAATTTTGTTCGTTCATTGCCATGTATGGCCATTCTGAAGAATGTGCATAATGTACTTTCCATTCAATTGATATTTTAAACTTTTTTTTACCATAGCAACTGCAAAGTCTTAGTGAAACATGAGTGACTGAATCTCATTTTCCTCCGTTTGCTACCAGATGCCAGATAACGGGAAGGCGCGATGGACAACCGCGCCAAGGAGGGACTGTGGTCAGTTGATATAACATGCTAGTTTTGGACATGCTTGATTCGGTGTTTTAATAGGACAATAACTTTGAAGCTGTCGAAAAGTATTGCAATTATGCATACTAGTGCAAAATATTTACTAGACAAAAATGCTTGCTTAAAACTATACTTTTCACAGTACCTGCCTTGAGTTTTGGGTGAAGCAAACAAATAGTTGTTACCAAAATTAATAATCTGCAGTTATTATTCAACAGTTTATGACACATCATGTGAAACATGACAAAGTCAAAACTTAAGACAGGTATTTGCAAGAATGACTCTAAAAGCCCAATATATATATATATATATATATATATATATATATATATATATATATATATATATATATATATATATATATATATATATATATATATATATGTACAAAGTATACAATTATGAAAGAAGCAAATTTGGACATGTGCAATTAAAAATGCGAGAACATGTACTTTCCATGTGAATTAATTTATTCAGGTAGTGGTCCCATGATGGTGTGACAGCTACTATGTTATGTAATATAATATTCTACATTCTTAGGGGTTTAATTCAGCATACTAACATGCAAAACAACTATCCCATTGGGAAAAAAAATAGATAACAATGAGAGCACATCAGGAAGCATGTAACTTGTTATGTTCATTACCTTGTTGCACTAACCAACATTGTTTAAGCTGTCAAAGAGGTACCTCTTGAAATACCAGAGACAGCAAAGGAGTCCCAGTTGTAGACCATCCAGAAGACATGACAATGTTCCTGCTGCACATAGTCAGTCACAACAGCAAACATGGGTCAGACTGCAACTGTCAATAATGCAACCGAACCAAATATGTGTTTCCTTCATAACAATCAGGCTCCATATCATCATCATTTAGACATCAAGCTGTGTGAATAATGTGGCAGTCGAATATTTAATTGGTATCAACCACTTTTCTCTTTGGACACAAAATCGTGCACCTACCGTCTCGAATCAGCAATGACTTCACCGAGCACCAAGCCACTAAGTATAAAAGAAACAAACACAATATCCACAGTTTACAAGATAGTGTCAGTGCGCGCTGTTCTTAGTTCACACGACAACAAAGTTTGCTGTCGTGATCCACAGTAGGAACCACGAGAAGGTAACAAGCGCTTCTCCCACCACAAGTATTGCGTGCATGCAGTATAAGTGTGAAAAGTTGTGCCTGAAACTGAACCATCTCCATTATTAGCTAGGCAGGCTAGCGCTACCAGTGGTCATTTAGGCCCATTTCTGTATCCTTTCAGAATATGGTCAAAGTTGTTAGCAACATATCCTATAGAAATTTCATAATATTAGCATTTCCATGCCCTTTAACATGTTCACAGGAATATTGTACTTCTAAAACAGATGTAAAAAAAAAAAATTCTAATATAAATTAATAAAATATCATTTTAGAAGAACATAAAATGTCACCATATGTAGGCTTTATCGAAGCTGGCGTTTCATTGCAAAATGATTGACAAGACTGCGAAGTCTCCAGGCTGACAGTATGATGGTCTGGCGAGTCTCTTGACATCTTGCAGCACATTCTTGTGTAACAGTTCATCCTCCAATATTACTGCAGCCTTAGAACCTGAAAATAAAACACTACAAATATTACATACTGCAACATTTTCAGGATTTATTGGGAGTATGGATAAATTAATAATTTAACATTTGGCCAGTTAATTTTAAGATGGGTTATTCTGTATGAGAAAATTGTCTATATAGTTGGAGAAAACAACTGTACGTCTTTGTTGATTTGTATGTAGTGGCTTCATTACCTGGAATAAGCCACTGTTTGGTTTGGTCTCTACCAAATATAATTGAATTGTTAATTTAATTGAAGAATTTGGGAGGTTAATTTAATTTAATTGACCTAAGAAATGTGTGAGCTTAATTTAATTTAAACATATCTGAATTAAATTTTCAAGTTAATTGCTCCATGCCTTGTACAGTTTATGCAAATATATCAGTAACTTTATATGTACAATTGTTTTATTAATGCATTTGTTATACGTAAATGCATCATTACAGTTGTAGATTTGAGTGGTTATTACTATCGTAGGTAGTCCTTGAATATATGGTATTAAACTAAACTGAGTCAATATTACTGACCCTTAATGGCTTGTGCTGGTTGGTGAATAAATAAATACCTGCACCAGATGGACATCCAGTATTTTGTTCACTCGGTTCTCCAGCAAACTGTAACAGCCATACTTTGCACAATGTCCAGGACTGTCGAACCTAACATCTCCGGACAGCTCAAGGCCCCCACCAATCTCTGAGTTCGTCTATGATTTGAGCCTGGGCGCCCAACCATTCAGCCATCACAGCTGAAGCTATGTAGCCTTTCTGGTGGTGATGAAAGATGATGGTGAGATAGAGAGCAAGTAATAAAGGACAGAACCTTCAGAACTCGACTCGGCAGAGCACTGGAGAGGAGAATAGCACAGGAGATGAGGATGTAGCCAGCTGGAAGTCTCCTGGTGTACGACGGACTGGTCCAGGTCTTCAAGCAGCCACACTTCCTCCATTTCTGCATGATCTCCATAAGACTGCCATCTTCCTTGCTGATAACGCCTTGAGTTGGATGGCCACATTCAGCACACAACTGGAAGAGCTGCATTAGCAGGGCCTCTAAAACCATGTATTTCAGGTGCTCTCTGATGCCCTTGCTAGGTTTCTGTTTGTAGCTGAAAATGCACACTTCCATTGCATTATTTTTGAATAATAAATGTTAAGTCATGCAACTCATGAACTGTTTGCTAAAAATTAACAGTAACAGTATTCAAGGTATTATGTTGTATTGAAAATCTCAGAGGAATGGAAAACCAAAGAATGTACACAATAATACTAACTCTTCATCACTGGACTCCTCATCATTGGCCTCTTCTGCAGCATCCAGAATAAAGAGTTCAGATGGTTTGTAGTCACTGGATGGCATTACTGGTGATGACAAGGTGGAGGGAGAGGGCGATGGTGGCTCAGCTAATGGGACATCAGCTGAAGTCTTCTTGGGTGTGGAAATTAGACAGGGTGGCTCAAGTTGAATGTCGATCGAGATAACATCCAAACTGTACTGCGTCCATGTGTCACATATCACCATGATGTCTGTCTGAATCTCTGGAATGTACACGCCAAAGATAAAGTAGTAATAATGCTGAAATACAATTACCATCTATGTTCTTATTTTTGATGGAGAAATTCATCTTGTATGGTATGTAAAAGTACTAATAATTATGCTGGTGAAGACAGACATACTAGACTCAATTCCCTACAAACATTAATGATGTTTTCATTCACATTTCCCGTCTAAAGCTTCATATATTAGGCACTGTCTGATTTTTAATAGACTTGTCTGGTTTTTGGTCTGCAGGTGGTATAAATCTACCACAGTTGCTACATGGCATTTACAAAACCATATATCTATGATATACCGGGGGTCCCACCTGGCTCAAGATCCCTCCCTAAAATTGCATGCCATAAGGTGTGAACATTTTTAACAGTTAGCTTGAAAATTGTAGATTTTGGGTCTTCTCGCATATGTTGATTTCCCTGCCCTTTCCGCCTGCCGCTGTAAATATGTGTAATTTTTTTAATAGCGGGTAGCAAACATTCGCAATTGAATTGTTGCACAATCATTCTGATATTTGACAGATGATGTGGCATTTTCGATCTATGCTAAAAAATATACTCCTAGGCCCAGTAGTACATCTACATTGTACATTCCCAATTTATTGCCAAAGTCAAGGAGAGGTTTAGGGGAAATCATCCTAATATAATCAGCTAATGACATAATTTTCCTTCAATGCACTGGTGCGATTGGGCAATTGTCAATTGCCATTAAAAAAATCCTGGTATACTATTAGACTCTCGGCAGTCTCAAGTAGTCATATTCCAAACAGCCCCAAACTTGAGCTGATCATGTAGTCCTATCTCGCAAGTGCCACACAATAAAATCTAAGTAAAACCTAGATCTAAACACCAAACTTATATTGATTTCTTCCCCACATTTTTTTATAATTTGACAGCAATAAAAAGTCTAGATCTATCGTGGACGTCACCACTACTGGCACTGGTCACATCACATGGGGAGGGCTCGTCAGCCATGGGAATGATTATATCTTCTGTAAACCACTTCAGGGTAAGCTAGATATGAGGTTAGCTAAGGTTAGGGTTGCATACCTTCAATTCCTTGTGCCCAAGCACTTGCAAAGTACTGCACACAACATGAAATATTGATATGTGGTGAATAGACATTTTGGAAAGGCAACAGCTATTTGTGATACTGAAAATTGTTTTTTTTTGTAGATTTTTAGCTTAATACAAGCTCTTTCATACTATTTTAACACATGAACAATAAAAAAATTGTATTTATTAACAATTAAATATCGTAATAAATATCAAATTGTGCAAAATATCAGCTTGTGTACATCAAATGTTACAGCACAAAACTAAAATGTACATTTATTTGACATTTTCTATATTTAGTAGATCGGTTAAACAGTTTAAATAGTAACAGTGTTTAAACAGTAATGATCTTGTTGAGTAGATGGAATCAATAAAATATATATAATCATAATATTATCCAGTCTGACATCGAAAAATTTTCAAGTCAAACACAATATAGGGCACGCTAGCAACCGTTTTTATGTATTTATAAAAAAATAAGCCCAAATTATATTATTGGAATTGCAAATTATAAAAGTTATAAGAAATTTTTTATAACAAATTAATAATTTCATCCAAATTACCTGTAATATCCATAATTAAGCTAACAACAACGACCAAAACATAAACATATCAACATTTTATAACCGTGTTTGTGACCATGACTTCCATTTATTTTGGGGCAGACCACAGTACAAAAATGTATTGGTGACCATGTTAACGTTGTCTCATAAGAAAACATGACCATAACAAATTCTGCAATTTTTTACAGCAACTGAAAAGTTTGGTCAAAATCACATACCTCCAGTTCTATTAAAACACCCCTATGTGCGAAACCCGTCAAATTTTTTTTTTACAAAAATAGCCTTGTATTTATGCACCCATGTGATCTACAGTAGAAAAATTCCTATAAATTCCTGCGCCTGTTACACTATAAAAATGCACTATTTCACAGCCAATAGCTTCTACAAACAAACCTGTGAACATGCCTGCTCATTTGCACTAATGTCACATCATATGACATGTTTAAATTCACATATCACAATTTAATACACCCTACATTCGTGTCAAACAATAAACTGGGAGGTCATTAGACTAGTAGTCTTACCCCTTGAGAGTTGTCCGACATCACTAGTCTCGATGGCAGTGCCAGTCGTGGAGGTCGATCAGGGTAGGACCTAGGCTAGGGACATCTTCTTACTACTTACTGCTACTAGGTCTAGAGTAGATAAGTAGAAACGGACAGTCGTGCAAAATGTTGCAGATAGGTTAACATAATGTCATAGACATAGCCTAGCCTAGGCCAGGGGAGCAGGAAAATAACTCGTCCGTTCTGACCCAGTGTGGCAGTACGTCACCTTCTGATAGCGGGCGCCAATGTGACGTAACATACGCGACTAGATACGTCGGTAATCGTTTACTTAACTGGCCTAAATTATTAGGGCTTTATGCCGACGGTTTTTCCAGCATGTTTGTACTTGGATGCGTTCCTTACATAATTCCGCATATGTTCCAGTAAAAAAAGCTCATATAGTCTTTTAAAATATTGTGTTTTAGGCGCATACTGTGTTTCCATAGGAACTTCATATTTTATAATGTTCATATGTCGAAACAACTAAAAATACGAAATCATAACCTACGAATTTCGCAGTAACAATAACAAAATTGAACAATAACTTTCTTTACGCGTCTCCGACTAACCTCGCGCGCGCACCTACCGGACAATTTGCGGTTCTTCTGAACTGTCCGCCAGGAGGGCCATCTTTACCGCCAGTGCCCTGTTATAAGCCGGCCTTACCACGAAACACAACACATCAACCACACAACGCATAGATAAACGACTATAAGTACCTCAACTAAGACTATTTCACACATAATTTGGCGCCGGATTTATTAAACACATGGCACATTCTCAAATTGGCGATGCCAGCAGTTTTTTCTACTATTAAATTATAGTAACAGAACAACAGCAGATTTTCTCATTGTCTTTCCCTTGCCCTTGGGCTTGGTGGCCACGTTAGCGTTTTGCATGATTAGTAGAAAACGTGACCATAATTTTTTTTACATCTTTATGACATCCACTGTTACTACGCTGCCAATGTGCTGAACAGATAAGTTTCGTCAAAATCACATACCTCCAGCACATGCCCTTACCCTCCAAATTGGGAGTTTTCATAAAATATTGATATGCTGGTTACTGTGGCACTGGTTTTTTCGAGAACGTCACCATCAAAATAATAATAATAAAATATGATATTTATATAGCGCCATCATCACACAGAGCTCTATGGCGCTTTACAATACAATAATAATAGAGCTAAACGTATATACGCAGTTAAATAATAAAAATAATAAATGAATTAAGAACAATTCAACTAAAAATCATACATAAAATTAAACAGTTAAAATACAAGTACAATTTAAATTTAAGGGCATTACAACTAAAACGTATACATGTAATTAAATAATTTAAATGACGAGTTACATTAAGAGCAATAAATTATAAATATCAAATGGGAGTAAAATAATAAATGAAATAAATTAAGGGATACAATTAATTAAATAAGACAAAATAATAATAATAAATATCGAATAAGATCAAAGCCAGTAAACATATCATTCTATCTTGTATATTCATATCGGAAAAGGGAAGTCTTTAACAGTCGCAGCTGTTAGAGTTTCTAAAATACATACGATGACAATAAAACTTATCCGATTGACAAACTAATGCGAATCGGGAATATTAAACAGAATCTAAGTATGGAATGATCGACGTTATTTAATAAAAAAAAATAAGAGATCAATGAAGTGAGTGACGCGTAGCCATTATCTACCTATTGGACTATATTTCAAGTCGCAGGCTCGGGCAGTCCGTGGAGCACCTCCTGTCGGTCGATGGAGAGACCGACCCACATTCACCGAGTCTCTTATGGTTGTTTATTGTACACCTCAGGGGAGAGGTAAGTCGGCCCCCAGACCACGTGCAGTCCTCCACCCAGACTACTGACAAACCCCTATGTGTTGGTGCACACAACCTCTTATGACTGCACGTCAACCCGTTTATATAGTAGGTAAACCCTTCCGGCCGAATTTGTGGTGTGAACTCTTGAAACGTGTTCGCTTTACATTTATCTGACATAACAACACATAATTAAACAATTTATTCATTAGAATGTTTCTTATATGGCATAATTGAAGTTGTAATGCAGCAAAATGTATAACATGCATCAATAATATTACTAGCCTATGTTATTGATATTGAATTATGCAGATTCAGTGGTGGAAATTATGCGCATGCGCCGGAAGTGTTCACTCTATGATGGCGCCTACAACAACGTCGGCCCGTTAACTGTCATCAATAACCCTGCCTTGGGAATACAACACACTACAAGTGGAAAAAAGTTTATTATATTGCCAACAGTATCCTCGGACAGTTGTGTTAACTGGTATTATATGCTTATTTTCTATGAATCTAGTCATTCCCATCGCCGTTACTCCATGGAACAAATGCGCACAACAATTACGTTAGCCAGTTAGTCAGTCAAAATGCTTAGAAAGTGTATCGTCTCTATCTCATTGAAGAACAAATAATATATTCATTCAACATAGGGCCCACATTAACCTGCTAAACTACGCAAATCCGACATTCTACCTAATATAGACTGCCCCAAGTGAGCTGGATGGAGGCGGAGTCTGGTAGGAGCAATTGCTATTGACGTCGGGGAATGGAAATAGGTTGGGTGTCGTCGAATAAGACAAATATGTACTAGCTGCCCCAGACCATGTGCAGTCCTCCATCCAGACTACTGTGTGTTGGTGCGTCAACCCGTTTATACAGTTCGTACACCCTTCCGGCCGAATTTGTGGTGTGAACTCTTGAAACATGTTCACTTTACATTTATCTGACATAACAAAATCTAATTAAACAATTCAGTCATTAGAATGTTTCTTATATGGCATAGTTAAAGTTGTAATGCAGCAAATGCATCGATCTCTTCGAACTGCCAGGCGTTTATTTGTCGCATTGGTCAACATATCAGCCGCCAGAAAAATAAACTAGAAAACCTTTTGGAGTCAGTTTAGTTTTGTTGGATGGGAACATGATTTTGACAGGGACAGCTTTATTCTCATATGAAATTTTGACGATATAAACTGTCTGATTGTGTTAGTCGTTTACCATCAGAAGTAGAATAAAGACGTTTTATGCAATCAACGATATGCATTTTCCACAGGTAGGCCATAAACAGAGTTGATAATGACGAAGATTTGCCCCGGGGGACCGGAGAACCTCAGGGGAGATGCACACGTGAACGGTGCATTCCGAGCGTTTATTATTTATCCAGACAGACGACTGCGGTGGACGTGACGACATATATTGTTTATTTATTTTTTATTTTCTATCATGTTTGTCAATGTTAAATTTGCTCAGTGCCTAGTTCGTGTTTCGGAGGAATCCAGACGCAGGTTAGATGATCGAGATCTACCGATCAGCGGATGTCACCAACAACGCAACGTTAACGCCGACATCAATGCATTCTTCGACGGGCAGATGTACCTCACAAAACGCCCGACTTCGACCGAGGCGCTCGTTCTTCTATCCAAAACTATCTACCGTGTCCGCAGATAAACGCTCTCGGACGTTATGTGATTGACGGCGATCACGGTGAAGACTGACTATCACGGCCGCATACGAACAGTCTCGGTCGAACGGGCGGTCGCCACAGAACATTATGGACGTAGATGGACTTTCCCGGACGGTGAACGTTAAAGCGATCAACGCCGATCGAGGCGAAGATCATGCAAAACTTGGCGTTGACGCCGTTGAAAATTCCTCCTTCGTGGCGTTAACACGAGGAAATAATTCTCTCTGACAACGTTTTACAATGGTGATTATTACGTTGGCGTGTCTGAACAATGCACCCCGAGGACTTTATCTGGTGATTCTGCTCGTTTCGTCATTGCTCATTCATTTAATAAAGGTTTTGCTTGATTATCCTTAAATAAATTTGTTGTCCTACCTTTATGCCAATGTTTCTGTCATATTTTCAATTTATCTATATTAATATACGTCTCTATGAAAACTGATACAACACGTAAGACACGTAGGCGTCGGAACCGGTGGGGCGCCCCCAAGATGTTTTGTAACTATATGCTTCCCCTCCCCCCCCCCCCCCATATATGCTTGCAGGAACCAACTCCGCCAACTCCCCCCCCCATTATTATATTCGACAGCTTCCGACGCCTTCCGATGTTTTATGGTGATAGGTTTCATAGCTGAAGTGTGTGTGTGTGTGTGTGTGTGTGTGTGTGTGTGTGTGTGTGTGTGTGTGTGTGTGTGTGTGTGTGTGTGTGTGTGTGTGTGTGTGTGTGTGTGTGTGTGTGTGTGTGTGTGTGTGTGTGTGTGTGTGTGTGTGTGTGTGTGTGTGTGTGTGTGTGTGTGTGTGTGTGTGTGTGTGTGTGTGTATGTGTGTATGTATGTGTGTGTGTATGTATGTGAATCTTTGTGCTCAAGCATAGTTGAATAAAGATATGGGGTTACCTTCATAGTCAATACCACGCGTCTCTGTCTTCGTCCTGCAAGCCCTCGGTAAGGGCCCCCACAAACAGCTTGTACCAGCCCCTCCACATTGTTAATCCAGCACTGACTCTCTCTTATTCTCTTCTGCGAAGAGGAACGCAAAGTCGAAGGTAACGTCGTTCTGCGAGGAAATGGGATCATGGCGGTTCGACGGAGATGAACAATGGCGGGAGACGCCGAGGATGCCGGATTGTCGCTGCAGACAGAAACGAGGCGAGAGCAACTTCAAATCATCGATCGACTCCACGGGGTGATGAGAAATAGGACTAGTCGCACAATGGTGGAGAACGACAAGTTCGGGGTTCTAACAAAGATGAAGCGCCTGACGAAGACGTCGATTCTGCCGTCGGTCGACACACCCAAACTTTCGTCGACACCGCGTGCAGAAGGAATGAAGGGAGACGCCCGTGTTGTGGACGTCAAACCAGGAGCTACGACGCTGAACAGGAGAGACGGCGGGCAGCTGGAATGCGCTCTATCTCCTTCAGTGGGTGGTGAAGTGGGGACACGAGACATCGTTCCCGAACTTGCTCATGTCGTTCAGGACATTCCCCGGGGACATTCCTCATCATGTGCGTGAGTGTGGCCACTTCGCTTTAACTTCTCGACTTCACGAAAACTAAGCGAATGACGAATGACGAATGACAAATTACGCTTTAAAGATTACATCAATGTCATCGATAAAAAATAATTTTAAGCGTAGAAAGAGAAGTTACCTGGGTGTTGATGCATCATTATGGAATACCAGCAACATTTATAGCACTAATCCAACAGTTGTACGAAAACTCCGCCTGCGAAGTCATACACAGTTTTTGAAAAACGACTGGCGTACGACAGCGGGTGCATTCTATCACTTAATAAATTGCACGGTGATAGATTGGACAATGGAGGAAACTGTAGCACCCAATGGACACTCACTAGACAGTAGGGTGACCTTAATTACGATGACCTCGATTTTGAAGATGACGCATGCACACACGCACGCAAACACGCCATTTTTTGTTGTGCTAACGACCATGACGCACACCGTGGGTTATGCTTAAACAAATATTGCAATATAGCTCTGCCAGGGGGTCGAGTGTAAACTATAAGATTTGGTTGAATAGCTCTGCCAGGGGGTCGAGTGTAAGCTATACGCGCCTTCACCTGTATATTGACAACACACTGCACTATATTAGGAACACACGAGCGTGTGTCTATATCGATATAGACTTATAATGTTTCATTTTGTTTTTTATAGGCCTTGCGAATCAACCCAGCAGCGAATCACAAATAAAATAGCATGATGTTACACTCGCATATAATTTCCACATATCCCGATGATAAAGGTAGGTCAAAAAATCACGAAATATTTAGCTATTCCTTTTTTGTTGCCCGCGGGCGGTCTATCACTCGAAATGTGTTTCTCCAAACGGAACCTCCAGCGGTTATACGTTGGTGTATAAGTGCTGCCACCTAGAGGGAATTAATTACGTATAAACACTGAATACATCGCACGAGACAGTTAATGAACGCTATGAATGAAATGCGCGTTAAATAAAAATATATTAATATATGTTGCTATATATGTATAAATTATGGTGGTGGTGATGGGGGTGATGGTTAAGGTGGTTGTAGCGGTGGTGGTGGTTGCGGTGGTTGTGGTGGTGGTTGTGGTAGCTGTGTTGAGTGTGGTGGTGGTTGTGGTGGTGGTGTTGGTTGTGGTAGTGGCGGTGGCGGAAGCGGTGCCGGTGGCGGTGGAGAGATTTCCATCGCCACCTAACATCACAAATGCTGATAGTTAAGCATAGTTTCCTTCCACATGAGAGAGGGCTAATTGGACGGTTGGTACTACCTTGATACAATGTTGCCAACCAGGAGATACATAAATGCATACCACGAAGTAAACATATGTGATATGTGACTGATATTATTACACATAATAAATAACAAAGGGCCGGATATTGATCGATGTTGTGACACTTCAATAGTAACACTTACACATAGTTATGAAATTTGATACGTTTATAGTGATGGCCACACCTTTCAAATTACGCAAGCAGTCGGCAATGTCACCGCGAGACTAATTAACAGCTACAGTATTTTTTTAAAGTAATTTCTTGTGCGAATAGTGCTTCTGTCCGATGTTGTCGTCTGTTAACAAGATTAGGCTGCGTTAGTACTTCTTATCTTATCTATATCCAAATGCAGCTCCCTCCTAAGAAAGAGTATGAGTTCCTTCAAAAGCATCCACACATGTTTATGAAGTAATTAATAATTGTTTTAAGGAGGACGGTGCGTTTGGAATCAGATACGAAGTCCTAACGCAGCCTAGTCTTGCTTAAAGAGGACATCATCGGACAGAAGCACTATTTGCACATAAATTCACCTTTAACGATCATAGCTGTTAATTAACATAGGAATATGAGTGTCGGAAGTTGGAAATATTATGTTTTCGCATAAATCTGTAGCGTCCCTTATATTAGGTCTACCTAATGTATATTTGCAAGGGACAAACATCCCACACGCGTGGTATTGAATATGGAGGTAACCCCATATCTTAGCGTTTATTCAACTATGCTTGAGCACAAAGATTCACAGTTTGTTGTCGATGGCGGATTACAAACACGCACGCACGCACGCACGCACGCACGCACGTACGCACGCACGCACGCACGCACGCACGCACGCTCGCACGCACGCACGCACGCACACACACACACGCATATCCCACAGGTGTCTTTAGCTATGAAACCTATCATCACAAAACTGTCCTACATTAGGCGTCGGAAGCTGTCGAATATTCGAATGGGGGGGGGGGGTGGCGGAGTTGGTTCCTGCAAGCATATATGGGGGGGGCAACATATAGTTTTTAAAAATCTTGGGGGTGCCCCACCGGTTCCGACGCCTACGTGTCTTAAGTGTTGTGCCAGTTTTCATAGAGAAACACACGTATATTAATATAGATAAATTGGAAATATGACAGAAACATTGGCATAAAGGTATGACAACAACTTTATTCAAGGATAGTCAAGCAAAACCTTTATTAAATTAATGCAGCGAGCAGAGTCACCAAATAAAGTCCTCGGGGTGCATTGTTCAGACACGCCAACGTAATAATCACCATGGTAAAACGTTGTCAGAGAGAATATTTCCTCGTGTTAACGCCACGAAGAAGGAATTTTCAACGGCGTCAACGCCAAGTTTTGCATGATCTTCGCCTCGATCGGTGTTGATCGCTTTAACGTTCACCGTCCGGGAACGTCCATCGACGTCCATAACGTTCTGTGGCGACCGTTCGTATGCGGGCGTGACAGTCGGTCTTCATTGATCGGCGTCGATCTCGTAATGTCTGGGATTGTTTATCTGCGGACAAGGTAGATAGTTTTGGATAGAAGAACGAGCGCCTTGGTCGAAGTCGGACGTTATGTGAGGCACATCCGCCCGTCGAAGAATGCATGCATGTCTGCGTTAACGTTGCGTTCTTGGTGACATCCGCTGATCGGTAGATCTCGATCATCTAACCTGCGTCTGGATTCTTCCGAAACACGAATTAGGCACTGAGCAAATTTAACATTGACAAACGTGATAGAAAAAAATAAGCAATATATGTCGTCACGTCCACCGCAGTCGTCTGTCTGGATAAATACTAAACTCTACCGGTTATATTGATATAGGGCCTACTTCTTGGTAAAATCACCATATTGAACGCTCGCAGTACTGCGTACTCACATACTTGTGAATTCATTATAAACTTCGTATGGCTTTGTTAGCCTTACCTTGGAAATGAGGGTGTCCCTCCCGACAGGTAGTCTTGACTGTAGGACACCCAACCGTCACTTCCGGTTACCGTGCGATCATATAAAATATTATTGCGTTTGTAGACGACGCTCAGTGCCTAGTCGTGAACGGAGGTATCCGCCGACGCCATGAACTCTGGGACTTGAACCGATGATGTTGCACGCTCGTAGACAGACACAGCGTCAGTCTGTCTTCATTGCATCGCTGCAAGGGCTGTGTTGTCCAATCGTTCATTGGAATTAGAATTACCTCTTCTCTGACGTATGCCAACAACTACTCAACAACAATAACAACAACATGAGTTATGATCTAACGGAATACAGCGGTGTAAAAGATGTATCACACATATAAGTATATATTGTACATTAGCATAAACGCAATAATAGCAACAATAATAAATCTTCCATAGTTATATTCTAGGCCCGAGCACAGAGGGGCTAAAACAACTAGAATCGTTAAGCATGGTACCGTAAACAGACTACTTGCAAGTACACGTGATATATTAGATAAGAAGAACAGGCAATGTTAGGTAAACTTACCAATAATAATCTTGAGCCATTATGAGTATTATTCGGAACTTTGCGAGTTCAGTCATCTATAGGCCTGTAAATAGGCCTACATATCGTTAAAGCGTCAAATCGGCTTCGAACTATCGCAGCAAATTTGAAACACGTCCAACTTCTTCAAACGATAACGAGTAAGTGAATGCTACGAGCTACCGAATAATATCGACGCATTTAATTGGCCAATATATGTGATGTAAGTCGCGACAATCGCCCGTTCGAAATTTATAGACACCATAACCAACAAAAACGTTGCTCTCAATGTAATAACGTATGTAGATGGTCAACGTTCCGAACGAAGCATTGTTTCCAACATACGTTTTCGGACTGCCTACCGTTGTCATTTTTAGCAGTATGCATACCTAAAGTGGTAGTTTTGCTTACCTATGGCCTGATTCTGATACTCGACCATGCGACTTAATACTACTACTTATCTTCTTCATGCCGTGTGGCACACAAGGCTCGCACAAGATCTCGCCAGACCCCTCTGTCTTGGTCTCTCCTTGCTGCTGTGCCCCATGTTAACCCAGCAGCCTTCAGTTCTTCTTCTTCCGTTCTTGGAGATGATATCGGGCCAGTACACTTTCAGTATCTTCTTTAGGCAAGTGTTATGGAAGCTGGAAAGTCTATTGGTGTCTTGTTGTGTCATGCACCAGCACTCTGACCATGCAACATGGAACCAATAATGTCGTGAATAACCCACTAATTGAGACACCTGTGTACCCAACATCCGGTCTCGCGTCTTCATTCCTAAACCTTCCTCACAAAGTATATATATACATATATATATATATATATATATATATATATATATATATATATATATATATATATATATATATATATATATATATATATACATATACATATACATATACATATACATATACATATACATATACATATACATATACATATACATATATATATATATACACCGGAGCAACGCAAATTTTCAACCAAGAAAGTTGCTAAATTAAAACAAAGTAAACAAAGGCCAAAATATGTTCAGGGTTTAGCAACGAAGCTCTTAGCGTCTTTTCAAGTTTTCAACGTGTTCCTGGCACATTGCCCATCCACGGGGGTGGGCAGTCGGAGGGTTCGACCGAACCCCCGAGAGAATGTTTAAAACATTTACTTTAAATGTAATTTTTTTCAGAAATCATCCCAGAAATCCCCAGCTGATTGTAGATACCCGAACCCCCTTTTCAAAACCTCGAGGACGGGCCTGTGGCATAAATTTGTTCAGTGTC
Organism: Lamellibrachia columna; assembly: GCA_963662155.1. Taxonomy (NCBI): domain Eukaryota; kingdom Metazoa; phylum Annelida; class Polychaeta; order Sabellida; family Siboglinidae; genus Lamellibrachia; species Lamellibrachia columna. The sequence continues at coordinate 6,822,812 of OY759273.1, forward strand.
AAAATATGCAAAAACATGTCAACAAATTATCAAAAAACTCCTAAAAGTACCCGGTGGTTTACCGTTTGTTGGTGTATCTAGAGATAATCATTAGTTGAAGCCACTGGGTAGCTGGACGTTTTTGTATATGACCCGAAATGTATTTAACCTGCACAAGCTGTGTATGGCCACATGACGCACACATTGCAGATATATGGATGGATATGGATATGTTCAGAACGCTGCTATAAAGTCCTTTCCAATGAAACAAAGTTTGATGTGGTTAACAGTTAACAATACCTCATTCATTGAAGTACCAGCCCGATGAATGTCGATAAAATGGGAAAAACGTTCAATCACGTAGGCCTATGTCGCCAGACATCCACCTAATTATTTCACGTGTTTCAAAACATTGAAAAGGCAGCTCCTGTCTTTCTCTGCGTGTACGTTGAGTATCCCTAATCCGTAGATAATCATTAAACGTTAATTCAGTCTCTTGTTTCTCACATCACTGCAGCCATGAAGTGAATAATATTCAGTGAAGGGGTGGGGTGACTCCGTTATGTAGCGTTAAGAGAGCAATGGTGAAACTCATAAAAAAGTGTAAAGTATACGCTTAACTCAAAGCATGCAATATTAACCAACCAAGCAGCCAAATCTCAACGTGGACGCTATTATAACTGAACAGTGGCCGCCTTCGGGTCACATTGTTACTTTCAACCATTGGGAATGTTGAATCGGTTATGGTAGTTTAGCTGCTGGTGTACACTCAAAATGGAAATTTCTGTATTCAACATATTTGCGACTAATACTCGCTGCCTTCCAGGCAAACATAAAACGAACATATAATTCATGTTGTCCCGCTAAGACCGGTAAACCTTTTGAATACATTATGTTAAATCCGTTATGCCACTTTTTAGTTTAAGCATTCCAACCCATGAGTTACATTAATTATGCTACCTGTAATATCTAGCTACATGATTATAGTAATGGTAGAATTCATGTCAACAGGGCTGATATGAACAGAAGTCATGTGCAATATAATTATTTTTATTTGAACTGTTTGCAAATAAATATATAAGATGTAATAGCAATGTGTAATTTTTATGTTATAAAGTAGCATAATTATGCAAAATGTTTTAAAGTTTAACAGTAAATCTCCTTTCGTTCAAACAAACCTGTATGTTTGATGCAGTTAGTGCTCTAGTCTAGTCTATATTCGTGAACGTGACCATTTATAAAATGTGTTCGATCCGTCATTAAGAATGGTGTTGCAAAACATATGCAATTATATACTCATCAGGCGGATTACAAACAGCCACCAAGCATCTCATTATCACCACAAAGCATTCGCCTACAGCAGACTTACAAAGGCATTGTTTATTATTATTTAAGATGCAGAGAAATGAAGATGTTGACAAGTTAAGAAGATATATTTATCACACGTTATTTTACTTCTCACATTGAACTTTGGGTCGTAATCATCGCAAATGTAAAACAAGTGTAAAAGCGAAATTGATATTTTATTGACTAAGTATATACGGATAGTAAAACTACTTCTTTAACACACAAACTAACAACTAGGCCCTGCTGTGTCTATGCTATGTGTATCACGGTATTAACGGATTTAACAACGTGTTTCGACATACCTATCGTAATACAACTTAATTGTAAACCATGAATACATTGTTAGTAAACGGTAACCCGTGAAGCACAAATACAACTGGGTATCTCGTTTCATAGAAACGTAATGATTTTACAAACTAATGACCCCCCCCCCATCCTCCAATACGCCACTTGTCGGGGGCAATTGCCAATAGGTGAGTGAGTGGCCGACACATGCAGATGATGACCGAGTCAATTATTTCAGCACACTTGCACCTGCATAAAGGTGCTGCCGCCTGTCGACCATGCCTCGACGCACATGACCTGAAAGTCGAAATATGATTGGTTGATGGAGGCGAGATCCCCCGCAATGCCAGAATCACAACAAGGTTGTCGTTTTCAGCCATCATGGCTAACCCACGGAAGTTTAGCGAAAAGATTGCCTTACACAATCAAAAACAGGCTGAGGAGACAGCGGCTTTCGAAGCAATTTTGCGAGAGGTATCCGTAACAACCAGGGTGAGTAAACTGGTGGCACGCTGATCGGCATATGCGCAAATTTATCGCAGATTTTGGCACTTGAAGTCTTGAATATTTTTTACGATAATTTACTGTCTCGTCATGTTGTTGGCATTCCCGTCTGCAGATTTCTTACTAGAAGAGGAGACATCGCAAGGGAAGCCCATCAGCATTTATGCGCTGTCTTGATGCCAGATAAATGGCAGTGAATATATGTGTAATGGAGCGTTTAGCGTCGCTCGCATCGTGCATGCATGCACGTTGTTCGATCACCGCTTTTCTGCAGCCAACGCGTTAGCTTTCTGGACGGCTTAGGCCAGGGTATATAGGAGTTTAGCCAGCTAGGGCAGCAAAAAATAGCGAACAGCGCAGCTATTCGTGATGACAGCTCTTTGGGCTTGGCGTTATGGCACGGGTATTCATCTGGTGCAACACGCATGACAGACCGCGTTCAATGTTTGCCTGCCCCTAGGCTAGTAGGAACTGTTAGATGTGTGTAAAAACGTAGACTTTCCCCTAATCTTACGCATGTCAATGCAACTACACAAATGCGCTCTGTCAACATACGCCACCATGTGTACATAAATGTAGGTCAGTTCACGGCTAATATATGTAGCTTTTCTAGTGGCAGGTTTTGTGGTAGCCTGCATGTGGGTGCATAACAAAGTCGCTACAGTGCATTAGCTGACACTTGAAGCAAATGTAGCTATCTATCATCATTTACAAATTGTCAACAACATACATGATTATACACTGACTGGTATATGTCATGATATGCTTGAATAACCCTTCACAAGACTCCAGTCTATTTGATTGAATATGTTCAGATAATTTCACATGGAATTTAATATTTTGAAGCCTCAATATTTTGCATTCATTATGTAGTGCAGATTTTTATGTTAAAAAATGGCAATTGTTGACAGTTGCAAGATTAATGAGCAGGTTAAAATAATAGGTAAATATCAACAATTGTTAATGGCCCCTTACATACACATCTACAATTGAAAATATATTATATTGACCCAATCATTGCAGAATGAATGATGCTGCACTAATATAGTAATACAGTTTAACAAATAGGTTTATTTCTATTATTACATTGACACAAGTAGCCATGCTGGATTGTTTTGTCAATTATCATTACTATTGATAGTTCAGTTTACTATAAACAAGTTCAATTTCCTATCAATAGTATTGTATGTTCACATCGACTATTGCGATGCTTCGATAGTTCGATGTATTGTTACACTCCTTGAAATAACCCATGAAGTTGTGTTTGCCTGGGCCAATTAGCCCGTGATTATTTTTCCTAGGACAATCCCTGCATCATTTTAGAAATATAGCTATAACAAACCAGACGAACATTACCTGGGCACTCTCATGCTTTGATGCAGGAGGCCTTTCAAATAAGGCTGTATACTTATGAGTGAATGAATCTTAGTTTTTCAACAATAACAACAGACAGACATAATAGAAGTAGCATTGTCATTTCAACATCACATCGGTTATAATCAGGAATAAAGAGGAACTGATTGCAGTTGCTTCTGGCATGGGTTACTTTATAATACTGGTAATAGTTAGGTACAAGGCACCCAGGTCTTCCTGGTGTCTGGACTGTAGGTAAAATATCCAGGGAAGACAAGTTAAACATGTCTCATCCTCATTTTTTTTCTCCTCCCATCTAAGATTGAGATTGATCACATTATAAATGAATTCAGAATATAAAAACACTTGCAGTTTATACGCTCATGGTGCCAGCAAAGCAGACATGTTTTTGTGTTGGGCAAATTTATCAGAGCACAGGGAAAGTAGTGTTGAGAAAACACTATTATTCAACCCAATCAGTTCTGTGATCTTCAAACGAATTTTTTGCGAAAATAATACCAATGTTTGCAACTTAGTCAAAAGACTGGAAGCATGTAATTTATTATGTTAAATTTATTATAAATCGTAGATTCGTCAGTGGTTATGCTGGCGCTGACTCTCTCGAAACACTAACATTTTCTTGGTGGAATGCTGTAGACAATTTCGTCGCCTTCGATCCATCTGGATGCTACTTAAATTATGCATGAATAGAATGTGCTGTACTTAGAAACATACTGTTTTCCATGTTTTTTACCACAACATTATCATATTATTCTTGATGTATCATACAGTATGTAGTAGTACAATATGTGCCCTGAGGGTGACAGCAAAGCAGACATGTTTTTATGTTGAGCGAATTGATCAGAGAGCAGGGAGAGTAGTGTTGAGAAAGCGTTATTATTTAACTCGCTCCGTCCTGTGATCTTTGAAATTTTTTTGGACAAAAGTAATACCAATGTCGATGACTTAGTCAAATGACTGGGAGCATGTAATGTTCTCCAAATACGCTTTCTTTGTAGAATGGCATAAACGAGTTCACCATCTTCAATCCGTCTGGTTGCTACATAAATTATGTATAAAAAGAATGCGCTGTACATAGAAACATGCTGTTTTTCCATGTTTTACTGTACCTTTATCATATTATTCCTGATATATTATACATTGTGTGTTCTCACTGCTGTTAAGTTGACGTGTTGGTTGATTTCTACAAATTTTTCATGTCTATATGCTAGGAAATACTGAATTGAACATTCATGGCACAAATAATCATATGAATTTTTCCAATCTGTACTTTAAAAAACATAATTTTACTTGTCTTAGTGGAAATACCAGTTGGATTCTTGAAAACAGCAACAGGATATTTCCATAGTAACGATCGTGTGTTTCAAATGGCTGCAGATTACCAGCTAGGGAATATATTGTCTGGTGAATTCAACACAGGGATATGTCGGATAATACATTGTGATCGGCGACCATTTGCAATGACTGTCAGGTGACAGACGAATCGTCTATTAGCAATGCATTATACATAACATCCACACAGGGCCATGTACTGGTACAGTATTAGTAAAATCTCAGTACATATGTAGGTTTAAGGGCCAACGTGGTGGAAGTGTCAATGTTAGAAATAGCTGTCAAATTGAGTAATGTCCCAGTGAGAAACATCACATTTCAAGCATGATGCATGGATCTGTTGACATTTTTCTTATGATCAGCAACAGGAAATATGCTTATTTTCAGTTAAAAAAAATTACACAATTACGATGCTAAACTGTGACATCAGAAAGGATCTTACCCATGAGCAAAACATGGAGGTGGCATATAACGATTGGTACATTGTTTGTCTAACAAAATTAACACTCACTTTTGGCTGTCATTCAACTTATTAGCTGTAATTTGACTTAAGTATTCTTTTATTTTTTTAATCAAAATCTGCATCAAATTTATCAGTGACATTGACACACTCGGGGAGGAGCTGAGGGAGGAGTCAGTTTGTTTCTCAAAATTATAATTTATATAAAATACCTGGATTTTGTGGGAATTATTATCAGGTTTACAAAGAAAAATCCGAGTCCTGAAAAGTTACTAATGAAATTTAAAACTCAAAGTTTTTTTCATCTGGAATATTACTTAGTATTTCAACTACAATCTGGGAAAACAATTGTTGGTTTATTTTAATAACTTCTACTGAAACCATGCAGTGAAAAGTAGGCTGGATGTAATTGAAATAACATAGTGGAGCTGGAAATATCTACTATATCAGGGCTTATAATTCGCTTGAACATCTGGGACCAGCTGGCCCCTGAGCTTTAAAAATTAGGGGCCAGCAATGAAATTTAGGGGCCAATTGGCAGGATAGCAGATTTCATCTATTCGTTACTAAATACTATTGTCGCGCGTAACCCCAACCTATGTATATGGCCTAGAGATCATGGCAATGAGGGAAAAACAAGAGAAAGCCCAAGCTTGTGGAATTAACTACAGGAGTGAAACGAGTGGATAAGTGAAGAATGGAGGAGCTGAGGGAGGAGTTTGGTGTGAAATAGAGTTTCATGAAGAAGCTGGTGATGAGTTGGTTAAAGTGGGCTGGACTGAATGGAATGAAGAAGAGTAAGACTGCGATTGACCTGGGAGGACTGTGTGAAGACACATTTGGTGGTAGTCGGAGGGGAGTGGAGAACATCACTGAGTGGTGCAGGAGTGGAGACAGGTGGTGGATACAGTAGAGAACGGTGACAGGAGAAGGAAAACAAAAATCTATGACAAGTATCAATGCCGACCTCACCCCGAACGTCAGATGTAAAGAAAAGAGCAACAACATAATATGTATATACCTGGTATGTAAGTTTGTAATGTATAATAAGTAGTATGTTTGTGTGTGTGTGTGAACATATAGGTGTTTATATACTATGTTGACCTTCATCTTCAAGTTTTTATTAAATCATATCATTAGAATTTGGAACATGCCAAATACCATAACAAGTATTTCCCAGTTTAATAACTGAATAACAATATGTTTTAGCATAAAACTGACCATGTACTATTTCTTCTGAAGTTGTGTAATCATAGCATTAGAAAATTACTCGTATAAACTCGCAGAGAGATTCTGGTAAGAATTAGAATTCAGCAGAAGAATCGGAGACAATCTAAAAAAAATGCCAGATTATCGAAACCTGTCCCAATATCATGCCATGGGGCATGCCTATTCCCACCATTGGGAACCGGCAGTCATGTTTAACTATATTATCACAGCAATTAAAAACTAAAATGTATGTTCAAAAGTCATGCAATATTAGTTAGATATCATAATTAAACAAGATATATGTGTAACGATGCCAGTTTTTAATGTAATTCAAACCACGACACAAAAACATTCGGCTTCCCTGTTATTGCCCACGCTCGGCACACAAACTTGTTTCAAAGTAAGACCCACAACACGTGTCACAAGCTAGATTCTACAATTATTTAAATGTTTCATGAAACAATTATTATTAAGTGCGGTGATGTGGTGATTACCTTTGTTCAAACTGTGGCGAATACAAGTAGGCATAACAACGAAAAGATGGGGAAGTGTCATGGACTGTCCGTGGTCGTGGAACGCATTCTGAAACTCTGGCAATTATTTTTGACAAGATACTATTCCAGAGCACCTTATATCTAAATCTATTCATGATTACAGTTTATGATTGTACGTCTAACGAAGTGCAGGTGTGAAGTGATAGGTATAAAAGATGCTAATTTTTATGTGCATGTACAGCGGTGATGCATAGTGGTGCGAAACGAACTATCGAATGGCATAGCCAAATCGAGGGCTCCTCTGTCCACAGAGGCTGGTAGGTTTTACGTTGGCGGCTAACGGCTTACGCAGCTAAATGTTTCATTTGAATAATTTGCGTAACTTATGCGAGTTTCAACATTGGACGTCCGACTTGAACCATTTTTTGAAGTAATACAACTTACAAAATGCATTCGCCATCTGACACTCACTGTTAAGAAACACTCGCCAGGGTGATATTTGGGCGCCATTGGCAAGCCACAGCTTGCAAATTTAAGCCCTGCTATATTATATTCAAATTTAGCCTAAATAATTTACTTGTTTACTCTTAATGTCTTTTGAACATTGTATTTTATTGGTATCCTGTCTCAAGGCTGTCTGCATTTAATTTTTTTGCTACAGGCTCGTGGTTTCATAGTTCATGGTGTCCTTAACAAACTGTGAGGTCATGTCCTGCTAAAGTCATGTGTCCGTCAGTTAACTAACTTATACTTACTACAGTAAACATATCCTGTTAGAGAATAAGTAACATTTCTGCCAGTCCTGTGTGATATCACTACAACAATGCGCTTGTTCTGGTCACTGTGATTACAGGTGTAGTTAGTTAACGCTTGGTTGCACATGAGCTCTGTAGAGATTGGCTGCATGTCTATATGTGTGAGACAGACTTCACACATTCTTTTTATAATTGTGGAGGCTCAACAGTAATGCTTGTTTGGGACAAGTAACTACCAGTATTAAATATAAAATGTGTATTCTTTAATAAAATTAAATTTTTTTTAAATTGTCATTCCAAACAGCTGCTACGGTGGTCCATAGGCAGGGTTGGGTTTCTGACAGTCAAAAAGGCATTTCTGATGTCACAAACTGTCAGAATCTAATACGTGCTATATAAATTTATGATTTTCTGCACTTGGTGTGATAAGCCAGCATTCTGTCACATTTGGGTGACATCTGGTGACCACAGAACTTGCGTCTAGCAACTGTTTTTCCAGTACTTTCCACTTTAACAAAATGTTCCCACACAGCCTTAGCTCGTCTGCCACCCTTAAATTGTGCACGCAGGGGTGCTACTAGCACTATTAAAGTCACTATTCAATATGACAATGTCACCAAATGTGGGTAATCAATTTGCACTTCTTTCACATGTAACGATGTATCTCTATGTGAAGGTGTAGCGATAGGTGGCTGGCCAAGCAACTTGCTGAGTAGAAAGCATTGGGCCAATCAGTTTATACCTCCACCAAGCATATACATGTGCACATATGATAAAAGATAGCTCAGGCAATACTCTTATAAAATTTAGTTGTAGCTCACTTGATAGTTTAGCTATGGAAATTGGGACTTCAAATGATTGCCTGGACCTGCCTTGAATCTTTCTTTGAATTGCTAAGTGAAACCATGCTGCACTGCACAGTGTAAAAGTTGCAATTGTATATGACATGTAACCGGTTACTAATGCATTACTGTGTTGATTTTCTGACATTTTTATGTCAGAAAGGTATTTCTGATGAGGCGGTTAATAACATGGTATTTACCATGGTATTTACCATCTCGTCAGAAACTTGCCAACCCTGTCCATAGGTTCTGCCAGTGTTATTTCCACTTTTAGGAAGGCACTGTTTTTGCCGAGTTTGCCGAGCCATCATAACTCGCTAAGTCTAGAATTTTCTGGTGGGGCAAGTAAACATGAAGTCACAAATTAACACTTGTCCTAGAGGACAATTGCATCCTGAGAATGAATATAGAGCCTGTTTGCGTTTTGACACTCTTACTGCAGTTGTTTATAATATTTATCCATGCCTTAGATGAGGTCATATTGGTTTGACTAGTATCTCATTATGAGTCTTTAAAGCTTATGTTGTGGTCCCCTGGCAAGGGTTGATTTAATATAAATATAAAATCATATTCTAATTGATTTTCCCAGAAAAGTCGATCTAAATTAATGAAATAATAAAAAAATATACGCCGATGGACTCATTCTGTGACCCTGGACCCAAGTACATGTCGTAAACTGCCGCGTAGTGGGCCGAAGAAGCCGCGACGTCACGCATGGAAAACATCACCACCAACAACATGACCACTCCTATAGCAGTAGTGAGTCAAGTTTTAGTGATGATGAAGCTGTTTCAGATTGTGATTTGTCAACAATACTAGACAGTCGTGATATTAGGCCTTATATGTTTGAGCCACCAGTCCATGAAAATGCAAATCGTCCCAAAATCCCGCCACCTTAACACAATGCGACGAAACTTCCATGTGTAGCTAGATCGTAGCGAGGCTTGTTTTCCACGGGTGACGTTATGCGGTGCTAATCCTGCAAATGTAAGCAAGCACACATGTTTCGATCCCATATTTTATATTCCTATCCTTTTCAAATATTTTTCAGGACGCAAAATTTTTTATATATTGGGCAATGTTTTATTTAATTCTATAGAAGGATGAATTCTAAAATTTGCTGCAGCATAGGCTCTAAACAAGTCAGTATCTAGATATTAAAAAACAATTGGGGGAAATGATTGGAAAGTAGCAGAACGAACTGTGTAATTAATTAGCACAGAAACCCAGTCAGAATAAACGAGAAGAAGATGTGCTTGTTGGCCAAATGTATAGCATCCATGTAATTCTACTGAGGGGGAAGAGGGAAGGCAAAGAGCGATCAGGTGCTTCGGAGCAGGAGTTACATTTATGTAGGCGGCCTACTGCCAAGCATTTGTATGTTACTGTTGACGTATTACATATTAAGGTTGTGTAATTGGATTTTAATTAGCAGTGCTTTTATGGTGCCGAAGTGTGGTGCTAAAAGTGAAAGTTGACACTAGTGCAACCTGCTTCCCAGGTTATTGCTAACTAACTGTGAGACAGTAGCACCTATTTCTGCTACCCAATAGTACTACTAGTAAGGCTCATATTCACTTCTGTCCGCTTGTTTATTGTGCTGAATTGCTGGTGCATGCAAAACTTGCATTAATATTTTTAGTATTTAAACATGGCAAATCTAATTTATCATGCATTAAATTTATTTTAGATCTCGTGATAATTCTTTTAAAATACATCCTGGTCAGACAGTCAAGTGGTTCTATTGAGGTTTTCAGGCAAATGCCACTGCAATATGCATATCCTGTAATGCCAGTAAGCCATTCACTCTCATTGCGTTACATTTCGTTCAAAGACATTTTTGTGTGGGGCGTAAACATACACAGCATCAATCTTCAGTCAGTCAGACAGATTTGGGATTTTCCTCTCTAGATCAACTCAGTGCAACCACAGAGTAAACCAGACCAGTGTCGGTATTAAACAGTGAAATAAAAGCTGTTAATAACAATTTGTATAGTTTGGCTTAACAGGAAAACAATTACTAGCTGTAACTAATTATAACTGGCTTTATAAGGAGTGGACAACAATCTTCATTGGATGAATTATTGAACTGTCAGTAATTGTCATAAAAGTATGTAATTTTCAGTATATTAAAATGTGAAAGATGACGATAGTAAAAAGTAACACGTTTTGCATGTATACTTTATTAACCTGCTGAGGTGTTCTAGATATTAACACATTTCTCTGATTCAGTCTATGTTGTCCACATTTACTCAGGCATAGTATAAGGGCCTGATAGAAGCCATTAGTAACCAGTTTTCATGAACCCAGTTGTTTTATGCAAATGAAAAACCATCTGGTTCCAAGAATCCATAAAGACATCATATAAGGTTGAGTTATTCTAGTGAAGCCATAACAAGACGAATTTGACATCTTCCACAAAGTGCAAGATACTCTGGTGGAAGTTGGAACCTTGTCTTGCATAATCACAAATGGTTTATATATATTCATGAAAATGTAGATCAGGTTGATAAAATAAAATAATGAAGTAACCATGTTCTTCTAATCACAGCTATTGAGATATACAGTCACTAGCCGCCGCACCAACACGCACCAGAGGCAGCACTTATCGCTTTTACCAGACTTTCACCCGCGTCGACGCCTACAAATCCTCATTCTTTCCCAGCGCCATCAGACTATGGAACAATAGCACACATGAATTAGTTAGCCAACCGTCAGTAGAAAGGTTTAGACAATGCCTTCTCACCATGCCAACATAGAACAATTATACAGTCCTTATTATTAGATATCATATAGCTCATGCACTAAATTATTGCCTAACTACGCAGACGCGACATATACAGACTAAAACGGACCCGAACCGGCATTACATTACCCGCTCCCACGCAATAGTGATCACAGCTCGAAAATACGTGAAATGAAGTAAACTTTAAATAGAGGCCATTTTATGGATCAGAAAGACGACACCAATAATGAATCAAGATGAGACGGATACACCACATTTTGGATGGCCCGCTTGCCCTGCCAACTAGCGGGCAGAAGAAGTAGTAGACATCTCAGAATTCAGTTCCCGGTGTCGATGAGGGCTACCAGGTAGCTGAAACGTTGAGTGTAAATCTCTATAGCTGTGACTAGAAGAGAATTGTTACTTCATGATTTATATGTCTTTAATATAAAGTGACTATGTATGTCTGTCTGTATATAAATATATATCTCCGTCAGTTTTGCATGTATGGGACTGACATTTTCTAGGCAGGCCCGGGGGCTCATGGTGGTGGTTTGTACATTAAAAAAATATTCGAAATTCCCCGGGGGTGGGGTGTTATGTCAATGGAACCAATGTGGATGTTTCACATAAATGACATAAGTCAGAAGAGTAGTTATGTGCCATTGTTACATGATCTACGTGAAACATCCACCGAACGCTTCGTGAAACCGGCTGTTGTACATAATTCTTGAGGCGTGAAAGTGTCATGGCATTGCACTAGCAACACTTGACTGAGTAGGCTCTGGCAGTGGTTGTGGTTGTTTTTGTCTGGTGCAAAGCTGGGAGACTCGCTAATAGGTGATAATTTGTCCTTGCATGGTGTTAATAAAGCATGTATTGTTTGCAGACTGCTGTCATTCACAAGCAGCAACACTTACAACTTGCGCAGCCTGCCTTGGGCGCATACCGGGGCGGATCACTACCAAATGTCAACCAAACAGTTGACTTACAGGTAAATCTTCAGATTGTCTATTTATCTCCTAGGTGCATTTACTTCCGAGGCTATCCATTTTACCCCAGACATGATCCCACCAAAATCAGTGAAATAAAAAGCATAAAATCTTTTCAAGAAGCCATCATGCAGCTTCTATTCACTGCCCCCATTCACTTCAGCCATCTCTAAAAACAAACACATACACCAAGGAAACAGGTTCCAGTGAGTTAGGGGAGCTTATGTCGGGAGATTGGTTCCAAGCGACCACACCAGGGTAGATTTCCAGCAAAACAACAAACAATGAAAAAGAACTTTGACGAACACTAAAAGATAAACATAAATGGTTAAATATTTCATATAAATTACCCCCAGCGCAGGCATACAAGCCACCCAGAAACTCTTGCTGCGGTTCATTTGGAGTAGAATCACTTAACGCTTGAGTCGCATTGTTGATAAGTATATTTTTTTGTATTGTACTTGCATGTTTCCAATCTGTAGTGTGAGGTTATTGCTGTGTTTGGAGTTTTTCTTTCTCACAATTGTCCTTTTCGTAGATAACAAAGTTTTTTTAAACAAAATACTTTAGTTACTGTATTGTAACAGGTTGTATTCATGGTGGAATGTACAGTCGAACAGGGGGCGAAATTGATAGTTACAAGTCATATGTAAATGCTACCAATCACGAGTGGCTTTGGATAAGGTGGCATCTTGATCAGGAGGTCGTGACCTATATGTTGTGACCCGGAGGTCATGGTCTGGTGATCGTGGGTTCAATACAGGCCTTTGGCTAACCAGGTCATTCTGTAAAAATTGCAACTAGTTGGCTCGTATCCAAAATAAATGAAGAGGTTCTAAATATGTACCTTTGGCATAATCACTCAGTATCAGGGAAGGCAGCTATCACAAATGGGGATAAACATGGCGTTGGGTGGGCCCAAGAATGGTGGTCTCTGCCAACCAAAAAACATGTGCCACAGTAGAAGTGTCTTATGGGATAGCTCAGACAATTCAGCTAACCCTGTTGGCTGGTGCCGAGGGTTGTTTAACCCCCAGTGTCTGTATGGTAGTTGTCCAATCAGATAGTTTTGTGGTAGTTGAGTAAGTGTAACATGTACTTAGATGATTGTAGCAACATTACTGAAATGTTGACTGTCGACATGCACATAGTGGTGTTTGTTATTACAGTACTGAAATGTTGACTGTCGACATGCACATATTGGTGTTTGTTATTACAGTACTGAAATGTTGACTGTCGACATGCACATATTGGTGTTTGTTATTACAGTACTGAAATGTTGACTGTCGACATGCACATATTGGTGTTTGTTATTACAGTACTGAAATGTTGACTGTCGACATGCACATATTGGTGTTTGTTATTACAGTACTGAAATGTTGACTGTCGACATGCACATATCGGTGTTTGTTATTACAGTACTGAAATGTTGACTGTCGACATGCACATATTGGTGTTTGTTATTACAGTACTGAAATGTTGACTGTCGACATGCACATATTGGTGTTTGTTATTACAGTACTGAAATGTTGACTGTCGACATGCACATATCAGTGTTTGTTATTACAGTACTGAAATGTTGACTGTCGACATGCACATATCAGTGTTTGTTATTACATCATTAATGGAAGCCAACTACTACAACTGTCAACAGGGAGCACCGGCTTCACCCCCAAGATTTCATAGTGCCAGCTGATAAACTAATAATGCTTGGCCCATTGGGACCGAAATGGAGTAGACCTGCTTAGTGAGACAATGAAAACTTGTGTGGTTGTCACATGATTTAGGGCTAGAGTACTTGTGAGTACTGGAGCATGAGTATTTGAAGAATTACTTGTGCTCATAATGTTAATGAGTATTCTTTGAGTGTTTTTATTTGTTTATGGAAATATATGCACTGTATAAACTTAACTGCTAGTCTGTGATATTACGGAAGGGTTTGTGCACGGTTGCCTAGGTTTGGGTTTTTACTGGCAGAAACCTATTTTGTTTAGATGGTCAGTTTTGCTGGGACATATTTTTACTGGTTTTATCTAATTCTTTGATTTATAAAGTTGGCTTCAAAGTGGGATATGTTTTCTCAAGTATCACAATTCAGGAAGAAAGGGCACTATCATTGTGATGTGTTTGTAAATACGACTTGTAAATTACTGGCCGATGGAAAACTATTGCAGCTAACAATGAATAAATCCAATGGCCACCTGTGTTTGAAAAACATGTTGTTGACCCAGTAGATAGGCACTGGGCCAGTTACTACTGTTGCACTGAGTCATTGGATATATCACAATGAAGAAATGGTAAGATAACGTACAGAACCAAAAGTTGATCTTTCGTCTTTGTTAAAGCTTTGAGGTGAAATGTTTTTCTGCAGTGATATAAACATATGATTTGTAGACAACCCTGGTTATAGTTACAAAGACTTTCCAACAATGATGTCACAAATAACGTCACATATCGTCAAGTGGTGTCAGCTCCTCTTGGAATGTCGGCTCTCCTGCGTCACCATTCCTGTCTCTGTTGCGCCATCCTGACTAGATCACTATTCTTCAGCCTCATCCATACATTGTAGGTGTCAGTCCAGGTAGCTCTGTCTTCCTCTAGTTCTTTGGCAATCAACCATCCCATCTTCCCTTTGTGTGCCTTCGCGTCTGAGAATGTGACCAAAATACTTGAGTTGTGCTTCTGGATTTGTGATAAAACGAGAACATCTGCATTAATGACGCGCTCTGTCCAGCTTAGAAGTAACACTCTCTCCTCACATGCTACATCTCAAACACTTCCAGTCTCTGTTGACTTCTTTTGATTATTGTCCATATTTCCACGCCATACACCAACGTAGCAACCATAGCATTTCAAGTCTTTTCTGCAGTAGAAGGTTCAATTCACATGTTGGCTGTTAATGTTCCTCCTCTAATTGCTGATTTTGGTGCAAGCAACTACACTGCCTTCTCAGAATAACACTAGATTGTTATTGTGGCCACCCCTTAGAGCGTTAGCGCTTATTTACTTCAATCAGTCTGTCATTTCAGATTGCAGTTCAGTTACTTTTCTAACATGACATGACAGGCCGTCAGATTGTGTGTTCTTATAATATTTTGACTCCCGCATAGGATCAGATCTCTAACTGGTCTTCTCGTGTTTACGTTGTGAGCAGTGGATATTGGACGACTAGACGTGAAGATGAACAAGACTACTAGATTGGCATTTTGTCTTGGGTGTTAGAGAACTGCTGTGAGAAATGGAGTCACTTCCCCTGGCATAGGCAGTTTCGAAACAGCAGCAGGTGGACTCAAGCCCTGGTTCCCTGAACCGACAGTCTGATGCTCTACCATACAGCCACCACACCCCAATATTACACCTAGTAATATTTATACATGTTTACGTTAGATTCTTCTCCTGTGTTCTGTCACTGTAGTTGTATGAATACATCCTGCACTACAATAAGTCGATCTTCGCCTTTGACCGCTGTGTCTTATTCTTAGCCAACATGTTTAAACATTGAGGTACCTTGTCATTTATAATGTCAGCACTCTTTGTGAACATTTTAATTACATCAACCTGTGTGCAACTTTGTGTTCGCCAGGCAGCGCTGCTGTCATCATACCATAAAACTACCTGTGTGTGCGCATGTGTAGTCAGCACACGTGCGTGAATTGTGATAAGAATATAAAAAGTTTTTGAGATACTCCCTAAACAGCTGATCACAGCTACATGCTGAGGTAGTAGTGAGTTTAGAGATAGCGATCACCAGCCCTGTGAGGCGCTCTGAGTCCACAACAGGTTTTTCCATTTCCCTGTGTGGGGTCTTTGACTTCCTCTGGCATAGATGGAGTCAGACCACAGTTGAGAATTGCATTGGTGGCCATGTTAACGTTTTGTCTGATTATAAGAAAACGTGACCATCAAAAATTCTGAAAATTTTCCACAGCAACTGCCATCATCTCATTGATATGCTGACCAAATTTTATCAAAATCACGTACCTCCAGCTCTTTTAAAACGCCCCGACGTGCGATGCCTATCAATTTTGACAAAAATAGCCATGTATTCATGCGCCCATGTGGCCCATAGCAGAAAAATTCGCATAAATCCCTCCACCAGTTAAACTCTTTAAAAAATGCACTGTTTCACAGCCAATAGCTTCTACAAACAAACCTGTGAATATGCCTGCTCAATTGCACTTATGTCACATCATATGAATTCTTTAAATTCACATATCGCAATTTAATACGCCCTACATTCGTGTGCAACAATAAACAGTGGTTTTACCCCAAATAACCAGATAGAAGGGACCAACAGCTTTTAGTGTCTCTTCTGAAAGTCACAGGCAAAGTGGAGCGACCGAAATTGCTCAAGTTGTTAAACGGCAGGGGGTGGACTCTATCCCCTTCTAACTCCCTCCCCATGAAACCAATTTTGTGTGGTGTTGTTTTATATTGATGATATTTTGAGACCATCCCCTCATAAAGGCTGTTTGAGGGAACATAGCCCTTGTGTTGTGGGGATGAGCCAGTGGCTCAGTGCTCGTGTACTTGCTCACCTCATAGTCATTCCCATAGGCTGTAAAATAGGCCAGTATGTTTACAGGTAATTTAGTTCACTGGTCTGAGGTAGCATCAGCCACCCATAATTTGTCTGTTATTAACTGATTACAGATTGTTAGCTGAAAATATAGTAAGTCCAAATGCTAATAATTTTTCTGAATTCATACAAGAAGATATGCTTAAAACCATTAAAATATTTGAATGTCTGTTCTTTGGTACTGCTGTTCACTTAGAAATATGTTGGTATTTCCTAGTTATAAATAGTAAGTTACACAGTAGTGTTATCAAAGCCTGGCAGCACATTGAATCATTTATAATTAATACTGGTCAAGCTTCACCAGCCTAGAGTCAGACTTTGTGGTTAGTTTCTGTGAAATGTTTGCCCAGAGATCTTGCTTGGAGATCAGGTGTACTCACTTCTTCTCTCACAGAGAGAGGCCTGAGTAGATTGTGTCAGTCTCTACCTCCACATTTAGTCTGCAGCAGGCTGTGGAATCTAACAGTTCCCGCTACTTGCCATAGAGATATGGACACCAGAAATTAGGAACAATGCATTAAAAAAGATAGCTATCTCTACTCTCTCCTTGTCCCTCATTCATCCACCTCTCCATCTTCTCTCATTTCTGTCTCCCCTACTCTATCCACCTCCTTATTTCCCTCTCCAACTCTCCTATCCCATCACCCCTCCC
The DNA here is from genome assembly GCA_963662155.1 of Lamellibrachia columna. Taxonomy (NCBI): domain Eukaryota; kingdom Metazoa; phylum Annelida; class Polychaeta; order Sabellida; family Siboglinidae; genus Lamellibrachia; species Lamellibrachia columna. The sequence goes on from OY759273.1 coordinate 6,840,341, forward strand.
TTTTCCTACCTTGTCTCCCCTTCTCTCCATCTTCCTCCAGCTCACTCTTCACTCTCCTATTTCATCTCCCCTGTCTTTCCATTCCTTTCCACTGTCTCTCTCCGATACCATCTCTCCCTGTCTCCCTCCAGCCCTCTCTCCTATCCCATTCCATCTCCCCCTGCCAATCTCCATCCCTCTCCACTCTCCCTGTCTCCTAACCCATATCTCCCCCATCTCCCTCCATCCCTCTCCTGTCCCAGTCTCTCCATCCCTTCACCCTCCCTCTCTCCTATCCCATATCCCCCAGCCTCTCCATCCCTCTCTCCACTCACCCCCTCCTACTCCATCTTCCCCCAGTCTCCCTCCATCCATCTCTCCACTCTCGCTCTCTAATCACTATCCCATTTCCTCCCTCCATCCCCCATCCCATCTCCCCCTATCCCACCCCCCGTCCCCCTCTATCCCTCTCCTATCCCATCTACCAAATCTCCCTCCATCCCTCTCTCCACACTCCCTCCTATCCCATCCCATCTCTCCCCCGTCCCTCCACTCTCCCTGTCTCCTGTCCCATCTCCCTCCATCACTCTCCTATTCCCTCTCCACTCTTCCTCTCCTATCCCATATCCCCCCAGTCTCTCCCTATCTCTCCACTCTCCCCCTCTCCTATCCCATCTCCCCCGACTCCCTCCATCCATCTCTCCTATCCCGTACCCCCTTTCCCCCTCTATCCCTCTCCTATCCTATCTCCCAAATCTCCCTCCATCCCTCTCTCTCCTATCCCATCTCCCCCTGTCTCCCTCCATCGCTCTATCCACTCCTCCTCTCTCCTATCCCATCTCCCGGCCCCCATGTCTCCATCCATCCATCTCTCCTATCCTATCTCCCCCATCTCCCTCCATCACTCCCTCCACTCCCTCTCTTCTATCCCATCTCCCCTGTCTCCCTCCACCTCTCTCTCCACTCTCCTACCCTGTCTCCCTCCAACTCTCTCTCCACTCTCCTACCCTGTCTCCCCTCTCCTTTCCATCTTTCTCCTCTCATGTATGTCTTCCTCCATCTCTGTGTGTCTCCACACCTCCCACTCTGTCTGTCTCTCACCTAACATTCCTTGTTATTAGCACAACCCCCTCAGACTACCCTATCAGGTGTGGGCGGCCTGTATGCCGGGTGACCTTATTGGGTAATTAGTCCAGCTTTCTCATCAGGGCGAGCTAGACAGACGTATCTGTCACCCAGCCAAATAGCACAGAATCCTAATTCCAGGACTTGTTATGTGGATACTTGTTTGATCAATCGTGACACAAGCAGCTGCTGTTTCTTACATAGAGTATTGTTGGCCATGTGTTTTCCCATCTTTTGGAACGCTCCTGCTCAACACTGGTAATTAGCTTTGCAAAAAGCTGTCTTGGCAGCACAGTTTTGTTAGCAGGAATTCCTTCATCAGTTTTCTTCATGTGTCTTCTTTTTTCCTCGTTGGCTAAGTCAAACTGTCAAAATGTATTATTTTCTAACTTGGCATGGGCGCTTGTCAGTTTATTTACAAGGCATTTCTTGTTAAGGTAGCTGGGGTGGCTATTATATGCTTGTCTTGAGTTGAGTAGTTTTAGTAGATGTTTTTAAGATAAATTAACCATTTCTTCAAAGATTGTAGTTGAAATGCTATATAATATTCCCGATTAATAAATTTATAGTTTTTCATTTATTTGGTTATGTTAAAAGATTTTTAAATTTTTTTTGTAAATGTGAAAGAACAGCCACAAAATGCGAAATTGTGTCGTTTTGAGAAAAACCCCAAAGAAATAAATGACATACAGAAATATAAGTATGACAGTGTCACTGATAACTTTAAGGGAGATTTTGGTTAACATAAACGAATTTCGTCTACAACACCACCATGAATGAATTAAGCAAAAGTTTAATGACAGCCTAAAGTGGCAGTGTATTTTTGACACAAACCCTTCACCAATCCTAATTCCAAACTGCGTAAAGTTGCCTACATGTAAGACGCGTTCATATGCCAAATTGCAGTATCGTAAGTTTTGTAATAAAAAATTAATTAGGTAACGTTTCCTGATTGTTAGTGATAACAGAAATGTCGATAGATACGCATATCATGCTTGACATATGAAGATTTTCATTGGCGTTTTACATATTGTTGACAAAACATAATGGCCTTTTGTAATATTGACATGTCCCCTTAATTTGCCGCCACAATGGCCCTTGAATCTGTATTTGTAATGTGTTGTCGTCTACAATATCAGGCTATGCCAGCCATTTGACAGACACATGGCAGGGAATGTTTACGATCATTTTGATTGACCTGTCATCAGGTCGGGGTCACAGGACATTTCCGTTATAGGTTCAAAGGCACAATAGACTATGTTAACGTTGATATTTGCTGGTTTAAGGACATGATTTAGTTAGGTAGATGTAATACTGATGTGTGCTGGAATCACAGTAACCAAACGACATGTTCTGCTTTCACAGTGACTGAATATAGCTGGTTCGAATATCGTAGCACACATGGTCGTTACTATAGAAACATTGTCAGCGTTTCTAAGAAATCAGGGGGATTTCCAAAAGGACTGTTTTTTTAAAGGATGGATTGGTGAAATATGATGTAATGCCGGGTGATTATTTGTTGTGTCGACGTTCAGTTCAATATCTCCTAGCATGCATGTTATGAAGAAAAAAATAAACTGACACGCTAGCTACCCCAGCTACCTTAATCAACTGACACGCTAGCTACCCCAGCTACCTTAATCAACTGACACGCTAGTTACCCCAGCTACCTTAATCAACTGACACACTAGCCGCTCCAGCTACCTTAAATGCATGTTTTCTCTAGGTAACTTATGAAAATTTTTGGGGGGGAATGTCCAGTTTGTTTTTATTTGAACTTCTAAGTTAACTTTTTGAGTAGTTATACAGTATTTCTGGATTTGATTTTGTGGTGGTTTGAATTAGTAAATTAAATTAATACGGGTAGCAATTTTGAAGTTGGCCAGGTCTGTACTCTCTGAGGTACGCTAGTCCACGACAGGTTGTTCCATTTTCCTGTGTGGGATTTTTTACTTCCCCTGGCATAATAGACACCAGGTAGAAGGGACCAATGGCTTTTAATTTCTCTTCCGAAAGACCCGGTCTCCTTGACCGAATTGGATTTAGCAATTTGTATACCTTTGATGTACATTTGTAGAAATGTTGTAGATATAGCTGTTGTTGCTGTGTTGTAGAGCGCTCTCAACAGTCTGGAGGATATGAAACACTCGGCCGGCCGACAAAGCCTCGTCGACAGGTTTCACCGTGACAGAAACCGGCAGATTCAAGGTCAAGGTCACAATCGGCGGCAGTTCCCGTTTGACAAAAGGGTATCCTTTGTGTAATGTACAGTACAATTGTAACAATTGTGTTCAGATACATCAAGTGGTCCAAATACCGAATGCTCCCTTGTTTTGTTCACCTACTTTGCAGCTCCGTTGCCATTTCAGATGTGGATTAATGGACACTGCTACATATTGTCTGTGTCTGTGTTTACATGCATGTGGTTTGTAGTTGTTACACTGAGAGGCACCATTAGAACTGACTATTGAACACATCCAGTGTTTGCCTGTATTATCCAACGTTGTGTGTATTTTTTACACCTGTTGTCGGGTTATTTAGACATGAATTATCTGAGAATGACACTTGATACTGCGCTAGTCACGGCATTAGTGTGACCAGGGTCTTGATCTTGCTTGTAATGTGCGTGTCCGTGTGCGCACACATGCATGCATGCATGTAATCAGTAGGCTATTAAATTAAATGAGCTAGAAATCAATAGTGGGATGACTGGTATATTAGCAGACTGATAAATGTGGCCGTTATAGAGTTATAGAAGCCAGTGTCTTGGTACGGAAGAACCTAGCCAGATGTCCTCAGTAGACTGCAGTAGTCAGTAGTCTGCGCTGTGTTGGCTTTCTTCCAGTTCAGTGTGAAACTGGCCCAGTTATTTGTTACCTTGTTCCCTTAGTGCCTGAGAGGTTAGTGCACTGGTTGGCTTTGTAGGCTGAGATTCAGCTGAGATTCAAAACATTGCCTATCAGATGGATTAAAATGGATTGCCTAAATGAAATACGCATGAATTTGTGAACAATTGTACGTAGTTGTTTGCAACGTTATGGACAACAACGTTATGGACAACAAAGTTATGGACAACAACGTTATGGACAACAAATGTACGAGCAACAACAAAGAGTAATTTGATTGTTCGGAGAAAGATAATAGAGGGGTGATAGAGGGGTGAATTTCTAATGAAATGAAAGTGTCCCGTCTCCTTTTTGGGGTCATAGATGAACCCCTGAAAGTTTGGTGCCTGAGAGTCTCTACGAGGAGTAGCATACATGTGTATGTGTGGGTAGCCGGGTATGCGTGCGCGTGTGCATATGTATAGTCGTACCACAAGTAACAGACCCTGTGTGATTTATTTGGAAAAGAACTATGCTTGTGTTCTGGGTCACACAGACCCATATATGTCATCTTCACCTGTATGTAACTAAAGACTGAGAGAAAGCCTGACATGGGATACTGGTAGACTACTAGACGTTATGAATTCAGCTCCATCGACTATTATGTAATGCCATAGAAAGTCTCATTTCTCGCACTACATCACATTGCATCTCCCTAAAGTGTATGGTTACAGGGGTAATCCGGTTACAGTTTAGTAGTACAGATGTCTATAAGAGCAAAAAAATCTTAATGTATAAAAAGCTAGCTACCTCTGTTGCTGCAGCTTGTTATGTGTCTGTCTGGAATCTGGATATTTCTGTGCCCAAGTATGTACTTACCTCTGTGCCCAAGTATGTACTTACCTCTGTGCCCAAGTCTGTGGTTACCTCTGTCCAAGTCTGTGGTTACCTCTGTGTCCAAGTCTGTGGTTACATATGTGCCCAAGTCTGTGGTTACCTCTGTGTCCAAGTCTGTGGTTACATCTGTGCCCAAGTCTGGTTACCTCTGTGCCCAAGTCTGTGGTTACCTCTGTGCCCAAGTCTGTGGTTACCTCTGTGCCCAAGTCTGTGGTTACATCTGTGCCCAAGTCTGTGGTTACATCTGTGCCCAAGTCTGTGGTTACATCTGTGTCCAAGTCTGTGGTTACATCTGTGCCCAAGTCTGTGGTTACATCTGTGCCCAAGTCTGTGGTTACATATGTGCCCAAGTCTGTGGTTACATCTGTGCCCATGTCTGTGGTTACCTCTGTGCCCAAGTCTGTGGTTACCTCTGTGTCCAAGTCTGTGGTTACATCTGTGCCCAAGTCTGTGGTTACATCTGTGCCCATGTCTGTGGTTACCTCTGTGCCCAAGTCTGCGGTTACATCTGTGCCCAAGTCTGTGGTTACCTCTGTGTATGAGTCTCTGGTTACCACTGTGCCCAAGTCTGTGGCAATATTTATGATAGCATTGAAACATGAAGAAACAATTATTCCAGACTTATCTGAGCTCAAACATAAATGTTTCACCAAGAATAGTCTCCCACTAATGCCCAATGAAGACCAAGTTTGTGTCCCTATAAGAGTTACGAGTTGATTAATTAATGCAGGTGTCTTGACTAGGTGTACAGACTCTATTTCATACATTGTCTGGTCTCTGCATGCATGTGTGATGTGCACACGCTTGAATGCACGCACGCATGCACACTTGCCCACACATCATGTGCGAGGCACATACAGTGTCTCACCTAGGCAAGATTTAGATCTGTGTCTATGCAACATCGTCATATATAACAATTATTTTCTAGTTTCCTGAGGTGGAGTTAAATCACTATCTTCATTACTCAGTGACTGCGTTTTATTTCACAAGTTTTAACAAGTTTTACCTGTCCTTTTTTGCAGATCAGTTACATCTGGCGTAAGCTGAAATGTTAGCTTTTTTCTAATAATGTTCCCTTAAGATTTTGACCATTATATAATCGTGTGATTCAATCAACAACCCACAAAAATGTTTTGTGTTAAAATTGTATTACAACTATAACCAAGTCTTTGTTTCTTTACGAGCAAATGACATATGCCTGATGATTTATGCAACTGCACCCAGCACATCTAATAGGTAATATATTTAAATACAGTAATCTACTCATTCTGTTGTCACGACCTGCTAGATCTCTGTTATGTTATGATCTAGATGTCAACCAAAGTCATTTTGCTAGTCTGTTATACTCTACTTGTTAAGCCAAGTTAGTTCTCCAGTATGTGATACTCTAGTTGTCAACCAAAGTCATTTTGTTAATCTATGACATTCTGATTAACAAGAAAAGGCCTCACATCTCACATAATTCACTATTAAAATTGTATAATAACAAGAATAAGATTTTTCATGTTTGAGAAAGCTTAGAAAATAATATCTCAATCTCTAGTTTGCATTTTAACCTTGCTAGTTAGAAAATGTCACATCTGCATTGTAACCCTAGATTGTCTTTGAACAGTGTGGTGAGGAGCATTCGATGAAAGACCACACACTGAAATATATCTGTATGCTGTGGTCATGGGCAATGAATCAGGAAACACAGTACAGTGTAACCCGCCACACACTTAGTGTAACCTTGTCTGTTGTCAAAGCAGACTTATCAATTGCCAGTGAGAAATAGTTTTTAAAAATATATGCATTTGTCACCATTGGGAAATGACTACACCACCAGATTAAAGTTAATAATTAACTAACTTCCATTTAATCATAAACGAAACACAATGTCTACGAGGCATTTTGTATTATAGGTTTCAGTGTATGAGATATCAATTATATTAATTCATTATATATGGAACAATTTATTTTAGGTGAATTAAATGGTTGCTGACTAAATGGGAGTCCGATTGACTACTCAGCTAGTAGCTTATATAGCAAATTTCTCGTCTAACTACTGCACCCACAAGGAAAATTGTTACAAATTGGGGTGCATAAAAGTAGTGGTGTTTTGTAACCTTTAAAAAGTCATTTTTACTGCCAGGCCCTTCGTTGGATGTGGCATAAATTATGATTTAGTTCGTTAGGCAGTTACCTGCCAGGGATATGTCTGATGTGAATTTTTTACCCCACTTGATTTATTAACAATAATTTATGGTTTGTTTTTTACATACCTTCACAGGTGTGACATATTAGTCATGTGATCGCGTTGTGGCCTTCAGAAAGGTGTGATATGCTTAAGCGCTGTTGCGAATGTTTGCGTGGGATTGAAATATGAGTATTGTTTAGCCAAGTGTTCCTTGAAAGTAGTTCGCAGAAAGCATAAATTATGTCATCTTAGAGATATTGAGAAAGACCTTCAGAAAAAAGCAGTTGTATAGAGATTGAATGTTGGCTAAACAAAATCTTATCTATTTCATTTTGGAAACACCTGACTCAGAAAGGCGACTTTTAATAAATATTTTAAAAACCATGTACTGGCTGTGGTAACCTTCAGAAATATTTGTCTTATCAACATGGGGTCTATTTTCTAGGTTAATAGGCTGCCACTAGAAATAAAAATTCTGTTTCAGTTAATTGTCGTAGTCCTTAATTATCTCATTTTCCTTTTTTATCCTAGAAAGAGGGAATGCACTCAATTATTGCCTTCACATCCTAGCTGGAACATCAGGTAAAGAGTACTGTATCAAAATGGTGGACACTTGATTAAGTTGATTTAATTTAAAGTTTAATTTATTAAAATGGTCAGATATAAACCACTGTTTAATCATCTGCTTAAAACATGCGAGGAGCATGACTCAGTTACACTTAACCGTACATTTTCTTTTTCGTAGCACCCCCAGATTTAATGGTATTTTCATTTAGAAAATGTTTACTCTTTCGAGATGACCCCCTAATACAAGTTGTGATTTTTTTCCAAGTACACGTATTGCTAATTGGTTTCAGCTGTAAGACATTTGCAGAGCGGTTGGTGAAATACTGGTTGCCTTTGAAGTAACTGAAACCAGTTTACTCCAAAAACTGTTTGTAGATTTAGGAAAACCTATCATGGCCAGTAATTTTCCAGTTTGAAACCTGTTAATTTTTTTTTTTACTTAAGCGGCAGCATTTTTCCATGACTTCTCCAAGTTGTCTCTCTTTGAAAACCTATCTTAGGAAATGGGAATAGAAACGCTGCTGTATGTAGCTAATTCTCAGGAATTTAGAGTAGTTGTTTTATTGCAGACTAGTACTGTATGTTAGTAGCCAAAAGAACTACAGTCCTTGTTAAAGGAGAAACCATTTAAAATTATACATTTTCCCACGTGAGTTGGTATGAGCAAAACCTTCATACAAGAAAATAAATAACTAAATATTTGAAGATCTGACATCAAAGTTGCCACCATTCCAAAATCTCCAAATAAATGTTAAACTACGGCAAAAAAAATTTTTTTGCCTGTAGCACTGATACAGTTTCTTCAAAGCTCACAATGTTGTTGGGAAGTCAACTATTTTTTCCTAATTAATTACCAGTTATGTTGATCTTTAGCAGATTATAATTGGTGTAAATTGTGGCCAGCTTGGCTTTAGTGCAATTGTCCACCTTTCATCAGCAGCATAAAAACGTGCACTTAAACTCGGTGATGTTGTCCGTGGTTTGTCTGGTAGGTTTTACATATGGCAGTTATGGGTACTAATGTGGATGACAGTTGGTCACGAATGACAACAAATGTCTTCTGAGCGCTTGTGACAAATATGGTTGACCCGTGTTGACATGATTGTGTTGACTGTTGATACATATGACCTATAGACATGTCGGACCTGATAAATCGCTATAAATTGGTGTTGAGTTCCTGGTGACATACTGACCTAGTTCCTGTGGCTTTCACAGGTGCGTGGTTGCATTTACTGCTGCTGCTACCAAAACCAAATTTCCACCTGATCTAGCATGCTGAATTGCCAGCATCTGTAGAAAAGTAATGAGTTGATACTTGGAATTGGTGGGGTGATAAATCATCATATATGCATAGTACCTGGCTACCTGCCCACAACGAACAGATTCCCTCTATTTTCTTGTTTATCACACAAATATAAAATGAGATGACATAACTTATAGTCAAAGAGCATATGCGCTTGATGCGAGGTAGATTTTTGGCAAAACCTAGTGGATTTTTTATGCATATAAATTTCCTAGCTGGCTACACTTGATTGGAACAAGAATGCTCTAAGCATGTTATGTGATACAGCAATATGCATAATCTACAATCATTTGTGTAGGTTTGGCAGAGTATGTGATTGTTTTATCAAATAATAATTTCCTGCAAAAAACTGTCAAATTAAATAAATATTGCCAAAGGTTGTTTTGTTGAAGCATATGTTAAGTATGTTTTGTGTAACTTTGGACGTTTTGACCACGTCTAGTTGACACTGGTAAAACTGTACGGACGACTTAATAAACCACCTAAAAGCTGTTGGAACTTTGAAATTGATTACACACAAAATTGTTGTAAGTACAATTAAAAAACGTGGATTTATCTAAAATTAATCATTACGATACAAACATTTTATCAAATTTATGTGACAGGGAAGTCTAATACATAAACACCATGTGCAAAAAAATTGTGTTATCTGACTCTGTATTTAAAATTTTTACGACTTTGTGACTATGTTTTTTCTTTAGAATAAAAAAGACATAATATAGAGATTTAGATTTTAGGTCAAATTTGCAGTCAATAAAGCAGCTGGATGTCAGCACGACCCAGTTAACCAGAATCTGTTGGTTTCTGAGAAAGCGGTTTTTTTGCCTGCATGTTTTAATGGCTAACGTGTTGTGAATGAGATTTTTGCATTAGCCCTGCATCTGTTGAAGTGTATTTAGGTTTTTATGTTATCCACCTATTAATTTAGTAAAAAACAGCATTCTTAGAGGTGATCTCAAAACGTTGATGTACAACAATAGACAAAATAAATTTTGTTTAATCAAACTTAGACCCCCAAGCTGCACAAAACTTTTAATTAAATCGATCTGTGGATGGATACCTGTGAAAAAAATTTTATACTTCCTGCTGTAATTCATGGCTAAACAGCAGTTTAAACCCTCAACATCACCATCAGTGTTTTGACATCGTCCCTTAGACCTTTTTCTTTTTTGATAAATCATTTGTTAAATGTCATCTGTAATAAATGTGCCATTGTGAATGTGTGTCTGCTGTTCATGGTCAACCGGTGTGGTTGCATAACCAGTGTCACATGGCATTGTGACCCAGGGGAGGTGTGGTTGCATAACCAGTGTCACATGGTATTGTGACCCAGGGGGGTATAGCGACTCGCAGGTCGCTATACCCCCCTGGGTCATATGTCAAACTACCATATAGTATATCAACCCGCAGGTCTAAGTAGAAACACCTCAATTAAGATTAATGAATGAAACCTCATAAAACACCCCCAGTTTAAGGCCACATACAGGTATATAGGATAATTTTTTTATTTGTGCAAATCATGCAATTTTTTTCTGCAAAAATATAGAATGGACCTTACTGAGTAAAAAATATGTTGAACTTGTTTTAATATATTGAACTTTTTTCAGCCAAACCCCCATTTCCATGGTAACAAACAAAATGTCTGCCATTTTGAGCAAATATTGGCAAATTTAGAAACACTGCCATTCTTTACTGAACACATATATGATTATAATTCTTGCAAATCCATTCTACTTTACAATGACCAGAGCATTTGTGTTGTGTTTTTATTTTTATTTTTTTTTAAAGTGCAAAAAACATTTCTTTTTTGGCAATAAATATGTGTTTATCTTTCAAACTGTTGTTGATTTTTAAAATGTCTGATTGTGCAGAGTAGAGTTTGCTGAATGCAACATTGAAAACCTTATTTGGATAGCATAATTACTCACAGAGATATTGTTTTTTTAATGCAGAAAACACGTTTTTGTGAAAACGGCTGTCAAAGATAAAAACGGGATTTATTACATGAAATAGGCATGCTTTATCCATGAATAAAAGTGATTTAAGAGGTATGTAATTGCTGTAAAAGTGAACTTTATAGATAATAAATATACAGAGCTATCGGAATACAGTGGAAAAACATTTTGTATATTTGTTAAAAAAAATTACATTTCGTCTGGGGTCTCTCCCCTTAATCTATTATCAAGGTGAATTTATTATAAATATTGCCTATAATATGTAGTGGATGTGATAAGTAATTTTTTTTAAGAAAACATTAAATGAAAAACAGGGTGGGTCACTTTACCATGGGACAGGTCATTCTACCATTATGGTATATTGACCCCTGGGTCGTCTTACTACGCGAGTCACAATACCATCAGACACTGGCTGAACTTTTCGGAAGTCTCTTACGTAACTTGTACTGAGAGACCCCTTGGGGAGATTTGGTGCAGTTATTTGAAGTGGCGGAGCTCAGGTGCATTTAGGGCACCTTGTGATATTTTAGTTTCAAATGTCATCGGAGTCTGCAACCTTTTAGGTGTTAACTTAAAGGTAGAGGTCATAGTCAGAGGTGAGGTGAGGAAGATGTGAATTTACATGGTTTATTTGGGGTGGCCTCAAAACATTGTAGTTCGACACGACATAAAACTGATGTCATTTAACGTCAGACTCTGCATGAAACTAAATTATATATCGACCTGTAGATACCATGAAAATGTCCCAATCCTTCAAGCTGTGACCATCACATGCCACACAGGCCTACAGATAGTGCATGATAGTAGAATGCATGGGCTCAAAGTCAACACCAATATAAAATGTGATGCAAAGTAAACAATGTTTTTAGTATAAAGCACATCTTTGTATATAAGCGTAACAACTGCTAAGCTCCCTCACATGAAACCAATATTATTTTGTGTATATTTTTTGTCGTACATCGATATTTTGCGATCATCCCTTAATATTATGCAACAACCTCAGTTTAATTAGGAAAGAATTGATTGATAAAAATACTTGGTGTTGAACACAAAATTACCTTGGTTTACTGTTAATTGTTAGTAGGTGGCAGCAAAATCTGCAGCTTCTGTTGTATCAGGTTTTTAGTGATGGATATCATGACTCGGCAAGAAACAGCTTAGCTTTATTTGGCAGTGAGGTATAAGCTCTACAAAATGTGTTTGGAATACATGTAGTATGTATGCTAAGTCTGTGTACATGCGTCTTGTCACTGCACACAGCCTGTCTTGCATTTGGCTTGTCCTGTGTTTTGCTTATCATATATACGTCTAGCTTGTCCTTCTGTTCATGACTTGTCCTGCTTGTGGACTGTTGTCCTGGGCCTAGCTAGTCATTTGTATGGCTTGTCAGTGTCCAGACCAACATTTTTGAACTCATTACAGACACACTGACTGAGTTCAAGAATCTCTTAAAACTTATCTTTCTAAGCTTTGTCACTTCCATTGAGGAACACGCCAACTGTGAATGAAGACACTTATGAATGTGCATTTTATTGACTTTTTTCCTTTTTAATCTTATTCTTATACTCTATTTTAATATATAAATTTAACTCTATATATATATATATATATATATATATATATATATATATATATATATATATATATATATATATATATATATATATATATATATAATATATATATATATAATATATATATATATATTCATAAGAATCATAACTAATATAATTATATAATTATGACATAATATATATATATATATATATATATATTTATATATATTATGTCATAATTATATTAGTTATGATTCGTATGTTTCCATGTTCCTAGAGTTGAAAGTAACATTGGAACTAGGTCTTTCTCGGTTGTCATGCTGAATCTTTGGAATTCGTCTGTAGAAAACATTATACAATTTTGCTGTTATTTGAAGACATATATTTAACCATGCCCTACTCTCCATAGCGTCTGTTGACGACTGGATATTACTCAAGATTTGGAGTACTTGGGCACAAAAGAAGTTTTCTTATTGTTACATATGCTCTTGCAGTGACTGTACGGTCTGGTCCTGAATACACAACATTTTACAAATTTGAGTAAATATTAATAAATAATTGTCACCCTTCGCCTGGCTTGTACAGTATTGAGGCTGCTGTTAAATGGATTAGCTGTGTTACAAGATTTAACAAGATTGCCATTTAAAACAAAAGTGTAGACGACAAGTGGACAAGGAAGCCATTGGTTTATCGAGAGTCCAACATTTTGTCATTTGTGATGCTATATGCTACTGCAAGAGTGCATGGTCTTTTCCAATCACTTTCACTTCATTTTTACTCTGAAGTGTATGTATCTTAATATAACCACACACAAAATGTCATGTTCCTATTACACAGGTATTGGTGCTATATTGAAACTAGAAACAGTCTGTTGGGACAATTTAATAAATGAACATAATAATTATTATGCTTACTGTTGGTAGAACATATCACTAAACAAATACTATTCTAAACACTTTTTAGTTGCCATAAATGCCAAACTGTTATATCAGTTGGCATAAATATGTTTCCAAATAAAATCCCAGTAAAGCTGGATTGCTGTGAGAGATGGAATTATTGCAACAGGTGGTAGCCACCATCACGTCTTGGAATGACACCAGCAACAGGCCTCAGGCACAGATGCCTGGCCAGTCTATTTCAAACGCCAAACACCACAAATATAACCAATATAGCCCACTGACCAATCCGTGGTCAGTTGCCTGTACTAAGTGGTAGTGTGCAATGCTTTATTTAGCTGTCATTGGGGCAGGATATGCTATTTAGGATTCAGCCTCCGTTGCAGCTGGGCGTTTATGTCTTGAAGATGCTACATAATTATAACAACGGTGTTGTTGCTGTCTTATTAGTTGGCTAGCTGACGTTCTTATCTGATGCAAGTTAGTGGCAGTTACCATCCTAACTGCAATAATTTCAACATATTTTATGCAGTTTATGTGGTAGCAACCATTTGATTTAAATTCAGGTTATGAATAGTTAATAATGTACAGTCATAAACACTTTTGTTGTAGGTATGACCCTTACTCATTTAGCAACAAATAGGGCCATTAACACTACTGAAGGGATGTTTGTGCATGTGTGTGTGCATGCGTGATTATTACAGCGGTCCACGGGTCAGAATCAACCAGCTGCAAAATACTGATTGGCAATTATAGGATATATTTTATTCTTTATTTGACACAAACGTTATGATTTGTTCACTTGCCAAATTTGAATTGTAACCAAGATGCGTAAGTTGACATTCTTTGAGACAGCAAGTAAAACACATTGACAGAGATGGCTTTCCTCAGTGGATGTCAGGTCGCATAACCACACAGATTGTTGTAATATGTTAGAGAGAGTGCATCCATGACAAGTTACCCCTTACATTTTTTAACCCTGTTTAGGGTCTTTTACTTCCCCTATCATTGACACCAGATAGAAGGGATCAAGGGCTTTTAGTGTCTCTTTCAAAAACACATGCAAAGTGGGGTGAACGAAGTCGTGTAAGCTTCGAAACAGCAGTAGGGCGATTCGAACCCTGGTCCTTTCAATCGACAGTCCGGTGCACTAACCACCGAGCTACTGCACCCCACCCTGATTCAAGGTTAAGTTAAGGGCAATACACCCTAGTGCTTCATTGTCTGGATATCTCTGATTTTGTTGTGTTGTAATGATAATTTATCATTGGTTCCCTGGCAGTTTGCCTTGTGATTGGGCAGAGAAGTCTACTCATGGCCATTGTTGAAGGCTGGCCATTGTTAATCAAGACTCAGTCAGTCACTGCAAGTACACTGCAGTTCACATTGCGAGAACCCTTTGCACTGAAACTGGCAAGGAGTAGAATAATTAATCACCTTCCCTCCGCCATAGGTGGATATATCCATCACTAGCGTGGACACGACTCTGCCTGATTATACACATTAACGGCAAGGTACAGGTGATCATAAAAGTAGTCCAAGGCCGATTTACTATCTCGTTGACAACTCACAGGATTGGTGGCATCTTTGGCTCTGTACTTCTGTGGCGGATGTCACAGATCCTGTAGCAGAGGGATAGCATGAGGGTTCAAGGGGATGTACTAGTAAGGGGTTGATAATGATAGATATGTAGGGGGTAATAACAGGAATTTATATAGCACTTAACATAAAATGCTCTTGGGCACTTTACATTGAATTGCATAAGTTATTGATATATTAATTGGAATATGTAGGATAATTAAGGCTGGGAACCTATTTTGTTTAATAGTCTGTGTTTTAATTAGGTAATGCACAATGGAAAATACTAAATATGGTGATATTAAAGTGTTAGTGATGAAAAAGTTATATGTATAATATATAATTTTTGCACTGTACGCATGCTTGTGTGTACATGCATGCTCGCACATACTTTTATGTACATGCATGCTCGCACAAACTTGTGTGTACATGCATGCTCGCACATACTTGTGTGAACATGCATGCTTGCACATACTTGTGTGTACATGCATGCTTGCACATACTTGTGTGTACATGCATGCTCGCACATACTTGTGTGTACATGCATGCTTGCACATACTTGTGTGTACATGCATGCTTGCACATACTTGTGTGTACATGCATGCTCGCACATACTTGTGTGTACATGTATGCTTGCACATACTTGTGTGTACATGTATGCTTGCACATACTTGTGTGTACATGCATGCTTGCACATACTTGTGTGTACATGTATGCTTGCACATACTTGTGTGTACATGCATGCTCGCACATACTTGTGTGTACATGCATGCTTGCACATACTTGTGTGTACATGCATGCTCGCACATACTTGTGTGTACATGCATGCTCACACATACTTGTGTGTACATGCATGCTCGCACATACTTGTGTGTACTTGCATGCTCGCACATACTTGTATGTACATGCATGCTTGCACATACTTGTGTGTACATGCATGCTTGCACATACTTGTGTGTACATGTATGCTTGCACATACTTGTGTGTACATGCATGCTCGCACATACTTGTGTGTACATGCATGCTTGCACATACTTGTGTGTACATGCATGCTCGCACATACTTGTGTGTACATGCATGCTCACACATACTTGTGTGTACATGCATGCTTGCACATACTTGTGTGTACTTGCATGCTCGCACATACTTGTATGTACATGCATGCTTGCACATACTTGTGTATACATGCATGCTTGCACATACTTTTATGTACATGCATGCTCGCACAAACTTGTGTGTACATGCATGCTCGCACATACTTGTGTGAACATGCATGCTTGCACATACTTGTGTGTACATGCATGCTTGCACATACTTGTGTGTACATGCATGCTCGCACATACTTGTGTGTACATGCATGCTTGCACATACTTGTGTGTACATGCATGCTTGCACATACTTGTGTGTACATGCATGCTCGCACATACTTGTGTGTACATGTATGCTTGCACATACTTGTGTGTACATGTATGCTTGCACATACTTGTGTGTACATGCATGCTTGCACATACTTGTGTGTACATGTATGCTTGCACATACTTGTGTGTACATGCATGCTCGCACATACTTGTGTGTACATGCATGCTTGCACATACTTGTGTGTACATGCATGCTCGCACATACTTGTGTGTACATGCATGCTCACACATACTTGTGTGTACATGCATGCTTGCACATACTTGTGTGTACTTGCATGCTCGCACATACTTGTATGTACATGCATGCTTGCACATACTTGTGTATACATGCATGCTTGCACATACTTGTGTGTACATGCATGCTTGCACATACTTGTGTGTACATGCATGCTCGCATATACTTGTGTGTACATGCATGCTCGCATATACTTGTATGTACTTGCATGCTCACACATTCGCATGCACACAGCCTTGATACACCTGGTGTAGCATACATTGAACTATGCGCACTTTGATGTCATGTAATCTGCTAAAAAGCTACTCCATCAAAGTGTCATTAATGAAAGCTCTCGTGAGACTGTCACCACATAACAGTGCTGCTTTGTAACTGGACGACAGCAATGCTGTGTCATTGTCCTGTGTCCTTGTCGTACGTCCCCTCGGACGATAGGGACAATTTCGGCTTTGCGAAACGTTGGCTTTGTGCCGATGCTGTGATCTCTGGATCAGCGGCTTTGGTTTAAAAAGCTTCCTTTGTTGGTTGACTAAATAAAGAGCTCAGTTTCCCGATTCAGAGTTGTAATGTTTCCTTTTAGTTGGATAAATGGACTACAAGCCAGGAAGAGTAATTTTTGATCTGGAAAACATATTCATTAGAAGTACATTGTATTGTTGCATATTGGGTAGACACATCAGGCAATTTGCCCATCAGATTAATTAATAAATTTTTTAAACAGTCATTAAAATGCATTTTGTAGATGTGATGCCAAAGTTCAACTGCAATCTATACATAATTGTACAGAGAGATGCACTTTTTTCAAGGAGTTTGCTAAAAAAATTATTCTGTTCGCACAAATACAAATGTCAGATACCAATTTGGCATTTTACGCAGTCACCATATAGGACAAGATGTGTTGGCATTCTAAAGACGATGAAATTGTAGTATTGTTTTCACACAAAACAAGCACATGTGCCTGCAGATGTGTACACTGTCTATACACAAACCAATTTGTTTTGTATTACAAATGTGTATGTGTGTGTACACTGTCTATACACAAACCAATTTGTTTTGTATTACAAATGTGCCTTCTTAGAATGCAAGGAAGCACCTGCATTGTGCAATGGTATGATTGAGTTATTAGCAACTACTTGCCCTAGAACACGGTCCACATCCGTGGCATCTTCTTTCCAACACTACTGCAGTCAGGAATCCTTTTCAAGTGTTGCTTCCCGAAATGCCCTTATTTATTGCTTTTGCAGATGTTGGAGAAAACAATAAAATAATTAATTACAATACTCATGTTGCCGTTTAATTGGCTTTTTTATTTGGGCTGTTTTGCAACAGATTAATTTACTTTTTTGGTAATGAAAAGTCTTGAGATAGCACGAGACGCTTTGTCCCAAGTGTGGTACATAATATTGTGTGACACAGATACACGTGCACATTGGAAATGTGGCTGTTTGTATACCAGCGTGCAGGCAGACAGACATTGTGCTGATCTGTTGCTCTGAGCCATTATTAATAGAAGCAGCAGAAGTGTGAACACCTGGCAGCCAAACAATAACATCATGTTTAGCATGCAGCCTAATTAAACAGGCACTGATGATAACTCTTCCCTGCTTTTTATTAGTAGGAAAAGTAATTTGTCGTTCCAAAGCTACATAATGTTGTCTGTACTATTTACTTCTTATGAACTTTTTATTTTATATAATTTTAACTGTTATATGTGTGTGTGGGTGGGTAAATTCCAAAAGTGTAATTTTTTTATTGATTTATAAAATATAAGATTACGGTTCAGTTTGCCACTAAAAATGTGAATATGATATGTGTAGTGTTTTTGCAGATTGGCTGCCACGAATTCCTAAAACAATGAGGCACCTGCAGCAACAAAATATGCAAAGCTAATAAAGAACTCAAACAGAGAAGCTGGTCTTTGGCTTATTGACTGTCTTGTTCATGGAAGTTCACATGTTAATTCTAGATAGATTGCTATTTTTAACCGTGTCGTCACTCAGCACATGACTGTGACATACGTGTTGACACAGGTACAATACAAATAGTTTGTATGTCACACTTGTATTTTATTTTGGGACGATGTAATACAATGCTTGTTGTGGTTAAGTAAATATAGACGTAATTTGGATCAGCGGTCCTCAACCTTTTTGTCTCCAAGGCCCCCTGTGTTTAATAAAAAAAATTCCAGGAACCCACCCCCCCCAACATAAGATATGGCATCCCCTGCCTTTTTGCTAAAATGATGTTAGAAGTTATTGCTTTTAAAATTTATGTGTATTAAACATTAAAAGAAAACGTGTTTGCTGTTGCTAGTGCCACTACACTGCTTGTTAACTATTACTAATCAAACAAACAAATTTAAATTAAATAAATGCCACAATATGTCAGTTTGTATTTACTGGCACTTGTTTTGAGGAGGGTGGACGAGTAATAAATTTTTCCATTTTCTTCTCTGTTTGACGATGCACAGCACCAAAAAGTTATCTGCAAAGCTCCACAATGAATCTACATGGAGGCGCTGCTTATAGTAGCACCTGGCGGATTCACATTGAAACTAGCGTGTGGTACTAATCGTGGAGCTTTGCATTTAGTTTTAATTTTTGCGATCGTTATACGGCAGTAAATCAATGGTTTTGTTAACGTGATGTGTATATATATGTATAGTAGATACACGAGGAGAAGTTTGGCTGCTGTAGGTGGTCGTTTTCATAGTTAGGTCAGAAACTTTAATTTTGTTTTATTTTATTTTACCAGGTAATTTAAAACTACAATTTTCCCCTGCCATCTCACGGACCCCCTGGTTGAGATATGTTGATTTGGGTCATACGGAGCCTTGTAAGTCGCAAGAGCATTTCGATATTTCTCTGTAATGAGCAGTGGGAATTGAAGTTGTTTAGCTGGAGGGAATATTTTTTTTCAGCTAGATGTTGGACAGCCCACACCGTGCATGCAGCAGCTTAATTTCTCTACTATTATGTTAGAATAAGTTACCTAAAATTATTTTGCCTGTGGTCTTTATACAATTTCCAAAAGATGGTGGTGATAATTTATTATGCTAGTGACCTGTGTGTCTTGGCCCCAGACCAAGGTCTGTGCCATTTTTTACCGGTGCACAATACACGCACGCCAACTTTCTGTAGGGAAATTACAGATTTTATCATTTATCTATATTGATCTGATAAATTATGTACAGAAAGTTATAAAGCCCATTAACTTTATAAAGCTCAAAATAAGTTATAAAGCCTGCATGCAGGGATCTACTAGAGACCTGCTACACTCATACGTGAAGTGCGTGGGTTTGGTGGTCATGCCTGAATGAATATTGCGCACCTTCGTGAACTCTGCCACATAAGTCTTGAGACCTGTATAGATGCGCCACCTATGAGTGTAACAGACAACCAACAGAGTGTGCTTCTGTTCGGTGTACGCTACGATGGTATGGATTTTCTATGGATTATGAGGATAATGAAGGTCAACAGTACAAACAGAAGCATTAGTAAGTTGACAGATGTGACGACAACAACAACAGGAAGATTTCCTATTTCCGGGAAAGGGTTAAAAACGATTTCGTTGTGAATGATGCATCATTTAAATTCTGAGGAGTTGTCAATAAATGTTGCTGGTGTGGCATTGTGAGCCAGATCCAGTCTTACATACTGTTGACGGGTGTGTCAATTGAAATATTGTCCCATACCAAAACAGCAGTAAACAGTACATGAGTGCATGTTGTGTGGCTGTGCTGGCATGAATGTGTGCACATGGCCACATGCATGTGTGTGTATATATAATGCATGTTTGTGTGGATACTTGTGCAAGTTAAAGTTACAAAGTCTGTTTGATTTTATCATAAAGTCATATTATACAATATAAACTATTTCTGTTCTAAATAGTTTATATTCCTGTTCTAACAACCCTACCAGATGTGTCTTAATAAGTTCATATAATTTTACCATTATATATTTAAGTTGAATGTTTCTAATAAAATTTCATGTTTTCTGACATCTTTGGCCATCCCCCCACCATAGTTGACTTAGTCGATGAAGACATGTGGGTTACTGGGGTACAACTGTGTCTGTTGGGTGTGAGAGGCGAGTCCAGCATTGGAGCAGAAGTCATGTTTGTAGTGCTGGCAGGTCATGTTGACATTGCATACTGACCGGCATGGTTGATATTCATAAACACATTATATTTAAAAATTGTGGTTCAGTAAACACATTTGGGTGGTCAAGATATCAAAATAGATGTTGTTTATATTATATGACATGACTTTCAATAAAACCAATCAGACTTTGTATATTTATGGTTCCTGCTCCATGCAATAGTCACTATTGATCATCCTGCATGACTGTCCTGTGTGGTCTGGCTTGTACTGAATGAGGTTGGTGACCTTATTCTCCTCTATCCAGTGACCAACACAGGCATGACTGTCCTGTGTGTAAGTGTATAAGTGGCCAGCTAATAAAATCTACCATGGCATTGCCATGGAAACATTAATGACAGGCGGGCGTTCCCATATGAATGAGTTTTAATATCTCGCACAAATAAAGCGAGGGCTTGAGTGAAGAGACTGGTAGTTTTACGGCGCACATCAGTTGTAAAATGTGATTCATAGCTCTGTGTATCAGCAGTGAGAGAAAGAATAAACAGCCCGATGCTTGTTTCTATGTACCTAGCTTTGTGCCAGGAACATAAATGGGTGTTAATATGTTCCGTCAACAACTTTGACACATGGCACATACCTTGTCATTAACAAGTTGTGTAGTACTCAGTAGAAGTATGAACACTCCATGGAAACTGTCAACTCGTCAGTGAGATAATACTTCAGCCACTGGATAGTAGTGAATTAAAAGTAATGCGTCTTCAAAATCATAATTTGCATTGACTAGAGTCACTAGACACATGTTAGATCAGATTATGACCTGTTTCTTGTTGATGTTTCGTGTTAGTGTAGACCAATACCTGGGGTAAGTGTTTAACAGTTTTATCAGTGCATTTGTTATTATGTATTATATTATGTTCGTTTCCGGCTGTCAATCAAGACTGATTATGAGAAAGCCAGATGTTTTTTATAAACCTTGTTGTCATCTGTATAGTAGGCAAAGGATTGGAAACAGGTTCTGTTGAAAGGTGTAGTGCATACCGCGTCAAGGGTACGACTCCACAAAGAAATGGTTGAGATTAGTAAATTAATCTTAGCAATTTCTGTACTAGACCTCCGTCATGTCAGCCCATAAATGTTGCATGAATAAAATAATAGTTAACATATTTGCTTGCAGATTGACCATGACTACACAATCAGTTGTAGGTTGGAGTGGTTGATATTCTGGTGCTAAATGCAGAGAAACCAAAAGTATTGTGACATCAGAATGTTGTGCATGATGCGTGTGTTTCCTTGACCAATATCCAGATAGATTGTTCACCCTATGGCTCAGCCTACCTGTCCCCTCCACCGGACTCGAGTTGGAGAAGGTGAGTCATGGTTTATTCACATTTATTCACATTTATTCACGTTATTCATGTTTATTCACATTTATTCATGTTACTCACGTTTATTCATGTTGTCTGTGTTAGTTTTGTACGGATAATGATTACAACAGCCCAGAAATGTTACATGTTGTGAGTTGTAATTATTACAGTCTCCATTGAGGTGTGATTCTGATTTACAATACATTTATAGTACAATTAGTGAAATAAAACAAATATTTGTAGAATCGTTACACAAATTTATTATGATTATAGTTTGTTCTTACAATATTACAATTAAAGCATGTTACAGTTGTAATTCGCCCTATACATGATGCACTATCCTGTATTGTGAAGTAGTACTGCAATGAATATTATTACCTTGTCTTACTGTCTTGTAAGCAAAAGGCTCTTTTTTAAAACTATTTAGTAGGATATATTTAGACTGTTTTGCCTGTGTTCACTGAGCAGATGTTTTGTAGGCCAAAGTACATACAACTGCACTGACCAAATAGAAAAAAATTATTGTTATAACCGAAACCTGCCCGCATCAGATATCTTTAAATTTTATAGACTTTCAAAGTTCCTTGAATGGATAGATGATCCGGTTTCTTGGTTATTAATATTAAGCATAATTACCTCTCAAGAAACTTGAAGTTTGTTCTGAATATTTCGACTGCATCTCGCAGTCTTCTTCAGCAGACTGAAGTTACGGATGTGTCACATGACCAATGTCATGTGACACAAGCTGGAGTAGGACTGGTGGGAGCTCCTGGCCGACGTCTCGGTTCAGCGTAGGTTTCTTTCTGTGGATGTTAATCGCCTCCTTTATTTTTCTCCTGTGCCAGTTCTCCTCGTGGTCTAGAATATTAACGTCCTTCATAGAGCACTGATGGCCTGTGTTCAGTTTGTGTTCACTTATAGCTGATAGGGGTTGGCGACAAGATAGATGTTCTTTGATTCTTGTGCCAAGTGTTCTGGCTGTTTCTCCTATGTAGTGTTGGTCACATTCTGGGCATTGTATGTCATATACTACCCCACACTTTGCTGTTCTGTCTTTTGGGTGTACCAACAGTGACCTCAGGGTGTTGATAGGTTTGTGGTAAACCGGGATGTTATAGGACTTGAAAATCCTTGCTACTTGTTCTGATAGTTTACTAATGTAGGGCAGACCTATGGCCTGTTGTCTTCTGCTGGTTTCTGTGGTGGTGTTCTCCTTCCTTCTCATTGGTTGCGTGGTGTTAAACATCCAAGTTTTCTAACCATTTGCTTTCAGCACTTTCTTGATGTGGTCCACCTCTGTGTTCTTGTCCTCTTCTTCTGTTATCAGGTTTTCTGCCCTTTGGAGGAGTGTCCTGACCACTGATCGTTTGTGTTCTAGGTGGTGATTAGAATCCCAGTTCAAATATTGGTCCGTGTGGGTTGCTTTCCGATATATCTTGACCTTGGTTGATCCATCATCATTCAGGCATACACACATGTCTAGAAAGGCTAACGTATTGTCCTGTTCTGGTTCTGGTTCTTAATGTTCTCGTCCATTGAATTCAGATGGTGTGTGAAATGTTCTACTTCGTTCTCTTGTAACACTGTGAATGTGTCATCTACATACCTCAACCAGATGTCTGGAGGATGAGGTGCTTCTCTGATGGCTCTTTCCTCAAAATGTTCCATGTATAGGTTTGCTACTATCGGAGAGACCGGTGAACCCATGGCTGCTCCCTTCTTCTGTTTGTAGAATACTCCATCATAAATGAAATATGTGGTGTTCAGACAGATTTCTAACAGTGTGATGATCTGGTTTACTGATAGTTCACATCTGTCTTTCAGTGTTGTATCCTGGTTTAGTCGGTCCTTTATCACTGATACCGCCTCTGTCACCGGGATACTCGTGAACAGGGCTGTCACATCAAAATACACCATTTTCCTCCCTGGTGGAACTTCCAACTCTTTGATCTTCTTTACAAACTGTGTGCTGTTTTTTACAAAATGTTCTGTTTTTCCAACTAGTGGGCTCAAAATGCTGGCTAGGAACTTTGCCGTCTTGTATGTAATGCTACCTATACTTGATACTATAGGTCTTAATGGTACATTGTTCTTGTGGACCTTAGGCAATCCATAGAATTTTGGGACTGCTTCTGATGTAGGGTAGATCCTGTAGTATAGGGCATCTGAGATCGTCTTGGTTCTTTTCCACTCTTTCATGGTGTTGACTAGTTTACTTTTGTAAGCTTTGGTGGGGTGCCTTTCCAATTTCTTGTAGGTGGTGTCGTCTACTAATAGTCCAGCAATCTTTGTGTCGTAATCTGTGGCCTTCATAATCACAGTTGCTCTACCCTTGTCAGCTGGTAGTATCTTGATCGTCTTGTCGCTACGTTAAGTTTGAAGTGCTTTCCTCTCTTCCAGTGATATGTTAGATCTCTTTTTCTTGGCTTTGTGTTTCATCACGGCTTTAGCTACCTCACATCTCAACCCATCAGCCCTGTGTTTTTCTTTGATGTTCTTACATGCTAGTTCTGTTGTCGTTATCAGATCGTCTATGGGAAGGTTCTGTGGGGTAACCGCAAAATTTAAACCTTTCTTCAATAGGCTGACTTCGTCACTGTCTAAATGTCTGTTCGCTAGATTAATGACCCACCTCTCTGTGATGTTGTCTGGGTCATCTAGTTGTGCACTGTCCGCTCCGTATTGTTGTTTGGATAACAGTTGATCATATTTTCGTTGTTGTCTTTCCCGCGTTTCCCGGAAAGTAGTTTCGTGCGCATGCTCGGTGAACGCTGTCACTTCCTCTATCTGAATTCAATGGACGAGAACATTAAGTTCACGGTAGAACCAGAACAGGACAATACGTTAGCCTTTCTAGACACGTGTGTATGCCTGAATGATGATGGATTAACCAAGGTCAAGATATATCGGAAAGCAACCCACACGGACCAATATTTGAACTGGGATTCTAATCACCACCTAGAACACAAACGATCAGTGGTCAGGACACTCCTCCAAAGGGCAGAAAACCTGATAACAGAAGAAGAAGACAAGAACACAGAGGTGGACCACATCAAGAAAGTGCTGAAAGCAAACGGTTACAAAACTTGGATGTTTAACACCACGCAACCAATGAGAAGGAAGGAGAACACTACCATAGAAACCAGCAGAAGACAACATGCCGTAGGTCTGCCCTACATTAGTAAACTATCAGAACAAGTAGCAAGGATTTTCAAGTCCTATAACATCCCGGTTTACCACAAACCTATCAACACCCTGAGGTTACTGTTGGTACACCCAAAAGACAGAACAGCAAAGGCAGCAAAGTGTGGGGTAGTATAGTATCAGTGCTCTATGAAGGACGTTAATATTCTAGACCACGAGAAGAACTGGCACAGGAGAAAAATAAAGGAGGCGATTAACATCCACAGAAAGAAACCTACGCTGAACCGAGACGTCGGCCAGGAGCTCCCACCAGTCCTACTCCAGCTTGTGTCACATGACATTGGTCATGTGACACATCCGTAACTTCAGTCTGCTGAAGAAGACTGCGAGATGCAGTCGAAATATTCAGAACAAACTTCAAGTTTCTTGAGAGGTAATTATGCTTAATACTTTCAAAGTTATATATGAGTCAAAATACCAGGTCTTTCCCATCTGTCTATTAATTTTCCTGCATTTCCGTTTCCCCTTGGCACTTGTCACATTGTGACAGATACCATGTGGCCAATATCCTGTTGTTCGGTTACCATGGTGATATATTGCAGTCCAGTGCATCAGTGAGACATTCTTTGTAGCTGCACTTGTGACCCACATGTGGTCATGTTGACAAACAAAGCACCAAGACAGTGAATTGTTTGGGGTATAGTAATTATCACACCTGTAGATGGTAACAGCCCATGAGGTAGCATAAAAAATCAGGTTTAAACTTTCAGTGTAGGGAACAGAGAGCTTGTAAGGAACAGAGAACTTGTAAGGAACAGAGAGCTTGTAGGGAACAGAGAGCTTGTAGGGAACAGAGAGCTTGTAGGGAACAGAGAGCTTGTAGGGAACAGAGAGCTTGTAGGGAACAGAGAGCTTGTAAGGAACAGAGAGCTTTTAGGGAACAGAGAGCTTGCAGAGAGCTTGTAGGGAACAGAGAGCTTGTAGGGAACAGAGAGCTTGTAGGGAACAGACCACAAAAGCAAAGCAGAAATTCAGATTGCAATAAACAGACAAAGAAACTGATACCTAAGAAATAGTAAGATACAGCAGAAAATGTAGACCAAGAAACAGAGAGCCTATGAGACAACAGTGAACAGAGACCAAGAAACAGAGCCTATGAGACAACAGTGAACAGAGACCAAGAAACAGAGAGAGCCTTTGAGACAACAGTGAACAGAGACCAAGAAACAGAGCCTATGAGACAACAGTGAACAGAGACCAAGAAACAGAGAGCCTTTGAGACAACAGTGAACAGAGACCAAGTAACAGAGCCTATGAGACAACAGTGAACAGAGACCAAGAAACAGAGAGCCTTTGAGACAACAGTGAATAGAGACCAAGAAACAGAGAGCCTATGAGACAACAGTAAACAGAGACCAAGAAACAGAGCCTATGAGACAACAGTGAACAGAGACCAAGAAACAGAGCCTATGAGACAACAGTGAACAGAGACCTAGAAACAGAGAGCCTATGAGACAACAGTGAACATAGACCAAGAAACAGAGCCTATGAGACAACAGTGAACAGAGACCAAGAAACAGAGAGCCTATGAGACAACAGTGAACAGAGACCAAGAAACAGAGAGCCTATGAGACAACAGTGAACAGAGACCAAGAAACAGAGCCTATGAGACAACAGTGAACAGAGACCAAGAAACAGAGCCTATGAGACAACAGTGAACAGAGACCAAGAAACAGAGCCTATGAGACAACAGTGAACAGAGACCAAGAAACAGAGCCTATGAGACAACAGTGAACAGAGACCAAGAAACAGAGAGCCTATGAGACAACAGTGAACAGAGACCAAGAAACAGAGAGCCTATGAGACAACAGTGAACAGAGACCAAGAAACAGAGCCTGTGAGACAACAGTGAACAGAGACCTAGAAACAGAGCCTATGAGACAACAGTGAACAGAGACCAAGAAACAGAGCCTATGAGACAACAGTGAACAGAGACCAAGAAACAGAGCCTATGAGACAACAGTGAACAGAGACCAAGAAACAGAGCCTATGAGACAACAGTGAACAGAGACCAAGAAACAGAGAGCCTATGAGACAACAGTGAACAGAGACCAAGAAACAGAGCCTATGAGACAACAGTGAACATAGACCAAGAAACAGAGCCTATGAGACAACAGTGAACAGAGACCAAGAAACAGAGAGCCTATGAGACAACAGTGAACAGAGACCAAGAAACAGAGAGCCTATGAGACAACAGTGAACAGAGACCAAGAAACAGAGCCTATGAGACAACAGTGAACAGAGACCAAGAAACAGAGCCTATGAGACAACAGTGAACAGAGACCAAGAAACAGAGCCTATGAGACAACAGTGAACAGAGACCAAGAAACAGAGAGAAACAGAGAGCCTATGAGACAACAGTGAACAGAGACCAAGAAACAGAGCCTGTGAGACAACAGTGAACAGAGACCTAGAAACAGAGCCTATGAGACAACAGTGAACAGAGACCAAGAAACAGAGCCTATGAGACAACAGTGAACAGAGACCAAGAAACAGAGCCTATGAGACAACAGTGAACAGAGACCAAGAAACAGAGAGCCTATGAGACAACAGTGAACAGAGACCAAGAAACAGAGAGCCTATGAGACAACAGTGAACAGAGACCAAGAAACAGAGCCTATGAGACAACAGTGAACAGAGACCAAGAAACAGAGCCTATGAGACAACAGTGAACAGAGACCAAGAAACAGAGAGCCTATGAGACAACAGTGAACAGAGACCAAGAAACAGAGAGCATATGAGACAACAGTGAACAGAGACCAAGAAAAAGAGAGCCTATGAGACAACAGTGAACAGAGACCAAGAAACAGAGAGCCTATGAAACAACAGTGAACAGAGACCAAGAAACAGAGAGCATATGAGACAACAGTGAACAGAGACCAAGAAACAGAGAGCCTATGAGACAACAGTGAAAAGAGACCTAGAAGATGAAACGATGATGTAAGCTGCCATAGAAACAAGATCGGAACATAACACTGAGACATTCACCTTGATCTAGAGACACCCAAGTATGCCGAGGCACCAAGAGGAGCACACGTTGTCTATAAAGAGGAGCACACGTTGTCTATAAAGAGGAGCACACGTCTATAAAGAGGAGCACACGTTGTCTATAAAGAGGAGCACACGTCTATAAAGAGGAGCACACGTCTATAAAGAGGAGCACACGTCTATAAAGAGGAGCACACGTTGCCTATAAAGAGGAGCACACCTTGCCTATAAAGAGGAGCACACCTTGCCTATAAAGAGGAGCACACCTTGCCTATAAAGAGGAGCACACATTGCCTATAAAGAGGAGCTCACGTTGCCTATAAAGAGGAGTACATGTTGCCTATAAAGAGGAGCACACCTTGCCTATAAAGAGGAGCACATGTTGCCTATAAATCAAGGACACAGACCTAACAGCGCAAGAACTGTCGACCTGCCTGATGGACAGGGAGGCGTGGAGTGTCATCAGTCAGGGACTCCATACAATTATATAATTATGACATTAAGAAGACATTAAGTAGAGAGAATGGATACAGTAGTATTTGGACCTGTGTGAATGCAGCTGAACACCTTTATTGTGTTTCTGCAGTCCCAAGTGGAGGCTTAAACCCTGGCTTCGTTTTGTCAGATCCAAGGGATTCTTTCAAAGCAGGTTGACATTTGTGAGACAGACAGGTGCATGGATCTGAAGGTACGCAACATTTAGGAGTCTTGTAGAGAGACGGATGTGGGTACAGAAGTGGACAATGACTGAGAGAGAGAGAGAGACAGATGGATAGATTGAAAGAGAGACGGACTTCCAGGCAGGCAGACAGGCAGACTGAAAGGCAAACAGTCAGACAGGCAAGCAGATGGACAAATGGGTAGGTGGACGGACAGAATGAAAAACAGACAGACAGACTGACAGGCTGAAAGACAGACAGAAAGACATTGAAAAACAGACACATAGACATGAGAAAGATGGATCCATTAATCACTGGTGTTTGATCACTGGCCGTGGTTGTCACCAGTGTTCTCAAGTGGACCATTGTCACTGTCCATCCAGGACACTGACCTGCCAATCACGAGTGTCATCTTCGCTGGCCATGTCTCCTTGATTCTCTCACATATCTGACTGCGGAGTCTGGCGGCAACGGCTGTGGCAGCAGGCTGCGTTCAGCGAGAGATCCTGTTGCGCGGATTAATATCTCGTTGGTTGTTCTTCATTTGTGCAATATTGAAAGGCAAAATGAAATTCTAGCCGTGACCAGTTATCAATATATTGTTCATGGTTGCAACAGTTGCATGAAAACAGTCTGTTTTATACCAGTAGACCACAGACCACAGCCAGGACCCGTCTGTCATTATAATAATAGCTTTTAATAATAACTTTTATTTGTATAGCGCCATATATCCGGATATAAAACCTGTTCAGAGGTGCTTAAAATACATTTGTAAAACATAATCACTACAAAAAAGGGTTTAGTAAGGAATTTACATATACATTTGTAAAGAAATAACTGATGTAAAATAAAGTATCAACTAAATACTGAGTAAACATTGCTTTAAAATGATGTAATAAAAATAAATAATTAAAATGCAATAAAAAATCAACCATGTTAGTGACGATATATAATAGCTACTGTAAAAAGGTTCTAATAATAATCTTTAAACACTGTCTTAAAAAGGTGTCTTAAGTTGAGGTTTAAACAATTCGAGTGGGGCAGTGACACGGATATATATCGGTAGATTGTTCCAAAGGCGCAGTGCCGTCACGGAGAAACCCCGTCGACCATACCGTTTCGAACGCTTCTGCATCGGATAAGTCAGTAAAGTTAATGTTTTATCAGTTTTGGGTGTAATTTTCTGTAAAACAGTGAGGTGTGCCAGACAAAAAAATGCCAGACATCTGAGCTGTGAAGTGTTAATATCTCATCCAGGTGATATCTGATGATAAATAAAATAGGTAAATTTTTCATACTCTTGCTCATGTGTATATATATATATATATATATATATATATATATATATATATATATATATATATATATATATATATATATTTATATATATATATAATATATATAATAAAATATATAGGTACATTTTTCATACCCTTACTCATGTATATACATATATATATATATATATATATATATATATATATATATATATATATATATATATATATATATATATAATTATATACATGAGCAAGAGTATGAAAAATTTTCATATGCTGAATCAAAGTATACACGTTTTATGGAGGTAGAATGCAGTTTTGAAGGTAGCCGTACCCATAGAAAATTCTGCTTTGCCATTTCCAGACAACTGTATCGTTTGTGGCTGTTCAAACAGACACAGTTGCATGTGCCAGTTACGTTGGCTGCAAAAAATTACTGTACACTAGCCAATTTTCATTATAGTTAGAGCTAATTGCATGATTGATTGTAATACATTTTTTATGGTCACAATCAAGACTAAGCCCAATTTGTATGATTTCCAGATTTCCTTGCCACAGTAGTTGTCACCGTGTTACTCACCGTTGCTGTAAAATATAAATAAAAGCCATACTTCAATGAAAAGCATAGCTACCACATTTCTTTGTTTTATAAATTGTGTTTTCTTATGAAAAAAATTGCAAGGAGATATGGTTGTCAGTATTAATGATCTGTACACATTGTTATAGTTGAATGTAAAATGGCTGTTGGCCTCAGTGTTGCTGTCATATGGATCAGAACCAGCTTAGCCAAACTTGGGAATTTGTACATGGTAGGTGAAGGGGATATAGCAACCGAATATGGATTTCCAATGAACTGATTCTCCTGCATGGAAATCTCAGTGAACTGGAAGTTTGATGCCTTTGCTGATGTCGTTGATATTGTTTATTGTGGTATGAAGTTTGTTCAGATGGGGGTTTGTTTAGATGTTAATTGTGATTGCTTTTTGGTTGGGGTGTGATATGTTATTCACAGTCACTTCCATCCCGTCCGTCTGTTTGTTCATTCAGTCACCATTAACCGCCGTTTTCAGCCACGGCTGACCCTCCAGACAAAATCATGCCAATCTGTTCTACTTCTCTACATTGTTCTCAGTTTTTGCAAATTCATGTCGGTACCTTCAATCATCCTTGAATTATCGCCCGTTTCCAAGATGTTATCTGTTCTGGTCAACCTCTGCGTCTCTACCATCTGTGCATTTTAACTTTCCTCTTCAGATTATCAGATTCTGTTAGTCCTGCAGCACATTTAGATAGGTACAATGTTGCATATTTATGCATCTTGAGGCACTGACAACAATGTTGTGAAGCATAGGTGTAGGCGTCAGAAGCTGTTAGAGGTTCAGGCCCTGACATGTTTGTCCCTGTAAAGAAGGATTCTAACAAATATTGAGGAGGTGGCTAAAGTATGCTTGAACCGCCAGCCAAAATGTTGGGGAGACCTGACTCCCTAGCCCCCTCCAGCCGGTTCTGAGGCTTGTGATAGGAAATGAGGTTTCTGTTTGTGGTTTCCATTTGACCCAGGTTTCTGTTTGTCAATAGGTTGGAACACAATATGTCAAACAGTATAGCCCATGTGGTTACAGAGAGTATCCTGTTTTGTGGTAACCCATTTATATTGCCATTTGTGCAGTCTTCAGATGTTTGCAGGATGTGACTGAACTGCTGTGGTATCGCCTTATGTACTTACTGTGGTTGTGGTTGTGCGTAAGAATAGCCACAGCTAAATGAAGAGAAAACTACTTTAGGTTTCAAATTACAACCGCTCTATTGTAGCTGTAGTGTGATAGAGATACGCAGAAGAGAGATTACCTTCCCAGGTTCCATCCAGGATATATTTACTGAGGCAACGACAAATTTGTCATTAATTTCATCACATTCATATATATACCATATGAATGGTATATGGTATATATATATATATATATATATATATATATATATATATATATATATATATATATATATATATATATATATATATATGAATGTAGTGAATTTAATGAAAAATATATTTGCAAAATGCGTTATATTAATTTTTTGCAAAAATCATTTAAAAACAAATTTATTTTGGCATTTAATGCTTTTTGCAAATAAACTTCTCCTATAACATAACGACAAATTTTTCATTAATATCACCACATTCATATAGTTTGTATATATACTATATATAAATTTTTAAATAGTATTTCATATATTTCTTAATGTATTTGATATAATAAAATTACATAAAAAATTTGCATGCACATTTGGACTGTTTTATGTCATATGCATATATCAATGTGTAATTTTATAATTAAATTAAATTAAGATACATTAAGAAATATACAAAATATTATGTATATTATAAAAAAAATTATCACCGGTATCAGTGCCAGCCTCACCCTGGACCTGGGATAAAGGTGAGAGCAAACATATACCACCAGTGGTAGTGATATTGTATATTATGTATATAATTATATATAAATATATGGTGGTGATATTTAAGAATTTGTAATCTGGCCTGCATTGGGAGCTAATAATGCAACAAGATTGTTTAGGCCTGATATGTGGAACAGCAAATTTATTGAGAAACAATCACTGAAAGCCTTCAAACAAGATTTAACAAGATCTGACAAGATTGCGATCCGAAGACCCAGATGACAAGTGTGATGCCACACGCCAAAACCAGGCTCTTCTCGACAATTTTACAAAACCATTTTATTACAGATTCAAATAGAGGAGATACACAGCTATAAACTGACACCAACATGAGGAGTGTACCTTACTCATGGGCCAAGATATTACACTTTTAGTGTACACGTTCTTGGAATAATAATTTTGAGAAAATCAGCTTTAAAAAACAGCATTGAAAAATTGCTTCTCCCATAGCAACCATGCACTTATAATGCTCCAAATGGAATGAAATTTTTTATGTTGCTCCAGGTTTGGTATTCCCGGAGACTACCGCGAGCACTGGGTGCCGAACCCCTAAAGTAAATCCCTGAAATATCTTAAAATAAAACATTTACACTTTACATACATAATAACATTACAAAATGTCAGTTTCCCCAATTGGAAAAGTTCGCTCCCGCTGGCGCTTGTAAGCGAGCGAAGACAGTCGATCAAAAGCGCATAAACATGGCTTTGTTTCAGACTTCTCAACCGCGACGCTAACTAGGGGCCTCAATAAAGTGCTAAATATTACTAGGTTGAACAGTCTTTCAGCTTATATAAATGGATTTATGGAAAGCTGGATAATTTTGCTGTTTGATTCCGTCGTTAACCCATTTTCGACAATTCGAACGGGCACCATGCGTTTTAGGCTCCTGCGCCGAACAAAATCTAGTGAGAAGCGCCTGGTTTTGGCGTGGCGCATCACAAGTGGTCAAGGAAGCCATAGTGTTATAGAGAGTTTTTCATCTATGTGTAACCCGCCCTTCTGAGATAATTGTCAATTTTTTTTTTAAACATATTCACGCTGCTAGCATTTACACAATCTATAGATAATTTGCTCCATTAATTTATTGTCTTCTGTGAGAATGAGTATGTTCTGATATCCTATCTACACTGTTCTTTCTTTAACTTTATTTTATATATATTTTATACATATATTACATATATATATATATATTTTTTAAACATATCAGTATATATGTATATATATATATATATATATATATATATATATATATATATATATATATATATATATATATATATATATATAATTATATATACATACACACATATATACATAAATACATATATATATATATATGTGTGTGTACGTATATATATTATATTTCTCCAGTCAACCAATTTAATTACCCTTTCAAACAATTTGATTACCCTTTGAAGCTGCAATACCACACTGCTCTGAAACTTTAGTCCATATAAGTCTGCTGTTCAACGTGGTGTTCATGAACAATTGTGTTGTATTATTAGTCTGCACCGAATGTGGGCCACATATAACCTTGTAGTATTTAAATAACTAATTGACAGGCGTACTTACATATAATGTTGACATTAGCTGATGATAGTTGATCGAAATAGCTCCAAGGGAGTTATTAATAATCTTTCAGCTGTGCCGTACCAGTACAGTACCAGTACATCCTAGACCCATGACATCATGTGCTCCACTGCTAAGTAATGAGCACCCCTTTCAACCGGTCAGTCACGTCTTGCTGGTTATTAGTTGCTCTTAGACTGTCACGGGGTGTGGGGGGGGGTGGATATGGCAGTGCATTGACTATTGTTGTTGCTGTCATTTGTGACATTTGACATGTCAGTGTAGTTTTTATTGTGACCGAAATTGTTTTAGTTTTAAAGAAAGCTATATTTGATGTGGGAATTGATGTATTGATGATAGTCTGTTGCTGTGCAGCAGTGGTTGAATCAGGCTTCCACAGCTTCCCTAGTGTGGTTATGTATTGTATGAGTGTGCACTTGCTTGCACACTTGTCTGTGTACGTAGCTGCTAGACTGTTTATAAATTATATGTCTGCTTCTTTGTCTGGGCATTCATAAGTCATTTTGTCTGTGGATGATTCATCTGCTTCACACTGTATGATTTGTCTCAAGGTCTGTCTTGTAGGTCCAGTTCACACTGTATGATTGGCCTCATGGTCTGTTGCATCAGCATCATCATCGCATATGATTGGCAGTGTCTGAAATTAGCAAAAAAATTACCTGGCCCAGTTCTATTTTGAACCAGCCCAGGTGGGTTTGAACTGGCCCCTCAAGAATATTTAAATTATAATTATACGTAATAAAGCAAAATTTTCGTGCATAAAGCTAAAACAAACGTGATCATTCATTTCAATGTGAATTTTATTTGCAAAACAGTTACTGTTCAGTGTAACATTATGTTTAATGGCGACATTTTGTGTGCAGTGCCACTGCCCTGGGGCCGGGCCTGGCACAGACAAAAATCTATGCCATTCTCATTTCACTCCAAATCGAAGCCTCCAAAGTTCACTTTCACAGCCAAATATCACATTAATCAGTCAATCGGATTGTCTGCCTCCTTAATATCACCAGTATGAATTTATTCAATAAATTGGTGTA
The DNA here is from genome assembly GCA_963662155.1 of Lamellibrachia columna. NCBI lineage: Eukaryota > Metazoa > Annelida > Polychaeta > Sabellida > Siboglinidae > Lamellibrachia > Lamellibrachia columna. The sequence goes on from OY759273.1 coordinate 6,875,533, forward strand.
ATATCCTTAAAAAAAAATTTGAGCTCTACGATACAACATTATGTGGCATTTAAACATCCACTCGTTTGATAACTTTTTATAAACCATGCGGCCAGCATAGCTTCGATGGCGTTCTTGCAATCTTGGTGCAGCGGGCTGTGATCGCCATCGCCGGTGACGGATGATATGTGAACTCCGAATATTGGAGCCCAAACACTGCGTTATAAAGAGGTTAGACTTCCCTAGTGAATCTAATACTCAAGAAACTACTTGTCAAGACGAACGCTTGCAGGCAGCGAGTGATTTTAGCAATTGATGCGAGCGATAAATCGCTCCCTAGAATATTGATTTGCGCGAGCAGTAGGGAGCGAGAGCGATCGCTCGCCTCAAAAGTGTCATTAAATGTGATTCATCCAATAGGCATTCATATTACAAATACCATGGGTTTCCCTTGCATGTGCGGATTTCACCTTTGTCTTGGCAGCGATCTGTCGCTGGCAAGGAAGAAGTAGTTTGTCACAATTGTATTTTATATCGAATTAGCATAGATTATTAAGTAATGTAATGTGCATCACTAATACAGTCCGACACAGCTGTGACTGCCGGATGAATCGACGGGGTGCGACCAATAACTTGTCATTTTGGCTAACTGAATAGGCGGAACACATTTTTAATTGGCGGCCGCCAATAAAACGGCCTTAATTTCGAACACTGGTTGGTCTCAAAGTCTCTTATAAGTCCAACTTTTCATATTAAATTCTGAATCGGTGGGCGAATGTTTAATTTGTCTAAGTCTCTAAGAGACTGAAAACTATTCCACTGACAAACATTTTAGACAGACAACCAGGTGACCAAATTTTTATCAGTGTGACAATGACGGTACAACGAAATTCTGTTTAACATTTATGTAGGAAGGAAGAGTAGCTATTACTAGTTGCACATTACCTGGAACCTAAAGGTGCCAAACCATCACATTAAATAGGTACATAAATCATAACATGTAATGCCAGCACTGAACTTGGTTGCCACGAAGTGGGAAAAAAATTGGTGCCTAAAATAACAACGGCATATTATAGTTTCCCAGGCATGACATATTTATGGTACCCTGGAAGGCCTGACTGCTAGAGAAGCAGGCATGTACATGGCGTGTACATGGCGTGTGCATGCCTCCACGTTATTGATGAAGAAGAAGGATTTTACTTGTTGTCACGCATCGACACCCTGGTAGCGTATTTGAGGCAGCTTCTCCCAGAGCACCTGTGTGTTGTCTGTGCGCTAATCAGGCACAAAACCAACAGGCAGGTCAGAATCACAGACTACCCAGAACGAAACTGTTGGTGGTTAATTGGCATTTGTGGCTGCAGATTGCACTGGATGTATGTGTGGGCTGGGTTGTATTGTTTAGCAGTTGATGGGTTGCATCATAGCTGCATCAATGACGAAGTCCATTTGTCAGAAATAGATCTCGTAACAGAGATGCAGGTATGCTGTCTACTGGTATGGGAGTCACTGGATTGTAGGATGCCACTAGTGGGCAAGCAGGCAGGAATATGTGTTAGATGTAATACGTCACAATTATCCAAGAACTCATCAATATATTGACTGGTGTCATATAGAATATGGACCCCTCCTAGAATTTTGAACAGGGTCCTTATTCTATAGTAGAATATAGACCCAGGTCTATTTTCTATACGACATGAAATATTGACTCCCATAGAATGGGGTAAATGGGGTATATGGGGGTAAATTTTGTATATGAACCATAGAAAATGGACCTGAGGCTGGAGACCATGATGGAAAATTATTCTATCATGGAATATTGGTGCGTCACCCTCGATGTTTGTCATACATACGTATTTAGCTGAGAAATAAATTTTTATTTTCATTTACAGTGCAAAGTTATTATGCAATATATTTACTATGAATGTCTTTTCACTATCTGAAAATTACTCTCTGACACTGTCAGCGCCATGTACCAAGGCATGGATGGATATTTCTGTGATGATGTTGTGTATCCCGTCTCGATTTTAAAAAATTTAACAAAATTGTCAGGCAAGGCAACTGCCCAGATGGCAAGTGGACAAGGTAGCCTTTTCGAGAGTCCAACAGGAGGATGGGTATTTTTGCTAGTAAGGATAATAATGTGTAGTCTTATATATAGCGCTGGTATCCCCCTGGACAAGACGCCCCTGGTGCTTACTCCGTTGTCAGAGCATGTGTTTGCCAGCAGTTAATGTTGGGCCCGTGTGGGTTTTTGTAGATTGTGATCATTGGTTCTGTGCACCCACAACAGGTTTTTTACATTTCCCTGTGTGATCTGTTGCTTCCCCTGGCATATACACTAAGTGGAAGGGACCAACGGTTTTTAGCGTCTCTTCAGAAAGACGCAGTCAAAGTGGGGTGAACGAAATTGCCCAATTTTCAAATAGTGACCATCTCATATTTGTTTCTTGGAATATCTATTAACCACACTATGAAGCACCCTGGTCACTTTAATATCCCCTTCCACCTGAAAGTAAAATGCCAAACATTAAAATTAGTTAAATCGTTGTCAACCGACTAAAATAGAAAATAAATTTTCAGCTGTTGGATTCTCGTGCTGTTTTATAGCACAATACAGTACAATACCATATGAAGACTTCTGTTGCACTAATATTGTCAGAAACAGGATGGGAATTTTCCTTTTTGTTTCCGGATTGATGTTTTTTTTCTGGATGAAAATAATTTCTGTGAGAAAATCATTTCTGTGATTTGTGTGAATCCAGTTTAAAAATGGAGGGTATTCCTCTCCACTCTTCCTGAAACTTCCCAGCAAAATCGGGGAGACTGATTTGTAGTTTGCTTTTTGTAAACAAGTCACTCCGATCAAGATTTACAACGTTTGCTGTGATTGGTTAATTGCCAGCCAGGTGGAACTTTTTGTCCAATATCGGAAAACTTTATTGAACCCAAAATAATGCAAAACATATACAAACATAATATTATTTAATATTATTACAGTTAGCAATAACAAGACAATATTTTTATAGAACAATGTCCAAGCAAGGAAACATCGTCTCTCACTACCTATATCCAGGGCTGCCTATCATTACGGGTTTTCCGTAATCAGTATGGAAATTTAACGCAGATTACGGCATTACGGAAACTACCGCTATATTACGGAAATAAAAATATCTGACTACGAAACATTAATTAAACACTGCCTGTGTTATAATCCGACATACCCGTTATCCAATGCAATGCTAACTATAACATGTGGCAAAAACAAACAAACAAACTTAATGATTTTACATGTTTCTACATAAAACATCATAAAAAGGGGGGCTTTAGTGAAGTAGGCAGCCCTGTATATCAACTCATAACTGATTCTGCGCAGATGACAACATCTAGCAGACCACTTGAACAAGTAATCGCGAGATCAAATAAAAATCCAATTAATATGAACTGTTTTAAACGCCATCAATTGCAAATAATGTAACAGACAGATATTAAAGAGCATTCTGTTATCATATGCTATAATATTTTATCCCGTAGAAATGTGATTTAGCCACAAAACTGCTTTCAATATGGACCTTCGCTTTTTGACAAAACTGCTTTCACTCAGCCAGTTTATCATTTACATGTTCACTCGCTGATTCTTCCAGGAGGTTCTTTTAAATTTTCAAAATGTTCTGTGGTAAACCAATATTTTGTGGTATGTGTGAAAATTGGGTGTTTGAAAATAAAATGTTTTGTACTGATTGACTCGGCCACATTTACACCTGAGAAGCTCACAGAGAGCGCGTCAGACCTCCATTAAAAAACATTTCCCCTCCAGCCGGCGCTGCGCACCTTACAAATACAATTTCAGATTTTGTTTTCCTCCACTCTCATTCCTGCAGAAGTACATCAGATCTCCAATCGGGATGACATTTTGTTGAGGAGCAAAAACGATATTATCCTTATTAAGCAGTGTTGCAGTGTGATTGCAATGTGTTTAACATGCTTTACTGGATAAATGTGAGACCGAAGTACCACAATGAAATGAACAAATGACATTGTTGTGTTCCAGAACCAACTCTGACTCAGCACTTCATACGAGCACCATGACACCAACATCGCAACAACACAACGCAGGCGAAGTGCCACCTGGCAGCAGACAACGTAAGTACAACAACACTTGTGGCCGGATGTAATATTTTTTTTCATTGTAAATTGTGCACTCTTTCATGACCAATCTAATTTTTTTTACAGAAGGGGCACACTGTATTGTTTTTTTACAGAAGGGGCACGCTCTATTGTTTTTTTTACAGAAGTGGCATGCTCTATTGTTTTTTACAGAAGGGGCATGCTCTATTGTTTTTTACAGAAGGGGCATGCTCTATTGTTTTTTACAGAAGGGGCATGCTCTATTGTTTTTTATAGAAGGGGCACGCTCTATTGATTTTTACAGAAGGGGCATGCTCGATTGTTTTTTACAGAAGGGGCATGCTCTATTGTTTTTTTACAGAAGGGGCATACTCTATTGTTTTTTACAGAAGGGGCATGCTCTATTGTTTTTTACAGAAGGGGCATGCTCTATTGTTTTTTATAGAAGGGGCACGCTCTATTGATTTTTACAGAAGGGGCATGCTCTATTGTTTTTTACAGAAGGGGCATACTCTATTGTTTTTTTACAGAAGGGGCATGCTCTATTGTTTTTTACAGAAGGGGCATGCTCTATTGTTTTTTACAGAAGGGGCATGCTCTATTGTTTTTTATAGAAGGGCACGCTCTATTGATTTTTACAGAAGGGGCATGCTCTATTGTTTTTTACAGAAGGGGCATGCTCTATTGTTTTTTACAGAAGGGGCATACTCTATTGTTTTTTACAGAAGGGCATGCTCTTGTTTTTTACAGAAGGGGCATGCTATATTGTTTTTTTATAGAAGGGGCACACTATTGTTTTTGACAGAAGGGGCATGCTCTATTGTTTTTTACAGAAGGGGCATGCTCTATTGTTTTTTACAGAAGGGGCATGCTCTATTGTTTTTTACAGAAGGGGCATGCTCTATTTTTTTTTACAGAAGGGGCATGCTCTATTGTGTTTTACCGAAGGGGCACGCTCTATTGTTTTTACAGAAGGGACATGCTCTATTGTTTTTTTTTACAGAAGGGACATGCTCTATTGTTTTTCATCAGAAGCATTGATTAAGAAAGTGCATAGTTTATTGTTATTTTTGAGCTGTTATATCTGCATTTTGTAGGTATTTTCTAAGAAAAAATTTTGTTTTATTATGTTTCAGGCTAATTTTACTTCTGTTACTGGCCAGTTTGACGTTGTTTGCATTTATATATTAGCAAGTGGAATATAAACTGACCTAATGCGTGGTTGCAACATCAAGGCGTTGAGATATAGAGAGTTAACTCTCTAAGTAACTAGTATCCGTGGTTTAGTATATTTATGAATAGATCTGTTAGTAAGTAGTAATAGTAATAACATATTGTATTTCATATTTTGCCATATTCTAGATTGTGGCATATATTAAAAACTAATAAACTTTAAAGGAAAGCGCACCATATATTTGTGAACATATTAATTCTACACACATTGGTTTCTCCACTGCAGATGAAATGACAGAACATTCACTGCAAGTCAACAGTGGTCAGATGTGGGATCCAAAAAAGGCGAGTGACCACTGGTTGACAATAAGATGATGACTGTCCTGTCTTGTAGAGACTCAGTAGATAGCATGTGCCAACTTTTGCGGTTGACCTGTAAATCTTTCAGAATTTCTGTCTTTCAATCTTATGGATTTAGAAAACACTCCTTTAGTTTTGTACATTTTGATCAAGACTTTGTATGTTAACAGTAGACATCATCCTAAACTCATACAAAAGTTACTCCAAACTTTGAGAGACTTCAAGGTTTGAGAAATGTTATGGTGGTTCTGTAACCTAATGAAATGTCAAGGTGTCTTACTAAATTTGTGAAATGTTAAGGCGGCCCCAGATCTTGTGAAATGTCATGGTCTTCTCTCAGCTTTGTGAAATGTTAAAGAAGGTGGTCCCAAGTTTGATGTTCACTTCTAAAGGTCTAATTCTAAAGGTCTAATTTTGAAAAATGATGATGTGGCTGCTGACTGAGAAATGTTATGATGAAATTAAATTTTAAACTTACCATTAAAAGGTTGACCACCCATTTGGTTGTACAGTTAGAAGTGTCTACATTCTAATTAGTGACGAGTACTTCCTCGTTGTGGCATTGTTAGTATTGACATGTAATTAAATATATTGTTGGGAGAAGCTACAATTACAAAGCAGGCAAGCTATTAACCTAAACTATATTTTTCAAGATGTTACAAATAAATCAACAAAGTTAGCAGGGATTCTTTGTTCCCTCCTCCTCTTGGTCCCATTAATTCTCCCCCAGTAATGTGCCAATGACATGTGTTTACTCCTGCAATCTGAGAGTTGGGGCGCCTTATCTGTGAGGTCTGGCAGGCTATTAGAGTGACTGCCACTCACTAAGGCTATGTGATCCTCACACACACAGTGTGTTTATTTGACCTATGATTTGCATATACAAATAAAATACAAGGTTCATGATATAGCCAGGGAGACCTCCATGAACACATGTAATGTTTCTGTCACTGGAGCTGCTGTGTTAGTGTGCATGTGATACAAGGAAATAACGCAAATCTAAGCCATGTATTAGAAGAAAATGACGGAATCTAAGCCATGTGATCAGCACAATAATTCACTAGCATGTGTAGTTATGTAATTATGTTTAGTAGTCTGTATATGTCTATGTAGTGCATTTATACGCACGCTCGCATGCAAGCATGCACACACGCACACAAACATAATATTATACATTCATAAAAAATGCATTATGATTGTAGCAACAACAACAATTGATACAAGGACGTCCAAAATCATGTGAAGTTCCTGGTATCAAGTAGGTATACTTTGGTGTGGGGTTTTGCTCTTAAAGAGAGTACAAGTCCAGGAATGGCAGATTGTTTTGGTTAGGTAATTTATGTGGAAAATTATTTAGAATTCCAACTATCTTCTGAGAAAAAATGGTTAGTTTATCTTAAGAACTTCTATTGAAAATACTTTTAAAAGAAGCACAGCATTAGCCACCTGTGTCTTTTATAAAGTGGGTCATGTCTCCTGAACCAACCTAATGTTATAGCTGATAATACTGATTGCTAGATTGTCAAAAAAACACTTCAAATGCAAGTGTATGTATTTAAAATGTTTAGCTTCTTATCAGTTCAGAAATGGTTACAAAAAGGTTCAGACTTATGAAAGAGATAGTTCTGCTAGACTTTTTTTAATAATAGCAGAAGACATTTATTGATATCAAAACATGATTTTATTTCATAGTACAAAAGTCAATGTGGTTTCATCCCCCCGCCCCCCCCCCGTGTGTAGCTGTTCTTTGTTAATGAGAAGCAAAACATTAAATATCAACATGAACGACCCTCAGTAATTGCTAGTACTTCGACATATTACCATTTCAATGCGACATATGTTTCTCATAAGCATTATCTTTCCAATCCACTGACATGTTCCCAGGCTATCTCTCATGTGAAATCATTATTTCAAAGTAAGCATATTCATACAAGATTGCTTGCAATTTCATGCATAATTAACTTCAGCATATATTGCTTGTCCTGCAAAATGTATTCGCCACAAGAGAGTGCCTCCTAATGCGGTGCATTCTAGCTTGTCTTGGCTGAATGGTTTGTGGTTTCTGCCTTTCCATCTTCACATTAGTGACGGATGGTGCTGGATTTGTGATGGAAAAGCGCTTTTTGAAACAGAACATCAGTTGGACATATTGCCTGCGCTGTTATAAATCATCATTACATGCATGCTTAGACAAGTTGTGGGTAGAATTACAGCCGAGGGCCAATACACAAATAAATGGAAGCAGAAACTGGAGTTGCTACGAAGTGATAAATTTTTATCGAAGTCACAAATTATTTGCCAGGAAATATTTGTTTAAAAAAAATTACGGCTAAAGCAAAATTCAACTGTTCGTGGAATGAATAATTTATATTACATAGTGCAATGGAATTTCAAATATTAAATGTCATGTCAATATTGACCAAATAGAAGAGTCGTGAGGTCATTACTGTCAACATTGAGGTCACTCATCAATATTGAGATCATTACTGTCAACATTGAGGTCACTATTGTCAATATTGAGGTCACTGTTGTCATTGACCTCTCTTTTCCATTAAACCTCGGTTTTCCATCATTCGTAAGATTTGTATTTTCCAACTATATCCACGAGACATAGCCTCATACCTCTCACAGAGCACTCAAATCCTTCCCACTTAATAATAAGATAATAACAAGAACATTCTATTGCGCCTAAGAACTTAGAAACCCATGCAGTTCATAGTTAAAAAGATAAGCGTTTAAAAATTGTATTATACTTCCTTCTGATTTAAAACCAAGATTTAAAAAGGCAGTGAATTCCAAAGTGCAGCAATCCAGAAATGTCTGGTTTCAATGTTAGTATCAACTCCAGGAACAAAAAGTAGATCAGAACTAGATGATCAGAACTGTCTGGGTTTTCTTGCAGTGAGCAGTGAATGTTGATATGCTGCTTGCTTAGATGGAAGTGACTGATAGGTAACAGTACAGATCTTAAAAGTAATACAATATCTTCCCTTGTCACACCTGTTACTCTTCCCTGCAGCATCTACCCGTCACCCGAGCAGGACCCCACGGTACACAGTATTCCAATTTCGAACAACACGGGTTCCCTGCCTGACCTCACCAATCTGCAATTCCCGTCACCAATGGCAACGCCGCTCGACACTGATGATCAGTACTCGGCGACGCAGGTAGGCAGCCCTGGCAACCTATCGCCAACGTTGGCCGCTCACAACATGGCCGCCGTCAGCGCGCAGCAGAGTCCTGTTGCAAGGCGGCGCCACCCGCACGGCGGTCCGTCTCCGCTTGTGCTCCAGGGGGGCCCGACGCAGCTTCAACATGCGATGGTGAGTTCGCATGTTGTCGCGTAGCATGCGTTCGCACGTGCAGTCACACGTGCGTGTTGCATGTCTAGTGTCGTGTTTGCACCGTGCAATTTTGTGCAATGGCCCCTTTGGTTGTTACATTTTTTGTACTGATTGGTGTGTAAAATTATGTTTGTCTGTTGTTAGCGGAAAGCATGCTTGGTTTTGTTTGTAGCAAACGTACAACAAAGACACCAAGTCAGACATTTATCAAATGATTGTATTTATATATGTATATATATATATATATATATATATATATATATATATATATATATATATATATATATATATATATATATATATATATATATATAGAAATAAACTGCAGTGAAGTCATTGCATGACACTCAGAAGATTGAAGTTATTTTGCTCTTAAATTTATTGTGTTGTGGCAAAAGATACAATACACTGGATATATATATATATATATATATCCAATGTATTGTATCTTTTGCCACAACACATTAAATTTAAGAGCAAAATATATATATATATATATATATCCAATGTATTGTATCTTTTGCCACAACACATTAAATTTAAAAGCAAAATTACTTCAATCTTCTGAGTGTCATGCAATGACTTCACTGCAGTTTATTTCTTATTAACATTTAAAAAATTAAATACTGTTTCTTATGTCAAAACATGTGAGCAATATATAAGAGATATCATTAATGCAAACAATTATAATTTACTGTTGATATTACATGGGTAATCTTAGTGTCATGCTTATTGACACTAATGGTTACCACCCAGTATCATCATTGTTGACAGTACAGATAGATGTTAGTGTCATTATTGACAGCACAGATATATGTTAGTGTCATTATTGACAGTAGACAGATAGATGTTAGTGTCGTTGACATTCCACTGGAAGCTTCATGTGTCATCAAAAGGTGTCTTTGGAATTGGGTTGAAATACCAGATGGTTAAAGTTTTTAGGTTCAATTAGTGACAGTATAAGAATTATTTTAAAGTCTTTCCTCATCCTGTCGCCAGAGGCAAGGACATACTTATTTATTTAGATACTACTGATAGTTAAAACTGTTCATATAATCGACAACAATATTACAAAATAATATTGAAATGGATTACAAAAACATTTTTCTTTTTAAGGAAAGAACAGCTCGGTATCCCTTTTTGTAGAAATGTTATACAACAAAAAGTATTATGACATGCCTGTGCTATATATACATTAGTTTTAATGCTAGATTTACTAGTTATAGTGAAAAGGTTGTCTATTATGTCTAATGAAGAAACAAATTCTACTTATTTTTAGTTTATTTATGTGACTGATACATCTTTATTATAATAATTATATAATAATAATTTATTTAATAATTATATAATAATAATTTATTTCTTGCAATCATGCGATTGAATAAAAGTACAGATACAAAATATGCATTTGTTAAAACTACATACATATCTGAACACAATTGTGCACAGGTAATTTTATGTGGTGTTTGAATGTGACAATAGAATGGCGCTTCCTGTGTAATGTCATCAACCTTGCATGCGTTATTTCTCACCTAGTCGTCGTGGTAGTTGTTGTGTTGTCGTTTGTGCTAGGCCAGTACCCTCGACCCTGCCAGTGTGAGTCGGCTGGCTCTCGAGGCTCGCCTCCACCAACAGTACCACCCGTACCAGACCCAGCTGCCCGAACACATGCGACAACACATAGCCATGGCCGCCGCCGCCTCAGGTGCCCACGATCCTATGCACTTATCCACGTCACCAGGGCGTGACCGACCTAGTCCCCTAGTGAACAGTCGCCAGCATTTAACGATAGTCACAACGTCGACGGAGCCAACGGGTGGAGGGGGTCACCACTTACAGGTCAATGTAAACAATTCTCAGGTGAGTGTTGGCGCTCCGCTAGGCTTCCCAGCATGCGTTTGTTTTTTTTCGGTGGTGGTTTTGTCGGTTTTTCGGTGTCGTGTATGTTCGCTTGGCATGTCGGTGTGTTTGTGTTTTTGTTTCATGGTAGGTCTGCTGCTACTGTGTTGTGGAAATAAACATGGATTGTTGATAATGTTATTAAGAATGTTTTATAGTATATATATATATATATATACAGATACACACACACACACACACACACACACACACACACACACACACACACACACACACACACACACACACACACACACACACACACACACACACCACACCACACACACCACATTCACAACACACCACACACACACCTATTCTTCCCACTAATAAGCGTGACAGTGTGTACACGCTGCACGCATGAATGCACATTCTTATACAGAATCTTGCATCTCTTTCGTGCCAACTCTGAATCCATATAATACTGTATGATTCCACTAAACAAAAAAGATACTAGATGAAATATATCTTTACAGTTTACGCAATGTATCTTCATTTACTGATGCCTCCCGCAGGGAGCTTCCATGACACAGTATAGAAACGGCCAATCAGATTGTCCGCAGTCGCCGACATCACCACTGTCACAAACGTCGTATTCCCCGTCACAGTCACCAGGGTTATCGCCCGCGAACACAATGAACAGCTCGAATTTCACGGACGCGTACTATGTGCAGCAGCAGACGAATGCATTACAGCACCGATTCGAACACTTCAATATGGTATGTCTTGTTTCTTTGATTCCTCGTTTAAAATTTTTGCATTTAAAAATAATCTGAATCTATAGCTATCTTCCGCAAAAAATTCGAAATTGCATTTCCACCATAAATCCTTTGTGGTCTCTCTCTGATGATAACTTTTACGCATCCTTGTTTATGATATCATGCTTATGGACTCTGGTTTTTTGCACCTCTGAACTTGGGTTCAGGAGGATATAGGCGCTATAGAAGGTTTATTATAATAATGTTTTCTAGTAACAAAAATGCCCACCCTCTAGACGGGATAACTTAATTGGTTGTTTGTAAGTGTTTATCAAATTTCAGGATACACAACATTATGACAGAAACATCCATCTATGCCTTGGTACTTGGTGTTGCCAGTCAACATCTTTATGGCTTCTTGGAATGTAGCTCGAAATTGTGTCGTATTACTGGCAGTTATAGTACCGTGTGGTCGTAGGTGCAGCCCTGAAAGTTTGGCGCCCGAGATGCAAAGCGTCTAGGAGTAGCGTAACATACAAACACTTGGCGGATTATAGTAAGGTGTCCATTAGTTATGAATGCTTGAAACTGCATCGAATTTGCATTTGTCGTATTCATCACTGTTTTTTTCATAGTGGGATGAATGTTAAAAATAATTAAATAATTAAACTGCTCATATTGGTAATGGTAACGGTAATGGTAACAACTGTATGTTTTCAACAACCCTTGTGTGTAGAATGTATATAAACAACCGACTGTCCAGTGGTTGCTGTATATGCATATAACACTGGAAATCACTCCCTATTAGCAGCTGGAAATATAACAACATTACGCCATCAACTAAAAACCCACTCACTTATCCTACTGCTCCTCAGTGTACTAATCCAAGTGTTTACTATTGGAATGGCTAACTGATTAGAAACTATGTAACCCTTTTATTTTGATGTGCTGCTGAGCTTGCGTTTCATAAAGATTTTAGCGCAGTAATCTAAAGTGTCTTTATTTTATTGTATTGTATTATATTGCAGCTTCATGAAAATCCAGTCACGTCAAACGGCAGTGTTAACATCTACGCACTTCAACAGCAGCAGCAACAACAACAACCTGGTGGACAGATGGGGAACATGCAGTTCACACCCTCAGACATGGGGGAGTACACACATATAGCAGGCAGTGGGCAGGACTTTGTGCAATTGTCATGTGGCCCGGATTACCGGCAACAACTGGTCGGGAGTCCGGTGGACTACTCGAACCCCAACACGCAGAATTGTTACTATAGTCAACAGCAGGTGTCACCGCAGCAGCAGCAGCAGCCGCCATCGAGTCCGCAGCATCACCATGGCAATCCACGATCTCCGCAGTCAACACAGTCACCGATTTCGCCGTCGCCTACCCAGCTGTCACACGACCACCCGTTTCAGTCAATGTCGCCACATCATCGGCAAAACAAGAATAAAATCCCAGACATCATATTTACAGGTAACGTTTTGATTATTGATCTAGTGAAGTTAAATGAAGTGACATAAAATGTGGATCCTAAACCAGTAGAATACAGATGATATAATGGGAAAACCAGTTAGTTGGTGAGATCAGTAATTCAGATTTTACAGATTTATAAGAAATTAGTTATTTCGTTTATGTACATGTTGACAGTGTTTGTGAATAGAAAGACCCCCCTTAGCCAGAGAATTGATGAATGTTGCGGTTTCTTTGATTGTTTCATTAAACATGTTGTTTACCTCTCAAGAAGCTTTATTATATTCTTCAAATATTTGGCCAGGAGCTCCCACCCGTCTCACAAGGGACGGTAACAACTGCCTGCGTGTCCATGTTACAGGTGCAGATGACACCCTGTCCCGCCACGACTTCGTCAAGGACATCGGCAATGCAATGGTGGGGATGCCGGAGAGCTTCGACTCCGACCTCTTCCCCTCGGACGAAGTGCTCAAGGATGGCCTTGACCCCCTCGACTTCGACGGCCTTCAGATGCTGACGGACCCAAACCTGGTGACAGACTCAGCAACTGAGGACACATTCCGTCTCGACAGATTGTAGGCAATCGTGACAGATTGTAGGCAGTCGTGGGGTCGAATTATTGTGACTGTGGTTGCGGCGGATAGAGGGCACTGCAACAGTGGTGCGGAGAAGTGCGTTGCGTGTGTGCGTGCCCCCGCATCGGTTCAGATCGCGGTTTTAATGGCAGCTTGTATGCGTATAATTGACTCTTTTCGCTGCAGAGAGTTTTGGTTTGACATTCCATTGTTTGCCTGTGAAAACCCATAGATGACAGCAGCAGTATCCCTCATGGACGGAGCTCGTGCCAGTCTCCAAAAAAATGACAGTGCTGAAGTTATTTCGTTACGCAGGATACCACTTTATTGAAGCATGGACGTTTGTCATATCCACCAATATTGAGTGCTCTATAAATGGCAACCATTTTGTTAATTTTTTATGTCAAACAAGGCATTTATTTGAGAGCTTCAAACATGGGTAGATATCACTGACAATCGGTGAGCCACTGTGCTTCCAGTAGTAAGACAACCTTGACCTTCGATTTTGGTGAATGCCATTCGCTGCCGAAAACCTGTTGTGTATAAATTTCTTCTTCGACGGCAAAGAACCCAAAACTTGAAAACTGCACCATGCGTATTGTTGCTACTGGTACCAGACGGTTGGAAAATGCAAAAGTCGAGTGCCACAGAACGGTTGTGCACATGTCAACTTCCAGGGTTTTTATTACGCTGTCATCGACTCGAAGCGTGACGGATGCGGAGACACAGCAGGCCACAGTTCTACCACCACAGGCTGTGTTTACTGATGTCTATTTCTGTATGTTTATTGTGTGTATATTTTCGTCTCGACGTGCGATCGCATTTTGTTGCTGCGATGCCGTTATATAGTGTGGCATTTTTTTTATGAAATGTGCCAATATTTGTGCACGGTCACCCGAACCTGATAGTTGTTGATTTAATTTCTGCAGATATTTGTACAAACATTTGTGGTTTGATGCATGTACAAAGCTACATAAATCAATGTGTATGTATGTACATTGGTGTATGTATGTACATTGGTGTATGTATGCATTTATGTATGTGTATATATATATATGTGTACGTATATATATATATATATATACACACACAAAATATATACATATATATATATATACATTAATATATACACACATACATATGTATTAGGTGTAATAGGATGATGTGTAATAGACTTCACTTGGGTGTCTGGTTTTCTGCTTTGCTTGTGTATAAAATGCCAGTGTTGTACAGATAGCACCAGTGACTTAGCAACTTAGAGCATGTTGTCTAATGCTACTAGGTGGCCATGTGGATAATGGATTTGTAATAATAAAGCAGGGATTATCCACTGCATTGGGCTAAAAGTATTTTTTGCAGAACGATCTCTGGCGTGGGCATTTCAAAAGATGTAACAAAGATGTAACTTGAACGATCTAGATATGCTTCCAAATCGGCCATTGTTGTTTATGTGTATTTCCTGTTGGCACATTGCCTGGACCTGTTGTTAATCACGAGAAGCATGAATTTAACGAACAGTTGACTGATATGTTAGACAAGATTTATTCCAATTTGAACAACATAATACTGCTACAAATACACTAGTTTATTTTCACAGATAGATTGATTTTCCTGGCTATAGAATAGATGATGTTTAAAACATACATATTATGAAGACACTACCACATCAGTTGTAGTGTTTAATAATATTGAAAAAAATCTAAATTATAATGTACCTGTGTGCATTACATCTGTTGAAGTTATCTCATTTTTCTTTTGAAGAATGCTTGGTTATACTGAAAGATGGGTATACACTTGCAGAATGCAGTTAGATATACACATACACTTTTGTATATTCATTGTTCAGTAGTATAGTAGAAGCAGGTTCCTTGCACATACTTGTGTATTGTGTGTGATACAATTGTGGTACGATGCAAGTTAAGTTAACAGGCACAAATGTGCGGTTATGAATTACCCCATTCCATAAAAATTTTGGAAGGAATACTGCTTTATTTTGTATATTTACAGATTCGTTTTAAATTTACCGTAAAATAGCTAGGCAGATTTTAGGCAAAACCAAGTGGAAATGTTTGATGTGGGTATATTTTGTGATCTGACAGATGACAAAACCATGTCTGAATCTGAAGGCTGATTACCCCCAAATTTTTTTTAATGGATTTATGCAGAATTTCAAATCAAAAATACAGATTTTAGCCAAAAAAATGGCCTGTCTGTATGTATAAAGTGTCTCGATTCCTTTCTGTGCATACGGAAAGATGGTGACAGTTATTTTATTATACAGCATGAAACACTGCAGGAACAGTTTATGGGTACAACAAATAACGTAAGTTAATATTCACGTGCCAGCTGTTGTTTTCATCAGCATACAAGAGAAACAGTAACTGCATTTTGTAAGGCTACTCATCTGAATGGTGTCAAGGGGATACATAGCATGAATGTTGAGTTGATCAGATTAGGAATGGTAGCTGTTCCATGCACAGGGATTATGGTATGGTAGGTGTCGTTGCCGTACAGTAATAACAATATTATGTTATCATATTTAACAGTGCTTGCTCACCCCGGTGAATCTTTTTTTTAGAAATGTGCTCACAAATACATGCACGCACACACACATGCTTGTGTGTAAGTGCACACATGAGTGTGCATATCCACAATGACACTGCCAAAGTGAGAAGTCGCACGTAATTAGGACTACCAGAAAAGTAGTATAAATTACTGGAACATTATTTAGTTATCTGTGACAAATTGGTTGGTGCCGATGTTGTATTGTCGATATGAAGGCACAGTCATTGTTCCATACATTTACAAAATGGCACAACTACCCACTGTCTCTTTGTGCTAAGGCAATAGTTATTGGTCAACAATGTAGGAGAATCGGTGCTTTGTATGATCTTGGTTATTAACAGAAAGTTTACATAATGCTACTAATAGCTAATTTTGATGCAGCAACACTGGTAGTTTGGGCAGAGTGGTATCATTGCAGAAATGTATATTAAATTAGAATGATTTGATAAAGGTGCTTTTCAGGAATGGAACATTGAAGATATTCTTTTTATTGTTTATTTATTTGAAGATACACTCTTGTGTGTGTATCTTCTGAAATAAAAAATGTTTATTGTCGGCAGCTTTTGCTTAAATATTTCCAGGACACTGGTAGGAACTTGGGGCGAGATGTTTTAGTGCATACAAAACTGGAATATGTTACCAACAACGGAACTATTTTGTAGATGGTATTTGGTCCTTGGCACAGGCAAGTGAATCATGAATCAGAATGGTGGTTATTGTCACATTTATTATTTCAGTTCTTCCGATGTTGTTTTGTGTACATTAGCCAATTTCTCGTTTTGCACTTCCATTTCCGCCATGCACATCCCACAGGATTATAACAGCAGTCTGTGGATGATCTTCTTCCGTGTTCAGGATTCTAACAGAGCTGCTGGTAAATGAACAGGTTTAAGGTTTTACCCCAAGGGATTAAACTTCCCCTTGCATGGCCTCTTGGCTAGAGGGGATGTGGTTTTGTTTTAAGCGAAGAATGTGCTGGTTCGTGTTGTACTGCAACATGGCGATCTGTACAGAAATGTGCCATTTGAAAGATACCCCTGCTTCACTTTAACCAGCTGTGTTGCTGATGTTGTTTATATTGCATGCAAACATTGCAAAGGGAATATAATTTTGTGGGATTAATCATATCCCCATCACAATGTCATGATCCCATGAATGCTTGATACTGAGAAACCTTCTCCACAAGCGTTGAAATTGCTGACAGCTGTTTGTGAATACTGAAATGCAAAGTCGATATTCATAAATAAGTACTATATAACATCATTTGATGATAAAAAACCATCTGACTTTGTACCAGCTATCTTTAAGGCAACTATTGGCAGTGGAGGAAGAACGACGCATGAGAACGCTCATTCATGTGTCTTTGATCACAATGTTGGGTTAATATATGACTAATAGGTTAGGGGATCTTAACACTATGCCACTTAGGCAACAGAATGTTTTTATCTAATTTATGTACATGGCAATTTATCTTAGAAAACCCACAGGTGGCAACTATATCTTGGTTGTAGTATGCGCACCACAACTGCTTGCTTGCAGACAGCGGCATCGTGAATAATTTAAATGGCCGAGCATAACAATGGGAGTTTTGTCACAAAACGACAAAGATGAGCATAATAATAGAATTATAGGCCCATCGGCAGTGGACTTTTGTAGCGGTGGCGACAGCAAGAAATCACCTGTGTAGTATATTTTGTACAAGGAATTTGTTAGACACGTATTGTCGGTGTTCTCGTCGTTGCATCTGAGAGTTTTATGTTATTATTACTATCATTATTACTTACATGTATGTGTCATAACTTCATATATAAAATGGATGTTGAAATATTTTGCCCAATGTTGTTTTGTTGTTTCTGATAATGTTAAAACGTGTTCCAATCCCGAGGCAGATCCGGTGGTTGTGAGAATCGATTGCAACAGTGCCTATCTATCTTTCCCTATTTTCTAATAAACTAAAAAGCTTTTTTATGCTACAATGTACCAGCCTGTAGTTCTACTACGTTGATGTTGTAAGACCCGCATTCCACTATTGCTCAACCTCTATATATATTTGTACCACTCTGCTGGTACAAAAGAAAACACAAGTCTGGCAGGGGTCGCCACCTCCCATCTCCCACCTGTTTTGGGGGCCAACCAACCACATTTGCCAATTTTGAGAGCTGATCTCCCACCTCTCGTCAATCTCACCTATCCCACCTATTTTTGAGGTCAACCTCCCATCTCCCACTAATTTTTAGGACCAACCTCCCACTTCCTGCCACCCTCTCTTATTTAATATCTCTCAAAGGTGGGCCCAGAGAGGGCAGAAGGTTTGCCATGTTACCATGGTTATTTATGAAAAATTCTTATCTCAAGGGGGCCGCGGCCCAAGCTCCCCCCTAAAGATGCGACAGACGACTGTGTAGATATCCATGCACAAAGGCACAGGTGCACATTATGTATGTCATTATACTGATTGTGCATTGTTGGACAGGAGTTGGGGGTGGGTGGGGAAAAGGGTGGGGTGGCTGGAGATGGGGGGGCTTGCAGTCATACCAACCTGTAGGTCTACTATCTTGCTCTTCCACCCTATGTTATGGTCCCATGTTATGGTCCCATGCACCCATAATCGAAAGTGTGATCCAGACAAATATATCCAAATGTAAGCTTGCATAAATGCAAATGCTTACCCATTTTACCCCATTGTCATAAGGGTCTGAAACTACTACAGAAGTACGATTCCCATAAATTCCATTTCTTTCAGCAGGCTGTGAGCACAGTCTATCTTGCCTAATCTTTAACAAGATTGCCATCCAAAACTACAAGTTCCAGATGGCAAGTGGACAAGAAAGCCATTGGCTTATCGAGAGTTTGAGAGTTATTATCTGTATAGCCCACCCTTATCATGTTTCTGTCAATTTTATTTTTAAACATATTCACGCTACTAGCATTAACACAATCATTTGGCAGTTTGTACCATTCATTTATCACCCTGTGTGAGAATAAGTAGTTTCTCATGTCCAACCTACACTGTTCCTTAACTAATGCTGCTTTGTGTCCTCTGGTTCTACTGTCTTCTTTAAGTTTGAAGATTTAAATATCCTGGTAACCATTCACTATTTTAAACACGTTTGTTTGGTCTATCTTCTATCTTGCTCTATCAGGCCACACCACCCGATTGTAGAATAAGTGTATTATTGATCATACGCATGCACTATTTGTAGTATTTTTTTTATAGTTTCACCAAACATGCATCCGGCGTTAGCCCACTGAAGACTACCCTCCCGAAATACCCGACGGGGCGCGTTTGATTGGTATAACGGGTAGGCTTCATATCAACAGTAATTGGATCTACATTTTATCTTGTGGATATTTTTTCGGTCTCATATGGCAAGCCTAAAATTAAAAGAACTCCAGAGTCATTTACAGGATGTTGACATCTTCGATGAGCCAAAGATTCTTCTTGAACAGTACCCGACGACACCGCACATTGCGGGTTTGTGGTGTTTGTTTACCTGTAGTTAGCGCGGTCTGGCTGTGGGCGATATTTGGGGATTCGTTGAATATTTTACTGACAAACTGAATTAAGTAGGTATGTGACAAAAAAAATTCAACCTACATGGATAGACATCAATTGAGTATCATTGTACAGAGCCTGAACAAAACTTTAAAATGCCTTTGAGATATTTGTTCTAGGTTGAATATTAGACAAGTTATGACATTTTAAAGATTAGGTGCACCACCCGTTTTTCGGCCTTGTTTTACTAGAAAAACAAAAGAAAAGTTGTGACCTTTTGGGCCAATTATGGTTCACTTTGAGAATACAAAGTGTCATAACTTTTTTAATACTGAAGAGATTCTAATGAAACTTTAGGGGAGATAGCCCCTTTAAAACACAAACTGTTGATGCAGTCTTCACTTAATTCATGATTTAACTAAATCATCAATTAATGATCTTAATTACTTTGATTGATAAACAATACGCATTCATTGATAAATATCAGAATGCAACATTTCAGCCCAATTTTTATTATAGCATTTTTTTTATTGCATCTATACCAAGAAATAACAAATGTGATCATAGCACACTGTTTCTTTAGCTTTTATCTATCTTTCTGATAATAACTTGATATTATTATTAATTAATAATTAGCTAAATTAGTGAATATCAACCGTTTCAGGGCAGACCTGAATTCAATAAACCTCTGAAGTAAAAATCATGCAAAGTAAAGACATGTAAGGTTCTGCATATCAAGATATTATAATTATGTCACCCTTAATTAACTGTCTGCCGTAATCGACCGATTCACTGGCCCATATGTGACGACACAGACGTTTTTTTATAGTTTTGATTGATTTTTGAGGGGTCTTTCATGTATTTTTTCAAAACTTTACTCGATAACTACCCAGCCTAAAAACCTTGGGTAGGGTTACTATTAATATCATGAATAAGGTAGAAACAAATGTTTAGAAAGTTCAAGTAAATGTATGAAGTAATGACATTTTTTTTTAGCAGAATCAACAATCCACAAAATTAACTTATATTCATAAAATAGGTGCTAAATAATACAGCAATAAAAGCACATGGTCCCTTGTGTTTGTAAACAACAGCATCAGCTAATCACATTGCAAGAATAGGGTCATGTGACCTAAATGCCAGGAATAGCTCTATTTTAAGCATGAATAGTATCCTTCAAAATCTTCAATCATCGGCGTTACAAAGGCATTATTTTCATGAAATTCATCGGGAAACTATTAAATACACCAAAAAGAATTATTTTAGTATGATCATGGTGGGCCACGGTCATTTAAACGATGACAAACAGAGGGGATTGTCGCTGTGAAATTCAACCCGATCAACCATTTGTCGGTTTGACATGAAATTTTGCTAACTCTAGAAAACAATGTGCTAATAGTTTAATTTGACTCAGATTTGGCACACACATAGACAAGTATATGGAAATACAAATTATAAAGGTTTGAAAGAAAAATTTAGCTACCTTCAGGTAAATGGTCGATGATTTTGACAGTCAAAAAGTTTGACGTAAATATTTTTTGACTTCCACTAATCGGATTGGAAAATTTCGAAAACGACGCGTCAGCGGAACATGTTAACTACATCATCACAATGAGTGTTCTCCGGGAGCTCCTAAAATACGCCAGCCAAACGCGCAGCAAAAACACGGTCACCGGGCGAACGAACGAGCACGGAGATCGACGTCGCGGCCAAATCGATTAGCGCGTATGTAGGCCGATTGTCACGTACCTAAATTAAGCGCCTGTTGTTACCATGGCGGTGTATATAAGGAATTAATGATGAATACATGCATGTATGTAGTGCATAGCTAAAACACTACTTCCGTATATTCATAGCCATAAACAATTATTATTTATGAATTGTTATCATTATTGTAACAATGTCTTGATCCGAGTAGTGTGACTAGTTCGCTTCGCTGGCGTGGCGCTGGCTATGAAGTTATAAACTGGTTGCGACTAGGTTTGCTACCATGCTATCCTATGAGAATATACCATATTAAAAATGTCCGAGCAACGCATTTCATTAATTGAGTACAAACAAATGGGAAGAAAAGTTTATTACAAGTAAATATGATTAACAAATGGAACAACGTTTCATGAAAAAAATCCTACCATCATGACATTAGAAAGCTTTAAATTATTACATTACGTATATCAATCACAATGTAGATGTAAAATGGCTTCTTCACCTACTTAGGTAGGCATTTTCTATCTAAAAAAACTGCTGTTTATTTATATTGATTGAGGGAGATAGATAGAAAGCAGTTAATTAAATTAATATAACATTGCTAAAATGGACATACAATCATGCTACCTTAAATGTGAATTTGGTAATTTGTGTTGCAGCCTGCATGTTGCACACGATACAGTCACGCTACGGAGACATACAGGACAAGTTAGTGGCAGATCTTGGCTGTGGCTGTGGTGTCCTTAGCATTGGTGCAGCCATGTTACAGTGTGGGTGAGTCTGTGTTAGTGGCAGATCTTGGCTGCGGCGTCCTTCGTGTTGGAGTAGCCATGTTACAGCATGGGTGGCCTGTGTTAGTGGCAGATCTTGGCTGCGGTGTCTGTAGTGTCATTGCAGCCATGTTACAGCATGGGTGAGTCTGTGTTAGTGGCAGATCTTGGCTGCGGTGTTCTTAGTGTTGGAGCAGCCATGTTACAGTGTGGGTTAGTCTGTGTAAGTGGCAGATCTTGGCAGCAGTGTCCTTAATGTTGGAGCAGCCATGTTACAATATGGGTGATCTTGGCTGAGGTGTCTGCAGTGTTTTTGCATGATTTAGTCTGTGTTAGTGGCAGATCTTGGCCGTGGTGTCCTTAGTTTTGGGGCAGCCATGTACAGTGTAAGTGAGTCTGTGTTTAGTGGCAGGTCTTTGCTGTGGCATCCTTTGTGATGGTGCAGCCATGTTACGGTGTAAGTGAGTCTGTGTTTAGTGGCAGATCTTGGCTGTGGCATCCTTATGTGTTGGTGCAGCTATGTTACAGTGTGGGTGAGTCTATGTTTAGTGGCAGATCATGGCTGTGGCATCCTTAGTGTTGGAGCAGCCATGTTACAGCGTGGGTGAATCTGTGTTAGTGGCAGATCTTGGCTGTGTAATCCTTAGTGTCGAAGCAGCCATGCTAATGTGTGAAATGGTTCTGTAGCTTTTTTGACACTAATAACATACATTTTCTTATTTTGAATTGCACCCCATAATGTGTTAGTAATAATTTTATTCCATAGCAATACGTCCAGTTTTCATTTCTGTTGCACACTTACAAAATAAAATGCGTCAGTCAAAATGATTGGTGGCAAAAGTCAAAATATTCCATAGCAGTATGACGTGTTAGCTCAACAAATACGTGTGTGACAGTAATACAGTTTGGGTCATATTCAGATTCTGTTATCTCCTGATTCTACTTTCAGAATGGGTTTCACTATACACAGCATAGTAATGACATCATATTGACCTTTCAGAGGTTGTGTTGGTTTCGACATTGACGCTGATGCACTGGCAATATGTTCTACCAATCTGGAGGAGTTTGAAATCAGCAATGTTGATCTAGTTGAGATGGATCTCGATGGTGAACATTCAATGTTACACACTAGGTGGAGCCATGCGTTCGATACGGTCATCATGAATCCGCCATTTGGGACAAAGAAGAATAAAGGTAAGTAGCATCAACTGGGGAATACCTAAGATTAGCTGCATTTAAGACTCCTTAGGGATTTCTTTGTATGTTTGGAAGTACACATCAAGAGAAACAAAACAAATACTCATTGCAAAAAGGATAACACCCGTTATAAAAAATTACATTCGTTATACCACTGCATGGTCACACCATACCATAATCAGCGAAACCAGCAAATGTTGTGATGTAATCTTGAAACTCGGTGTAGCAAATTTGCATTAACTTGAATCAGTGGATGGCGATACACCTGAAATGATGCTAAAAAAAATTTAAAGTCCTATATTATTCCTTTATTTTTACTTCTGAATTCCTATAAATTTTAGACAAATATTTCATGGGCACCCTGTTATAAAAAAGCATGTTGTGAAAAAGCATAAACCAAGCACTCTCTGTAAAAAGCATAAAACAAACACTTATTATAAAATAAAAGAATTTTTTAGGGCAGTGACAACTTCACGCTCCAAAAATCATGTAGAACTGTTGGTTTCATGAAGTGTTTTGTGGATGTTTAACTTGGATCACATAACAATGGCAGAAACATGCTGAGTGGTGCAAATGATTGTAAGTAACTGTTATTCTGAGTAGTCTGTGAAACTTCCACACATGTAATGTACGAGCCACTGCTATGGGTCCCAGGCAGGCCTACAACATTTTAACCCTATACATGCAAAACTGACAGAGATATGACGAACAGACAGACAGACAGAGTCACAAACTAATTTATTATATAGAAGCACTATTACCATTATATAGAAGCACTATTACCATTATATAGAAGCACAAAATGCATAAAAAAAACTCTGCTAAAAGCATAACCGATGTTGATCCATTCTGTTGTTGAACTAATACGTTAATATTAGCCCAGTGTTCAGTACTGCACAAATTGAACTTGATACATGGGGGAAGGCCGTGTTAGTTGAGCCACTGGGTTAGTTGAGCCACCCATGTTTCCCAGGAACCTACAGCAGCGACAGTTACATGGGACCGTAAGTGCCATTTATCACAATGGTCAGAAAATGTTAAAGGTATGTTTTTTGATGTTTTTCGAAACTTTGGTGATTGTGATCTGCTGGTGTGTCAAATTGTTTACCTATGCACAGGGAAGAAGATTATTTTCGGGAATAGTTGAGCCATCCAAGGGAGGGTTGGGTTGTAAGCAGCGGTTAAAGAACAAAGACAAGTGTTCTTTACTCCAAAATACATCGAGGAATTAATTTTCCAAACAAATTGAGACACCGGATAGCTACAAGGCAACACGTCAGCAGTTTGTTACACTGGTTGCGATTGGCCTATAAGTCTATATTAATTAAGTGTAGACTTATTAATTAAACGTGTAGATTTGTCAGAGACGTGTTGTTCCCATTGGGTAGATGTGTTTACCCAACTTACGCTACATTGTGGCTCAACTTACCCCACACCAAGTGTTAGTTGAGCCAGCTTACCAACCCATCTTGGTATAAAATGATCTGCTAATAATCGTAGTTTCTGTGAGTAAAAAAATTTTGACTTACAAATATGATTGTGACCTAGATATCAAAAAGAATGAAAAATGGCTCAACTAATACTGCCTTCCCCTACCCTACACTCATGAGTATAATTCTGATTGTTTTAGGCATAGATATGCTGTTTCTAAGACAGGCGCTGGACATGTCCCGCACAGCTGTTTATTCTCTTCACAAGACTGCAACCAGAACAGTGAGTATGCTGATGAGAACACAGTATCTTGATTTGAGTTTGTGAAAATGTCCCCTCTGGAATTTAGAGGTTTTTTTAAATGTATGTACCCATCCATAAGGGCTCTGTGGAGTTGTTTAATTCAACAGGGTACCAAAAAGAAAACTAGTTAAATTCCCTGTGTGTCTCGGGGGACATGGGCAGAGATGTAAAATATTTAAAAATCATTGCATCTTGTAAGTCGTTAGACAATAAGCGATTGTTTAAATGTCAGTGGCCTTTTTTCAGTCCCGTGTATAGCCACATGTATTTTATATGCTTGGAGTAATGTCAAACTAGGAGGCTACGGATGTGATAAACCAAGCACTCACTGTAAAAAGCATAAAACTAACACTTATTATAAAATAATTTTATAGAGCAGTGCCAATGGCAGTGACAACTTCACACTCCAAAAATCATGTAGAACTGTTGGTTTCATGAAGTGTTTTGTGGATGTTTAACTTGGATCACATAACAATGGCAGAAACATGCTTAGTGGTGCAAATGATTGTAAGTAACTGTTATTCTGAGTAGTCTATGTGAAACTTCCACACATGTAATGTACGAGCCACTGCTATGGGTCCCAGGCAGGCCTACAACATTTTAACCCTATACATGCAAAACTGACAGAGATATGACGAACAGACAGACAGACAGACAGAGTCATAAACTAATTTATTATATAGAAGCACTATTCAGTTTGTGAAAATGTCCCCTCTGGAATTTAGAGGAGGCTACGGATTTGTAGCAGTGGTCAATGTATTGTTTCAGGCATTTTTGATAGACTGTTCACTCACGCACTGTTGTTTCCACCAGCACGTCAGCAAGAAGGCGGCGGAATGGGGCGTGTCGATGGAAGTAATGGCTGAACTGAGGTTTGACCTGCCGGCCACTTATAAGTTCCACAAACAGAGATGTGTCGATATTGAGGTCGATCTCATAAGATTTGCACACAACTCGACATCGAAGACTAAATTGTACTGTCAAAAGAACGCAAAGGACTGAACAAAATATCCCCATATGTGTAATAAAATTGTTAAGTAGTAAAGTCCTGTTGCGTTTTTCGTAATTTTCATTACCTGCTTTCCCTTAAAACTACTCTCCAACATTCTTTCCCTTAAAACTACTCTCCAACATTCTTTCCCTTAAAACTACTCTCCAACATTCTTTCCCTTAAAACTACTCTCCAACATTCTTTCCCTTAAAACTACTCTCCAACATTCTTTCCCTTAAAACTACTCTCCAACATTCTTTCTCAGATCAGCAGAATTCTGTTGTTTTGGCCATGTTTTATGAGATTAATGCAGGTGGTATTAAAATGTTATAAAGTGTGAACTTGATGTTTTAAAAACAAGAAACTATATGATTATTGAATGGATTGGCTGTACGGTTTCATATATGATTATTGAATGGATTGGCTGTACGGTTTCATATATGATTATTGAATGGATTGGCTGTACGGTTTCATATATGATTATTGAATGGATTGGCTGTACGGTTTCATATATGATTATTGAATGGATTGGCTATACGGTTTCATATATGATTATTGAATGGATTGGCTGTACGGTTTCATATATGATTATTGAATGGATTGGCTGTACGGTTTCATATATGATTATTGAATGGATTGGCTGTACGGTTTCATATATGATTATTGAATGGATTGGCTGTACGGTTTCTTGGAATGTGGTATGGCGATTACCTCTCAACAAACTGTTAGTATTCGTTCCGAATATTTTGATCAACTCACTTGGTCTTCCTGGGCAATCTGACATTGTTATGGTCGTATCACATCACCTGCTTCATCTTAAAACTATTCGCCAACATTCTTACCTCTCTCCTCACTCTCTCCTCTCACCCCGTCACTGCTCTCGGGCGTGGAGTCTGGAGGGGTGTCACTACAGGAGCTTGGGGGGTCAATGCCACAGCACCATTGGTGACCACCGTTGCGTCATGCAGCGCTGCGTGTCTGTGTAACCGTTCACCGTGCAATGCTGTAATACAGTCCAAAATCTGTGGAGTGAAATAAATTAGCCACGTTTCGAAATAGCAGCAGGTGAAGTGGAACCCTGGTCCTCCTGGTCGACAGTCCATGTCCATGCGAAGCTACCACGTCCCCTACAGAACTACCAACTGATAGCTTTGTGCAGTAATAATGTAATTGCAGCGTGGCTTAATGCTTCCCAGAGAAGTCGAGTTGGCATTGGAATTAACAGGTCTGCAAGATGGTAAAGTGTGAAGCGCTTTAAGCAGTCCCAAGGACTGGATATCGCGCTGTATAAGAACGTACCTTTAACAGGTGCTTATCCAGCCGAAGACATCGATATGGTCATTTTGTTTTGTTGTTGCCTATGCGTGGGTGTATAAAAGTATGTCTGGCCTGTTTTATATAACGCACAATCCCATAAGGCAACCCACTTTACACTTGTTTCACTTCAACCCTGGCAGAACTGTTCAGTCATAATGTGGGACTCATTCAGCCACGCTACAATTACCACACAAACTGTTATTTTATCACTGTCTATAGATGTGGGTGTGTGAAAATGGAATCTCAAAGATAGCCTTTACAAAAAAACTTGCTTTGAAAGAGGAAGTTGAGAGGATGCCTAAAAGTAACGTGGGATGGCAGCAGTGGATATTACAAATAAATAATATATCATAAATCAGTACTTCGTCAGAAATAATTTATTAATTTCTTAAATGTTTGTACAAATGATAACCGTTCGCTGTGTATCAAACATTCTCAACCGTCATGTGAGGGTGGGCAAGACATTGTACCCGTCTACATGAGTTCATGTATATTACCCTGGCTTTAGTGTCTGCACATTTTCAGACAAACAGACACTGCAAGTTCTATAGTTTATACAAGCCATGACATGGAAGAAGTTATTTATGCTCACATAAATTCTTGTGTAATAATTGCACACTAACATTTTGAACTTTAATAACCACTCATCAAAAATCTGTAAGTTGGGAATATACCGGTAAGCCTGCCGAAAATAGTTACTGAACTCTAGTTAAATATAATTAATCAGTTTACATATGAGAAATGTGTATTTGTTAGTATTCCTACAATCTCATATATATTGTTTAAATGTTTTGCTACCATCTATTTATAATAATATATATTGAAGTTGCGAGTAATTTGGGGAAGGCACAAACACAAAAAACCATAAAATATATGTAACATAGTTTCTTAAGGAATACCATTATTGATGGCTAAAATAATAAGCCAGCAATACTGAATAGAATATATATATACACCTGTTTACATATATAGCCATGTCAATGTATCAATAGCAACTGGCATGGTTTTACTACATTCTTGTTCCAATACTTGCCATGTATCTTGTGAGGAGACAAACAGCTTCAGTTGCAGCAAGAAACTAATTACAGGTACTCTGTCTGCACGCATCAAGGATCATCTCAAAACATCAATGTTCACTATTACACATTTGTATGAGCAGGTGTTATGCTTAGCTTCAGACGTTGGTGTATTCCCAAAAAACCATTGCTTCCAATTATTTTGGTAAAAGAGGAACAATAAATCACATTCTGTTAGAATGTGTATGTCTGTGTGGTAATTATGTGATGGTTACTTCATGAATGACGAGGATATTTTCAAGGATATGTATTCACAAGTCAATATAATTGAAAGTTTTGTGTATAGGGGATTTGGTGGGAGGAGGCGGGGGGGGGGGTTTAAATGACATTGATGTTATGTAGCATCAAACATAAGTGTTTTGGAGATCATCCATTTGCAAGCGCATATTTATGACACCACAAGCGTGTGTATTCCAGTCAGACAGCACAGAACCAATCAACTACACCTTCTAAATCACAACCTGTACAACACAGAAATATACAAGTGGTAAATATCACAAAATAGAAACAAACTCCTTGCACGATTCTGTACACAACTGTATAACCCTCACTGTATAACCCTCACTGCAGACACAACACAAACGTCTGAGTAAGCTTAAAATACCAGCATACATGAAACAATGCAGTTCACGAAGCTCCAGGTACTATCTTTACCCCATGGGAGAATGACCCCCCCCTACCCTCAAGTCAGATCTGGTTGAGTTCTGTTCAAATCCTCAGCCTAGTAATGTCCAATCTCCCCTCAGTGTCTATGTACCAACCTCCCTGGGGCAATAATCTATTCTCTGGGTGAGGGTATCGCAGCCTCTCCAAAGGACAAACATAAAAAACAGTCATCAATATACATCACACAGTAAGCTATATAATTTTATATTTCGATAAAACTGGGTCAGCTATGTACATATCCACTAGATCAGTGTATCGCTGTGTCACTGATTGGTGATGCTAATGACGTATGTCAGAAACTGAGGTCAATTAAACACCCTGTATTAGGTGAGGTGGGGTTGTCAGCTGGTGGAGACGTCGGCAGCAGGATAGAGTCGTGTTCATCTGAAAGTAAAAACAAATTGCATCAAGTCAGGCTACATAACTTGGGGGTTCCCCCAAACTTTCTCAGGTCAAGGCCCCCCAAAATGTCTGCATCTTAACTGAGCCCCCTAACTTTGTGCTTCACTCGTAATCTAAAATAATTTTTTGTGTGTTTCACCGATGACTCCTGGGAAACACATGGCGACCCCCTCTTTGGGAACCCCTGAAGTAACTTGATGATGATAATTTGTTTGCTTGCAATTCTATGTTATTTATTATTACGTTTCATATGTAGATGCTTTTTTTCACTGAATCTAGATAGTATTTGATGACTATATTTTGCAACATATACAATATGTAATTTCTGCCCAAATAATAGGAAAGATAATTGTGAACTGATGAATCCATGGTGGCAATTGCACAGTAAAATTTTGCATGTTTTTAAATGGTATGATAATATTTGAGAAATTGTTTCAATTTCCACCTGTAGAATATCCAATGTTAGGCTAATTACTGCAGACTGACTTCTTATCTCAGTCATATGCGCCAGTATGCACGAAGAAGATTAAGTTAAAGTAAGTAAGCATTTATGACCAAAATACAACAATAATACCTGTATACATCTTATTTATAATCACCACTCATAGCCTATTAACATTAATTGTGTATGATTCCATCCAAGCATAATAATCAAAACAGTATTTCACCCGACTGACCCAGGATGTCATCGGCCCCCAGGCCGTCCACTTGGTGCAGACTAGACATAAGTGGTGACATTGGTGTGGCAGACAGACCGATGGTCAACTCCGGCCGCTTGTACGCTGTCTGGTTGCGAGACTCTGTCAACAGCAAGTATTGACCAATGACCATTACTGACGAACAATAGCAGCATGTTCTAACAATGAGTTCTGACCATCACTGACCAAATGTCAGAGTGTCTTATATGGTAACAAACATACACAATTTTCAGCTATTTATTTATATTGATGATTTTTTTTATATAAATGATGTACAAAGGCATTAAAACAATCTAGTTTAATTACTATAAGACATTTTGTAAAAGAGATAAAAATAAGTGAATGTAATCGTTGTGCTATATGCTCTATGATTAAAACTTGTGTCCATGACAGGTGCAACAAGATCTTGCAGATGTGTACCTACATTTCAACTGATAGATTAAATTCACTTTTAAATCAACAAAAGACAACCTGGGACGCAGTTAACAGAAGCCTGCAGCATTACCAAGCAGGTAGTACACACTGCGTACACACCCACCGTTACCCCCTCCCCAAATCCTAGCATATGTAATTTATAGATGGCCCCGAAAGAAACAAAACAACTGTGCTCACCTCCTGCTGAGAGCCGACCTGGAGAAGGACTTCTACTGTAGGGGGACATGTTCTGAAGCTGCTCTTGAATGTCACTGAAGTCGTCATCGAGCAGCAGCGATGAGTGCGACACGTTGCTGTGCTCCGCTTGTCTTGTGGCATTGTCCCTGAGTGCCGCTGTCTTTTCTCTCAGACTCTCTGACAGAGAGATCAGACTGTCGTAGTTATATCGGTCACTCAGGTCCGCTGGGGCAGTGGCCACAGATGCGTGGTCACTCCCACGGTCCACTCTACGCTCCATCCGTGACGTTGGCCATGACGAGACCTCCAGCTCGCTGAAGCTGTTGCCTCTGATCGCGTGGTCAGCGGCCGTAATCGTGGCTGGCTGCGGGGGTTTCGAGGGAGTGGACAGGGTACTGGACGGCGTGCCAGTGCTGTTTAGAGGCGATAACCCCACCGGGCTGCGGCTGTCGGTGTGGCTGTTCGGGGGCGTGTTAGGCACCCTCAACTGTCTGTTCTCACTAGAGGTCACCTCCTGTGTGTTGGCCCGCAGCTGTTGGTAACGTGCAATTAGGTTTCCGATGTCACTACTCGCTCGAGCTGTCTGCTCGAATTTGTGCCCAGCATCCATGGTTGAGTTCCCGTTCTGCAGTCTCGACGCAACCTCTCCGTCACTGACCATATGGCTTTCCATCTGCATCATTCGCTGCTTGAGACTGGACAGCGTCAGCTGGATGTCTCTGTTCGTCTGTTCCTCTTCACCTGGGCGAGTCTTTGACGGCGTCTTCACATAAAACTCACTGAAAGAGCCATCTTGAACCTCAATGACACGCTGCTCCCCCAGCTCAACCGGGAACTCTTCCTCGGCATCCTCCCGCTGCTCTTCCCCATAATTTCCATTAATGAGCTCCTCCAAGAAGGAGTACCTTTCCCCCTTCTCCGCTCCCCCATTCCTGACAACCAATTCATCCCGTATCTCTTGTCCTGTGCTGGGAGAAAAGTGTTCTCTTCCATTGTGCTCCAATACTGAGTCATGACCTTTTGAACTTGCCATACACGACTCCCGTGACAGCGACTGGCTGTGGACACCACCCCCACTGGTCAACTGGTCAGCATGGTCCGTGCGGTCACCTGTGAAGAATGACCGCAGACCACTGTCCGACATCACACGGTCAACCAAGGCGTCAATCTGCTGATCATTGGATGGCTTCGGCACGTTGTCATGGGAACTAGCTGAGCGCAGGTCTTCCCCTGAAAACAAACACTTAGTGGCTAGCATCGTCACACCAGTCTCCCCTCAGTGTAGACATGCACAGGCTGTTGATGGCCACAAGGAGTGGTTACAAAATCTTTTTCTTGATCATGCTTACACCAACAGCACCAAAGATTATGTTGATTATGATCACAGTTGAAACTGATCATGTTTACTATTGCAATTACATGAATTCTATTCCATCACGAATTATCTGTATCTGGTAAAAATTCCAGTACAATTACTTTTTAATAGACCCTTCCCATTACCACCTGGTGAATTATAATGGAACTTAAAGATGTGGGTAATTCCAAGAACAGCACGCTGCTTAATGCATAGGCCTGTGGCTTTGTTACCCGAATCTTTACATTCCATTATAATCCACCAGGTAGTGTGGTGGTATAACAGGAAGGGTCTATTGAAGTGAATTACAGGATTAATTGTATTATTGAGAAATATCAGTTGTTTCAGGGAGATAAACCCATTCCCAAGTGACTACACATAAAATTCCTATGGTAAATAAAATGCACAGTGGGCAAATATGGTGTTACCCTACCTGGGTGTTCACCTGTGAAGAGGGTGGTGACAACAGGGTCACTGTGCGCGTCCTGGCTCACATTGTTCTGGTTAACATCAAGCACATGGCCACGCCCCACGTCTGACCAAGCCTGGCGTGTCACTCCTTGTGTAGGCGTGGCTCTGTGTGTGGGTGTGGCACTATGTGTGGGCGTGGTTTTGTGTGTGGGCGTCGCCACATGTGTTGGAGTGGCACCGGGAGTCTTGGAGCTGCGGGGAGGCGTGGTTTCATGTGAAGGTGTAAGATTAAAAACATTGTTGCTATGCGGCGTAGATGTCGTAATGAAACCCTCTACAACACATTTACAGAAAGACATTCAGACAACTGTATTACTTATTGGAAAATGTACCATTTGTGTGAATGTGACAATCAGGATAATTTTTTTGACAACACTTTCAGGGATGTAACGCTTGACAACATTTACCATGATACTGTAATGTGCTGGATTTTTTAAAGATATCCTCGTACATTCTAGGTTAGCTTAAATTTAGTGTCAATATACTTGTCAAACTGACGGTGCAAAGCAAACATTTTATTAGGAGCATAATGAAACTATATTACAAACAATTGTGACATATACATGTCCTCACATAGGAATACTGTCCAAATTAAAACTGTACACAAACACAACTACCTCAGCTTTAAAATACAAAATCAATATAAAATAGTTCACCTGATATTCGAGGAGCGAGGGAATTCAAGTCAGTGGCGCCCTCTGTTGTCTGTGCGCTGCCCGTCAGTGTCAGTCGGCCGCTACTGCTCAACTATAATGATGTTATAACATTAGATTAAACTTAGCTAAACATTAAATATACCAACTCTCATTTCTATTACAGCAGACAATGCTGGGAGAGGCAAGATGTTTACTGACACGACTAACTGACAGGGGTCCATTACAGACATATGTCCATTACTGACACGACTAACTGACAAGTGTCCATTACAGACATATGTCCATTACTGACACGACTAACTGACAGGTGTCCATTAGAGACATATGTCCATTACTGACACGACTAACTGACAGGTGTCCATTAGAGACATATGTCCATTACTGACACGACTAACTGACGGGTGTCCATTAGAGACATATTATGTCCATTACTGACACGACTAACTGACAGGTGTCCATTAGAGACATATGTCCATTACAGACATGACTAACTGACAGGTGTCCATTACTGACACGTGTCATTACAGACAAAGCATGGTGAAAAAAGGATACCGCTGTGCCTTATTATAAATTAGAAAGATTGCCATGTGTCACACATACCCACTCAAGAAAACTATCATTGCTGTCCGAACTCGACCGCACTTCCTGGCTGGATTTCTAAAACACATGATTCGCTACATCAAATGTCAGGTTTGTCATTAGAATGCTAGTAACATTGATAGTTCCTGTAACAGAACGTTTCTGATGTGATTCAGTAAATTTTTACATGCGCCTGTTTTGCGGAGACAAAACAGAGGACATCAAATTTAGGAATAAGACAATTCAGATGAAAACAATTACAAATTGTCTGTAGCCCAGGGCATGTAAAAGCTTATTTGTGAAGACATCAACTCCCAACAGTGAATTTACCATATCTGTTAATTCTGTTACATCTTGTGGAGCTTTCACTTTTAACTGAAACCAATTATTAAGCAAAATAACAAAAATAACGAAAATAGAAATCATAAATGCATCATTGTGCGCTAAAATGTAACAAGCATCATTTTGGCAATTATAATAATAATTAATTTCTATGGCGCCTATATCCTCAGGAACCTGAGCTCAGAGGTGCAACAAAACTGAATCATTAAGTATAATCATGAACAGGGACATGCAAAAGTCATTATCAGAATGAGGGACCACCGAAGTTTTATGATGGAAATGCAATTTGGAATAACAATGTTGCCGTACCGGGGGAGTCTTGTGATCATGGAGTCGTTGTTTGGCACCATCCACCAAGTTCCACTGTGTCTCTGTGAAAGTAGTGCTAGAGTGGACAAGTCTCTGAGTAGGGGCGTCGTCTCCACACTACATTGACGACAAACATAAACAGCCCAAAAAATCAAGATAGGGCAGTCTTGGTTTTCAAAGTAATTAAGAAGAGATGTTTAAATGCTGAATGGTAATGAAGATATTGATAATAATATTGTCTTCAAACTTAATAAAAACATCTTAATTCAAAAACATCATTCAAACCCTAGCTATGAAAATTCTTCCAAACAAAATAAACAGTCACAGGTTATGTTGAGATATGACCTGCCCCAATTTCATTGTTGATGGATGAAAAAACTCAAAACAAATATGTGATATTATCAGCTGGCTAAGTTAAGCATCAGGTGATCAGTTAAACTTCATGCTTGCACTACAGGGAATGTAGGAATGTCAGTATGGTAAATACCGGCTGTCGCCTGGTTTCTCCACCAGTTGCTGAGCGTTTCTGAGACACCCCCACAATGGGTTGACCTTTCTTGGAGTCTATACTCTGTGACTTCCGCATCGGCAACCGTGACCTACTGCAAGCCACACAATGCATGTCACTATCACCAGAGGATGCTAGTGCATGCAGCATCTACTTCACTTTATCGGGCATGTTCTCTTCGCCTTCCCAACGAGAGTAGCAGGCGGAAGGAACGAGATAAATAGAAAGCACAGACACAAGAGAGAATTAAAGGTACAAAGACAGGTCGTTTTTATCATAAGATTATGTTATCTGTTCCATCATCTTCACTGCCCAAATGTGTTTTAATGAACCACAATTTTGTTAATATTATTTTACTTTTATCTGTTTAATTTGAATGTTTCGGCCCAACATATCACGTTTACACTGCACTGTTTATAATTGAAACCATACTTTCTCAGCTCATAAGAATCTTTGTGGTTTGCAGATTTACTGTTTCGTACTAATTACACATATTCAATATCCCGTATTTATTTCAAATATACAGAAAAATCGCTAGGAAGATTTCCTCTGACATTTAGGAGATTCTTTGGGTTTGACATAGATATATATGTTGGCACTGGTCAGACATGAGCCCTGTATGGACCAACACTGACCCTGTGTTCATGGGTTGCTGATCAGTGATGCGGGCGTTGGGTGCGTAGACGGGTCTGCCCTGGGCGAGATGGTGGCCAGTCAATGTGCTACTGCTGGCTGGAGAGTCAGACAGAACCTGCTTCCTAACCGACGTCATCAACTGCACGGCTGCGTCAGGCGTCGACACTGCAGTAATATAACCACAATACTCACGTCTAAACTCTCACACATTTCATGATATTGTACGTGTAATTATTAATAATATTAGACACTTGTAATACCTTTTTTAATGTCCAACTTATACGGGCAGTACAGATTTTCTTATTACATGTCATACATACAGGCAAAGCCCGATTTTTTTCTGAGTCAATAAACATTACGTATGTTATATGGGTAAACCCAGAATTTTGTCTTCAATTTTCTTCAGTCAGTAAATATAACATCTATCTCATATTGGTAGGGTGAGAATTTATATGGGCAATCTGCTATTGAAATGCCTTAAAAACACTGGAGTATTATTACGACACATTGTAGATTGTAAGACACATGGAAATATTCTTCATTAACAACTTAGATGGGGTGGGATAATTATAAGATGTACTACTTCAGCTTCCTCCTTTCCCAATACAGTAGACTCCGCTTAATTGAATCACTTCAGGCCAAAGCAATTTGATTCTCTTAATCAGCAGATTTATTAAGCCAGAGCGGCACATTTTAATATAGTGAGAATAGGGAATGAGTCCGTTCCAGCCAATATATTCGATTCTACTAAACGGCTGATTCTGCTATCTGTGATTCTGTTACGTAGAGTTCATGCAAAGATGTAATAATGAAGGAAACAAAATAAATTATGATAATGTTAGTAGTACATTATCCATCATAGTTTAGTCACAATACCTCCTGCATTGATAATTTTCAAATATAATCTCGTTAAAAAATGTTGTGTGCAAAAAAGCATATTTATATTTTTTTACATTTTTTTGCCTTACAAACCATCGTAAAATAACACTGGCAACTATACTTATTTTTAAAAATACCCCACCCCATACCACCACAACTCCAAACCGTAATTTCATAGTCAATGGTGGGAAATTAACCTGCTTTTTATTTTCATCTCTTTGCCCAAGCACTCAAGGACAAGAATGTCTGACTCACCGCTATCCAGGGGCTTTGACAACTGCTCCAGGAAAGACGCCCCAAAAGTGTCACCTGGCTCAGTGGGGTCAAAGTTCACGGGGGGCGTTGGTGCAGTCAACTGGAGGTCAAGCTCCTGCAACACGCATACATCAGTCAGTAATGTCTAGCTACACAGTCACATGGTCAGCCGAGGTCAAAATAAGCACAAAATAAGTTGTTTTTATCATAAAATTATATTATATAGTATAAACTATATCTATGCTAACATCTTGATCACCCTAATGTTGTTATGAATCAGAGTTTATTACCATAATTTGACCGTTACCTGTTTATGATTATCGACCCGGCAGTCCAGTACATTCGTGAACAGTTGACGATAGTTTCTAACACCTGTAGTTTCTAACACCTGTAGTTTCTAACACCTGCAGTTTCTAATACCTGTAGTTTCTAATAATAATACTAAACTTTATTTATTCACTCATATCTTGGGTAAAACCCAGTTTAGGAGTGTTTACATTTGACAATAAAAGACTAAATATATATAAATACCATTGGTAGTTAAACTAAAAAAAGTCAATAGTAAAAAAAAAAGATAAATAGAATATTAATGAATAAATAACTAGAATAATATACAATTAGCAGACAACTAAAATAATAAATATTATGATAAAAAGAGTAAAACGGATATGTAAGATATAAACTAGATATTAAACGTAAGCTGATCAGGGTCAGGCATTCACGGGGTCACGTGACAGGCATATCATTGATGATAATAACTGCTTATGGGAAAAAAATACTACTTTCATGCTGATAAAACTAAGCCTATAAAGTGACTACGCAACCCGTGATAAACAGGATGTAAAACTGACCCTGTAACTGATTTAGCCCATTTCGAATCAGGTTCGTTGATGTTCAAATCTGTAGTGCATGAATAGTTTAAATAATATGCGCCGACGGTTTAATAAAAGGGTGCAAACTTTTGGTAAAATCAATGAAAGAATTTACTTTGATCATTAGATCGATTAACTTGCGAAAGGACGAGTAGCTTTATGTTTAAAGTAGCTTTAT
The DNA here is from genome assembly GCA_963662155.1 of Lamellibrachia columna. Taxonomy (NCBI): domain Eukaryota; kingdom Metazoa; phylum Annelida; class Polychaeta; order Sabellida; family Siboglinidae; genus Lamellibrachia; species Lamellibrachia columna. The sequence continues at coordinate 6,913,435 of OY759273.1, forward strand.
GTTTAAAGTAGCTTGTTTAAAGCGAAACAAACGTCATGGTTTTGGGGCTAGGCACCTAAGAGATAATAAAAACTAACTACGTGCACCTAAAATCAAGAACATCACGTCACTGGTTTACTCAGAATGTGTTCTAAAAGTGGGAGATTCCAGTCATTTCTCCAGTTGACTGAGCACTGACACGTTAACCAGAGAGACCAATCAGCGAATGCACAGTTCTATGACAATCGGGTAACCTAGGCTACTGTGATGTATTAAGGGAGGCCAGCAAACACAGAACCAACACAAAGCCTCAAACAAACGTGTTATTTTGCCAGAAAGAGGACTAGTTTAGTAAACAAAGGTCAAAATATGTTACATAAGTTGAGTTTAGATGCAAACAGCATAGTCATATCATATTGACAAATATAAGAATAGGTGTATACAAATATATTTTCATTTGGTGAGCAAATTTTTATAGACACTTGTGACATAGGGTTATTTAACAGTTTGGCACGGCCCATGAAATTAAGATGATGTGTGTCCAAGGTTTTCCTAATAAACCACTGGCGTGATATTCTTAATTGTAGTTACAGATGGTTGTTTTAGTAACTCTTATAGGTGCATAGGCCCAAAACCATGACTTTTGTTTCCCTCTAAATATATGCATGGGCACATTTGCCTTTTTTTGCAGACATTTGGTTCAGTTGAACCAAAATTAAAGTAATAGTTTGTCCGATGATTTCGTCAAAACTAAGTAACACACTTGCACAGATGTGCTAGCATGTCATTGTTGATACTAGATAAGTTTTGCGAAATACCTCTGAAATGAGGTACAATCTATGGTGAATCAGTTATCAGTTATTGCATGCTCCCTTAATAATGTTAGTACGAAACACAACAGCAACTGTGGATGCCGAACAAAACATAGAACATAACACCAGAATCAATGTGAACATAATCATGCTAGGTGCTTCCATGGCAACCTTGTGGACATAAGTCTTCAGAGAACAATGATACCTTCTTCTTCTTAGACTTGCGGCTTCTGTGAGTGGCAGAGTGCCGAACTCCTCTAAACTACAATTAGGACATAACCATGCCCACTTATTTAAAGTCGTGTCACGTCATCATACGTTCAACAACAGTAATGTCATTACCAACCAGATAATTTTGACAAAAAATTAGTGAAAATTAAGGATACAGAGTCTGATAGTTTTACGACAGATACATGTTATACTGAAAAAACTATATCTACTCTAATGTTTTGACTGCCAAAATGTCTTAATGAACCACAACTTTTTTATTTATTGTGACTGTTATCTGTTTATGAATATCAACCTTGCAGTTCAACATGCAATGTAAACGTGACATTTGGAACAAAACATTTGAATACAAATAATGGTGAAATTGTATAAAAAATTGTGGTTTGCTAACACATGTTGGAGGTCAAGATGTCACAACAGATATTTTATACTGCATAACATGATTTTACATTAAGACACAATCAGACTGTGTACGTTAAAACCACCAAGACAAAGCTTTGTTCATAACATCTGAAATATTCATTATAGCAAGAAGCAATGACTACTGCAGCTGGTTAGAACCTACGTTGAGTCCGGATTGAGCAGGAGACTTCTTACTGGCTGGCTCAGTGTCCAATCTCTCCTTCAACTCTTTGATGGATGCCTTGATCACAGGGATTAATTCCATTTCAACTTTCTTCCTGGAAACAAGAAATCATCTTACATGTACACGAAGCTTGTGACCATCCTAGGTAAATCTGCTATATTAACAAGACAAAATCTTGTTAAATCTTGTTTTGTTAAATACAACAGATTTACCTAAGATGGTCACAAGTATACGTGAGCTGGATTTACAGGCACTTTCTACCAAAACATAAATGTTTAATATTAGACAGGTAGATTAGCAGCCATTTCATTTACATCAATGTTTCCCCCCCAGAACATCATTTATTTTCCGATCACAGTTCATAAGGGTGCCGACTTTGATCACAGTTCATAAGGGTGCCAACTTTGATCACAGTTCATAAGAATGCCGACTTTGATCACAGTTCACAAGGGTGCCGACTTTGATCACAGTTCACAAGGCTGCCAACTTTGACCACTATTCATAAGGGTGCCAACTTTAATCACAGTTCACAAGGGTGCCGACTTTGAACACAGTTCACAAGGGTGTCGACTTTGAACACAGTTCACAAAGGTGCCGACTTTGATCACAGTTCACAAGGATGCCAACTTTGAACACAGTTCATAAGGGTGCCGACTTTGAGCAGTTTGCTTGTTAGAAACTTTTAATATGAAAGTATGTGATGGTGGCAGAGCGAAGGACGAAATTTTTTTTACAGGTATCTGCATGTCAATGTACTGTATTTTACCTAATAAGCGTACAGTTCGCTTGAAAAAAATTGGGCCACGGAAAAATGTCAAGGAATCCGTTCTTATAAGCATACACCAAAATTGTTCTCTCTAGACAATAAGGTAACTGTTAACATTAGTGGTGACTAGTGTAGAACAACTGAAAAGTGGTGCCAACTACTGAACAGCAGATGGCACCACTTTTCAGTTACAATTACATTACAATAATTATGGATCATGCCGATTAAAAAAGGGGGCGTACCCTAATTAGGGCACGTACGCTTAATAGGTCGAATACAGTAATTCAAACTTTCATGTAGGGGGGTCGGGGGGTCCAAGGTTAAATTACATTAGCTTCATATCAGGCCAGGCCAGGCCAGGCCAGGTGGATGGCCCCTAAGGTTCAAACAGCGCACGGAATTAAATATTTGGATTTCACCATAGTATATAGTGCTCCACAGATTGTAGGATCATTAGTCTGAAAACTGTGTAGATGTCACAGCAAATGTACAAGTTTATTGAGATGTTTAAGTTTGAATCTCAGCCACTAAAGGTTTAGGGTATCCTCAACCCACCTACGTCCCGAATGAAAACCCCAGAAAACAACAGAACAAATGGTGCATCACTGTTAAATCTGTTAATACTAGCACAATCTGCAATAACTGACACATTACATACGTGTAATTGTCTTGCCTTGCCTTAGCCTCTTCGCACCCTAGTTGGTGTATAAGGCCACTTAGACATATGCCTAATTTTACTACAATAAATAATGGTTTTTGTTGTATGCTTTCACATGCTTCTGGACATTTTTTTGCACCATAAGGATACTTGATAGGTCCTAGAAGTCTTACATATTATAGTAAAAAAAAATTATTTTCAATTTGTTTAAAAATCCAATCCCATGGTATAGGCAACAATTTAAAAAAATAATTCTATAGGATGTTATGGAATATATTTTTAAATGTCACAAACCCAAAGTGCATGCTGTGTACCTACTCGAGTTCCCTGGTGTTAGCGAGGTGCACTTGGTGTCGGTGAAGCTGCGCCGTAACCTCGGGAACAGCATCGTCAAGGTCAGGCAGACCAACTGGAACAGTGGCGTGACACTGATACATTAGTGACACATGGACATGTCACTGACGCTCAACATATATTGACATCTAAATATTGATATATTTGGTAGACTGACTACCTATGTCTGTACCTTAGTTTAAATTGACGACCCTACCAAGGATAGTACGTATAATTTATCATTTTCATCAGGAATAAAAAGGTTTGTTAATTAATTTTTAAAAACATGAGCAACTAGTACGACTCTTGCAAATCATGTTTACATGGCAAACGGCAAGGTCACTATTCATAAAGAGACGGTCACTATTCATAAACAGATGGTCACTATTCATAGAGACAGTCACTATTCATAAAGAGACAGTCACTATTCATAAACAGATGGTCACTATTCATAAACAGATAACAGTCATATTATATTTAAAAAGTGTGGTTCATTAAAAAAATGTATGCAGTCAAGATGTTAGATTGCAAATAGTTTACACTAGATTAGATGTTAGATTATATCTATTTTACACTAGATTAGATGTTAGATTGGATATAATTTACACTATATTATATTAGATTGGATATTGTTTACATTACAATAGATGTTAGATTAGATATAGTTTACACTAGATTAGATGTTAGATTAACAAGATTTAACAAGATTGCCATCCCAAACAACAAGTTCCAGATGGCAAGTGGACCAGGAAGCCATTGGCTTATCGAGAGTCCAACAATTTTCTCACCTATGTGTAGCCCGTCCTTATCAAATATCTGTCAATTCTATTTTTAAACATATTCACACTACTAGCATTAACACAATCATTTGGCAGTTTGTTCCATTCATTTATCACCCTCTGTCCAACCTACACTGCTCCTTAACTAATGCTGCTTTGTGTCCTCTGGTTCTATTGCCTTCTTTAAGTTTGAAGAACATATTCCTGTCAACATCCTCATAACCATTCACTATTTTAAACACTTCTATTTGGTCTCCTCTTAGTCTCCTGGTCTCTAGTGTTATCAAACCACATTGTAATAAGCGACTTTCGTAACTAAGGTCTCTCAATTCTGGAATCATTTTAGTTGCTCTTCGTTATATTCTTTCTAGCTTGTCTATGTCCTTTTTACGATATGGCGTCCATACCTGAATACAATATTCCAAATGTGGTCTAACTATTGCTTTGTACGGGGGGGTACAATTAGCTGTTTCTCCATATACATGATAGTTCTCCTAATTAACCCTAGAATTTGATTTCCTTTCGAAGCAGCAATCCCACATTGCTCTGAAACTTTCATGTCAGAACTAAATGTTACTCCTAAGTCCTTTTCTTAGGAGTAACATTTAGTGCTGACATGAAAGTTTCAGAGCAATAGATTAGACATAGCTTACACTAGATTAGATAATAAATTAGATATAGTTTATACTAGATTAGATGTTAGATTAGATATAGTTTACATTAGATTATATGTTGTATTAGATAGTGTTTACACCATATAACATGATTTTCCCATAAAAACAAGACGTGGCACCTGAAAATTCTGCTCTAATTCTCATTGTTTGTTGTATAATATCAAAGTTGGTATCTTACCCTGATGCAACTTCTCAATGAAGAGGTGTAGACAGAGATTGGACAGCTGAACCAGACTGCAAGCATATACACACATGCGGTAAACACAGAGGTTTCTTCTAAAACCCAACATACGACCTAGTTGATAGGCTGGTCATCTTAGCCATTCACGATGCTGTAACAAAATTTTCTAGCCTGAGCAACTAACTGAAAACAACAGTAGTAAAAATTGCAGTAAGGTGTGTTTAACTCAGCATAAAATCTTGCATGCAAATACATAGTATAACAATGATGTTATAAACGGCTACCAATATTTTTGTATGGCTTGGTGCCCTGGGGCCGGCTTCACGAAGCATTCCTTCGTACCATACGAAGGAAACCGACTGCCTTAGATCACATAACGCGGAACAATCATAGAAAACAAGCATAGCACTGAGAACAATTGTACGTAACTACAAACTACCATTGGTAGGAACACTTCGTGAAACTGGCCCTTGGTCTCTTGAATTGTGATATTTGACATTGTTTATCCGCTCAAGAAACTTCTGCTGATATTTAAGTCCAAAAGAGTTGACCAAAATAAACGTTTCTTAAGAAACAAAATAGAGTTATTTTTAATTGTAAAATGTTCTTATTATTTTGCTTAAATTTAACTAAATTTACATAACTCAACACAATTCACTATCGAGTGTTCTCTGTATGTCATGACTGTTCTGTATATAATGGCATAAGATGTAAAGAGAATACATTAGAAATTGAAGGTGACTTGTACACTCTGTGATCTGCACCTGGGATCATAGAGCATGCGTGAACTTTAAAATGCAAGGCGAATACTGACGTACCTGAGCAGATTCAACTTGCCTCCATCATATATGTTGTCAACATTCCTCTGGATATGATGAAACAAAAATAATGTTTGTAAAGAATCAATTTAATTTAACACTGGCACGTCATAACACAGCATCACAATCTCATCTTACTCTAGATAGAAATGGCTGCATAAACAACCTGCAAATACATTTTACTGGTTCATATCTTCTGTACACCTGTAATATGATTTAATAAACTTTGACTAATTTGTAATTTACCCTAATTTGTTGAACATTTTTACGCAGGTTTTCATCATATAAATCCACATTAGTACTGTTTAGATCATTACATTTTGGGCAAAATAACCTATTCCTGAAGCAAACACTTTATGCAGGTTTTCATGATCATGGCCAGTTGGCAGTAGCAACCATATGTGCCCTTCAATAACCTCTAATTTCAGCTTTTGGCCATAACCACTGCCGGCAGTGTCTTGCACATACCCGTTGTATCTCCCGTTCGCAAGTCCGCAGGAGCATGTCTGGCACGCGCACGTTCATGTGGCGCGCATCCACCGTGCACCGCTCGTCCTCGTCACTGAGCACCGCCGACACCACCTCGCGGTCCTTCCCGCGCCCCGTCACAAACCCCTCGACTGCCTTCCACATCTCTCGCACCTGTTGACAGCAACCAATAATGTCTTGTAAGTACACCTTTAAAGGTCAAGTCTGATCGCTTTATCATAAAAACCATGTTATATAGTTTAAATTATATCTATTCTAACATTTTGACGGCCCAAATGTGACCCGTCACAGCAAAATGAGTCGGAATGCGCAGTCTAATTATGAGCTGTAACCAAAAAAAATGGAAATGTGTCACCAGTTGATTCAGTTGTCTTGTCTTTGTTTGCATGTGTGTGTAGCATGATGACATGAGTGTTATGTCATCGGCAAAGTCCAGTTCCTCTAGTTTTGACGTGAAGTTCCATCTGATCCCTGTTTTGTTTCCTGCTGTTGTGTTTTCATTATCCAGTTCACTACCACCAAGAAGATAAATCTAGACATTACATCTCCTTGTTTAACTCTGGTTTTCACCTTGAACCACTCAGACTCCTCATCTTCACCTCATCTCCACATCTGTTACAGGGTCATCAGGTATAGGTCTATTAAGTATTTCCTCAAAGTGTTCTTTCCATCGCTCCCTTCTGGCCAATCCTTCCGTTAATATATTTCCACATTTGTCTTTCACTGCATTTGTTGTCTCACATTTGTCATTACTGAAGGTTTTTATAATATCATACACTTCTTTCATTCTACCATTACGTGCTGCTTCCTCTACTTCCATGACATGGTGGTCAACCCACTTCCTCTTGTCTTGCCTCATGCTCTTCTTCACTTCTTTGTCTTTACAGCTATATTTATCCCCGTAATTCTGCTTAATCCTGTCTTACTTTGTCTGCTAGTTGTTGTTCTTCAGTTGTTTTGTCTCTTCTTCCAGCTCCCACGACTCCTTGCCAATCCATGGTTTTTGCCCTTTCTTTTTGTACTCCAGTACTTCTTGAGCTGTTTCTTTGTATGCATCCTCAAAGTCTTGCCATTGTTTCTCAACTACTTCTTTGTCTGTTTCATCGTAGTCTTGTAATATATCATATTTGTTGCGCAAGTTCAGTGAGAATTGTGTTTTAATGGCTGGTCGCTGTAACTTAATTATATCAAATTTCTTTCTGATCGCCTTGTTCTTTTGTTTTCTCTTTAGTTTCAGCTTGATTTTTTAGCGCACTAATTGGTGGTCGCTCACAATGTCTGCTCCTCTCATGGCCCTAGTGTCCATTACTGATGTCAAGTGTTGCCTGCTCACTAACACATGGTCTGTTTGATTATTTGTCCTTCCTCCTGGAGATGTCCATGTCTGCTTACGTAGGAGTTTATGTGGAAAAATGGTACTTGTAACCTCAAGGTTATTGAGTCCGCAGAAATCAATGAGTCTTTCTCCATTGTCATTTCTTTCACCTACACCATGGCTTCCTATTGTTTTCATAGCCTTCATTGTCTTCTCCAACTTTGACAATTAAATCCCCCATTACTAAGAGTATGTCATGCTTATGAACATTGTCCACAGCTGTCAGTAGCTGTTTGTAGAAATTGTCTTTATCTTTGTCGTTGGCTTCATTCGTTGGTGCAGACTTGTATGATCGATAGCTTCACCTATTTGGAGAAGAATCTAGCATAAATAATTCTATTGCTGATAGGTTTCTATTCCAGCAATGCTTTTATGTCTGTTTATATTGTCTTCTCTCCCTGAAAAAATTATACTCTCTTCGGTGTTCAACTTGACTTTTCCTTGCACCATCCATCTGCATTCACTAATGCCCATGACATCTATTTTATATTTATCCATTTCTCTTGCAAGCTGGGCTGGGTTTGGCCTATAGGCGTACCATATAACATGAGTTCAACTCTGTATCTTTAAATACTTGTACAAGATATACATCCATTGTAATTACACATTTTATTTTATCAAAACAAGCGGTCTCTATATCTGAGTGATGTGGTTTTATGTGATAACTATTTAGTTTATTTATTTGATGACTGATAATTTATTGCAAAGTCATTAACTGTTAAAGAATTAAACAGTAGAAGACATAGTGTTTTCACAAGGACACTTTCCTCAAATGGTGGTTCAATGTGACACAGATGGAACTCAGTATACAGTTGGAACTTTGGAGCTTACCTTCTGTAACATTTGGGCCCTCTGTATGCTCTCAATGTCAAAGTCAAACTTGTGTAAGTCCGCCCCTTTCCGACTCTTGCCCATGGGACTACAACAGCAGACAATTGATTCACACCACCCTTGTGGAGGGCGGGGCCACACAGGTGTCAAGGCCACACCGGTGTCATAGGACACACACCTCGCAACGTTATATCGACCAAATAAAAAATTACCAATTAAATTTAATTCCAACCAGATTTATGGTTGTGCAACTAAGCAAAGTGCACCAAAATCCTCTTACATCCTGATTATGTCAAACATCAGGCATATATTTAATCATACATCAGGCATATAAATAAATACAAGTAAAATAAATTACTTTACAAGATATGGCATATTAACTTTGGAACTATGTCCATTTCTTGGTTTTCTTGTCATACGGAATGACCCAGAACTGATGAGAGGAGACAATTGTGTGACGTCCACTGTAAGGCATCAGGGTACTCACCTCCCCGACACACTCAAGTTGTGGGCTTCCTGGGCCTGCTGTGCCTGCCTGCGAATCGTCCGTTCCTTGTCGTGATTCTTCTTCTTCAGACTCCGGTACTCCTTCACCAGCTCTCTAGGCACAGCAGTGAGAGACATTACCAAAATGTTTAATAATAAACTTCCATAGCACCTCAATCCTCACGAACCCAAGCTCACAGGCGTACCAAACCATATCATTAACACATGTAAAATCATATCATTAACACATGTAAAATTATGTTCCGTTCGAGAGCAATGTAAACATGGTAGTCATTCTGAAACATTCAAATTAAATAGATAACGAATGGTCAAAGTATATATTTTAAATGTGCTTCATTAAAACTCCATCCTGAACTGATTTAGCCTATCGCGAATCCAGTTCGTTGATATCCAAACATGAAAAAATGCGTGAGTTTTCAGCACATTCCATTTTCACTTCAATTAATGTTTGCCCAAACATTAATTAATTTAAGTTTCTGATTTAAAAAAAAAACTACATATAAAAGTTGCCAAAACGAGCTAGCATGTTGCCATGGATACTAGGTAAGGTTTGATATTTCGCAAAATGAATTTGAAATGAGACTAGCAAAAAATTAATTGAGGAGGAATCTTTAAAACACATTTCGGCAGTCAAGATGATGGAACAGAATCTGAATATAGTTTATAAAATGATTTTACGATAAAAATTATCAGACTTTGTACCCTTAAACATGACACAATTTTGCCATCATTTGAAAACTTATCTTTTAAACCGTGTACCCTCGTTTACGACGATATGATTAATATTTTTACAATTATGTACAATTTATACGACAACGAATCATCTAAACTTTTAAAATGGGATGAACCATCTTTCATGACCGAAAATAGGTCATACGCTAAATTTTTTTTACACAAAATTCAAATAAAAACATAAGAACAAATGCTTTCCCTCTCAGAGTGACAAAGCTTTAGAATTCCCTCCCTAGTACTGACAAAATTCATAAATTCATTTAAAAACCACCTGGACAAATTCTGGTCCAACCAGGCAATTTTATATAACTTTGAAGCACCATTAATAAATCTAACTGGAACTCTTCAATTATTATTAGATGATGAAGATCTGATCAATGAGGAATCACAGGAATCCTGGGATCGGAACCATCCTAAGGTATCCAAAGGTAAGGTTAGTGCCCCAGCATATCCATCCATTTAATATTGTTATTGACTAACCCTTTTGTTTTGATGCTTGGTTTCCGAGGATTTAGGCACAAAAGATGTTTTTATCTTATTATTGTTTAATCAGAAATATTTTTTCTGCACCTCAAGTACCCACCCAGCACACTGGCGCCATTGTTCTTGAGCCAGGCCTGTCTGATGGACTTGTTTAAGGAAGGCTCGACGACTGCAGATAGTGGCACACTCTAGTGTCCGTTCCATGGCGACACTCATCTCAACGGTGCTAGGCGTGAGAACGGGAGGTCGCAGAAACTCCCGCTGTCTCAAACCTGCCACAGAAATGGGAACCTTAATCACTTATCCAGTGCGTAAAAGCCACGCAGCCATGTTGGTTGGACACATTGACACAGTATAGTTCAGTATAGTATAATGCAGTGTAGTTCACAATCGACAATTTTTAGTGGTTTAAACACATGTTATACTGATCAGAAAGTTTTACTAATATTAATATAGTTTTCTTCCATAGAAAATACTTACCCAGGGAAACAGTATATTACCAGAACATCAACATAGGAAATATTGTATTGATTAAAAATTATACTGAAGTTGTAATTTTAGGGCTTAGGATTTCCCCAATTTAATTTAATAAAATTAAACACTGCAAACTTGACATAATATCATGCAACAATGGAGGACAGAAATGTTTTCACAATGTATCTCACAATTGTTGTGGTGCGATACTTTCTGAATTTTGACTGTCCCTTCAAAAAGGCATCCATTTGAAGAGCAGGAAAATAAATAATAAACACTAACAATGAAATGCAGTAAATATTATTTACATACAATATTAACATAAAAACAGATATATTTAAAGAAAACTCTTTCCAGAAACATAACATATGTTACTGTCATTGTACTTTTATAATAAGCTAAGAAATATGACAGCAACTGCTACTTGTTTTCACGAAGATCACTGACAACATTCACAGCTGCCATAGCAACACCCACCATGTTCCTGCGCCATGACCTTGATGAGGACAAACTTGGAGAAGCAGAAGAGGAGCTGATAGAACTTGGCACCACCTGGAGCGAAGAAAGTCGAAGCAATGATCCGAGGGAGATGAGCATCAGTCTCCTCCTGCAAAATACAAACATTGACATTTATGTACATTTGTTACAGGCCATTTCAACACATCGACTTATAACACTACACAACGTTCATAAAATTGGTTTTATTTGGGTGGGGGTGGTAGTATAGAGTGAGGGTTTGCAGCTATTTTATTTAAATAGTACTTTTCCAAAACATTGTTTATTTTCTGACCATAGTTCATAATGGTGCTAACTTCAAGCAAATGCTGGCAATTTTGCACTGCACTGGTGGAATGTTAATGGTGGTCATAGCATGACAGACAAGCATCTTTTTCATGGGTGAGACCAACATTTGGCAACTTGAAAAAAAAAATACAATCCGACATCTTGGAAATCCACAACTTCTTGGAAAACATTTATCAATATGACACCATGGAATTGTTAGAAAAACACAAAGTTTTAACATAATGATCGGAGATGTTTGTAAATGATGGTTATTATTGTACGTCCTGTACACTGCACCATAAAGGCGTTAGATTGATGTATTTTTTAAAATTATCAACATTTTAAAGTAAAAAGTTGTGGAGGATGTCTGAGAATTAGCACACTTTGTACGAATACATAAATGTTGACAATTAAGGTGCATTTAACTCACCTTACTGATCTGCATCAACCAGTTATTGCAAACTTTACGGAATTCGTGCTCTGACTTCTTATCTTGGACAGGCCAACAATCCCTGTAGGTGAATTCACATCATATGAATGCATTTCATATGAAGTAATAGCGATAACAATTTATTCAGAAAGTACAAAATTAAATCTTGATACGATTTCTTAAAGTTGCATTACAACTTAACTTTACTAAATGTAAAACATAAATCACTGTCCTCACTGCTATATGTACAAATTCTCGGATTATTTTTCAGCAATCAATGAATTATGTGGATGAACAAAAATGCGTGTTTGTAGATTGATGTCATATATGTTATTTGTTATACAGAAACTTTCTTAAAATGAGGGGAAAAATTAAATTTAAATCTAATTTCACTTACCAGGTTCATTAGAAAACATTTTGTACTAGATGGAACAGGTAATTATTATGAACCTACCTGAATTCATTCCTGCATTTTGTTGGGCTCAACCTCTCAAAAAGGAAGTACATCACCACTTCAAAGGCTTTCTTGTTTGGCAGATCAAACATGTCTCTGAAAGTTGAACATACAATTTTATATCAATACTTTGTAATTGTACAAGCATTGTAACTGATATGTAATATACGATCTCTACTAGAATACAAAGAACACTAGTCTGCGTTCCAACAAATATTTCTTTTGGTCTGACCCATTTAGATTTACATGGTAGAGTAAGCAGAAATGATTCCAGCTAAAATTATTGAGAAGATGTTATCATGTCTTGACAATTTACTTTTCATAACTGAAAAACTTAAAAAAAATCAACTGTTTTTATTAATCAATCAATTAACAAAAAACGTGGCTCATATGAACCAATCTATTAATTCCTTTTCTGTCTTGTTCCTGAAAAACCCAAACATACTTTCTTTGATCCCTAAATATTTTGAAACTGACGCCTTGCCTTGACTTACTTATTGAAAAGTATCCTCCATTTTTTTTCCATTGTCGTTGGATCAAAGCCGAGTAACATCAGATTGGTAAAGAAGATCTGTTTGACATCGAGTGCATCTGATGGGTCCATGTTTCTGCAAACATTCAACCTTGTGGTAAACAGGTTATTCTCTAGTAACTAAATTCTATAATATAAAATAATCATACACATTTTGTGACAGTGACACAAATTGGTATTTCATTGGTTGATAAGTAGTTACTAATACTAATCATGAGGAGTTCCTACAATTCAACTGTGAATGTACATTCAACTTACCCGTATACCCAAGGTCGGATTTTATTACAAAATCTTGGTGCCTATGCTAACTGACATCTGGTCATTGTATCAAAACATATCCTAAACTCCAACCCTGCCCATACTCTAATATGTCTTAGGTTTCAAAAAGGTATGTACTGGTTAACTGTGTCCAAAATGTATCAGCAATTCTTGGGAATCTTATTGCAAGAAATATGAATTTTGCACCAATTTTTTTGAAAAACCAACCCTACCCATACTCAAATAGTGAACATTATAAATAAATAGTTGACAGTTGAGAATGACATTTAAATTCAAAGTTTTAGTATGATATGATATTCAACTTTCAGAGACATGTTTGACCTGCCAAACAAGAAAGCCTTTGATGTGGGTATCCTCTGCTGACATTGTTCTAACAATTCTAACGAAACAGAGAACGTATTAACATTTTGGCAATGTTACTACATTTCAGTGGATAAGTGCTATATAGCAATAGCACAACATGCCCAATTGCCCATTGTCTCGGGCAAGTGATGTGTGCAGCCAATTTGCCTGACTGAACATTCTGCTTGCCCGGATAATTAGGCAACCATTAATGTTGGGCCATGGATATAAGTCCGAGTCACAATTGTTTAGTAAATCCTACCCATACTACCCTGTCTTGCTGTTCTATCCAACAATACTGTTTTACGAACCACTAAACTTATATAGTGTAAAGTAAACGTTTACTGCAGGATTGGTGGCGGGGAGTTACATTGAAAATCTGGCTACACATGCCATGGACAGAGGCTACGCCTCAAGTTTTGTCAACGACAACGTCATGAAGTCTGAAGGTCTGCTGTCTGCTTGTCAAACCTCCACTCCAGGCCCAGCTAACGTTCTCGTTATGCTATAAACAATATTCGCACTTACGCAGTAGGATTGTGGTTGAAATGTTGATGTAGTGACTCTGTTCGGCTAAACATCCAATGTACGGCTACGGGCTCAAAATGCAGGCCCGGTGGAAGTGGCAAAACACAGCGCCAACGTAGATTTGTTCCAACATGTTTGACGGGACTGTTTTTGACAACTAAAGTCAAGTGTAGCTGATTAAACTAGTTTTGTTCACGATGGAATAAGCAACCCTGGTTGCACGTTGAACATACAACACATAACAAATAAAGCTTCGCGCTTCTTTCAACAGAATACAAATTTAGGCATTTAATGGACAACGATAATGAATAGCAAGCAAAGCTTACAAAACTTCTACCATATCGCCATCTTGAAAACTGCCGCCACATTTCTTAATTTCTCTCATTTTACTAGTTCGAAACATCAACAGTCTTTACTAACTACCATATCGGACAACAAAATTGAATATTTTATGTGATATGTTGTGACTAAATATTAAACAGCTTTGCCAAATAAATTCATGAATTAACTTTTAATCCATTTAGATTTTGTCCAATAAGACAGTAGATGTTCATGTGATGCGGGTTAAAGTTGCCCGTTATTAGAACTTACTGAGGCTGGCTCTTTCCACAGTGCGTGACCGCGGCGACAAAATTTAGCATTCAATTAGTGAAATTGTCACTGTAGTGCCCCCACATAGTATTATATGCCGGACAATTAAATTTATTTTGTTATATTTGTTAAGTACTGCTTGGTGCATTCAATGGTTGCATTAATGTTGAGTTAAGATAATTTGAAATTTTATGAAAATATTGATAGAAGTGTTTCCTCACATCTCAAGGAACACATATAAAATAACTATATAGAACATTTAGTGAATGAACAGTAGAGATTGGATATCAGAAAGTATTCATTCTCACAGAGAACGATAAACGAATGGAAAAATTATCTACTGATTGTGTAAATAACCATGCAGTATGTACACGTTCAAAAACAAAATAGACAAATATTTTTTTTTCTTGTGCTTCTTTACTGTGTGAAAACTTTTTCTTTTTTGTCCACTGGATATATGGGTGACGTAGTTGTGTGTTCCACGACACAGTAATTATAACTCACAATTGTGTATATAACAAATTGATATAGATTTTGATAATATATGTGAGGGTTGTTGTTCTTGTTTCTGCTGCTGATGTTGTTGTTTTTGTATTTATTCTTGGTGATAAATGAATACATCAATTATGCATTGGTGGAAACTGCTGCTGCTGCTGCTGCTGCTGCTGCTGCTGCTGCTGCTGCTGCTGCTGCTGCTGCTGCTGCTGCTGCTGCTGCTGCTGCTGCTGCTGCTGCTGCTGCTGCTGCTGCTGCTGCTGCTGCTGCTGCTGCTGCTGCTGCTGCTGCTGCTGCTGCTGCTGCTGCTGCTGCTGCTGCTGCTGCTGCTGCTGCTGCTGCTGCTGCTGCTGCTGCTGCTGCTGCTGCTGCTGCTGCTGCTGCTGCTGCTGCTGCTGCTGCTGCTGCTGCTGCTGCTGCTGCTGCTGCTGCTGCTGCTGCTATTGAAGAAACTTTCTCCTTTGTTGATGTTTATTTGACGTAATTAACCGTCACATTGTTGTCATAGTGTGAGGACGATCGAACTTTCAGAAGTTGTTGAATTACTTGTTTACAGTTGATATAAGCCAACTATTTTATAATAAATATTTGTTGCTTGCGAGTGACTTATATGCACAGACAGTATCAGGAGTAACACATGACGTGATACTCTAGATAATAATTTTCTATACTATACTATATACTATTCTATACTATTTCACATGTATGTATAGTAGATATATGTATGCTTCAGTAATTCTTATTTGTTAAAATAAAACGTCATTTTGTGTACCGGTAGCAATTTTACTTTTTGCACGGTGTGAATAGTTGTATCTCGCATTTTCATTTTGCATAATTTATGTTGCTGTTTAAGAATGTTAGCGGTAATAACTGAAGAAATGTCCTGTCTCTGCATTGATAATTAACACGCAAGTTTCTTTGATGTGTCTTTAGATACTACCAAGAGAGGAGGAGGATTGTGAAGTGCGGTTTCTGAAGCAGCCAGAGGATGGAATTGACAAATGGCCCAAGGTGGACGACATCGCCTGAGTTGGAGCAGCAGCCATTATTCTCTCCTGTACCTCAACAGACTGGAACATAAAACGTTGAATAGACACTTCTTCATATTATTTGTGCCTCGAATAAAGGTTTCTGAACACAGTCTGCGTTAATTGTCATGTATGTAAGTTTGATTTTCTCCCTTAGCTCTTTGTTGGTGCCCCATGTAAGGCTGTGACAGCAACGACTGACTTTTGCTTTCTGATAATAAAAATACATTATCTGTTTTTCCAAGATCTACGCATAGTTTGAGTACAGGGTTATAAATAATGTTATCAGCAATAGGAGGGAAAGTTGTTAAAAATGAGGATCTGTGGTAAAATTTAAACAGTGGTGTCACGTGTGTTACATCGTGATAAAGGTAAAGCGAAACAAGTCAGGGTTTTCGGCCTATGCACCTATAAACCTTGTTGAACGCACAACATCTTAATTTCATGGGCCGCGCCATACTGTTAGATAACACTACGTCACGAGTGCTGTATTCTGGCAATATTCACTCGCCAAATGAAAATATATTCGAATACACCTATATATGTTCTTGCCAATATGACATGGCCATGCTATTTGCGGCCATACTCAACACATGTAACATATTTTGGCCTTTGTTTACTAAATTATTCTTCATTCTGATAAAATAGCACGTTTGCTCGAGACTTTGCAATGGTTCTGTGTATGCCGGCCTCCCTTAATACGTCAGTTTAGTCTATCACTCCAACTTTACAGAACTGCGTATGCGCTTATCGGTCACACTGGTTAACATGTCAGCCCTCGGTCTTTCGAAGAAATAACCGGATTCTCCATTGTTTTAGTACATTCTGAGTAAAACATTGGTGTGATAGTCTTGATTTTAGTTGCACATGGCTAAGTTTTATTTTCTATTTTAGCTGCATAAGCTTTAGCTGCATAAGCTTTAGCTGCATAAGCTTTAGCTGCATAAGCTTTAGCTGCATAAGCTTTAGCTGCATAAGCCCCCAAACCATGACTTTTGCTTCGTTTTATGTTGGTTGTTTGCGTTCCATGTTTGGTGTTGATGTTGTACTTTCTACTTTCGCTGCTTTCTTTTATAATGTACTTTTATAATGTACTTTTATAATGTACTTTTATAATGTACTTTTATAATGTACTTTTATAATGTACCTTTATAATGTACCTTTATAATGTACTTTTATAATGTACTTTTATAATGTACCTTTATAATGTACTTTTATAATGTACTTTTATAATGTACTTTTATAATGTACTTTTATAATGTACTTTTATTTTGTACCTTTATAATGTACCTTTATAATGTACCTTTATAATGTACTTTTATAATGTACTTTTATAATGTACCTTTATAATGTACTTTTATAATGTACTTTTATAATGTACTTTTATAATGTACTTTTATAATGTATTTTTTTAATGTACTTTTATAATGTACCTTTATAATGTACCTTTATAATGTACCTTTATAATGTACCTTTATAATGTACTTTTATAATGTACTTTTATAATGTACTTTTATAATGTACCTTTATAATGTACCTTTATAATGTACTTTTATAATGTACTTTTATAATGTACTTTTATAATGTACCTTTATAATGTACCTTTATAATGTACCTTTATAATGTACCTTTATAATGTACCTTTATAATGTACCTTTATAATGTACCTTTATAATGTACTTTTATAATGTACTTTTATAATGTACTTTTATAATGTACTTTTATAATGTACTTTTATAATGTACTTTTATAATGTACCTTTATAATGTACCTTTATAATGTACTTTTATAATGTACTTTTATAATGTACTTTTATAATGTACTTTTATAATGTACTTTTATAATGTACTTTTATAATGTACTTTTATAATGTACCTTTATAATGTACCTTTATAATGTACTTTTATAATGTACTTTTATAATGTACCTTTATAATGTACTTTTATAATGTACTTTTATAATGTACTTTTATAATGTACTTTTATAATGTACTTTTATTTTGTACCTTTATAATGTACCTTTATAATGTACCTTTATAATGTACTTTTATAATGTACTTTTATAATGTACCTTTATAATGTACTTTTATAATGTACTTTTATAATGTACTTTTATAATGTACTTTTATAATGTATTTTTTTAATGTACTTTTATAATGTACCTTTATAATGTACCTTTATAATGTACCTTTATAATGTACCTTTATAATGTACTTTTATAATGTACTTTTATAATGTACTTTTATAATGTACCTTTATAATGTACCTTTATAATGTACCTTTATAATGTACTTTTATAATGTACTTTTATAATGTACTTTTATAATGTACCTTTATAATGTACCTTTATAATGTACCTTTATAATGTACCTTTATAATGTACCTTTATAATGTACCTTTATAATGTACCTTTATAATGTACTTTTATAATGTACTTTTATAATGTACTTTTATAATGTACTTTTATAATGTACTTTTATAATGTACCTTTATAATGTACCTTTATAATGTACTTTTATAATGTACTTTTATAATGTACTTTTATAATGTACTTTTATAATGTACTTTTATAATGTACTTTTATAATGTACTTTTATAATGTACCTTTATAATGTACCTTTATAATGCACTTTTATAATGTACCTTTATAATGTACCTTTATAATGTACTTTTATAATGTACTTTTATATTGTACTTTTATAATGTACTTTTATAATGTACTTTTATAATGTACCTTTATAATGTACCTTTATAATGTACCTTTATAATGTACCTTTATAATGTACCTTTATAATGTACTTTTATAATGTACTTTTATAATGTACCTTTATAATGTACTTTTATAATGTACTTTTATAATGTATTTTTATAATGTACTTTTATAATGTACTTTTATAATGTACTTTTATAATGTACTTTTATAATGTATTTTTTTAATGTACTTTTATAATGTACCTTTATAATGTACTTTTATAATGTACTTTTATAATGTACCTTTATAATGTACTTTTATAATGTACTTTTATAATGTACTTTTATAATGTACTTTTATAATGTACCTTTATAATGTACCTTTATAATGTACATTTATAATGTACTTTTATAATGTACCTTTATAATGTACCTTTATAATGTACTTTTATAATGTACCTTTATAATGTACCTTTATAATGTACCTTTATAATGTACCTTTATAATGTACCTTTATAATGTACTTTTATAATGTACTTTTATAATGTACTTTTATAATGTACTTTTATAATGTACTTTTATAATGTACTTTTATAATGTACCTTTATAATGTACCTTTATAATGTACCTTTATAATGTACTTTTATAATGTACTTTTATAATGTACCTTTATAATGTACTTTTATAATGTACTTTTATAATGTACTTTTATAATGTACTTTTATAATGTACTTTTATAATGTACCTTTATAATGTACCTTTATAATGTACCTTTATAATGTACTTTTATAATGTACTTTTATAATGTACCTTTATAATGTACCTTTATAATGTACTTTTATAATGTACTTTTATAATGTACTTTTATAATGTACTTTTATAATGTACTTTTATAATGTACTTTTATAATGTACTTTTATAATGTACTTTTATAATGTACTTTTATAATGTACTTTTATAATGTACTTTTATAATGTACCTTTATAATGTACCTTTATAATGTACTTTTATAATGTACTTTTATAATGTACTTTTATAATGTACTTTTATAATGTACTTTTATAATGTACTTTTATAATGTACCTTTATAATGTACCTTTATAATGTACCTTTATAATGTACCTTTATAATGTACCTTTATAATGTACCTTTATAATGTACCTTTATAATGTACTTTTATAATGTACTTTTATAATGTACTTTTATAATGTACTTTTATAATGTACTTTTATAATGTACCTTTATAATGTACTTTTATAATGTACCTTTATAATGTACTTTTATAATGTACCTTTATAATGTACCTTTATAATGTACTTTTATAATGTACTTTTATAATGTACTTTTATAATGTACTTTTATAATGTACTTTTATAATGTACTTTTATAATGTACTTTTATAATGTACCTTTATAATGTACCTTTATAATGTACTTTTATAATGTACTTTTATAATGTACCTTTATAATGTACTTTTATAATGTACTTTTATAATGTACTTTTATAATGTACTTTTATAATGTACCTTTATAATGTACTTTTATAATGTACCTTTATAATGTACCTTTATAATGTACTTTTATAATGTACCTTTATAATGTACCTTTATAATGTACCTTTATAATGTACTTTTATAATGTACCTTTATAATGTACCTTTATAATGTACTTTTATAATGTACTTTTATAATGTACTTTTATAATGTACTTTTATAATGTACTTTTATAATGTACTTTTATAATGTACTTTTATAATGTACCTTTATAATGTACCTTTATAATGTACCTTTATAATGTACTTTTATAATGTACTTTTATAATGTACTTTTATAATGTACTTTTATAATGTACTTTTATAATGTACCTTTATAATGTACCTTTATAATGTACCTTTATAATGTACCTTTATAATGTACTTTTATAATGTACCTTTATAATGTACCTTTATAATGTACTTTTATAATGTACTTTTATAATGTACTTTTATAATGTACTTTTATAATGTACCTTTATAATGTACCTTTATAATGTACCTTTATAATGTACTTTTATAATGTACCTTTATAATGTACCTTTATAATGTACTTTTATAATGTACTTTTATAATGTACTTTTATAATGTACTTTTATAATGTACCTTTATAATGTACCTTTATAATGTACTTTTATAATGTACTTTTATAATGTACCTTTATAATGTACTTTTATAATGTACTTTTATAATGTACTTTTATAATGTACTTTTATAATGTACTTTTATAATGTACTTTTATAATGTACTTTTATAATGTACTTTTATAATGTACCTTTATAATGTACCTTTATAATGTACTTTTATAATGTACTTTTATAATGTACTTTTATAATGTACTTTTATAATGTACTTTTATAATGTACCTTTATAATGTACTTTTATAATGTACCTTTATAATGTACTTTTATAATGTACCTTTATAATGTACCTTTATAATGTACTTTTATAATGTACTTTTATAATGTACTTTTATAATGTACTTTTATAATGTACTTTTATAATGTACTTTTATAATGTACTTTTATAATGTACCTTTATAATGTACCTTTATAATGTACTTTTATAATGTACTTTTATAATGTACCTTTATAATGTACTTTTATAATGTACTTTTATAATGTACTTTTATAATGTACTTTTATAATGTACCTTTATAATGTACTTTTATAATGTACCTTTATAATGTACCTTTATAATGTACTTTTATAATGTACCTTTATAATGTACCTTTATAATGTACCTTTATAATGTACTTTTATAATGTACCTTTATAATGTACCTTTATAATGTACTTTTATAATGTACTTTTATAATGTACTTTTATAATGTACTTTTATAATGTACTTTTATAATGTACTTTTATAATGTACTTTTATAATGTACCTTTATAATGTACCTTTATAATGTACCTTTATAATGTACTTTTATAATGTACTTTTATAATGTACTTTTATAATGTACTTTTATAATGTACTTTTATAATGTACCTTTATAATGTACCTTTATAATGTACCTTTATAATGTACCTTTATAATGTACTTTTATAATGTACCTTTATAATGTACCTTTATAATGTACTTTTATAATGTACTTTTATAATGTACTTTTATAATGTACTTTTATAATGTACCTTTATAATGTACCTTTATAATGTACCTTTATAATGTACTTTTATAATGTACCTTTATAATGTACCTTTATAATGTACTTTTATAATGTACTTTTATAATGTACTTTTATAATGTACTTTTATAATGTACCTTTATAATGTACCTTTATAATGTACTTTTATAATGTACTTTTATAATGTACCTTTATAATGTACTTTTATAATGTACTTTTATAATGTACTTTTATAATGTACTTTTATAATGTACTTTTATAATGTACTTTTATAATGTACTTTTATAATGTACTTTTATAATGTACCTTTATAATGTACCTTTATAATGTACTTTTATAATGTACTTTTATAATGTACCTTTATAATGTACTTCATCCACCAAAACCAGTAATCTTGTGATTGTCTTTATTATATTATATTTTATTATTATGGTTTTGTCACACTGTAACGCACGTGACACCACTGCAGACCCTTATTTCAAAATGCCAGAATGTGAAAACAGGACGAGACTGATTTGTTGATGATCGGATAAGATTTTAGCAAGACAGAGCTTTCTAAAAGACAGAGCCTTCTAAAAGACAGAGCCTTCTAAAAGACAGAGCCTTCTAAAGAACACCCGGATATAAATTTTAATTGTTGACATGAATTCACCTTACATTTCACAAATTCTGGAGAACTACTCATATATATATATATATGTATGTATGTATGTACGTACGTATGTATGTATATGTATGTATACATACACACACACATATACACATGCTCATATATATGCTCATTAACTGCACTGTCTCAAGCAGGCCGGCGGTGCAGTGGAAGCAGAATATTATTTGTATCGTGTCCAGCAAATGTTCCGTCACGCTGCTGAAGAAAACGACTGCTCGTAATCCACGTCTTGTGAACGGAATCAACTGTGGCTTCGTTGTCCATTCCGGTGACCAATTCACTCGTACAGGGCCCTGGACATCTCGCGCTGCCCTTCAGCAAGCCAAAGTCACAGGTCACCTGGAATGACAAGTGATATTGCAATGTTACGTGCGTTTCAAATATATTGAAAAACAATTGTAAAATCCAGACTGTAGCTACATAAGGTCACGGTACACCAGCGGTTCTCAACCTTTTTGCCTCCAAGGCCCCAATGTATCCAATAAAAAATTCCAGGGACCCACCATATAAGATATGGCACCCCCGCCTTTACGCTAATATGATGTTGAAAGTTATTGTTTTAATGTATGTATGTGTTTATTAAACATTAAAAGAAAACGTGTTTGCTGTTGCTAGTGTCATTACACTGCTTGTTAACTATTACTATTCAAACAAACAGATTTAGATGAAATAAATGTCACAGTACTCATAGTGGCACCTGGTGGATTCACTTTGAAACTATTGCGAAACTATTGCGTATGGTAAACGTGGAGCTTTGCGTTTAGTTTTAATTTTTCGATCGTTATACGGCAGTCAATTTATGGTTTCGTTAACGTGATGTGTATATAAATATATATGTATTGTAGATACACGAGGAGAAGTTTGGCGGCTATAGGTGGTCGTTTTCATAGTTAGATCAGAGACTTTAATTTTGCTTTATTTTATCAGGTAATTTAAAAGTATAATTTTTCCGTGCCAATGTTTTTCTCGTGAATTGTCTGATGTGTTTTAAGCTTGAATACTAAGACGTAACAATAATGATTCTAAATCGTATGTCAGCACTGCTATTAAAATATAAAATCGTACAATATATTGGCGCAATTTTAAAACAGACTGCTACTGTCTCGCGTGTTGACTCACCTACTCACCAATTGGTCGCAGTGGTTTCTTATCTGAAGCCCACATCGGACTATCTGAAATACATAAAGACAATTTCACCAACGCAAAACTAACTATTTGTGTAACCCACTTGAACGTGTTTCTGTTTTGTCAGACAAGACGTAAACATGATATAGCACAATTAAAACTGCTAACTACTATTATGTGCGGCAGTATGTTCAATGGAACCTCACTATTAAGGTCACCCTCGGGATTAGGCCAAGGTGACCTGAGTAGCGAGGTGATCGTATTAGCGGGATTAAATGTCCAATACTTCACTATTGTGGAAATAAATTGACTGTCCCAGGGTGACTGTATTACGGAGGTGACCGTTATGACGAGGTGGCTGTATTACGAAGGTGACCGTTATGGCGAGGTGGCTGTATTACAGAGGTGACCGTTATGGCGAAGTGGCTCTATTACGGAGGTGACCGTTATGGCGAGGTGGCTGTATTACGGAAGTGACCGTTATGGCGAGGTGGCTGTATTACGGAGGTGACCGTTATTGCGAGGTGGCTGCATTACGGAGGTGACCGTTATGGCGAGGTGGCTGTATTACGGAGGTGACCGTTATTGCGAGGTGGCTGTATTACGGAGGTGACCGTTATGGCGAGGTGGCTGTATTACGGAGGTGACCGTTATGGCGAGGTGGCTGTATTACGGAGGTGACCGTTATGGCGAGGTGGCTGTATTACGGAGGTGAACGTTATGGCGAGTTGGCTGTATTACGGAGGTGACCGTTATGGAGGTGACCGTTATGGCGAGGTGGCTGTATTACGGAGGTGACTGTAAAGCGAGGTTCGACTGTACGTGGAAGTTTTCTGAGATTATGTATGTAAACGAAACAGCTTATTATATAATCATTCACTTCCGCTGGTGCCTCGTTAAATGACAGCAATGCCTTTGAAACTGGGCGTATTTACACTAATGAACGGTCGTGCTCTGGTTATTCTGCCTTTCATCTCCGTGTAAAAACCAAAGCAACAATGGTTTCTCAGTTGCTGTGTGTCTGAATTTTACGTAGGTCGGCGGTGTGTTAAATGGGCCGGGCGGAGGTAGTAGTATAGCATGCTCGTTTATCCGATGGGGGTCGAACGAATTATTCTCTCTCTCTTCTTAAAACCCCGAGAACGTGCCTGCATGTGTATTGGCTCGTTTTCTGCTATTCCTCTGGCGGCTGGAGTCGAATAGAGCATTTATCATGCTTTGGCATCGTCTGTTGAGATCAGAGAACGTCAGTAGCCCAGGATTAAGTTTCAGACAATGTTGTTGCTCTCTTCTTTACAACTGATGTCCGGTGTGAGGCTGGCACCGGTCGTATATATATATTTCTTCTTCTTCGTCACTAACCCCTATCTCCACCACCTGTCTCCACTCCCCTATCCCTCGCTCTCGTTCTCCAATCCCCCCACTCCCGACAAATACCTCTTCAAGCAGCGCCCCTACCCCAATCTACCCCAGTCTACCCCAGTCTACCCCAGTCTCGTCAACCGTTCCATACCATTCTTTCCACGTGTCCAATTTTAACCTATTCCTCACCAACTTCGTCAGCTCTCCATTCTTCGCTTGTTATTAGGTTGTCAGAACACTTAAACATGTGTGTGTGTGTGTGTGTGTGTGTGTGTGTGTGCGTGCGTGCGTGCGTGCGTGCGTGCGTGCGTGCGTGCGTGCGTGCGTGCGTGCGTGCGTGCGTGCGTGCGTGCGTGCGTGCGTGCGTGCGTGCGTGCGTGCGTGCGTGCGTGCGTGCGTGCGTCTAACCTTCACAGCCTGAATTGATAGTTGTCCTTGATACCCCGAAAATACTGTCGATGGGTTCAGTGTGAAAATACTGTCAATGGGTTTAGAGTGAAAATACTGTCAATGGGTTTAGTGTGAAAATACTGTCAATGGGTTTAGTGTGAAAATACTGTCAATGGGTTTAGTGTGAAAATACTGTCAATGGGTTTAGTGTGAAAATACTGTCAATGGGTTTAGTATTTGTCCATTTAAGTAGCTACACATTACTGTAATCATGACCATAAATTTTCCAAAATTATTTGCCTTATATGACAGAATGCGACATAGCGCATCATTTCCGTACAATTACTCAATTAACCGTCAACAGATCAACGTGATACATGCCTTTATCGATGGTGCAGGAATACCCGTTCTCGATCGCGTTGCAAGTGCCACCTAATTTTGCACAGGGATTCGGGTCGCAGTAATCTTTCTCTGTAAAAAGTCAACACGTATCGATATAATTTCACGCTAAATATATTCTGCTATGAGGTTTATATCGCCAAATATACGGTAGTTTTTCGGTAAAAACGCTGAAAAAATAGAGCAAGGTGGCTGAAAAATAGGGCGTGAAAGGAACATCGCCAGGCCGCGCTGTCATCTGTCCACTCACGTAGCAGCAGTCAAAGTCCTACAAACCGTCACTCCAAAATAACTGTGAGCAAAATATTCAGCAATTATCTTCAACAAATGACATTGACTTAATCTAAACAACATTTTGTGGGGCTTTTATGTAGTCATGAGAATTAATATTACAGCTCATCCTGATACAAACAATGCAATGAGGGAATGGAAGGTATGTATGGAGCATTATACTCATCACATTAATAGAACGGACCATTGAGTGGATCCATGAATGGATGGAGCATTAGACTCATCACATTAATAGAACGGACCATTGAATGGATCCATGAATGCGTGGAGCATTAGACTCATCACATTAATAGAACGGACCATTGAGTGGATCCATGAATGGATGGAGCATTAGACTCATCACATTAATAGAACGGACCATTGAGTGGATCCATGAATGGATGGAGCATTATACTCATCACATTAATAGAACGGACCATTGAGTGGATCCATGAATGGATGGAGCATTAGACTCATCACATTAATAGAACGGACCATTGAGTGGATCCATGAATGGATGGAGCATTAGACTCATCACATTAATAGAACGGACCATTGGGTGGATCCATGAATGGATGGAGCATTAGACTCATCACATTAATAGAACGGACCATTGAGTGGATCCATGAATGGATGGAGCATTAGACTCATCACATTAATAGAACGGACCATTGGATGGATCCATGAATGCGTGGAGCATTAGACTCATCACATTAATAGAACGGACCATTGAGTGGATCCATGAATGGATGGAGCATTAGACTCATCACATTAATAGAACGGACCATTGAGTGGATCCATGAATGGATGGAGCATGAGACTCATCACATTAATAGAACGGACCATTGAGTGGATCCATGAATGGATGGAGCATTAGACTCATCACATTCATAGAACGGACCATTGAGTGGATCCATGAATGGATGGAGCATTAGACTCATCACATTAATAGAACGGACCATTGGGTGGATCCATGAATGGATGGAGCATTAGACTCATCACATTAATAGAACGGACCATTGGGTGGATCCATGAATGGATGGAGCATTAGACTCATCACATTAATAGAACGGACCATTGAGTGGATCCATCCCTGTTACTTGGAATGTGATATTTTATCTCTAAAGAAACATTTGGAAAGAATATCAAACGTTTCTTGAGTGGTAATTACCATGTAAAATATTAATTGGATGACTAATTATTAATTGGATAAATGACAACGTATTGTTGACTGGACGAGCTGCCATGTAGTATTAATTGGATGAGCTACCGTGTACTATTAATTAGATGACCTACCACGTAGGCAGGGTGAGCTACCGTGTAGCATACATTTAAAACATAAAATATATACATAATGCGAATATTCATGTTAAGTTGAATGCAGTGATTATTTACAAAGGTAAAGTTACGTTCTTATATAGCGCGGACTGTTCAAAGCACTTTACACTTCACCCCCCCCCCCCGCAGACGTGTTCATTCCAACGCCATCTAGACTTCTCTGGGAAGTATTCAGCCATGCCGCAATTACCGCTCGAAGACCTCTGTCTGCAGCCAGGTACTCATTTATGCAGTTGGGTAAACTGTGGCAACGCGGGGTGGACGAACTTGTCAACGCGGGGTGGACGAACTTGTCAACGCGGGGTGGACGAACTTGTCAACGCGGGGTGGACGAACTTGTCAACGCGGGGTGGACGAACTTGTCAACGCGGGGTGGACGAACTTGCCAACGCGGGGTGGACGAACTTGTCAACGCGGGGTGGACGAACTTGTCAACGCGGGGTGGACGAACTTGTCAACGCGGGGTGGACGAACTTGTCAACGCGGGGTGGACGAACTTGTCAACGCGGGGTGGACGAACTTGTCAACGCGGGGTGGACGAACTTGTCAACGCGGGGTGGACGAACTTGCCAACGCGGGGTGGACGAACTTGCCAACGCTTCGAAACGGCAGCAAGAAGATTCGAACTCGGTTCTCCCGGTTGAGAGTCCGACGTTCTAACCTCTACGCCACCGCGTCCCACGCATTATATTATCATGTTACAGTTATTACATTTAATGTTACATTTAATCGCATCAATACCTTACCGTGCAATGAAACTTCATATCCAACGTGATATCATACCTGGTATCTGCCCCGCGTCAACAAATGTAACGGAAGCCACGACCAACATCGCGATCAAAAGGTTGATCCACCACCGACTGACAGACTCCATATTGACGTGTCCGGCTGGTGTCTGTAATCAATACACACGCATTACATGGGATATTGCATGAAAGCTATGCGAATGATACAGGGTGTCATCAAATGGGACAGACAGCGACATGACAATTTCTACAGGAAAGCAAGATCACCAAATGGGACAGACACCGACATGATAATTTCTACAGTGAGAGCAAGGTAACCCAAATTGTAGTTCTTAGTGATCAAGATGAATAAATGGAGACGGTTTGGTCATGTGATGAGAAGAGAAGTGTCAATGAACACGAATATGACGGGAAAGAGACCGAGAGGAAGGCCCGGGTTACGATGGACCCACAACATCAGCAGCCACCTGGAGGAAAAGAATACCAGGCCCAAAAATGTATTAAGAACGGAACGGTAGGAAGAACCGCACACAATGGAAGAACTTGATTTCTTATCACACTGACATAAGTTCTATTGTCACTTGATTTCCTAACTGGAGTATGTTGAGCAGGCGAGCATCGCGAGTTTCTTTCTTCATTCATTCCGGTTGGAATACATTCAATATTTGTTTACGATGTATCTGTGGGTTAGATATAGAGACCACCCTTTGTGAGTCCATATTTATCTCACCTAAGTGTGGGATCGTTTAATTCCCATGGCAAAGATACCAGACAGGGGACCTACGGCGGTTAGTGTCTCGTCAAAAATATCCAACTACATTTCCTTTCCATGCTGCTAGTCGGCAAACAATGTTCAAACTCAGTAAACACAGTACCTCCTGGTCACGTCAACAAAACATACTTACACTCACCCGCCTGTGACGTGACAATTGTGTAGCCCGCTAATACTCGGGGTCATGCTCCGTAGGGTATCTAGAATCTCACAAAGGGAGAGGCCAAGTGGGACCAATTTTTAGTCACCCATTAGTTTCCCATGCTACCATATGGTGGCGCAACAGGTTACACGCGAAAAAATCAAACATTTCAGCCAAAAGGGCCCCTAAATACGCCAGTAGTTATGCTCGAGTGACGGTGTTTATCTCACGAACGATACGACCGACTTGAGTGACGGTGTTTACCTCACGAACGATACGACTGACTTGCGACTTTTGTGTGAGTACATTTAAGGGTTAAAATGAACAGCTGACGCAGAAACCAAAAAATATCTATTGTGGTTTCTGTCTATATTAACCGCCGGTTGCTGTAATATGTGGGGCGCGGAATCCGGGTTCGAATCATCTTGATGTCGTTTCGAAGCTTTGACAATTTCGTTCACCCCACATTGCCGCACTTCACTCAGCTGCATAAATGAGTACCTGGCTACATACAGAGGTGGATATCTGAACGAATAATCTTCGCGCAATAATTGCAGCGTGGCTGAATTCTTCCCAGAGAAGTCGCGATGGCGTTGGAATGAACAGGTCTACCAGGGGGTGAAGTGTAAAGCACTTTGAGCAGTCCCGAGGAATGGATACTGCGTTGTATAAGAACGCACCTTTACTTTACTTTGTCCTTCTGTCTTGAATAGACGGTTTGCGCCGTGGTGGTCAACTTTGTGCTGCGCATTGCCTAGTGTGGCTCAAGAGCCCCACTCTGGCACAGAGCAGTCTCTGTCGCACTTGCTGCAGGCGAAGGCAGTGGGCTGAAAAGGTGCAGGATTTATAGACCTCTGTTTTCGGTGGTCCATCTTCTCAACCAGTTGTACGGACCGTTTCTATGTTCCTCTTATGATGCCCTCCTGAACAGTCAGACTTCAATGGTCTTGATCACCAACTGCTTCCAGCTGTTTGTGTCGATCGCCATCTTCCTGTCACGCTTGCAGGTATCCTTGTAGCCGAGATATGAACGACCAGTAGGCCGCGACCCAGTGACAAGTTCACCATACAGAATTAAGACATACGACTGTCAACCATCCGATGAACGTGGCCGAACCATCGTTGACGTTTCTGGAGTAACAGCGTGTATATACTGAAGGAGAAAGCACGCTCCACGACCTCTGCTCTGTGTTCGTGACCCTGTCCTGTTAGGAGATGCCGAGGATGCGGAGTTATAACCTCAACTCAACTGGCGTAGGGAAAGAACGACGGCATGAGGGATCGTCGTGTGCCACTGGGCGTGCGTGCGTGCGTGCGTGCGTGCGTGCGTGCGTGCGTGCCTTCGTGTATGCGTGTTTTTATAATGCAATGCGTAGTTGTACACGTCAAAGAAATTCATACTTAAACTCACCGTCGATGCAGGCGCGAATTCTCAGCCGACTTACTCTACCCAATGTGTATACACGTTTATACCTTCTGGATCCTTTTACTCTGTCAAATCATACGACGTTTTGTTGAATGCTGCCAACTTCTTTTGATCGGCTGCATTATGTTATTATACGAATTATCGTTGGCCCTGTGGTGCCCTCCAGCGAATTTTGTTTTCCTAAACAGTGGAGGTGTTTTATTCGACGTTCATTGGTTGTTGGCGTGACCCTTGCCCTCGAGCGCAGTGCGCGACCAAACTGTAAACATGTATTGACAACGTGGAGCTCTGCACTGACTAAGAACCACCGATTGAAGCAGCTATTTGAATAAATAAATGACCCCAACACGGCAGCTGGTTGCCACAAGCGCTAGGACAAGACGTTGTTGCATAATTTCCTGAAGTTAGGGGGGGGGGTGGTGGAGGGAGGAATGCTAGAAGCAATTAAGGAGGGAAGAAAATACTAAATTAATAATACAAAATATTGCCACGCGACGCACCAACCCAAGATAACAAGTGTACAATGAAAAGATTTGCTCATCGAGAGTCCAATAATTGTTTTTCGCCTTTATTAGACATATCCAGTTTTGTTATAGGCCTATTTGACAATATTGATAGGGACAATTACAACCGGAGAATGCGCCGATGTGACGTGGCATGGGTGGGAAGGACGGTCTACCAGGGGGTTGCGTAAGGTGTCGGGTGCTGGTTTGAAAGTGATGTCCTGAGTTCGACTCGCTGGTGCGATACGTCCACGGCGCAGCCGTCGAGACCGATGAGGCGTGACGACGCCGAGACCTGTGGCGTGTGACGATTGCCTTCAGCGTCACGCTGTGGCGTCTGGGTCAACATGCACCGACTGAATACCACCCAACGGGTTCAGTCGCAGGTTGTGTCCTGATCTGACACGAGCGTTCTATTTAGCCGAGGTGCTGTTTTTAGTGCAACGACTTGATTTTGCTAAATATTAAGTGGATTGGTTGGATCATCAACGCCTGAATTATTGATTGTAACACGGTCCATATTCTATGGGTCGTGCTATCTAAGCACAGTGCATGACTGCACGACAGTTTAACCCCTTAACACCAGTTATGGGGACACTACATTTCCACCATGTTTGGTATCGGCAGTAGACACGAGAGAGAGAGAGAGAGAGAGGGGGGGGTGGGAAGAGAGGGAGGGGGAGGGAGGGAGGGGGAGGGAGGGAGGGAGGGAGAGAGAGATTGGAGTGGGGGGTGGTGATAAAAAAAACGCTCGCACATCAACAGAACAGTGGTTATTATACTGAACGCACCAACATTTGAAAATCAGTCCCCGGACTGGGTCAACATTGAGAGACCTTCTCAAAGTTAGGTTTGCTTTTCTGATCAACTAAAGCAAACACACAGCAAAAGTTATTTGATATTTAATGTGCTGTGAACGTTTACAGAAAACCATTGGGCGTTTTGTCCGAGGGGTCCATGATGGAAAGGCAATAATGGTCACTGGTGCTAACGCCAATTGCAAATGAATCAGATTATCCATTATACTTGATTTTCGCTGGACGCTATACATCGCAATGATAACATCTACTTTAAAATACGCTATTATTGTGTTGCTATTTATTCACCTTACTAGGGTCATCCGGTGTACATTTGATAAAGACATACACATATTCACGGATTTCTCATCAGAACGTTTTTCACAAAGTAAATGAGGGATGCGTTGTTTAGTATGCTGATGAGGGTGTTAGCAACTATCAAAGGGGCCGTTCTAAACCACCAACAACTTAAAAAATAAACAAAGTGTATTTCTTGCAATCAGCAATTACCGTAGTCAAATGCATTCACCACGATTCGGATTATAATGAACAGTGGCGTATCTAGGATCTCCCAAAGGGGAGGTCAAAGGGGAGGTCAAAGGGGAGGTCAAAGGGGGAGGTCAAAGGGGGACCAAACCTAGTCACTCATTCATTTATCATGGTACCATGTAGTGGTGAAACATACCATGTAGTGGTGCAACATACCATGTAGGCCTAGTGACGCAACAGGTTATATACGAAACAAATAAAACATTAAGCCAAAGGGGTACATGGCCCAAATACGCCACTGATAGCAATCGCTTATTGCGTGGGGAAAAAAACTACTTACAGGAGAAATCTGAAAAAAATACTTAAACACGTTTGCGTCATCTATTATGAAATGCGCGCGCTGATGCGAAACCAGGATTTTATATGGCCTAAAACTGCTGATGACCAGCGTGACATTGTCAATGTTGGATTTGATTTGCGCAATTTAAATAGGAACATGGATAAATCAAGCTACACAAGGATCTGTGATAACTATATGTCGTACACAGGAGTACTGTACCTTTAGAGTGTACACTATGTTTGTACACTATGTTTGTACACTATGTTTGCGGTGTTTGTAACAACGAACTGTTCATTTCATGTCAAATGTGTATCTTTTCTTTTATTTTTATATTGGTATGTAGCATATGCTAATTGTCTGGTCTATTGCTATGTAGCGCAGTCATACTTTTATTGCATATATTAACAGGAATGTGGAAAGCGTTTACTAAGTATTTCACTTCAGCTTTCTCCATTTCCACAACACAAGAAATGTAACGTTTGTTGTTGCATACACATGTACAAATATACCTATGTGGAAATAAACATTCATTCATTCATTCATTCATTCATTCATTCATTCATTCATTCATTCATTCATTCATTCATTCATTCATCCATCCATCCATCCATCCATTCAAGACGACTAACCTCAATCAAGAATGGGCAGTACTTGCGACTGCCTGTACAAATACAAACATTATATGCGTGCGTGCGTGCGTGCGTGCGTGCGTGCGTGCGTGCGTGCGTGCGTGCGTGCGTGCGTGCGTGCGTGCGTGCGTGCGTGCGTGCGTGCGTGCGTGCGTGCGTGCGTGCGTGCGTGCGTGCGTGCGTGCGTGCGTGCGTGCGTGCGTGCGTGCGTGCGTGCGTGCGTGCGTGCGCGCGCGTGTTTTGCGTTAGGTAATATAATATGCTGTTTTCGCAAACAAATCTGAATTTAAGACACTTTTATGCATGAAATCAATATTCAAAACAGCTACCGGTTATTCCGTCTATCGAGTATAAACAAGTTGTTAGAAAAGTTCGTTTGAGTGAACTATTCACCAATAAAAATCTTATATCGAACGACGGAAATATACGTTTCTCAAAGCGAGGCTACCGCTGGAATTTGCTTTAAAAGAAAAAGCGTCTTCGAAAAAGCCTCACTGTGCAGTAATATGCAACCCATTAAATGCTTACAAATCACGGGGCCGTTCGATTACTTTTGTTATTACGAATAGTTGCGTACATTTTCTTCCGATAAAGTGAAATAAGGTATATTTACAAAAGAACTGATGTGTCGTACCAGTAAGGCCACCTGGTGATTAATGTCGAACTTGAGTAGATATGCGAAAATATGTCTCAAAACCTGTTTATGCATAATTTTCTTCGAAAAAGTTAGCGTTGTCAGACATTTATACTCCATGTGACCGATATATGATTTTATATCGGACTAACGTCTGAGTAATGACGTAGTTAATGTGAGATCAAGCGAGATCACAAAATGAGGCAAAATCTGTCGGGAGACGAAAACAACGCCGGTGACAACAGAGGAGACCGGGGCGGGTTGGCGCATTTGGCGGGTTGAATTTTGCGATCCTTTGGAAAACTAATGCAGTAATCCTACCGCGAATCAAACATTACGTACAACACTAGAACTTGAGCATACGTATTTTATTTGTTGTGTCATGCAAAAATCGGCCGACCAAGTCAGTGCGGCGTTATGTCTTCATATGGGGTTTGCTGTTGAAAGACCCACCAGGGAAATAGACAACACAAACTTTACTATCATGATCGTACACACAACACGAGGCCCGAGCAGGGCTCCGTGCACGCCAGACTGCGGTTGCCGTAAAACACAAATCGACTATTGGTAGACGGAACCAGAGCGTTTGTTATTGAATTTTCACTGGGGGGGGGCAATGTCCTAAAAGGGCACTCCAAATGGTTAAAAAGGGCACCTTACGCATTATTAATGCTTATTTACATAACCCTTAGGAATGTATGAAACCTTTATATATATTTGTGTGTGCGTGCGTGCGTGTGTGCGTGCGTGCGTGCGTGCGTGCGTGCGTGCGTGCGTGCGTGCGTGCGTGCGTGCGTGCGTGCGTGCGTCAGTATCTTTTTATCCATATGGTTGCACACTGACGACTGCATCTCGGTATAAAATTAATGTTACACTTATATCCCAGAATTTTTTATTACAAACGCATGCAGTAGTTAGATAAACATGACACGTCTCTAGCAACTTGCAAGTCAGGACGTTTGACAGTCGTCTCAATTTTACTAGACGAGCCCCGTTTCGCGGGTGAATTTCCTAACGAATTCACGCTGCCCGTAGATATCCCAATCTGGAGCCCCGCATCTTCTGGTCTTCTCCAGGAATTTGACGACAGCGGGTCGAGGGTCAAAGTAGGCGATGCCCACACCATTCAGTGCCACCATGAGGCGGGCGTTTCTCGTGTCCTCACCCATGCTGGTGCGGTGATTGTCGACAACGAGGTTGTGGTGGCTCACGATCCTTTCGGTCTGCATAGAGTGTGGACTCATGCAAGCCAGAGATGCCAACACCTTCTGAACTGAACCTGTGGTGACTGGCAGAAGTTGCCGCAATCTGACAGTCATCTTACAACCAAGATCACAGCCATCAGGCAGGAACGGCACATTCATCATGTTCTCCCATTGCTCGGCTGCTCCGTCCGCAAAGTCAGATGCCTCGTCTGGAAAAAGACGCCTGACGACGCGCACGCCATGCTCAACGAATGATCCCAGGTTGCGTGATATCACCAACCCCTTCATGTCTTTGATGACGTCCTCCTGCTCCGGGTGCATGCGTTCAGAGAGGTATTCGTGGGATGCTTGCACGACCTCCAGCCTGGTTGCTCGTGCATCACGGCGGTTCGTCCAAACGAACTGGTGGATCGACTTTCGCTGTGTTCGGTCCTCACTGGTGCTATCCGTTGGGCAACTCTCTTTCTCCTCTCTTCTTCCCGGGAATGGACCATCCCTCATCAATCTCAACTTCTTGACGGCAGCGCCAGTCACAATGAGAAGATCACTGATGAACAAATCACTCCTTTGCAACTTCTTCTGGAGTGTTTCAAATATCTCCAGGATGTCGCCCATCAGTGATGTTATCCACTTCTGTTGGTGGTTCCAAATTCTCAGAAACCCTTTGGCTTCAGCCTTCTCCTTTCTATCGCTGGTACTTTCTGGTGTTTGCATCTGTTCCCACACCGTAATGCAGGCTGGTAGGTTATTCAGCACAGCATCCACCAGCTGCAGCTCGTGCTGGGCAAACCTGACATCGTGGTGCCGGGGGAACTGTTTGACATTCCCGGCTTGCGCTGACAACATCTTCATCCTTCTCGGCGTCCGGAAGAATCGTACGAGCCCCAGTAGATTAGACTTCCAGATTCCCAGCTCCGGTACGGCCAACAGATGGTCCGACGCCAAACAAGCCAGAGACCGCATCGGCCACGATCGGGCGGAGACCGTTTCGATTAGACAGTCGTTGTACACGTCGACGGCAATTCGCAGAAGCATCGCAAAAACAGTCTTATTGTAAGCAGTGAGTGCGCGCAGCCATGGATGCGACGTTGTGCACTCTTCCCAGGCTTCGTCCATCTTCTTCTTGTTTGTTGCTGCTATGTGCGGCTCAGAGGTCATGTGGTCAATGACCCTTTCCAGCCTATCACTACAGTCCTCCCTGACGCCGCTTGCGATTGCTATATTGCCATTTTTAGAACTTTTCTTTGCCATCTCCTCATACTCCTGACATGTTGTGCATAGAATGTGAGCCCTTGTTCGGCCACATTTCTTTGCCGAAAATGAGCGAAGCTCGGGGAATTTGTTGACAACATCTGCAATAGTTAACGGAATTCCTTTGTACGTCTTTGTGCGGGAAGTTGCGTTGTCGGTTTCCTGACCAGGTGTCTGGGTAAGGTGGTGATCTTTGTCACCAGGAGTGTGGTTAGGTGTGATGGCAGTGGACGGATCATGGCTGCTTGATGAACTGGTACTCGGGCGAGAGCAGGACGAAGGCAGAATCTCTATGACTGGTGGTACACCTTTGTCTTTGGGAGTGTCATCAGGTATGATGGCAGCGGACGGATCATAGTTCCCTGGCGGCATTGTGGGTATTTCTGGCAATGAGTCATTGAGGCTGCGTCGAAAAATTGTGTCTAGGCGATGACATTTTGCGGCAGATTTCTGTAGCTCTTCTTGTTTTCGTTTTGCATTTCTGTCTCTCTTAGACATGACTGGCAGGATATCGACCTGGACAAATTATATGGTTAAATGTAATAACTAACTCAGGAAAAGCATGTCTATTTGAAACACTTTTATAGTGGAATTACAATGCGACATGCTCTAGACACTAGACATAAATATACTGAAGATATAGGCATAAGGCAGAAAAGAGAGCAATACAAAACATGCATACCATGTCTATCAATCAAATGGTTGGCTAAGTACATAATAAATCAAACTATAGAAAATACGTACTTCCAAAACTGACATGTGCAAATGTTGATTACATTTGTTATGTTAATATGTGGACCACCAAATTTTTAGTAACAATTTTCCAAAGTTGAAGTCCCTGCTGACCGCCAACTTTCCATCTCACATGTAGACCACTATCAACTACTCATACATTTTAAAATTTATGTGTTTAGTATGTATACAATATGCTTCTTTGAGTAACCATGCTTAAAATTTCGATTTCTCAAAGATGCGGAGAATGAATTGGCTAGATTACTGCCTCAAAAAAATCTACCCTGACAGGTTTATGGCTGTTGTGATGTTTGTATCATCTTACCTACGAGAGGGATCATTATTAAAATGTGATTATTTTGTGATATTTGTTAAACGTCTCCAATTGCTTTCGTTGGACACTACACACACTTTGCCAGGTTTATTTATTATTTGAAAAAAAAACAGCCGACTGAAAGGTTGTTGATACATCGTTAATCCCCGCCCGCTCGCTCTCGACCAATGATAATAGCGAATGGGCGTGGTTTAATCTCGCCTGTGCTATACCGGGTACGTTTCGCAATTTCGCGGCCAGGACACCGGTTTATGTTAACAGCTATTTCAACATCACTGTAAAGAACTGGATTTCACGCGGCTCAATCGTGTAAAATGTGATGGCGGGTCTTGTTGAATTATACACAATTTAAACAAACAGTAACATGCAGGTACACATATTTACATATATATAATCATTAGCTATTCTGGCACCGGAACACTGACGTCATAAGTAAACACTTCTATGGCTATGGTATGGCTATGCCAAAGGCAAAGCACGTTTTCAATTCTTCGCATGAACTGTACGAAGAAGCCATTCGGCAATACGTCACTGTTATTGCTATGATGCTATTACATTCCTCACTTCCTGTCGCATGCATTAACATAAACACACCATAACTCGGGTACTACTGCCTATGTCCATGATATTGCCATTATTCTTCGACTTTCGAGTCGAAAGTAAACCTCTCCATTTCAAACGCATCGAACATGAAAATGGTAACATGAAAATAGTAACCTGGCATCTAGTTATGGAACAGGAAATATAAAGCCTTTTTTGAAAATGTAAGATTCCCCTCTGAGCCATATCAATAAATTGATCTTTTGTAGACATATTGCCCTTCTTTAACTTTGGTACTTTCTTGATTTTGCCACCAATGAAAATTAACTAAATCACACTAACAAAAAGAATACAAATTATGACCTACATTAATACAAGGGGCTGGTTAAGGAGAATGGGGGCACGCATTGGGGGGGAAGTTGGTTTGACTGGGGGGGGCAAATGAAAGGGCTTTGTATGTTAAAAAACGCCCTGGACGGAACACCGCATTCCTCCCTGTATATATTAGAACTTATAACGTGAGCAATCTACGTCAAAGTCTACACGATCACAAATCAGTTCAAAAATAATTATGCCCAAAGATTAATATTCAGAGTTCAAACTCAATGGCAACATAATCCGCAGTTCATGAATTACAGGTTTAGTTTTACAAGTGGTTTGCGCCCTCTAGTAGATCTGCGAAGATCTCCAGATTCTGTTAGCACTGTATCTGCAACCTCTGTCGGCCTGCGCACATCAGTAGTCTGTTCGACTTCAGTCGATGCAATGTCTCTACTTGCCACCTCTGTTGGCCCATTCACTCCAACAATGTAGTCGGCCGTAGTCACTGACGATCTCACTGAATTTGGTACGAGTACAACCCTCTCTTGCTCCACTTTCACAAAGGCACGAACACCTGTCGACACTTGTGGCGCCGTTCCAGCATCGCCACCACTCTCCTCGGGAATTCGGAGACGTATGTGATCAATGTGTCTCCTCCAGATTCGGTCGTCAATCAATTCAACTGTGAAAGGCACAGGACCCAATTTTGTCTGGAGTACTCCGGGCAACCATTTTGGGATACCAGCGAAGTTCACCACACAAACCGCATCACCCGCGTAGACTTCACGCGGTGACAACGCAACACCCTGGTGCTACTGGGCAGCCGTTTGTTTGTTCAGCACACGATTGTCCAAAGCTGGATACACAAGATCAAGTCTGAATCGTGGACGTCTCATCATCAGCATTTCTGCAGGTGTTTGACCTGTTGTAGTTTGAGGTGTTAGACAGTAACGCGACAAGAAACGATACATCTCGAGATCTGGACTAGGGGTTTGCTTCAGTCCTGCTTTGAGTGTTTGTGCAGCTCGTTCTGCAAGTCCGTTGCTTGTCGGATGGTATGGCGCACTGCGAACGTGCTTGATACCATTTATCTTACAAAATGTTTGAAATTCTTGACTTGTAAAGACTGTTCCATTGTCAGACACCAATGTACACGGCAGTCCGTGTGTCGCAAATGTTTGACGCAACTTCAGTAACGAAGAAGCAGTAGTTGCAGATGTCACGACATGAGCATCTATGTATTTGGAATGCGCATCAACAAATACTATGATCACTTCCCCTCTACCGGTCCAGCGTAGTCGATGGGTATACGATACCACGGTTTGCCTGGCCATTCCCATGGGTGCAAATTTGCGTTGGATGGCAACTTGCTGTGTTCTTGGCATACTACGCAACTGCGAACTTTGACTTTACTTTCTGCATCAAGTCCGGGCCACCACAGAAAGTTGGTCACAAGGAGTCTCTCCATTCAACCATCGACTGGATCTTATCACTCAAGTCTGGGAGCACCAGAAAACTGCCTTGCCTATCAGGATGGTTGATGACCATTCGAAGCATTCTGTTCTTGTGGGTTGACCTTCGAGATAATCATCAGGCAAAATGTCTACTGACTAACTGTCTGAATCAGGACTGTGTAGAAAACCTCTTCTCGGTTATTATAGGAAAAGGGGTCACTGCGACAATCCTACACCTGAACAATTCCGACTCTACCTTCGCCAGGCTACGTTTATCGAATGTGTTTTCTAGACGGCAGGGCAGTTTCTACAGATGGACAAAGTCCGCAGTAGACTCCGTCTTTGTCTCAACAAATAACTTGAAAGCAACGCTCTTGTACACGGGTGAATGTAAAATGAGAGATTATGCAGTGGGTTTGTTTGTTAACATACGCCTCCATGCTTTTCTTAGGAACAACAATCACAAATTCACGCCTTCACGAAGGGGAAGAAACAGGAAACTGTTGAAATGTGCACACTTGTAGTGCCCTTTTGTGCATTGGGGGGGGGAGGGGTGAGGGTGTGCCTAATGGTAGATGTGTACAAACCGGTTGACACTTACACTATACATATATGTACTGATGTTGTCTATGAAATCGCCTTTGGCGTTGTCACAAACACATTCCTTTGGTAATCTGAAGGCGATTTCAGCTTGGTTTGAGATATCCCTTTAAGATGTATCTGACGAGATTGACCGTATATATTTTTATATTGTGATATAGTCAAGTATATTCATGAATTTCAACTGATTTGCAAATGTTGATGCTCTTGAAAGGGCGATTCTATTGTTGTCTTGGTAGTTTGTTGTTGTTGTTTTATTTTTGTTGTTATTGCACTAAAACAACTTACTGAATACTGCACGTACCTGAAGAGACAGTGCATATTCTGTATAGTGCGAATGTCAGCTGACTTCATTATAATTATATTGTGATGCTCAGACATCAAACATACAATAAGCAAGTTGTACTTATAGTGCCTGTTTTGTGCAGATGTGCTCAAAGAAAATTTGAACTGGCTGACAGTATGTACACGTGTTAAAAAGATTTTTTTTTCTGTGTGTGACCGTGCGTGCGTGCGTGCGTGCGTGCGTGCGTGCATTAATATGGGGATATTTCTCCTAGGTAACAATTAGAGCTTTCTAATTAAGGATCAAATTAAAAAGTTAAATGTTGTTTTCTTGTAATTAAAAAAAAAAGACAATAAATAGTTTGTAAACATGACTTTTTTACAGGGGCAAACTTTTAACGAATACAGAGAAAAAAATTATAATATTAGCAGTCAATCAGAGAAGTCATCTCCCCTGCGGCTGTTATCCTACCTTATTGCTTGGTGGCGCTGCTAACTGCTTAGCTTCACTCTTAGGCGCGAAACATGCATGAGTGGC
This sequence comes from Lamellibrachia columna, assembly GCA_963662155.1. Taxonomy (NCBI): domain Eukaryota; kingdom Metazoa; phylum Annelida; class Polychaeta; order Sabellida; family Siboglinidae; genus Lamellibrachia; species Lamellibrachia columna. Next base: position 6,954,740 of record OY759273.1, read on the forward strand.
GCCTCTTTGTTTACTACACTTTTTGATTCGGTCAACGAACCAACAGAGGCATCAATTTCATAACAACTCATTGTTCCTAAATAAAACTTAACTTGGGCAAACGTGCTTTCTCAGTCGCTGCAACTAGGGTCTGGAATGACCTTCCCATCACTTTGAAAACATCTGAAACTACATCTTCCGAAAAACGCAAGACATATTTATTCCAAATTGCATTTCTACCTTAAATCTTCGGCTATCCATCGTTCTGATAATGACTTTTGCACGTCCCTGTTCGAGTCCCTGTTAATGATTATGTTTTGTTGCGCCTCTGAGCTCAGGTTCCTGAGGATACAGGCGCCATAGAAGTTAATTATAATAATAATATTAAGCGGTCAAACTGCCGATAAAATCCTTAAAAACAGCCCCCAGACTAACCGGGCTGGACCGTGCAAAGCACGTGCATCCTGCACGAAGTTTAATCGGGACACCACATATATCATAGCAGCGTCATGTTGCCAGAATCTCGTGAATTGATCAATGATGTCCTATTGCGTGTTACCATTGACTATGAAATGTGTTCTTTACTAAACATTTGACTTACACACACACACACGCACGCACGCACGCACGCACGCACGCACGCACGCACGCACGCACGCACGCACGCACCACACGCACCACACGCACCACACGCACCACACGCACCACACGCACACACATTTATTAATTATTTTTTAGGGGAACTATGGTAGTACAGAACATGTGCGGCCAGTGCAAAGAACAAACCGGGAAAGTGAATGACAACCCAACATTAACATTTCAAGTAAAGTGCTGCTCAAAGGATTATTGCAACCGCGCTCACATTCACATTACCAAAACAGCGTCAACAGATTCCGTGTCCAAATCACAGCCTAAAGCGTCGTCAACAACTCCTTCGTCAAAAGGATCTACGGCAACACTATCTTCGGCCATCAATATGGCCCTTAATCTCGTCTCCCTGTCAATGGCGACACTTGCGTGCGTCGTGGGCTCTGAGTAAAGGAACACTACCGTTTAGGGAGAGTTTCTTCCAGATCCGAGACGACACGCCATTGACTCATCGTGTACGTCACCAGCTGCTGCGGCCCCAGCTACCGTTATTGCCTTTACTCTTACGTGATTGTGCATTACAGCTCTTTACTTTTTGCACGAAACAAACGGGATTGTCTTGAATCAGATCATGTATTCATTTGACAGTTTTTTTCTGCAAACAAAATGACTTTTAATTTGCCTTTAGGACGACCACATACATTTATGCGTAATTGTTGGAATTTCGTCAGTGACAAGAAATGGAACTATATTGAAAGCGAAATGTAAGTGAACATTAAGTTTGCAACACGGGTTAGGGTTACGGTTAAGGCTAGGTTTAGGGCTAGTGTTCGGGTTACAGTTAGGGTTTGAGTTTTCGTATTCATTCCGGACGAATACGAACGTTTCTTGAGAGGTAATTACCATGTCATGTCATATTCAGCACTCCGATGTTCTTGCAGCCCGCAAGGTACACTGCATCATTGGGCTACACTGGGGGGGGGGGTCATCCACCAAGAAGCCCTGGTCGATTCTTCTGGACATCGGCAGAATATAAAGTCTCCGGATAAGTTTGTCACATTGCATTCATCCAGCTTATTCTACCTCCTGAAGAATCGACCAAAGCTTTGAACCCTTCTTCTGTTGCTCAGTTTGTGTTGGTTTCATGTTATGACAAAGTGTATATTTGTTATCTAGGTTTACAACATGTGGCCATCATAAACTGGTGTGCGTCATTTTCTGCTAAAACACTAGTAAAAAAGAAGGAATAACTTGGTAGTTCGCAACTGACTGTCATGATAACAATATAAAAAAAATCAGGATACACAACATTATCACAGAAATACACTGCCGTTGTACTTGGTGCTGCCGGTTAATATATTGATGGCTTCTTGGAATCCAACTCTCAAAATTGCGACGTAATACTGGCAGTTACATTAAATTCTAAGTGCGCCTTACCCATGTATTTCGTAACTTGGGACAATCATAGAAAATACGCACGAAGTTGTGAACAATTGTACGTACTTGTTTGCAACGTTACGGACAACAAATGTATGTAATAACTACACAGAGTAATTCAATTGTTCGAAGAAAAGGTAATAGAGGGGTGAATTTCTAATGAAATAAAAGTGTCCCGTCTCCTTTTTGAGGTCGTAGGTGAACCCCTGAAAGTTTCGTGCCCGAGATTCAAAGTGTCTGTGAGGAGTGGCATACGTGTGTGTGTGTGTGTGTGTGTGTGTGTGTGTGTGTGTGCGTGCGTGCGTGCGTGCGTGCGTGCGTGCGTGCGTGCGTGCGTGCGTGCGTATGTGCACGAGTGTGTGCGTGTGTGTGTGTGTGTGTGTGTGTGTGTGTGTGTGTGTGTGTGTGTGTGTGTGTGTGTGTGTGTGTGTGTGTGTGTGTGTGTGTGTGTGTGTGTGTGTGTGTGTGTGTGTGTGTGTGTGTGTGTGTGTGCGTTTGCGTGTGTGTGTTTTTCGTCAGTAATCGACGGAAACGTTTTATAATGGTCGCCATTATCAAATTTCAGACTCACTGTTGATGTATGGACTACTGAACTCACTTTATCTTAATTTTATTTGTCCTGTGGATGAACCGACTTGGCATTGGAGAAACTTGGCTTATATATTACTAGTAGACGCACAGACGTACCATGTCAGCACTTATATAAATTCAACACTTTAACAATGCTATCTATTCTTCATGTACGTGCAATATATTGATAGATGTCACAACCACAAATATTTTAAACACTCCGAGACCTTCTGAATGGTTTAAACACTCCGTGACGTTCTGAATGGTTTAAACACTCCGTGACCTTCTGAATGATTTAAACACTCCGTGACGTTCTGAATGGTTTAAACACTCCGTGACCTTCTGAATGGTAGTCGGCGTCAGACTGATCGTATGACTATTGCGTCACTAGTGCAAGTTTGTCCTCAGCAAACCGTCATTCGTTCTGGTTTGTGTAGGCAGATTCTAATTGAAATATTAACACCCAAGGCAATGAGCTCCAGAAAGCAAGTAGATAAAGAAACCATTGGCGTATCGAGAGCGCAGTGTTAGTTGTTCATCTGTGTACAAGGCTCAGGCCAATTTTATGTTTCAACATATTCACACAGCTGGCTTAACTCAATCATTAGATTCAATAATGTGTTCAATTCATTTAATGTTCTGTGTGAGAATGGGTATGTTCTCATATCAAACCTACACTGTTCCTTATCTAACGCTGCTTTGTGACCTTTGGTTCTAATAACATCGATTTGAAGAAAATAGTTTTATCAATGAATTCATAAACATTCCATATTAAAAAAGTAAGGGACATTTTATTAGGATATGACACGTCAAATATATGATACGGCAAACAGAATTAAAATATAGCCACACTTGTCAGTTGTAGTTAGATGAGATCCCAGGCACCAACGTCAAGTGACGTTTACCTCTCGCATTTTATTTAACAATATTTAACAAAATTGCCATCCAAGTCAAAGGCCCAGATGGCAAGGACAAGGAAGACATTGGCTTATCGAGAGTCCAACACTGTTCATCTACGTTTACAACAAAACTCAGCGAAGGATCACTATTAATGTGTGTGCATATTGATTACACAGAAACACCGTAACGCCACCATGTGGTTTTTGTTGATGTCCATTTTCTGTTTTTTTACATGGTACGAACACAACTGCTGAATGAAGCACGTCTGCTTCAGATGTTAATCTCTCTGCGTCTTCCGCTTGGGTAAGTGCACTGGCATCGCACAATTATTATCATTCGTAAAATAATACTGGCTCATGTTTAATAAAATAACACTGGCTCATGTTTAATAACATTGCTACAGTTGCAGCTGCAGTCGAATATTCTGATCTCAATATGGCAAATAACTCACCATGCGAGTAAAATACACATAATTGTGTATGTTCTTCACCTTACGTTGAACACGCACGATCACACTGACATCGCTGACACCGATAAATCCCGGCCGCTAACCCCGAGAGATAACCCCCGACCGCTACCCACGGCCACTAACCCCGAGATATAGCCCCCGATCTCTACCCACGACCACTAACCCCGAGAGATAGCCCCTGACCGTTACCCACGGCCACTAACCCCAAGAGATAGCCCCCGACCGCTACCCACGGCCACTAACCCCGAGAGATAGCCCCCGACCGCTACCCACGGCCACTAACCCCGAGAGATAGCCCCCGATCTCTACCCACGGCCACTAACCCCGAGAGATAGCCCCCGATCTCTACCCACGGCCACTAACCCCGAGAGATAGCCCCTGACCGCTACCCACGGCCATTAACCCCAAGAGATAGCCCCCGATCTCTACCCACGGCCACTAACCCCGAGAGATAGCCCCTGACCGCTACCCACGGCCACTAACCCCGAGAGATAGCCCCTGACCGCTACCCACGGCCACTAACCCCAAGAGATAGCCCCCGATCTCTACCGACGGCCACTAACCCCGAGAGATAGCCCCCGATCTCTACCCACGGCCACTAACCCCGAGAGATAGCCCCCGACCGCTACCCACGGCCACTAACCCCGAGAGATAGCCCCCGATCTCTACCCACGGCCACTAACCCCGAGAGATAGCCCCCGATCTCTACCCACGGCCACTAACCCCGAGAGATAGCCCCTGACCGCTACCCACGGCCATTAACCCCAAGAGATAGCCCCCGATCTCTACCCACGGCCACTAACCCCGAGAGATAGCCCCTGACCGCTACCCACGGCCACTAACCCCAAGAGATAGCCCCCGATCTCTACCGACGGCCACTAACCCCGAGAGATAGCCCCCGATCTCTACCCACGGCCAATAACCCTCCTTGTAACAACGTTTGTCAGTTTCAGCCACAGTTTACTGCTGACCAAACATCGTGTCACGAACAATCTTGCATTGGTTTATTTTCTCTGCATGATCGCTTTACCATTAACATGAACGATAATTGAAGAAAAAGAAAACATGTTGTGGGTTAAACAGTAAGATCACCTCGACGATTTTGTAGTCATTGGCAATGGTAATTATACAAATAAGGTAAATTATTTCATCAATTTGCTTTAACTTTCCCAGATACGGTTAACATCACAAAAACTGTTACGATGTAGTCAGGATCAATTGTATGGGGAGACTGGGGTTAGTTGCTATAATTTTCGGTTAAAGTCACTTTTTGTGAAAAGTATGATAAATTCATTATTTCTGTCAACGAATACATTAAATTCATCATTCGTGTTAATAAAATGTACCATATAATTTATATTCTGTGTTGTAGTTAGGAAGATATGTGAAGTTTCTCAGGCGCGGTCGACTGTAACAAGTAGTCCCGTAAGCTGTTGTTACAGCAAAGAACGCGTGGATCGCAAAGCAACTCGTACATGTCACTGTTATTACATGTCACTGTTATTACATGTCACTGTTATTACATGTTACTGTTATTACATGTCACTGTTATTACATGTCACTGTTATTACATGTCACTGTTATTACATGTCACTGTTATTACATGTCACTGTTATTACATGTCACTGTTATTACATGTCACTGTTATTACATGTCACTGTTATTACATGTCACTGTTATTACATGTCACTGTTATTACATGTCACTGTTATTACATGTCACTGTTATTACATGTTACTGTTATTACATGTCACTGTTATTACATGTCACTGTTATTACATGTCACTGTTATTACATGTCACTGTTATTACATGTCACTGTTATTACATGTCACTGTTATTACATGTTACTGTTATTACATGTTACTGTTATTACATGTTACTGTTATTACATTAATTTGATTATACACCTACATACACATCTTATACACAGTGTGCATAACAATGTAGGTGTTCACAGCTTCATATATTAAGTTTTTATTTTTAGTTACCAAAGGGGACTAATTCCCCTGATACACACTCACGCACACGCGCACTCACGCACACGCGCACGAACATCCACATTTCAACGAATCGTCCAATTTTATTAATCGTTCAAATAGAGCTATGCCATAACAATTGAAAAAGATTGAACAAGATTGTTACCCAAGGCAAAACGCCCAGATGTCAAATGGACAATGAGGCCATTGGTTTATCGAGAGTCCAAAAATAAATGTTTCATCTATGTGTGACCCGCCCTTCTGAGATATTTGTTATTTTTGTTTGACGCTGCTAGTATTTACAGTACTGATTATAAACAAGAACACTAGGCTTCACAAGTGAAATAAAACGCTCACGTCGTGGTTAAATAAATGTTGTTCTTTCAGTCATTGTCAGCACACAACTCGCTGGCTGAGCCAACGGGACGAGCCGCCAGAGCGTTGTTACAGTTGTAACAACTTGCCCCAATACAATTGTAACAACTTGCCCCAATACAATTGTAACAACTTGTCCCAAACACCAATTTTTGCTGTTGAACGCACGTGGACGATAGTAGATCATGAATTTCAATTTAACTTCCACTTGGCATAATCCCTTATACTATATAGTAGACATGTTTCAAGTTTCATTCACGAAACATAAAACGTGGTTGCGTGCGATGATATTATGTGGGCATACCAAAACAAGTTTTAGGTGGTTAAAAAGTAATTTTTTTCCACATCTCGTTTATTTCGCCTTCTTAACTCCCGAGTTTTTGGACAGTGTGTCTGCTGGTGGACTTCCAACCAGCTACTGTCGATGGTATATCCACATGTGTGCTGCGTTTTCGTAAACCGTCTCTATAACAACCTGCCTCTGATACAACTAGCCCCGGTCTCCCCTATACGAATTTGAAGAAAAAAACATATCGAGACTGCCGCTGGCTATCGAAATCGGAAACCGTCAGATTATGGGCCGCGTGCAATGAATTATGGGCAACAGAGGAACGCCAAATGGTTAAAAAAACATTCCTAAGACCAGCTTAAAGTTGATACAAATACTGGCAAGTCGCTCATCATTTTCCCTGGGGCGTCGTCTTAGATATTTTGTTATCGGGCCTTCTCATCATCAGCCAGTTATGGCCTGCATAGGCGGCTCGATAATCTCTTTGGCGTCCAAAAATGATAAACACTCGCCTCTTCAGCGACTGATTTAGAGTGTAGAAACATGTCGCCGGATCAACTGGTCCTTAAAGGACAAGTCAAGGAATATTTTCCCCTATCAAACTTAACCTCATGTTATGCACAAAATATAAATCATAGTAACAGTTACGTGCTGTAAACAATTCACACAATCCATATTTTACAACGGACTCTTTATGAGAGTATGAATCATGGCTGTTGTGTGCAGCTAAATAGATTTTCTGCACGCTGAAAGTATTACGAAAGTTACGTAGAATTGAAGCAAGACACTCGTCTCAATTAATAACAGAGGGAAATTCACATTATGGCATTGTGCTTTAATTGAGATATCATTGAAAGCCGAAGTTAAAATATTTCAATGTGTATGAAACGAACCTAATGTGAGGCATCGCAGGATTGGTGTAGTGAACACAATTGCCCAAGCTTCGAAACTGCAGAAGATGATTAGAACTGCTGTCCTCTCGACCGAGAGTCCGATGTTCTAACGAGATGATTAGAACCCCGGTCCTCTCGTCCGAGAGTCCGATGTTCTAACGAGATGATTAGAACCCCGGTCCTTTCGACCGAGAGTGCAGTGTTCTAACAAGATGATTAGAACCGCGGTCCTCTCGACCGAGAGTCCGATGTTCTAACAAGATGATTAGAACCCCGGTCCTCTTGACCGAGAGTCCGATGTTCTAACAAGATGATTAGAACCCCGGTCCCCTCGACCGAGAGTCCGGTGTTCTAACAAGATGATTAGAACCGCGGTCCTCTCGACCGAGAGTCCGGTGTTCTAACGAGATGATTAGAACCGCGGTCCTCTCGACCGAGAGTCCGGTGTTCTAACGAGATGATTAGAACCCCGGTCCTCTCGACCGAGAGTCCGATGTTCTAACGAGATGATTATAACCCCGGTCCTCTCGACCGAGAGTCCGGTGTTCTAGCAAGATGACTAGAACCCCGGTCCTCTCGACCGAGAGTCCGATGTTCTAACGAGATGATTAGAACCCGGTCCTCTAGACCAAGAGTCCGATGTTCTAGCAAGATGACTAGAACCCCGGTCCCCTCGACCGAGAGTCCGGTGTTCTAACAAGATGATTAGAACCGCGGTCCTCTCGACCAAGAGTCCGATGTTCTAACAAGATGATTAGAACCCCGGTCCCCTCGACCGAGAGTCCGATGTTCTAACGAGATGATTAGAACCCGGTCCTCTCGACCGAGAGTCCGGTGTTCTAACGAGATGATTAGAACCCCGGTCCTCTCGACCGAGAGTCCGATGTTCTAACAAGATGATTAGAACCGCGGTCCTCTCGACCGAGAGTCCGATGTTCTAACAAGATGATTAGAACCCCGGTCCCCTCGACCGAGAGTCCGATGTTCTAACGAGATGATTAGAACCCGGTTCCCTCGACCGAGAGTCCGATGTTCTAACGAGATGATTAGAACCCGGTCCTCTCGACCGAGAGTCCGATGTTCTAACGAGATGATTAGAACCCCGGTCCTCTCGACCGAGAGTCCGATGTTCTAACGAGATGATTAGAACCCCGGTCCCCTCGACCGAGAGTCCGATGTTCTAACGAGATGATTAGAACCCGGTCCTCTAGACCGAGAGTCCGATGTTCTAACGAGATGATTAGAACCCGGTCCTCTAGACCAAGAGTCCGATGTTCTAGCAAGATGACTAGAACCCCGGTCCTCTCGACCGAGAGTCCGATGTTCTAACAAGATGATTAGAACCCCGGTCCCCTCGACCGAGAGTCCGATGTTCTAACGAGATGATTAGAACCCCGGTCCTCTCGACCGAGAGTCCGATGTTCTAACGAGATGATTAGAACCCGGTCCTCTAGACCAAGAGTCCGATGTTCTAACGAGATGATTAGAACCCCGGTCCTCTCGACCGAGAGTCCGATGTTCTAACGAGATGATTAGAACCCCGGTCCTCTAGACCGAGAGTCCGATGTTCTAACGAGATGATTAGAACCCGGTCCTCTAGACCAAGAGTCCGATGTTCTAACGAGATGATTAGAACCCCGGTCCTCTCGACCGAGAGTCCGGTGTTCTAACAAGATGATTAGAACCCCG